>JANRMT010062856.1:90217358-90248005 GCA_026402145.1 Polypterus bichir lapradei
TATAGATAGATAGATAGATAGAATTTTTCAGTCCAACAACATAGCTGATCCAGTAGTTGGGATTTAAAATATCATGCCTCAACCACAACACCAGACCGCCTAAGTGGTGGGTGTAAGCCTGCTGGCCATATTGAATCCCTGTCACCATGCTAGATTTATGTTAAATAATGACATTGGAACTACATAGGACCTACAGGACCAGGACTGTCTACACCTCTAATTAGATAAACTTTATTAATCTCATGGGGAAATTCAGATGCATACAGCAGTAGAAACATAAAAGACAAGAATACAAATTCACAGAATAGATGAAACACCCAATCAATCAATCAATAAATAAATAAAAATAAACATAATGTGTACATCAGGTGGAAGCATTGAAATGTCTGATAGTAGTGAGCAGAAAAAGAACCCCAGAGGTGCTTCTTGGCACATTGTGTTGGAATGAGCCTGTGGCTAAAAATGCTCCAAGACAGTGCCTCTTGGATAGGATGGAGGAGATTTTTCACAATGTCATCCAATTTCACCACAATCTTCTTTACCACGGCAGTTTCTAGTGTGTCCAGGGTTTGCCCTGAGATGGAGCAGGCTTTCTTAATAAGTTTGTTCAGGCATTGTGCTTCTTTTGTGCATAGGTTGCTTCGCCAGGAGACTGCAGCGTAGAAAACCTCAAGGGCTACTATGGACTGCTAGAACATGTCAAGCAGCTTGTTGCACATATCATTGACATGTGTCTTCTTCGCAAGCACATTCTGCTCTGGCCCTTCTTATACAGGGCCACTGTGTTGTCAGACCAGTCCAGTTTGTATATGTAGCTTTGCACCATTTCCACATCCTCCCCCTGGATGGTGACTGATCTCAGAGGCATCTTGGCTTGCCTAAAGTCCACCACCAACTTTTATTTTACTGATGTTGAGTTGCAGGCTACTGTCCCTGAACCATAAGACAAAGTCCTCCACAACCTTCCTGTACTCTGACTCATCTCCATTTTTAATGCGGCCTGGGATGGATAAGTCATCTGAAAATTTCTGTAGATGGCATGTACTAGTATTGTGATAGAAGTCTGTTGCGTAGAGAGTGAACAGGAAGGGAGACAGGACAGTTCCCTGAGGTGCTCCAGTATTACATACCACCATTTCTGACACACAGGCACTCTGCCTCACAAGCCGCTGTATGTTGGTCATGTAGTCATTGATCCAGGAGACTGTGGGAGGCATCAAGATTCAAAGCATTGAGTTTTTTCACCAGTCAATGAGGCAGAATGGTGTTAAAAGCACTAATTGGTTTAATTAACTTATTAAACATTAAGGCATAAATCAAAAACATCTTCTAGTTTTCATTTTAAATTTTTATCTGTTAAGCTCCTTAGTATTAGAGCTGTGAGTCACTCAAGCTGGAAAAACAGTGCGAAAAGCAATAGTCCTGGGTGTCACTAGGGCGACAGTAGAGACGCATCTCACGTAAGACCGGAGGATTACTTGGGCTATAAAAGTGCCAACTGTGTTACTGCCAAGCATTACTCGGGCAATGATATAGGCATGTCTTGGGTAAGCGTCAGGCCTGAGAGTTACCTGGGCAACAATGTAGACATATCTTCTCCTAGCTTCATAATGGCGTCTCACAAGAAATGCCGCTCATCACTAGTGATGATGAGATGAATCTGTCTTCAGGTAGTGAAACTGAAATGGTCAGTGAAACCAAAACTGATTCTTGTGAATCTGAATGTGACGCTTACGTCATTCGCACATGTGCAGTGTGCTGTTCATATTAGTATTATTATTCGTCATCATTATTATTATTTGTATCATTATTATACATTCTACACTTCTGACTTTGTACTATAGTGTTTTGCATGTTTTACTGTAGAATGACATTTAATAGGGGGGCGTAGTGGGTAGCACTGCTGCCTCGCAATTAGGAGACCCAAGTTCACTTCCCGGGTCCTCCCTGCGTGGAGTTCGCATGTTCTCCCCGTGTCTGCGTGGGTTTCCTCTCACAGTCCAAAGACATGCATGTTAGGTGCATTGGCGATTCTAAATTGTCCCTAGTGTGGGTGTTTGTGTGTGTGTGTGCCCTGCGGTGGCCTGGCGCCCTGCCCGGGGTTTTTTTCCTGCCCTGCGCCCTGTGTTGGATGGGATTGGCTCCAGCAGACTCCCGTGACCCTGTACTTAGGATATAGCGGGTTGGATAATGGATGGATGACATTTAATAAAAATGTAATTTTTCAAGCCAAAAAATGCAACGCTTTTTACATGTTTTTTTGAAAAGAAATGTAACTCTTTATTGGGCCTTTACCTGAAAAGTACTTTCTGTCAGCCTTCATTTTAGTGTACTCACATGACTTTACATAAAAAATACATCTTTAATGGGAAAAATAATCTTCACTTTGAATGAGAATAATAAGAGTCTGGATAGATGATCTGTTCAGGGTAACAGCACTTGAGGTCAAAATGATTCTAGCAGTCAACAGAAGACTTGCTCTCCTGTTCTCCATTACACCACACTTGACATCAAGGGCTTTCTCACATTTTATTTAACATCCAGACCTCTATGGTTAACCTCCACAGGATGTTCTGCTTGCTATTGTGGCAGATGGCCGGGGCCCTTGCCCGGCCTGGACACCCAAAGTGTGGAAGGACCGGGGGAAAGAGGATTGTCGGGACAGTTTCTTCCCCGGGCCGATAGAGGGCAGCCCCGTTGGCTTCCTTGGCCACTGCCAGGGGTCGCATGGACCTTTCCGGGGCCTTATTTGGTCACGCTTTCACCACTCCCGGAAGTGTGGCCGGAAGAAGCTCGTTAGGCACCTGGAGTCCATCCAGGTGCCCTATAAAAAGGAGTCACCTCACTCCATAAGTGGCCAGAGTCGGGAGAGAGGACAAAGCCTGAAAAGGAGTGAAGGGAGAAGGACTGGTGGCAAGAAGGGACTGAATGGTGTTGGTGTGTTGCGTTGTGTTGTGTTTACTGGTATTGTAGACTGGTAAAACTGTAAATAAACGTGTGGAGTGTCTGGGTTAGAGTGGCAGTACGCCCCCTAGTGGCTCACACAGTGAACAAAGACCTGACTCATGTTTACTTGTTCATAAAAGGTGCATTCAATGGATGCATTGACTAACTAAATAAAAAATAATACAACTCAAAGCAGCAGAGGCTCAATTAAAAAAAATGAACAGAAAATACGACACTGATAAAATTCTGGCACACCCAATATAGCTTGAAAATGTTCATACCGATATATTACTATTACATATTTGATTGACCAATTTACCCAAAGAAGCTTAAGAGATCAGTCTTCATTACAATTATTTACGAGCTTCTTTTCACAGTTGATATGTAAACAAGTTACAAAACCTTGAACAAAAATTTGAAGTGGTAGCCTTGTGGTTTTAGTCAATGCTTTAGCCACAACACACTACAATGAACAAAACAAAGAAATTGGCAAATTCCTGGTCAAAACAAGATTTGCAGGTATAAAACTTCACAGGAAACCCATACAAGAGTATCAGATATGAAATTTAAAACAGAAGAAAGTAACAAGGGTATCAGATATGAAATTTAAAATAGAAGAAAGTAGGTTTTTAAGCATGATTTGGATGTGGTAGCTATGGATGATGTGACCTATAGGAGGTGCACCAGCACCCTAACACCCAGACACAACCAAACCACACAGTCACAGGTTCAAGCAAAGATATTTTATTAAATAAAATATCTATTAAAGGCTTTTATCACCTGGTAGATCACAATCTTTTTCTTTCATTTTCCACCTCCACTCTCCTCCAAGCAAGCCTTGTCCACCTCCTCCCGACTCTGACTCCCAGATAAGGCAGAGCAGCTGCTTTTCAACCCTAAATTTGAAGTACTTCTGGTACAACAGGATTGCCACCTGCAAGCACTTCCAGGTATGATGGAACTGCTCTGTAACAGGGGAGCCTCCTCCCAGCAGCTCCCATTAGCAGCACCCAGGAACCCCAACAGAGCTGCCCAGAAAAGCTACAAAACCTGTGCAGGCCTGCGGGTGTCCAAATGGAAGCCATATCAAAAGGATACTGTCACCCAGTGTACTTGGGGAACACATAGCCCCGGGAGGCAGTCCTCCTCTGCCCTTTCCTCATCAGGATGCCAGTTCATTTATATTCTTCCCTTATGACGGCTTCCTGTCCGGGTAAGGAACCATCCACAATACGTGTCTTCTATGACAATGCTCACAGGTAAACCAAGAGACAATCAGTAAACATCTGTAGCTACAAAATTACATTATGTAAACATTATATGAACAATGGAAGAGAACATGAACACCATGTGAAAAGGAACTTGAACCTGAGATCTGAAGTTATGCCATAAAGAAACAAAATAAAAAGCAGGCAATAGATATCTGACAGGAAAAGCTATACAGTAGATACAGAATACACCCCTACCTGCTGCTAAATTGTTGTTGTTAATGTTATTACCTTAATTTTCCTTTGCAAAAGCCAGTGTTTAGAATAAGTCAAACCATCCATCCATTATCCAACCTGCTATATCCTAACTACAGGGTCACAATCCCAGCCAACACAGGGCAGGAAACAAACCCCAGGTAGGGCGCCAGCCCACCACAGGGCACACACATACCACATTAGGGACAATTTAGGATCGCCAATGCACCTAATCTGCATGTCTTTGGACTGTGGGAGGAAACCCACACAGACACAGGGAGAACATGCAAACTCCACACAGGGTGGACCTGGGAAACGAACCCGGGTCTCCTAACTGTAAGGCAACAGCGCTACCCACTGTGCCACCGTATAAGTCAAACCAACCTATGATATTTATATAGAAGATACAGTCAGACACGTAATCTTCGGCAGTGTTTTATGCGCTAGTGCTGGACAAATCTGGGGAGGGAAAAGAGTGTGATGCCGCCATTCATTTTTGTTCCATCTGACTGAAGAGAAACCACTAGAGGAGCCCTGAGGTCACTTCCTGTCCCCACAAAGCCCTGCCCCTTCCAGTCTGTATTATATATAATCGATGTCTCAATCAAAAATGTGCGTTCACATTCACACCAACTTCAGTGGAAGTCGGAGCTCTGTGTCTCTGAGTGTTTTTTTCCCTTTCATTCTTTTTTCTATTTTTTAACACGTGTGCTTTGCTCCTTTTCTGTCATTTTGATGACTCGATTAAACAGGACCCCAACAATTATTTCTCATCTTGTTTCATCTTTTTACAATACTGTCTGACAACTAGAAAAAAAGCAGACAAAGCTCAGATTGAGAGCCCATTAGAGAGCTGAATAGAAAAGAGGATGCACGCTGGCAGTGAGAGAGCCCAACTACATTCCAGTATGAGCATGAAAAGGCCATCAGGAAACAGAGTGCTGGGGTTGTGCATATTATGACCTAGAACTGGATATTTCAAAGACACCAGAGTGAAGGTGAAACCTTGGAGAACTTGAAGAATCAACTGAAGTCAGATATTCTGGTAATTAGTAAACCTTTGGCCCAATGTGAAAAACAAGCAATCATAAACCTGCCATGTAGAAAAGCTGTTGGCAGCACGCAGGAGCCAACAGGAGCAACTGTGAGTCTGTACTGAGTGAGTTTTATAGGATGCCTCGATTGAGTTTAAAGGCACTCTAAGCTTTAAGTCAGAAGATGAGGTGGTGCAAAGACTCAACAGTCAGTGCAGCTGTATTGTGACACAGTCAGGTGTTTTTCCCTGGCTTGTATTTATGTTCTGTTTTTCTCTCGTTTTTTTTTTAATTATCACTTTTCAAGATATTATGTAATTTTTGTTATGTTTGTCCATGTTTTAGTAATTAGGTACTGTTATTTTACATGTGTCACCATACTGTGTACTTTGTGGGTGAAGCCCCAGGAGACAGGGCCACCCTAACATCACAGCTGCTGGGATCTCCCTTTGACTATCTCATTAGAAGACCACTAAAATCTGTAGGTTCCTTTCGTGAGTGTTATTGTTTCTTTGGATTTCTTTTGTTTTTGCAAAGTATTTGCTCTGTTTTCTGGATTTGCCTTTTAAAGTTGCATTTTGGGACTTTTTTTACTTTGCATTGGCCTTTAGGCAAATCCTGTGTTTATTCCTATTAGCATTTTTGTTTTAGATTTTTAATTTCTCTAATAAATATTTTCATTGGGGCAGCACAGTGGCGCAGTGGGTAGCGCGTCCCGGGTCCTCCCTGTGTGGAGTTTGCATGTTCTCCCCGTGGGTTTCCTCTGGGTACTCCGGTTTCCTCCCACAGTCCAAAGACATGCAGGTTAGGTGGATTGGCGATCCTAAATTGTCCCTAGTGTGTTCTTGCTGTGTGTGTGTGTGTGTGTGTGTGCGCACCCTGCCCCGGGATTGTTTCCTGCCTTGCACCCTGTGTTAGCTGGGATTGGCTCGAGCAGACCCCCGTGACCCTGTAGTTAGGATATAGCGGGTTGGATAATGGATGGATTGATGGATATTTTCATTTGTAAAGTCTGATTGTTTGGATTGTTTTGACAAGCCAGAGATTTGCAGTTTCTTTCTTTCTTGTGAGACATTTATGTGAAGTTTGGGTGTTTCTTTATATTTTGAACATGAAAAGCAAGCTCCTCATTGTTAGGCCTGTGTAGGCCACAGCCTGCAGGTAGCAGACTGAGCCACTTCTGGGCTTGTCAGTGAAAGCACTAGCCTGCTTTATGGTTATTTTTGAAGGCTTCACCACATCTTACCGTGTTTGAGACTTCATTATGCAACAAGCTAGAGTATTAGGGGAGGT
Source organism: Polypterus bichir lapradei (assembly GCA_026402145.1). Lineage (NCBI taxonomy): Eukaryota > Metazoa > Chordata > Cladistia > Polypteriformes > Polypteridae > Polypterus > Polypterus bichir. Next base: position 90,224,095 of record JANRMT010062856.1, read on the forward strand.
GATCAAAAGAAAAGAGTTTTTTTGTGCTCTCAGGTTTGATTTCACAGGGTGTGTGGGTGGCAGGTATGGCACAAACTTGTTTCAGTATGAAAATGTAATGTAAAGTAAACTTATGGCATAGAAGATAGTTACTTCACTTGAATGATTATGTCGAAGTTATCTGCTTCATTGTTGTTCCAAGTACCAGTAAATGTGCCTATTTAGATGTGCTTGTAATCAGAGCTCTAACTGCTCAGTGTTTGACTTTGGAGAAGTTATTTTTATTTACTTTGCATTTGTAATTTTATAGACAATAATGTTTTAATTAAAAATATGAGAGTATGGAAAACTGTGGGGTTTAATACCGTTTTTTTGTTCTCAGGCTAATAAACCTGCAAATTACTGGAATAACCAGGCTTATTATTAGATACCCCTGAGACCTTGAACTGAAACCAGAGGAGGCAAAATGGATAATTACTACTGTAATTCTATTAACACAACACACATTTAAGGTTGCATTACTACCACATTCCAGCAGATGTCAACAACAAACAGGCCAAGAGGCCTTTCTTTATGACTTAACATATCCAATGAGCAGCCTCACTGCTGTCACATTTTCATCTCAATACCTAAATCAAACGTATCTTTCAATTGCATTGTAAGTTAGGTTTCAGACGTATTTTAAAACTATTTACTCTAAAAATATAAAACATCCATACATCATTTTGAGCTGCGGTTCTCAAACTTTCGTATTTCGCGGCCCCCTTTTCTACCTGGAATAATTCTGCGCCCCCTGCATAACATAAAATAGATGAGAATAACCTATGATAAAACTAACAAAGGTATGATACTCGTGTTGTGTCGCGGTGTCCTATCATTTTTCATGTGTTCGGCTAACTTCGATGAAATATTTGCAATTGTTTTTTTAAAAGTGCTTTAATAACTGTTAAAATGCCTTGTGTGGGTTTTGGTAGTAATTCTAATCCCAAAAACAAAGAATACATTATTTATTCTTATTTAATTATTTTTATGTAAAGAAACAAATATGTTTTCATTTTTAAAAATCTCGTAAACGAGGACACCGATGAAGTCAATTTGCGCGAGACGAACGTATTTTCGTCCGGCAAATATTATACCACTGTTAGTTGCATCATAAGAAAAACCCAATACAGTATGCAGTAAATTATTTAACTCATCCATCCATCCATCCATCCATCCATCCATCCATTATCCAACCCGCTATATCCTAACTACAGGGTCACGGGGATCTGCTGGAGCCAATCCCAACCACCACAGGGTGCAAGGCAGGAAACAAACCCCGGGCAGGGCGCACGCGCACGCACACACACGTACAAAGGACAATTTAGAATTGCCAATGCATCTAACCTGCATGTTTTAGGACTGTGGGAGGAAACCTCAATTTGGCAATATTGGCTACACTGCCAATGTGGTGCAGTCGCGCCGCATTATCACCTAAACTACTGTTACCCGAATGTTCGTGACAGATACCGATACGTCTCGAACTTTCTGGATTGAAAATACGCGATTATAAAAGCGGCAGCAGCGTGCCACTCGTTATAGAAACAAACTTAAAATAGAAAAGTAGCCGAGAGTGTCTGTCTCGAATATCAAACCAAACCAGGACAGGCTGTGTACTTTAAAGCAGGCACATATTAGTCATTAGATCTATGCCATAGAAATGTTTTATTTTAATTTTAGTTATAATGCATTCGTTGTGATTATATAGTTGCAAATTTAAATTCGAAATACAAATGTAAAAAATTAATTTTGATGTCTTGTTTATTTATTCGACGCCCCACAGTTTGAGAACCGCTGATTTTGAGGATTTTGTGAGTAGAGTCCTAGCAGCATTGGATGCAATGCAGAAAAAGGCATACAATATTACAACATTCTGAAGAACAAGAAATTAGAGCAAACAAATGGTTTTAAGGGTTACTCAAGTACCATTTTGCAAATGAAGAGTTTTACTGTATATAATAGTAGGAGCAATGCTCAAGTAAAAGGTATTCTGTCAGTTTAATAACAATGAATACAAAGGTCTAAGAGCAAACCTCTCGCATTCAGAGTGTTTGTGGTTAGTGCTTCTACCTGACAGATCGAGTGCACTGGGTTTGAAGCCCACGTCCTATCTAAAGGAATTTTTGACCAGGACAAAACAGAGTACTTAATGTTGTTGTTTAGCTAAGTCTACTTTTCTTTTTGCTTTGTACGTCAGAACAGAAGAAATTTGACAAATGAGAGGAGACCATTCAGTCCATCGAGCCCATTTGTATAGTTAATAGCTAAGCTGTCCTAATATCTGATCCAGATTTCTCTTAAAGGTTGTCAAGGTTTATACTCAAATACTATTTCTTGGTTAGTCTGTTCCAGACCCTTCAACTCTTTGCATACAGAAGAGCTTCCTAGCTTCAGTTTTAAATGTACTTTTCCATATTTTCCACTGATGTCCTCGAGTTTGTGATTCACCCTTAAGCTGAAAGAATGTTGCTGGACCTACTTCATCAATGCCTTTGAGGGTTTAAATGCCTGGATTGGGTCCCCACATAGTCTCATCTGCTCGAAACTAAACAGGTTTAATTCTCTGAGTCTGCCAGAGTAGGACGCGTCCTTAAGTCCTGGGGTGCACCTGGCTGCTCTCCTCTGCACAACTTCAAGTGCTGCTATGTATTTTCTTTTACAATGGTGATCAGAATTGCACACAATACTCCACATGTGGTCTCAGTAGTACTTTATATAGTTAAGAATAACGTTCCTTGACATAAATTTAAGTTTTAATGTTATAACCTAATATTTTATTTGCCTTGTTAATTGCTTTGACATATTGGTTAGACGATGAAAACTTTGCGTCAACATAAACCCCTAAATCCTTTTCAGAGTTTGCTTCCTGCAGGACTGTGTCTCCCATCTTGTATTTATAGTTGATGTTCCTTTGCCCACATTTTACTTTGTTAAACTGCATTTCCCAGGTGTTCAGCCCAAGGTTGTCCAAGTCATTTTGACTTCTTTTTGCTGCCTCCTCAGTATCTGCCATTCCTCCAATTTTAGTGTCATCTAAAAATTTGACAAGTTTACTAACTATACCAGGATCAATGTCATTAATATTCATTAGAAAAAGTAACAGACCCCTGAGGACCTCCACTGATGACCTTGCTCCATGTGGAGCATTCTCATCTTATCTGTACTGTTTGTCTCCTGCCAGTTAACCGACTAGAGATCCAGTTTTGTAAGATATTTGTGATGCCTACAGGTCATAGTTGCAGAATTAATTTTGGTGTGAGGCAACCGTATCAAAGGCTTTCTGAAAGTAAATTATGTTGCATGCTTTGTTTTGTCAGCTATTCCGATTGCTTCTTCAAAAATAACAAAAGACTGGTTTGGCAGGACCTTCCTCTCATCAACTCATTCTGGCTGCTATTTAGAATATTATTTTCATTTAGGTAATTTTCTAATTTATTCCTTATTATAGTTTCCATTATTTTGCATTGTACAGAAGTAACACCTATTGGTCTGTAAATACTTGGATCCCTTTTGTCTCCCTTCTTGAAGACTGAAGTCACATTTGCAACTTTCCCTTTCTGAAGTGACTGCTGAAATATGCCTAAACAATCGTTTGTAGGTGATTTCTTTCATTTCTTTCAATACAGTTGGTCCAGGGGGTTTATTAATCTTCACAGTATTGAGGGCTTGAAGCACATCTGACTCAGGTTTGTTTTTACTTATTCAAGAGGCATTCTGCTTGTTTCTTCCTTTATAAATAATTGGGTGAAATATTTTTTCAGTTAATTTGCTATACTGTAATTCCTTGTCATTTTCAATGTTTTCTCCATTTGTGTCCCGTAAGGTTTCTTAAATTCTCTTTTATGGTCTTTTTACTAGAGCAGTACTGAAAAAATTGCTTGCTGTTCATTTTGACTTCTCTAGCAATCTTTATTTCAGCTTCTCTTTTTATGTTTCAAATAATGTTTTTGAACTCTTTCTGTAGTTTCCTGTATTTCTCTAAGTCAGAATTATCTGGCTTTTTAAATTTTCTTGTACAGTGATCTTTTAAGTTTTCCTTTTTTTAATAATACTCCTATTTATCAATTTTAGCCAATTTTTTAATCTTTTTGTTTTGTTTCTTTTTAAAACAAACTTATTTTGAGCCTGGATCAGAAGATCTCTGAAGTGACACCAACTGTAATTTATAGTTGCTGTTTTTGCTTTGAGCATTCAATGTTCTGTAGATACTTCCTCATCCCCATAAAGTCTGTTTTCCTCAAGTTATAAGTCTTCATTTTATAGATTTATCTGGATTCACTTTCACTTATAGGATCACAAGAAGCCAGAACAAGCTTTGCATGGGACACCAGTCCATCTAAGTACTCAAAGTGTTGTTATTTATTTCACAAAGTGGCCAAAATATTGTGAGGCCTTCAAAATCAGCCAGGGAAGCAGGCCTGAATCCCACCAACCTGCCCAGAGGAGGTGCACCAAAAGGTAGCAAGGCTTCCACTTGAGTAGGTGGCTTTGGTCTACACTAGGCCAAAATGCAATTGACTACCACATTTCAAAAATATATTCTGTAATGTCCCAAAATACACTCAAAAGGTCCCACTAGGCAGGGTATCATCTTCACCTCCTGACTCGTAAATAGCAAGACCACAATAAATTTTAACAAAGGAGGATTTATTAAATGACTAGCAAAATCCCCACGTTTCGCAGCGGAGAAGTAGTGTGTTAAAGAAGTTATGAAAAAGAAAAGGAAACATTTTAAAAATAACGTAACATGATTGTCAATGTAATTGTTTTGTCACTGTTATGAGTGTTGCTGTCATCAAGGATTTGATTATCATTATTTCTTTCAATCAGGTTCGTATTTGGAGGACGTGTTGTGTTCAAGTTATATTCTGTGTTTGTCAACCGTTGTAAAGATAACAGGTTTCATTCATCAAAGTGTTCACTACCCACTCGTGAATCTAAGATGTTTAACAGGCATTCCCGGTATTAAGTTGTGGATTTGCCTGCGAATATTTAGCGGCAGCGTGTCTATGAACTTGTGGCTCTGCCTGCGAGCATTTAGCGACAGTGTCTCTATGAACTTGTGGATTTGCCTTGCGAGTATTTAGCGACAGCGTCTCTATTAACTTGTGGATTTGCCTGCGAGTATTTAGCGTCAGCGTGTCTATGAACTTGTGGATTTGCCTGTGAGTATTTAGTAACAGCGTCTCTATGAACTTGTGGATTTGCCTGCGAGTATTTAGCAACAGCGTCTCTATGAACTTGTGGATTTGCCTGTGAGTATTTAGCGGCAGCGTGTCTATGAACTTGTGGATTTGCCTGCGAGTATTTGGTGGTAGCATCACAAAGTTGTTTCCGTCTAGCTGCATCAGAAAATGTACCACAACGTCTGACACGCTTCCTTTTTACTGTTTTCTCACAGCTTGGATTGCTGCTGTCATAATCGATTTGAGTTTCGGTAAGTGACAGTTCTTTGATCGATGGTGATCACCTCGATAGACATGTTAATGGGGGTACGATTGGAACGGTAAAGGAAATGGGTACCTGAACAATGTAAAGTAAGTCTAAAATACCTACACAATAATTATAATTGTAATAAACGAACAATAAAACAGCGGAGATGCCTTGGATTAAATAAAAAGGCTGCAGTTATCAGCAGGGAGACATGAATACCATGGCAAAGCAAGAAAGGGAATGAAGAGACCAGAGCGACGGACGGCCTTATATGGGCAGGCAGCCAATTACGTAGGAGGCATGGGGATGGGGGAGGACGTAACACCGCCTCACACGGCAACCAAGCTGCAGGCTATGAACGTATATATGTACATAAATAGGATTCAGTTATGACCGTTACGTGTAGAATTTCGAAATGAAACCTGCTTAACTTTTGTAAGTAAGCTGTAAGGAATGAGCCTGCCAAATTTCAGCCTTCTACCTACACAGGAAGTTGAAGAATTAGTGATAAGTCAGTCAGTGAGGGGTTTGCCTTTTATTAGTATAGAAAAGGAAAATGTTAAACTGCGGTGGGCTGGTGCCCTGCCCGGGGTTTGTTTCCTGCCTTGTGCCCTGTGTTGGCTGGGATTGGCTCCAGCAGACCCCTGTGACCCTGTAGTTAGGATATAGCGGGTTGGATAATGGATGAATGGATGAAAATGTTAACCTAAATGTTCAAAGGACTAAAAAATAATCAAAAAAAGCACTTGCCTAAAAGGTAAAAGGCAAACAAGTCCCAAATTGAAATCCACAAGAATAAATCAAGAAACAATATTAAAATATTGAGAACCAGTGCAAAAAAATCAACGAAAATCACATTTGAGCCACCAAAATCCACAGGAGCACATTCAAATGACCTGTCAGGACTTTAGTTCTAGGCCTGCCTTTATTTCACTAGGGGCAGTCCATTAACTGTGATGGATGGGGGTCCCTGCCTCTTGGGGATCCACCCACAAAACACAAGAAATATAAGAGAACTTCAAATCTATACTAATAAAAGGCAAAGCCCTCACTGACTGACTGACTCACTCACTCACTCACTGACTCACTCATCACTAATTCTCCAACTTCCCGTGTAGGTAGAAGGCTGAAATTTGGCAGGCTCAATCCTTACAGCTTACTTACAAAAGTTAGGCAGGTTTCATTTCGAAATTCTACGTGTAACGGTCATAACTGGAACCTACTTACGTACATATATATGGCCATAGCCTGCAGCTCAGTCACCGTGTGAGCCGGAGTTACATCCCTCATCGTCACGCCTCCCACGTAATTGAGTGCCTGCCCATATGAGGCCGTCTGTCAGCGGCAATCCAATAGACACACTGCCGCTAAATATTCGCGGGTGAAGGACTGTGCTTATGCAAACGAAAATGAGATGGTCAGGTAAAGCTGTGGACATCGCTAGATCGCACAAGAGAGCGGCTCACGTGAACTGACTGTGAACGCAGTACGTAGAGAACAAGGAAGAGCTCCAAAGGCGCTGAACAACAAACGCATTACACAATTGAGAAGGCAGCAAAAGAATATGAAGCAAGTGACGCATACAAGCATATTCATAAGTGCAGCTACTGCGGAAACACAGCATGGTGTAAACCGTAAATTTAAATTAAGTTTATAGACATGCTGCCGTTGGCGTTTGTCATGCCTACGACGAATACGATATTCGCGAGATACAAGTTTAATGAGAAGACGCAAGGTATAAATGAGACTGGATCACTTTGTAACGGAGTTAAAATTGCTGTAACGGAGTTAAACTTGCGGGTGAGGGACTGTGCTTATGCAAACGAATAGGAAAGCAAGGTGTAAAGCTTAACTTTAAATTAAGTTCATAGACACGATGCCGCTGGCGTTTGTCATGCCTAAGACAAATATGATATTCGCGAGATACAAGTTTACTGACAGGACGCAGGGTATAAACGAGACTTTTGATCACTTTCTAACTGAGTTAAAATTGCTGTTGAAGGACTGTGCTTATGTAAACGAAGATGAGATGGTCAGAGATAGAATAGTGTTTGGCACAAACTCAGCAAAAGTGCGAGAGAAACTTTTAAGTGCCTGGTCTGGGCTAACATTAAATAATTGCTGGTGAAGGACTGTGCTTATGCAAACGAATAGGAAAGCAAGGTATAAAGCTTAACTTTAAATTAAGTTCATAGACACGCTGCCGCTGGCGTTTGTCATGCCTAAGATGAATACGATATTCGCGAGATACAAGTGAAGGACTGTGCTTATTCAAACGAATAGAAAGAAAATGTTACGTTATTTTTAAAATGTTTCCTTTTCTTTTTCATAACTTCTTTAACACACTTCTTCTCCGCTGCGAAGCGCGGGTAATTTACTAGTCACACATAAATGTTAGATAATAAATTAGAATAAAATTAACAGGTAATACATAATTAGACAAATAACCAAAACAATATTTTAAAAAATAATGTTGAACATTGAACAATAATGAAAGTGATCAAAGAACAAAGAAGAAATTTAAACATAAGCCAAGTGAGGGAAGAACCCTGGCATAATCATAATGTAAACTTTACCACTATGGCAGGACTAGAAATTATTTGTAGTAAAAGAGATTACTTACCATTCAATTCTACAAACAGTACTAAGTCATTCACTCATTAATATGAATATAACTTCTTACAGTTGCAATTAACCCAGTATTATGCACCATACCAGGAACACAATTCAGGAGCCTGATTGTATCAAGAATTCAGGCAGTAGATGCTTAGCAAACACATTTGATACCCAGTCAGTACAGTATATTTACAGACTCTTCCTACTTATTCAACATTTGCCTGTCATTTAAACTGTGCTTGATTTATTCAGTCTTCAGGCTTGTTTGTAAAATGTCTTGTGCTTTATTTGTGCAAAAAATAATTATTGTTAACCACAAGGGAGTGCCAGAGAGCCCCAACCCATAGACACAGTAACACAACACATTTTGCATGAATAAAATAATGGATATTGTAATAAGATGCTTCCACAAGTAAATATTTTCCACACAAAATAAAGGTTTGGGGATCGTCCCCGTATATCGTCGTCCAGACAAATGATAGAAAAGGTTGATTTAAGACTTTTCAGTACAAAATGAATAATCAACTGCAGATAAAATGGCGTTTATATAGCAGGATGGATTATGGGACAGGAAATGGTTGGCAGGAAGTGACGATTAGAGGCGGGGAAATGGAACCAACATCATCAGGATTGGACAGGAGCAATGGATTGATGGAACCGGAAGTGATGTCATCAGAGTGGACCGGAAGTGATGTTATTGCGGCCATTTTGAACCCAGAAGTGAGACTTCTTATTTTTCTTCAAATTTTCTGTAGGTGAAGAAAGATTAAGGTAAGCACCACGTGATGTTTCACTCACCTTTGGGCTCTTTGACTGCCTCCAACTCGCAAGTGTGTGACAATATTTATTCCACAGAAACACCTTTACACAATTTTCACACCAGTTATTAACCACAATACACAATGAATACTCTGTATAAATCAATTCTTCCTCCTCCTCCAGTTGAGTTTTGCCTTCCATCCTCCCGGTTCTGATTCAACTGAATTGAGGCAGCAGAGTCCTTTTATTTCAAACCCAGGAATACTTCCAATACCATGCCAGGTCTTCCGGGAAGCAGTTCCGGGTCATAGAAAAAGTAGGGAGGTCCTCCCCAAACAACACCCTCTAATGATACCCTGACAGGGATGCACTTCAAGACTCCAATTCCCAAGCGTCCCTGTGGGACTGGGTTCTCACGTGAGGATCACTGCCGCCTATCATACAAGGGACTGAACTGCTCCCGACTCCTGGATAATGCTGGTGCATCCATAAAGTTATACCAGCTAGGTACAAACTTATGTATTTGTTCCAATTCATCTCTGTCGTCCTCCTGTCTGGGTAATGGATTCTTCTCTTTTCATGCCAGGTCCCCTTCTACACTGTATACATTAAAATTGATTAGTTGATTGACTGATTGATCCCTCCAAAAAAAGAGTAGATTTAAACTAAATAAACATAATTTGTTCTGATGTCACCATTATGCTTGATGTAAATTGTTATACTGATTCAAACAAATTAGAATTCTAGTTGAAGCAACTTATATTGAGTAACTGATTTGACTTGTGATTGTAGCATAGCATCTGACTGAATTTTCAGGTAGAATCCACTTAATTTAAAACAAATGTTGACACAACATATATTGATTAAACATTTCACCATTGTTATTGATTAAGAGCCCGTCTAAAGTCTACATACTTTGAGGAGAGTTTGGACAAAGTGTTTCATTATAATGAATGTCTATTGGTAGAGCTAGCATTGCTATTGTTGACTAAATTCACGAGTTTAAAAAGAAAAATTAACATATCTACTCGATTTTTTTTTTGTAAAGTTAATTCTAGATCAATCACATGACAAGCTCAACAAGATAAGACACACCTATATCAGTTTGATGAATCGCCCCCACACTTAAAAAGTCAGAATTCTTTTAAAACAGATGGAGTGAACCATATAGCATGATAGCCAAAATTCTACATGTATGACTTATTTTAAAGTAAGTACATACAGTTTCTATACACTAATGTGATTATATAGTATTTGAATGATGCTCACTTAATACAACGTAATTGGGCAAAGAAAATTGAACAAATGTACTGTAAATGGCTCACTGATGAAGTGAAGGAAAGAAAACAGAAACATTGTGTTAATTTTTCTTAATATTTTGATAGTAGATTTAGCCCCTTTCAAAGAAAATATCATCTCAAGGTGTTTGACAAAGCACACAAGAATACAATTCAGAGGAACAAGATAGTGTTATACTTTCTTAGAAGGTTGGTGTCCTTCAACATCTGCAATAAGATGCTGCAGATGTTCTACCAGTCGGTTGTGGCGAGCGCCCTCTTCTACGCGGTTGGTGTGCTGGGGAGGCAGCATAAAGATGAAAGACGCCTCACGCCTGGACAAACTTGTTAAGAAGGCAGGCTGTATTGTAGGAGTAAAGTTGGACGGTTTAACATCTGTGGCAGAGTGACGGGCATTAAGCAAACTCCTGTCAATCATGAAGAATCCACTGCATCCACTGAACAGTGTCATCTCCAGGCAGAGGAGTAGCTTCAGTGACAGACTTTTGTCACTGTCTTGCTCCACTGACAGACTGAGGAGATCGTTCCTCCCCCACACTATACGACTCTTCAATTCCACCCGGGGGAGTAAATGCTAACATTACTCAAAGTTATTGTCTGCTTTTACATGCATTTTTATTACTATTTAATTTAATATGGTTTTTTGTATCAGTATACTGCTGCTGGATTATGTGAATTTCCCCTGGGGATTAATAAAGTATCTGTCTATCTATCTATCTATCTATCTATCTATCTATCTATCTATCTATCTATCTATCTATCTATCTATCTAGTGAAGCCCAATACGTGAGAATTCAAAACCATAATACAACAAGGAGATATAATCCACAGAACAGCCAGCAAAAGTTAAAATCAAATAGGAATACATAGCAGTTGATTACTGGTAAAGGTTGGCAAAAACAGAATATACAGATCATAAATTGTGGAACATGACCCGGACACAGACAGGCAGACATGTTTAAGTCACCCCACACACATTTATTATAGTGTTCCATATTTACAATAAATTGCCACAGTCCCGAAAAGTCCCCAAAGTCCTGGCCAACACACAGAATGTCTTCACTTCTTCAGGCCGCCTCTTGATCTCCTCCCAGACTTCGTCCTGCTTCCACCCGACTCAAGTCATCACCTGAAGGGAGGCGTCCCCTTTTATAAGCACCCGGATGTGCTCCAGGTGTGCTCCGGCAATCTCCCACTGATATGCCCCAGTGTGGCAGAAGTACCGGCTGCATCCCAGGAAGCACTCCGGGTGTCCCGGCACCTCTTCCCTCCAGCACTTCCCGGGTGTGGTGGAAGTGCTGAGGTCCAGGGCTCCCAAGACATCTGGGCGCCCCCTGGCGGTGACCACGGGTACCTACAGGGTTGAGCTTCTAAGCTCTGTACCCATGGTCCCCATAGCAACCAGGGTGGTCTCCCCCACGTGGTCTGAGGTGGGTGTAAGCCCTCTTCCGGTCCTCCTGGGCGTCCCGGCCAGGTCGAACCTGCCACAAAATATATTAGGCAACTGAAGATTCAGTTACAAAAAGAAATATATGGTTTTGGGAAGTTTAAAACTTTTTGTTTTGAAAAACTTTAAGGGAAAATGCAAGATGTGGTACAAAAAGAAAAAAGGCAATTATTTCCTGGCTGGCTGGAATTTAATCTCTTCTGCAATATACATTTTCAGTCCTTAAAATAGCCTATTGAATGAAACTCAATATGCTCCTAATGGTAGAAAAGTGTAAGTCGCATTCTGATATTTTTCAAGTAAGGAGTGCTGTTGTTTTAAGCTAAGGTTGTTTAAGCTCAGCATTCATGGTTGACCACATGTTGCATGTTGATTGGCACATGCAAGAATTTCACTGTATTTTATGTAACAATAAGGATGCTGTAATGAACCGATAATAAAACGCTAAAGGAAAATTTCCAGATACAATACTTATAAGATCAAAGCTTATGAAAATGAAGTCACAAGGCTAAGTGAACATTCATTGAGTGCGGCATAAAAGGCTGTGAATAGTAAAAAAGGCTTATCAATGAGGATCAGAGGTCTCTGTCAGGTCAACATGGACAAACAGTGCTGACGTGTACTCTGGGAAACCCAGTTCAGGACTGATAATGCACATGGCAGTTACTCTGAGTCAGCAGTCTATGTCCTCATATTTATCCATCTACTGATAATTTCCTTAACTTGCATATAAAGGTCAGAGCAAGTTCTGGCAGTAATAAACACAAGACAGGGGTCTGCCATGATCAATATACCAATCAGTTCTCTCAACACAAATACAGTGTAGGATAACTGAACGGCCTAATGTTATATTAACTACCAATTACACACTAATTACAGAAAGCAGGGCATAGCTGCGTGTTAATGAGACAGAGAGAAACAGGATTGCAAAATAAGAGAACAGGCCCAGAAACCTAAAGATTGGATTGGATTGGCTGTGGTCTCTCAATAGCACAGTCCACTAGATTAAAAATTAGAGGATGGAATCTGCTTGTTAGGCCATAACGTGACCCAATGCCTTAATAGATGACAGTGTTTGAGAGAGTATAAAGATAAATAGGACTTTTATGATAATTGTAATCTTTGGTAAAAATCTCCAAAGAGAAGTTAAACATGACGAGAGCATTATGACACATGCATGTCTCGTGCAACACAAAGATTGCTGCAGATGTAACTGCAAATGATTAGTCCCTATAACTATTTTTTAAGTGTCATGACCTGGATCAATGTAAATTTTGGGCAGCTTTGTTGGCAAAGGAATTGAAATTCAAATTAGTGTAGAACCATCATGGATTTGTATACTTTCTATAAGCCTATGATTTCTTGTATTCACCCATTGCCTCTCGTGTTAACCAAAAGACCTTTACAATGTCTGAAACAAACTCTCAGTATAAACTCTTACGGACAGACAAGTGGTATTATAAGAATGCATCATATGCCATCCAGTAACAAATAAAAAGCATTAACAAGGGTAGATGTATTCATTTTCATGAAAACAGCATAAAAATCTCAAGTCTGCTTAATCCATTTCAGAGTCACGATGGGTTTAAAACAAAGGTTCTCAACTTCAGTCCTGGTGTCCCACTATGGCTACAGGCTTTTAATCCAACCACATTCACAAATCAGTGGGTCACTCTTATGTCTCATCAATCTAATTATTTAGGTGGTCTTCTTTGTTTTCTTATTCTGCATTCCAAACAGTGCTCTAGTATGTGTTTATGTGTGAAGCTGGCTAGAACGAAAACCTGCAGCCACAGTGATACCCCAGGACCACCAGAATGGAGTGCAAGGCAGGAACCACCCCAGGAATGGTCACACAGTGTACTTTAGTTAATTTTAATTTATCATCTTATTTTTAGATGTACAAAACATGATGAAATATTTGCCACCTAACAGGAGAATTTTAAAATTGTTTAAAAAAAGAGCTGAAACAGAGAAGTATTATGAAGTGCTTATTTAATGAGCTGTGTTTTATCTGTGCATTATTTTTTTATATTGTAAATAGTGAGTATCAGAATTTTTTATTGGCCTAAGACCTAAGGAGAAAAAATGTTATGAACTAAGCAGTCAAGGAAAATGTTTTATTGTCTGCAATGCTGATTGGTAGCACAGAAATCATACTGGATTCAAACCAGACTTAAGCACCACAAGGCAGGAATTGTACCCACAGTACTATACTTTGTTCCCTGGTATAGCATAATATTGTATATGAGAGAATTTCATTTTTATTTTGTTTACTGAATCTGCTTAAAAGGAGATTATAAAAGTTCTAGTGCTTATTTTGTAGTATACTATTTTGAGAAATGACCAATAAAAGCAACAGGTATTAACCCATATTAGATAAATGTAGGGTAGGAGGCTGCGGCTACCCGTATGATTCTACAGACTGAGCTCTTTGTGTACCCTGCAGGCAAAATTGCACCACATGCCATCACGAGTTTACATCCTTGATAGAGCTGGCCGAGGAGAGCTTGTTCAAACATGTTAAACATACCAATTGCTGCAATGAACCAAAGAACACTGCAAAGTGTTTACCAGCCTTAGCTGGAAAACAAAAGTAGTAAGAAGAATTACATTGCTCTTTATATTTAGAATTTAGTGGGAAAAGTAATGGACAAAGATACATCTATTTTCTGATGCATTACAGAGATACAGGGAGTTGGATTCTATTCCAACAAAAAAGCACACACTACTTCATGATGAGATGCCATCTTTTGCAGGACATGCTCCTAAAAGCATCCACACTCATTCTTACCGAGTCAATCAACATTCTTTCTTAGAGATGTGGAAGGAAACTTTCAAAAATGAATTTGCACTGAGTGCAAGTTAGCAGGTGAGCATATTGACATATCATAATTCATGAAAGTGTAAAAAATCACTAGCAGAGAAAGGAAACTTGTACTTTTCAGTACTTTAATCAAAACTGTTTTTCTCCAGAGTGAGGAATGTGCCTGACTGTCTTTATGTTCTACAGACCTTTATGAACCTCTTTTACAACACGCACCTTCTTCAAAGAAAAAAATTTCAGACAAAGGTACAGTAACTGCTCTCTGCTATTATAAAAAGAAGGATAAATAATTCTTGAGTACATATTATACAAATTCCAAATACAGAGCATGCTTATACTCATTCTTTATAAGACAATTCAGAGACAACAGCCTGCCTCCATGAGGACATGAGGAAATCGTGGCAAATACACACAGACAGTAAACTGCTTTCTAATTGTATTTTCTGTAATAATGTTTTAAAGTAAATTAGAGCTATTGCAATCTTTTCTATCCTCTACCAAAGAGATGTTATCATGATTTCAGGACTTTACCATAATTAAATGTAATTAAAGGTGTCACAAAAGCCCATGTCATCACCTAATCTTGGACAAATGGAAACAGAGCAAGAGCACATCTTTCTCAAATATTACAGTAAAGTGGCACCTACAGGGGGATAACACTGCTCTCAATGCCGGGTAAGGTCCTTGCTAGGGTCATCCTCCATTGGACCCATGATAACTTGTTCACTTACCAGTGACTGGAGCAGTCTGGTTTTACACATAAGAAGTCTACCATCGACTACATCCTGGCACTGAGGGTTCTCATAGAGAGCAAATGCGAATATCAGTAAAGTTTCTGTTCACCCTTTGTAAACTTTTGTAAAGTGTTTGACTCAGTTGATCAAGCTGACCTGTGGGACATCCTGAGACTTTGGGGGATCCCCCAAAGTTGATGGATTTCATGGCCAGCCTGTACGCTGGTACTGTGAGTGCTGTGCAGAGTGGAGGCAGAACCTCTGCGTTTTTCCCAGTTGATTCTGTGGTTCCTCAGAGGTGTGTTCTTGCTCCTACTCTGTTCAGTGCTTACATGGAATGGGTGTTGAGCAGGGTCATGGGGTCCAGCGGCTATGGAACATCTTTTGGTAAAGACAGATTTCATTGATCTTGACTTTGCCAATGATGCTATGATCTTTTCTGAGTCAATGGAGGCTCTGATCGGTGCGCTCAAGAGACTGAGCGAGGAGTCTGAATGTCTGGACTTGCGAGTTTCCTGGATAAAAACCAAGATCTAGGCCTTTAACTGCCTCTTGGGCACAGCCATCACCAGTGAACAGTTAAGATCGGTGGGAATGCAGGGAGTGGAAAAGGCACCTCTTACTGATAAACTGCCCTTGTTTGACCTAGTATTGTAAACAACTCACTAGATCAAATGAAGACTTCTAAGACAAAAAAATATCTATCAAAATTATCAACTATTCTAGAGTCAACATGGTGGAATCTTTCAAATTTTTAGGCACAACTATCACAAACAGATTAACTCTCCTCCCACCTCTAAAAAGCCTCGACAATGGATGCACTTTTTACGTCAACTAAAGAAATTATTTCCCAGTCCTATCGTAGTGCAAAGCTATAAACTATAACTGAAATTGTGATCACGTTCTCCATTATTGTCTGGTTTGGTTCAGCAATGGTCCACTCCAAAAATAAATTACAGGGTGACTCATCTCACCCAGGTCATCATTAGCTACAAGATCTCCCCACTGGTAAACACTTTATGTCAATTATTACTAAAACTGATAGACAACTAAACATTTTCTTTCTCAGAGCCATAACCCTCACAAACAGGTAATTTAGTCTGTCTTCCTTGCTTATTTGTGTGTTCTGTCATATACTGTATGAAGATGTGATTGTGTGTGTGTATGTACAGTATATGTGCATTGTATATGTGTGAGTGTACATACACACTGTACTCACACATACTGTCATTTGCACATCATTTGCATACCTGCTTTATAGCACTATACCATCATTCTGCATCTGTTTATAATGTATGTTTTTTTGACTTATTTATGTTATTGGCATGTAATGTTGTGTGTGCTATGCTATAAGAAGCTCAAAAGCTACCAAGCTAAATTCCTGTTCAATAAGTACTGGTGAATAAATGTGATTCTAATTCTGATTAAACTATCACAGCTCCTTAAATCTCAAAGTAGAGGTGAAGGTGAGACCATTAGAAGTCAGGTTGTCTCAAATGTTTCTGTGTGGTTTATCTAAATCATGAATTGTCAATTGAGCTGCTAACCTCCAAAGGGGAAACCAGACCTAAGATCAATCATCAATGAATCAAACCCCTTTTAAACTTCCAGGAGAACTTCCCACCTCCCTCAAACTCGCCCCTGGTCCACAAAAAAGTTCAGATTTTAAAAACGGCACATTTGTGACATTTATGTATAATGTAACTGTTTGATAACTGTAAACTGGAAATGTTATTAATAAAAATAAATTTTAAACCCATTATTTTTAAGTGTCCAAGTTAGGGTCTTAACTTAACCTACCCTCTTTGGAATGTGAAAGGAAAATAAGAGCACTAGGAGAAAAACCCACACAGCAGGAGGAAAAATGAAAAGCTCCACACAGGCACAGAATCACGCTATGGTTCTGCCTGTCTAAAAAATAGATAAACAGACATATATTTATATGTATACTAGGGGGCTTTGCCCCCTGCTCACTTTCCTCACCAACCGCTTTGCCGCTCGCATATGGGGGATGCGGATGTACAATTTAAACAGATTGTTATTTTCATGGGAATTGTTACATATGCATAATAAAACTATTTTACATTACAGCCAGTAATTAACCATATTAAAAAATAGTAAAACGTAATACAGTACTTCGAAAGTAAATTATGTTTCATGTTATGTTAGAGTTATTTGTTGCCTAATACGATTTTATTCTGTTTGGCTTTGGAATTAACACGCAAATACTTTTTAAACTTACACTTTTACTGTAAAACTTCAGTAAAAACAATTTTTTAATTACATTTTCGTCAGTATCGCATTGAATCTTGATTCTGGGTTTGGACTTTCATCGTAACAACGCAACGTATAACTGCACGTCAGTGAATATAGCTTCTTTCTCTCTAATAAATAAAATTACTTTTTCAAATGTTTATCTCTGAGATTTGTTAATTGTATTTGCAAAAGCTATTCTAATAGGAAACTTTTAACGTTTTAATACGAATGGGATATCAAGATCTCCTTTGTCGTCTAATGTTATACCCTGAAGATGTACTAAATTACCTTTCTTGGATACAGCCTTCTTTCTACAGTAATTTGTGCGGAGGAAGACAGGACGGTGTTAATGGTTGTAGATTCCTGTATATCTAATCATTTTCCTCTGATAATGACACCTGGTAGGTTGTGGAAAACTCTGGAATGAAAAACTACAAATATGCAATCAATATCAGAGACCTTCGTTCCATATCTAAATAAATAAATATGAATATATAGTCTATGTACATAAAACAAAATATTTCATTTAAAGGGCTGATTATTCTCGTAAATATTGTGAACCAAAAATGCTTACTACTGCAACCAACCTGTTAACTGCGGGGTAACCTGGCGGGGCCGGTCTGCCCCTTTAAACCCAAGTCACGCCCCTTGTGACGTAACGCGCAGCCGGCGCCTCAAGACGTCATGTTAGGGGAAGGGGCGGGCCATCGCCAACGAGTAGTTTGTGGTGTTTCGAGACGTGGAAAACATAGGAAGTAAAAGAGCTACAAACGACGTCTGGGGCCCTTTGAACTTTATGTAGCTTTGTTGTCGCTATTTTGTGCGTGGACTTTCATACGTTTATGACTAGTTAATGTTTACTGTCGTGAGTCGTAAAACGTTTACAAGGTAAGTCAAAGAAGAGACGCTCCTTTTAGTTTTTGTCCTTTCATGGAAAATGTTTGTGTCGCTTACGAATTTTAGGGAACCTTGCATCCCGTCTCTTTTATGTGCTAAAGGAGGCGCACGGTCACAGAGAAAAAAAAAAACCCCAAATCGGCTCACACTGTTTATGTAAGTTGATATATTTGTCAGCTGTTGTGTAATGGAGTTAAGCAGATCTACAGTGAAATTCGAGGTTGAAAGAATCTTTGGCGCAGTTGCCCGGTCAGATATGAGGGTGTCTTATACTGATATTAGGCCAGTGTGTTTTAAATGCTTCAATGTGAAGTGAAGCTTTGGTGCAGTTTATAAATGTTTGAGTGCAAAGTATCTCGCGTTTGAGGTTTCGGCGATGTGGGTTACGGTTAGTGCTATTGGTTGTTCTGTCTCGTTTGTCTAATAATTTTGACACGTTTCGGTGTTCTCTTGTCTCCTCCCATTTCTGGATAAGATTGTGCTGAAAAGTGCAGAACAAGAAAATGTAACATGTGAAGGTTAGAAAGGCTTTCTAGAGTTAAACGACAACTTATTAAACTGCACACCAAGCTTTCTTTTATTTGATTTATTTATTTTTGGAAATTGCCAATTTTGTTGAGGACTTTAAAGTTTATTGAAGTAAAGTTAAATGTATCTTTTACTTTTGAAAAGTATCTTTAAAAGAAGCGGAGTTGGCCTGTTCTGTAGACTGTAGTCCGCAAGACTGCTAACCGCTCAAGGGCAGGATATGGTCCGAGACATCAAATGATTGTGCTTTTAAATGACCTATTCTAACCTGCATAATAGCAGGTTAACCTGTTGGTACTTGAAACTGGTGTTGATAGGAAAAGAACCTACTGGGCGTATGTGCCTACAGGATAAACTTGATTATTTGCAAGATTCTTTTTACATGGTACGTATTGTGAAAAATCCATTAAAACTTCAAGTTTAATAGGATGAGTTTTGTATGCTATACAAAATTTTCTATGAACTTCACAACGATGGAGCCTCAGTTCAGTCCATTAAAATGTGCTTTGAAGTTTTTAATTAAACATTAAACATGGTCCGAGACTTTATTGTTTTAAAAGTCTAATGTGTGTGAACCGGGGCCTTTTTTAGCTTTTTGGGAACCCTATGAAAGTTTGTTTGGGGACTCTTTTTTTTTTTTTTAAAAACTCCGATCAGTGGAGTTCAAATCCTTTAAGATGATCCATGTCGATGCATCAGTCTACATTTGTAAATCTAAAATATAAATTAATGATCTCAAGTTGACAAATGCAATTTAAAATTACAAAAAATGTAAACAGTGAGGCTTCTGTATATCCATAAATTCAACAGATGCCTCGTTTTCCTCAAATTTTCAATTGTTACACTAATTCAGAATAAATAACTAAACATTGCAATATACAGTATAGTGTCCTTTTAGAACATGCACCCAATTTCAAAGTTGTCACTTTCAGACTTCTACTCTGGTAAAAGTCAAAGTATAGATTAATCTTGTTTACTCATGTAAGAGTATAAAAGTACATGTTCTTAAATTTACTTCTGAGTATAAAAGTAAACATTTTCTTTAGTTGAAAATTGCTCTGATTAAGAATCGGGTATTAGAAAGATTATTAACAATGAAAAATAACGTGAATTAAGTGCTTCAGTTACAAACAAATCTGTCAAGAAGTCCTATAAATCATCTGATGTCATTTTTGTCTTGTATATAAACGTCTATGTGTGGATGTGTGTGTGTCTGTATGTCTGTCTGTCTGTCTGGCCCGGAGGTGTGAGGGTACAGCATGAAGCTCAAAGAAAATGACTCTGTCACCAAAGTGAAACTGCTGACTAAAGAGAAACTTGCTTAGCCGCTAATACACAACCAAGGTGAGCACATTGGCAAAACAAAATCTAAGAGGAGAGAGAAACTTGCTTAGCCGCTGATGGACAATGGAGGCGAGCACATCGGCAAAATGAAACCGCCGAGGAAAGAGAACCTCATTTAGCTGCTTAATGCACAGCTGATGCGATTGATTGATTGAAGTGCCAGAACCCATAGTTTCTAGGAGCCCCGGCTTTTTACAGTATGGGTTTACATAGCTAATATTTTTATATATATGTGTGTATCTCCGCATAAATAAAAATCTATTTTGCATGCTTATGTAATCACCATTAACTTAGTAGCCTATTCCAATAATGTCATGGAAAGATCATATTTCTCTAATATTCATAGTTTAATTGATTTTTAGTTATTTTAATAATCGATATATCCAAGTGGCAGGTCAATCAAAAGTTCATGTGAGCACACTTGTCTCTATACGTTTTTTAAGATTGGAGGGTGAATTTTGAACTCTATCACAGCACAGCAAACCACCTGGCAATGGCATGTATTGATGTGCCGTCGTGGAGAAGTTGGACTACATGTGTGATTGTAGTGACACTGACCGGGGCCAAATGCAAAGCTAGTGAGAAAACAGTCAGAAAAGATGAGGAGGGAAAAATGTCAGTGGCCTCCACCTGTTAAACCATTTCTGTTTTGGGGGTCATCTCATTGTTGCCCCTCTAGTGCAGCTGTTGTTAATTTCATTAACACCAAAGCAGCTGAAACTGATTAACTGGCTGGATCTTTTTTTGAGCAGTATATCAAGAAATGGCTCGGCCTGGAACTGTCCACGTCTTGCCTATCGCCTAAATGATATTTCATCTAGCTTTCACTTCATGACAACTGAACTACAAGAGGATTTTGGACTGCTGCATCTCTGGAATGAGATTAGACAATTGAAGTGGTTTAGGCCTGAAGTTAAAATAGGATGTTACAAGGCAGTGAGAGAATACCATCAAAGTATCATAGAAATTCTTATGAGTAATTTGGGAAACACTGGAAACTGTCCTAGAGACCCTGGCAAATACTGGTGAGGATGCAATGCACTGGTCTGTTCAATTAGGCATGTTGCCAAGTAATGTGGCCAATTCAGCCAATGCTTGGCCCTTGTTTGGAATCTTAATCTTAGTATTCTTAGCAAAGCCAAAGTGGGAAATATAATGTCAGATTCAGTTGACCCTTTAGTGGTATTGTAATTCTTATAGTGAATACAATTTGGTGGGGACCTGCAAACTTGGATCATGTTGAGGGGAAGTACAGGTTCATGGACTGAGCTTATGACCGAAAGATTCCACATAATGAATATGCTGAATGTTACCATGATCGCATGTCACAAAGATATGTAATTACTAACTTTATTTTTATGTAGAACAGACTTTTTCTCTGTTTCATTTTTAAATGTGTGTTTTGATACATTATTCAAGTTGTCAATTCAATTATACAGCCTAATGTTCTTTTTCTCCTAGTGTTGGTCTACTTGATTGTTTCAGTGACAACACTCTTAAGTTGGTCTGACAGGCAACTCTGTCTTTAACACATCTATATCTGGGTGATTCTCAAGTATTTGCAAGCCATGAGATAGAGGATTCCTGTGGCATGTCCTGGGTGTTTTTCCAAGTATCTTGTTCCTGGTTCAAATCCTTACTCCTTGCATATTGTCAAATTCCTTACTCTACGCTGCAGGGTCTGCCCCACAACTATGTGCAGAAAGTTGTTGGTCATCACAGTTCCTTTTTTTTTTTTTCCTTCAGTTAGACATGACTTGGCACATAATTATTTTTGATGAGTGAGAGGTAGACTGAAGTATAAATTTACCCCTTTATGAACTGGACATTAGTAATAGAGAAGGATTGTGCACAGCCGCCAGATTTAGGGACAGTGGTGGGTCCTTTTTTCCCCCCCCCCCTCCAGTCCAGTCCACCGATGCTCTTTGTGAAGAGGTGTGCTTCAGAAGACCATTTTTCTTCTGGACTCTGGTGGTAGGACTGTGTTCTTTATTCATG
Source organism: Polypterus bichir lapradei (assembly GCA_026402145.1). Classification (NCBI taxonomy): domain Eukaryota; kingdom Metazoa; phylum Chordata; class Cladistia; order Polypteriformes; family Polypteridae; genus Polypterus; species Polypterus bichir. The sequence continues at coordinate 90,246,250 of JANRMT010062856.1, forward strand.
TTCTGGGAAGCACTTTACTAAAAGGGAGTATTCTGCCACATCTTTCCATCCATTAACTGGTGTCTGCATTTCAAGAACCTCTCCATCACCTGCTGTAGACTTGGATTTCCAGGACTATAAGTATTGTAGGGGTTGTTCTCTCTTTGTTGTGTTTATCTATTTGAAAATTTTTTTCAGGTGTGTTGTTAATATTTGGGTGTTGGCGTGGACATATTATAGGGCTTGGGTGTTGGCCCAATTTTATCTGTTCCTCATCTGGTGGCAACCTCCGTACTCTCCTAGAAGTTAGGGTTTGGTACACATCATACCTAGTTGGGTACTGCTCTGGGTGTGCTTTGCACAAATTACCATTGGTTACACAGTCTTAAGTCCTTATTAAGTTTTGAAACTCTGAAAATTCCTCAAGTATTCCATTGTTAGCTTAGAGTCTTCATTGTATTTTGTTGACGTGTTTGAGCTATCGGTCAGAGTGCTTGACTTTCAGTGTAGAATTATGGAAATGGTACATATTGTTTAAAAATCCTGCACTGTTTAACTTAAAAAATCATGTGGTTCTTTTAAGACAACAAGAAAAAAATATTACTGCCAATTTGATGTTGATACGGTCTGAACTAGGGGTTGCTGTGATTAATCAATGTATTTGAGTGAAAAGTTTTTTTTAGTGGAATTGTATATTAATACTAGCAGAATACCCGCGCTTCGCAGCGGAGAAGTAGTGTGTTAAAGAAGTTATGAAAAAGAAAAGGAAATATTTAAAAAATAACGTAACTTGATTGTTAATGTAATTGTTTTGTCATTGATATGAGTGTTGTTGTCATATATAGATAGAGAGATATATATATATATATATATCTATATCTATATATCTATATATATACTCGGCAAAAAAAGAAACGTCCCCTGACTTTCAACTGTTTTTACTTTCAGTAGACTTAATGTGTAAATATTTGTATGAACACTAAAAGAGTCAACACCATAAGACATAAACTAAAAATGTTTCACAATGTGTCCCTGAATGAAGGGAGGCTCAAAATCAAAAGTACCAGTCAGTATCTGGTGTGGCCACCAGCTGCTTGAAGTACTGCAGTGCATCTCCTCCTCATGGACTGGACCAGATTTGTCAGTTCTTGCTGTGAGATGTTACCCCACTCTTCCACCAAGGCACCTGCAAGTTCCTGGACATTTCTGGGGGGAATGGCCCTAGCCCTCACCCTGCGATCCAACAGGTCCCAGACGTGCTCAATGGAATTGAGATCTGGGCTCTTCGTTGGCCATGGCAGAACACTGACATTGCTGTCATGCAGAAACTCACACACTTTTTGCCACTCCTGTCTGGTCCAGCGAAGGTGGGTTTGTGCCCATAGGCGGCGTTGTTGCTGGTGATGTCTGGTAAGGACTTGCCTTACAACAGGCCTGCAAGCCCTCAGTCCAGCCTCTCTCAGCCTATTGCGGACAGTCTGAGCACTGATGGAGGGATTGTGTGTTTCTGGTGTGACTCGGGCAGTTGTTGTGGCCATCCTGTACCTGTCACGCAGGTGTGATATTCGGATGTACCGATCCTGTGCAGGTGTTGTTACATGTGGTCTTCCACTGCGAGGATGATCAGCTGTCCTTCCTGTCTCCCTGTAGCGCTGTCTTAGGCGTCTCACAGTGTGGACATGGCAATTTATTGCCCTAGCCACATCAGCAGTCCTCATGCCTCCCTGCAGCATGCCTAATGCACGTTCACGCAGATGAGCAGGGACCCTGGGCATCT
>JANRMT010062856.1:90304416-90317202 GCA_026402145.1 Polypterus bichir lapradei
TAAAATACCTATACAATAACTATAATTGTAATAAACAAACAATAAAACAGCGGAGAAGCCGTGGATTAAACAAAAAGGCTGTAGTTATCAGCAGGGAGACGTGAATCCCGTGGCGAAGCAAGGAAGGGAATGTAGAGACTGGAGCGATGGACGGCCTTATATAGGCAGGCAGCCAATAACGTGGGAGGCGTTGGGATGGGGGACCCAACGCCGCCTCACATGGTGACCAAGCTGCAGGCTATGGACGTATATATGTACGTAAGTAGGATTCAGTTAGCGTTGGGAACCCTTGTACCAAATTTCTTGAAGATGGGCCCATAAGTAACAAAGACTGTTGAAAAGTTCAATATGGCGGCCGACAGTGGCATCATACCACCGAAATAAGTACGTACATTGGTTTCAGTTAGTGCATGGAAGCCGCCTACCAAATTTCGAGAAGATGGGGCCATAAATAAAGTTCAACATGGCGGACGTTGTTGACCATTATGACCGTTACGTGTAGAATTTCGAAATGAAACCTGCTTAACTTTTGTAAGTAAGCTGTAAGGAATGAGCCTGCCAAATTTCAGCTTTCTACCTACATGGGAAGTTGGAGAATTAGTGATCAGTCAGTCAGTCAGTCAGTGAGGGCTTTGCCTTTTATTATTATAGACTAGCAAAATACCCGCGCTTCGCAGCGGAGAAGTAGTGTATAAAAGAAGTTATGAAAAAGAAAAGGAAAAATTTTAAAAATAACGTAACATGATTGTTAATGTAATTGTTTTGTCATTGACATGAGTGTTGTTGTCATATTTATATATATCTATAAAGTGAAAACCTGAATATACAAAGTCAGCGTCGGAATTTATAAAGTCATTCCTGATTATATATAGTCAACATCGGAGTATATAAACTCATTCCTGAATATATAAACTCAAAGTCAAAATATATTGATTGAAACGACTCTGAACTGAAGTAAGTTAACAAAAACGTATTCAGAAAAATAAATTTAAAAAACAATGTTCGGTTAATGTTTTAAAAATTATGCATTTGCCCTGCCCAGGATTGGCTCCTGCCTTGCACCCAGTGTTGGCTGGGATTGGCTCCAGCAGACCCCCCGTGACCCTGTGGTTGGATTCAACGGGTTGGGAAATGGATGGATATTGCAGCACTGACTTTGTATATTCCGACGATGACTTTATATATTGAAGTTTTGACTTTATATATTCCAGCGCTTACTTTATATTGTGAGCTGGAGGGCTTCGCTATTACGTGTGGGGACGAAACTTCACTTTGGTAACTGATCATGCTCCACTTCAATGGTCATACCGACAGAAAGATACAAACTCTCGCCTCATGAGATGGTTTCTGGGCTTACAACTTTTACCGTTTCACAGTAAAACATCGACCATGTTCTAAACACGTCAACGCAGACGTATTATCAAGACTAAATGAACCTGGTACAGAGAGTCGCTTGATTCACGGAAATGTGAATAAAGCTGAGGGGGAGGGTGTGAGCTGGAGGGCTGATCGCACCCCAAGAAGATACAGATGCCTCTGGGAAAACCACAACCCCTGAAACACAGACTACCCTCACATTGCTCCTTACTTTCTCACTTGCGCCATAACACGTAATGCAAACCTCGCGCGATACTCCGCTAACTTAAAAGCCTTGTGCAGCGCCTGTCAGTTGAAAATTGATTGTTTGCTTGCTTTTATCGCTCTCTCTCTCTCTCTGCTCCTAGCGGAACTGTCATCTCTGACTTGTCATGGAGCACGTTTAAGCTCATGTGTTTGCAGTGTTTGAATAAAAATCCTTCTTGTTTCTACGACCTCCTGTGTCTCTGTGCAAATCTGTGACCCAAGCGTGACAATATATTCCGACGCTGACTTTATATATTCAAGATTTGACTTCATATATTCCAGCGCTGAGTTTATATATTCCGATGCTGACTTTATATATTTAAGTTTTGACTTTAGGTGGCAGTGTGACGAAGTTGCCTCGGAAGACGGCGTCAGCTCAGAGCGAAATGAGGTAAATGGGAGGGGATATGATGACGTGACTCCTCCACCCGCCTTAACTGTCAATCCCCCACAAACACAGTCTCTCGGAATTTGCATAAGCACACCCCTTCACCTGAAATTTTAACTTAGTTACAAAGTGATCTAAACTCTCGTTTATATCCTGCGTCCTCTCATTAAACTTGTATCCCGCATTACCCATGGGCATGAAAAACGCCAGCGGCAGCCTGTCTATTAAGTTAATTTAAAGTTTAGGTTTATACCTTGCTTTGTTTCCGAAGTAGCTGCACTGATGAATATGGTAGTATATGTCACTCGCTCGCTTCTTTTTGTTTCGCTGCCTTCTCAATTATATAATGCATGTTTTGTTCAGCGTATTTTGGAGCTCTTCCTGGTTTTCTACATAGTGCGTTGACAGTCAGTTCACGTGATTACGTGGGCGGCGTGATGATGTCACACGAAACTCTGCCCCCATGGCTTTCAAGCTCAACTCCATTACAGTAAATGGAGAAAAATACCTTCCAGTTATGACCATTACGCGTAGAATTTCGAAATGAAACCTGCCCAGCTTTTGTAAGGAAGCTGTAAGGAATGAGCCTGCCAAATTTCAGCCTTCTACCTACACGGGAAGTTGGAGAATTAGTGATGAGTGAGTGAGTGAGCGAGCGAGCCAAATTTCAGCCTTCTACCTACATGGGAAGTTGGAGAATTAGTGATGATGAGTGAGTGAGTGAGTGAGTAATTCAGTGAGGGCTTTGCCTTTTATTAGTATAGATAACTCTGCACTGAATATTTATAAACAGTGTGGGAGAGTTTATAAGGGCTCAAAATATATAAAAATAACCATACAAACATATGGTTTCTACTTCGCGGATTTTCACCTATCGCGGGGGGGTCTGGAACGCAACCCCCACGATCAAGGAGGGATTACTGTATTTTGTCTTGTTCCTATTAACTTTCATTCCTCTCCTCTCTAGAGCATATCTCCAACTCTCCAGGGTCTCTTCAACCTACTCTCTCTACAGATCCCAATGTCACCTGCAATCATCATAGTCCACAGAACCTCCTGTCTAATCTCATTTGTTAACCTGTCCATCACCATTGCAAATTAATAAGTGCTCCGAGCTGATCCCTGATGTAATCCCATCTTCACCTTGAATGCATCAGTCACTCCTACAGCCGATCTAAACACTGTCACACTTCCCTCATACATATCCTGCATAACTCGTACATACTTTCTCATAAAATACCACAACTCCTCTCTAGGAACCCTACCTATCATATGCTTTCTCCAAGTACAGAAAGACGCAATGCATCCGTTTTGTTCTTTCCTGGCATGAAACCATATTGCTGCTCATTAATCATCACCTCCCTTCTTAATGTAGCTTCCACTACTCTTTCCCCTAACTTCATGCAGTGGCTCATCAGTTTTATCCCTCTGTAATTAATACAGTTCTGCAAATCTCCTTTATTCTTAAAAATCAGTACCAGTACACTTCTCCACTCCTCAGTCATCATCTCACTTTCTAAGACTGCATTAAACAATCTGCTTAAAAACTCCACTGCCATCTCTCCTAAACACTTGCTTCCACAGGTATGTTATCTGGACCAAAGGCCTTTCCTTATTTCATCCTCTTCATAGCTGTACTTGCTTCCTCCTCGTTAATCCATTGCATTTCCTGATTTACAATCTCCACATCACCCAACCTTCTCTCCATCTTTCTTTATTCATTAGTCTCTCAAAGTACTCTTGCCATCTGCTCTACACACTTTCCTCGCTTGTGAGTACATTTCCATCTTTATCACCCTAACCTGCTGCACATCTTTACCAGCTTGGTCCTTCTGTCTAGCCAATCCGTACAGGTCATTTTCTCCCTCCTTAGTGTCCAACCTCTCATACATCATATGCCTTTTCTTGAGCCTTCGCCACCTCTCTATTCACCTTATGTCTTCTCCTTGTACTTCTGTCTACTTTCTGCATGTTTCTGACTATCTCATTTCTTTCTCGCCAACCTCTTCCTCTGTATACTCTCCTGTACTTCTCCATTTCACCACAAGGTTTCCTTTTCCTTCTTCCTCTGTCCAGATGTCACGCCAAGCACCATTCTTCCTGTCACCCTTACTACTTCTGCTGTAATTGCCCAGCTGTCTGGTAACTCTTCACTGCCACCCAGTGCCTATCTTACTTCCTCCCTGAACTAACCTTTAGCAGTCTTCCTTTTTCAACTTCTTCCATTTGGTCCTGGGCTCTGTCCTCATTATTCTCCTGTTCTTGATCTCTATCATCCTATAGACCACCACCATCCTATGCAGCCTAACTACACGTTCCCCCTGCCACCACTTTGCAGTCTCCAATCTCTTTTATCCTACTGCATAAGATATAATCTACCTGTGCGTATCATCCTCCACTCTTGTACATCACCCTATGTTTCTCCCTCTTCCAAAAATACATATTCAACACATCCCCTCTGGTTCCTCCACCAACATGTCCATAGAAATCCACTCCAAACACCACTTTCTCCCCCTTCGGTACACTCTCCACTACTTCATCCAACTCACTCCAGAAATCTTTTTTCTCATCCATCGTAAACCCAACCTGCGGAGCATATGTAGTAACAACATTTATCTTCACACCTTCAGTTTCTAGCTTCATAATTTTTACTCTGTGTAATACTCTTGACGTACTGTTTCTTCAGAATAACTCCTACCCCATTTCTCCTCCCATCCACAGCATGATAGAGCAACTGGAACCCTCCTCCAATCCACCAGGCCTTACTCCCCTCCTATTTAGTGTCTTGTGTGCACAGAATGTCAACCAACCTTCTCTCCATCATATCAACTAACGCTTTCCCATTATCGGTCATAATGCCGACATTCAAAGTTCCTACCATCACTTTCAATATCTTCAGCTTCCTCCTGTCCTATTGCCTCCGGACAAGCCTTTCCCCCTTTCTTTGGCCAACAGTATTCCAATTGCCACCAGCACCCAGTTGACTAACAGTACTGGCGGTGGCCGCCGTTAACGCGGGCCTTGACCAATCTGGTATGGAAATTTGTGTTTTTGTCTGCATATTGATCTGGCAAAAATTTACACTGGATGCCCATCTTGACATAACCCTCCCCATTTATCCTGGCTTGGGACAGACATGAAGAAACACATTGGCTTGTGTATCCCCTGTGGCTGGGTGTGTACCAGAATCAATACCTTTCATATGTCACAGTCAAGTGAAGGGCTGCAGAATTCTGTCATCTCAGAACATTTGTTGGATACGGCAAAGTCTTGATTTGTCTTTCTTATTAATAACAAAAAAAAAAAAAAAAATTGCCACCATGGAGGAACAGAGAATCAAGTATTGAAAGTGTGCAACGTAGTAGACAATATAGGGATTACTGCAGAAATCACTGTTTGAGGTCATTTCTGCGATCACACATTACACAGTATAATAAGCCCCATCACTACCAGGATGTTGTTCATCTAAACTTTCTGAAGGAAACGGATGTGTAGCTTTCAATTTATATTGACTTGAACTTTTTCTCTTTTTTTTGGTTATAAAAGTTTTTTTTTTTTTTAAATTAGATTTACTTTAAATTTAGATTTCTTAAAAAAATCATATATATACACAAACATATACATACATACACACACACAAATATACAGTACAGGCCAAAAGTTTGGACACACCTCCTCATTCAATGTGTTTTTTTTATTTTCATGACCATTTACAGCACTCCATCATTCTCCTTCTTGGTCAAATAGCCCTTACACAGCCTGGAGGTGTGTTTGGGGTCATTGTCCTGTTGAAAAATAAATGATCGTCCAACTAACCTGACTTCTGCACAACACAACTGCTGGTCCCAACCCCATTGATAAAGCAAGAAATTCCACTAAATAACCCTGATAAGGCACACCTGTGAAGTGAAAACCATTTCAGGTGACTACCTGTTGAAGCTCATCGAGAGAATGCCAAGAGTGTGCAAAGCAGTAATCAGAGCAAAGGGTGGCTATTTTGAAGAAATATAAAACATGTTTTCAGTTATTTCACCTTTTTTTGTTAAGTACATAACTCCACATGTGTTCATTCATAGTTTTGATGCCTTCAGTCATGAAAATAAAGAAAACACATTGAATGAGGAGGTGTGTCCAAACTTTTGGCCTGTACTGTATGTGTAAATTCAATTGATTGGACATGATTTGGAAAGGCACACACCTGTCTATATAAAGTCCCACAGTCGACAGTTCATGTCAGAGCACAGACCAAACATGAAGTCAAAGGAATTGACAGGATTGTCTCGAGGCACAAATCTGGGGAAGGTTATAGAAAAATTTCTGCTGCTTTGAAGATCCCAATGAGCACAGTGGCCTCCATCATCTGTAAGTGTAAGAAGTTCGAAATCACCAAGACTCTTCCTAGAGCTGGCCGGCCATCTAAACTGAGCGATCGGGGGAGAAGGGCCTTAGTCAGGGGGGTGACCAAGAACCCGATGGTCACTCTATCAGAGCTCCAGAGGTCCTCTGTGGAGAGAGGAGAGCCCTCGAGAACAACCACCACCTCTGCAGCAATCCACCAATCAGGCCTGTATGGTAGAGTGGCCAGACGGAACCACTCCTTAGTAAAAGGCACATGACAGCCTGCCTGGAATTTGCCAAAAGGCACCTGAAGGACTCTCAGACCATGAGAAGCAAAATTCTCTGGTCTGATGAGACAAAGATTGAACTCTTTGGTGTGAATGCCAGGCGTCACATTTGGAGGAAACCAGGCACCACTCATCACCAGGCCAATACCATCCCTACAGTGAAGCATGGTGGTGGCAGCATCATGCTGTGGGGATGTTTTTCAGCGGCAGGAACTGGGAGACTAGTCAGGATAAAGGGAAAGATGACTGCAGCAATGTACAGAGACATCCTGGATGAAAACCTGCTCCCGAGTGCTCTTGACCTCAGACTGGGACGATGGCTCATCTTTTAGCAGGACAACGACCCTAAGCACACAGCCAAGATATCAAAGGAGCGGCTTCAGGACAACTCTGTGAATGTCCTTCAGTGGCCCAGCCAGAGCCCAGACTTGAATCCGATTGAACATCTCTGGAGAGATCTTAAAATGGCTGTGCACCGACGCTTCCCATCCAACCTGATGGAGCTTGAGAGGTGCTGCAAAGAGGAATGGGCGAAAGTGTGCCAAGCTTGTGGCATCATATTCAAAAAGACTTGAGGCTGTAATTGCTGCCAAAGGTGCATCGACAAAGTATTGAGCAAAGGCTGTGAATACTTATGTACATGTGATTTCTCAGTTTTTTTATTTTTAAAAAATTTGAAAAAACCTCAAGTAAACTTTTTTCACGTTGTCATTATGGGGTGTTGTGTGTAGAATTCTGAGGAAAAAAATTAATTTAATCCAATTTGGAATAAGGCTGTAACATATCAAAATGTGGAAAAAGTGATGGGCTGTGAATACTTTTCAGATGCACTGTATGTAATATATTATATTATATTATATATTATATAATATAATATAATATAATATAATATATATGTGTGTCGGTCATAAAATTAGAATATCATGACAAAGTTGATTTATTTCAGTAATTCCATTCAAAAAGTGAAACTTGTATATTAGATTCATTCATTACACACAGACTGACGTATTTCAAATGTTTATTTCTTTTAATTTTGATGATTATAACTGATAACTAATGAAAGTCACAAATTCAGTATTTTGGAAAATTAGAATATTGTGAAAAGGTTCAATATTGAAGACACCTGGTGCCACACTTTAATCAGCTAATTAACTCAACACACCTGCAAAAGCCTTTAAATGGTCTCTCAGTCTAGTTCTGTAGGCAACACAATCATGGGGAAGACTGTGAACTTGACAGTTGTCTAAAAGACGACCATTGACACCTTGCACAAGGAGGTCAAGACACAAAAGGTCATTGCTAAAGAGGCTGGCTGTTCACAGAGCTCTGTGTCCAAGTACATAATAGAGAGGCGAAGGTAAGGATAAGATGTGGTAGAAAAAAAAAAAAAAAAGTGTACAAGCAATAGGGATAACCGCACCCTGGAGAGGATTGTGAAACAAAACCCATTCAAAACTGTGGGGGAGATTCACAAAGAGTGGACTGCAGCTGGAGTCAGTGCTTCAAGAACCACCACGCACAGACGTATGCAAGACATGGGTTTCAGCTGTCGCATTCCTTGTGTCAAGCCACTCTTGAACAAGAGACAGCGTCAGAAGCATCTCGACTGGACTGCTGCTGAGTGGTCCAAAGTTATGTTCTCTGATGAAAGTAAATTTTGCATTTCCTTTGGAAATCAAGATCCCAGAGTCTGGAGGAAGAGAGGAGAGGCACAGAATCCACGCTGCTTGAGGTCCAGTGTAAAGTTTCCACAGTCAGTGATGGTTTGGGGTGCCATGTCATCTGCTGGTGTTGGTCCATTGTGTTTTCTGAGGTCCAAGGTCAACGCAGCCGTCTACCAGGAAGTTTTACAACACTTCATGCTTCCTGCTGCTGACGAACTTTATGGAGATGCAGATTTCATTTTCCAACAGGACCTGGCACCTGCACAAAGTGCCAAAACTACCAGTACCTGGTTTAAGGACCATGGTATCCCTGTTTTTGATTGGCCAGCAAACTCGCCTGACCTTAACACCTTGTGAAGAGGAAGATGCAATATGCCAGACCCAACAATTCAGAAGAGCTGAAGGTCACTATCAGAGCAACATGGGCTCTCATAACACCTGAGCAGTGCCAGAGACTGATCAACTCCATGCCACGCCACATTGCTGTAGTAATCCAGGCCAAAGGAGCCCCAACTAAATATTGAGTGCCGTACATGGTCATACTTTTCATGTTCATACCTTTCAGTTGGCCAACATTTCTAAAAATCCTTTTTTTGCATTGGTCTTAATTGATATTCTAATTTTCCGAGATACTGAATTTAGGACTTTAGTTGTCAGTTATAATCATCAAAATTAAAAGAAATAAACATTTGAAATACATCAGTCTGTGTGTAGTGAATGAATCTAATATACAAGTTTCACTTTTTGAATGGAATTACTGAAATAAATGAACTTTGTCATGACATTCTAATTTTATAACCAGCACCTGTATATATGTGTATGTGTATATATTGTGGCATCCGGCTGGGGGTGGAGCCCAGCCGGGACGCCCAGGAGGACCGGAGGAGGGCTTGTACCTCCTCCAGACTGCGAGGGGGCGACCGCCCTGGTTGTATTGGGGCCACGGGTAGAGGGCTTGGAAGCCCAACCCTGTAGGGGCCCGTGGCCACCGCCAGGCGGCGCCCCAGTGCCTGAAGAAACCTGGAGCCCAGCACTTCCGCCACACCAGGAAGTGCTGGGGGGGGGAAGAAGACAGGGGACACCCGGAGGGCTTCCGGGTGCGCAGCCGGCACTTCCGCCACACTGGGGCGTGTCTGCGGAGGAATGCCGGGAAGCAGCTGGAGCCCATCCGGGTTCCTATATAAGGGGCCGCCTCCCTTCATTCAGTAGCGGAAGTTGGGTGGAAGAAGGACGGAGCTGGAGAGAGGACTGGAGGCGGCCAGAAAGGCAATTGGACTGTGAGGCCTGTATATATATATACACACATACACACACACACACACACTCATATACATAGAGACATCTATATATCTATATATATTGTGGCAGTAGGGGGCGCTAGTGCTCCCTTGAACCCTCAGGTACAACTCCAGACACCGGGTAAAAGTCCAATACTTTTTATTTTGGTTCACAGTGCACCAAGCACCCTCCACACTACTCATATAATAAACCAACAATAATAAACACAAACTCTTCTAATAATCCTCCTCCTCGCCCAGACACTTGCTCCTCTACCTCCCAGCTCAGCTCAGTGTCTGGACTGAGGCACTGTCCTTTTATAGCCCCTGACCCGGAGGTGTTCCTGTCCCAGCAGTCCACAGTTCCTTATTCCTTCCAGGTCAGGGCAATCAGTCTTTTACTTCACCCCGGGAGCACGCCATTCCTTCCCGTCACGTGACCGTGACGTACTCCCGGGTCATAAGGCACAACAGATCCCACAAGTCCCCCCACAGCGACTCCTGGTGGTCCCCAAGGTATCCAGCAGGGCTGTGTATAAACACTACAGAGTCCATAAAGCCCTGCTGGACCTCGGGGCACGATCCTGCTGTCGGGAGAGCTCCTCCTGTCGGCCTGGGGGTGCGGACCGGCCTGGGAAGCCAGCAGTCCTCCACAATATATATATCTATATATCTATCTATCTATCTATCTATCTATCTATATCTATCTATATCTACAAACCGGATTCCAAAAAAGTTGCGACACTAAACAAATTGTGAATAAAAACTGAATGCAATGATGTGGAGATGGCAAATGTCAATATTTTATTTGTAATAGAACGTAGATGACAGATCAAACGTTTAATCCGAGTAAATGTATCATTTTAAAGGAAAAATATGTTGATTCAAAATTTCACGGTGTCAACAAATCCCAAAAAAGTTGGGACAAGTAGTAATAAGAGGCTGGAAAAAGTAAATATGAGCTTAACGAAGAGCTGGAAGACCAATAAACACTAATTAGGTCAATTGGCAACATGATTGGGTATAAAAAGAGCTTCTCAGAGTGGCAGTGTCTCTCAGAAGCCAAGATGGGTAGAGGATCACCAATTCCCACAATGTTGCGCAGAAAGATAGTGGAGCAATATCAGAAAGGTGTTACCCAGCGAAAAATTGCAAAGACTTTGCATCTATCATCATCAACTGTGCATAACATCATCCGAAGATTCAGAGAATCTGGAACAATCTCTGTGCGTAAGGGTCAAGGCCGTAAAACCATACTGGATGCCCGTGATCTCCGGGCCCTTAAACGACACTGCACCACAAACAGGAATGCTACTGTAAAGGAAATCACAGAATGGGCTCAGGAATACTTCCAGAAACCATTGTCAGTGAACACAATCCACCGTGCCATCCGCCGTTGCCAGCTGAAACTCTACAGTGCAAAGAAGCCGCCATTTCTAAGCAAGATCCACAAGCTCAGGCGTTGTCACTGGGCCAGGGATCATTTAAAATGGAGAGTGGCAAAATGGAAGACTGTTCTGTGGTCAGACGAGTCACGATTCGAAGTTCTTTTTGGAAATCTGGGACGCCATGTCATCCGGACTAAAGAGGACAAGGACAACCCAAGTTGTTATCAACGCTCAGTTCAGAAGCCTGCATCTCTGATGGTATGGGGTTGCATGAGTGCGTGTGGCATGGGCAGCTTGCATGTCTGGAAAGGCACCATAAATGCAGAAAAATATATTCAGGTTCTAGAACAACATATGCTCCCATCCAGACGTCATCTCTTTCAGGGAAGACCCTGCATTTTTCAACAAGATAATGCCAGACCACATTCTGCAACAAATCACAACATCATGGCTGCATAGGAGAAGGATCCGGGTACTGAAATGGCCAGTCTGCAGTCCAGATCTTTCACCTATAGAGAACATTTGGCGCATCATAAAGAGGAAGGTGCGACAAAGAAGAACCAAGACGATTGAACAGTTAGAGGCCTGTATTAGACAAGAATGGGAGAGCATTCCTATTTCTAAACTTGAGAAACTGGTCTCCTCGGTCCCCAGACGTCTGTTGAGTGTTGTAAGAAGAAGGGGAGATACCACACAGTGGTGAAAATGGCCTTGTCCCAACTTTTTTGGGATTTGTTGACACCATAAAATTCTGAATCAACATATTTTCCCTTAAAATGATACATTTTCTCAGTTTTAACTTTTGTTCCGTGATTTATGTTCTATTTGGAATCCGGTTTGTGTGTATCTATACTAATAAAAGGCAAAGCCCTCACTCACTCACTCACCACTAATTCTCCAACTTCCCGTGTGGGTAGAAGGCTGAAATTTGGCAGGCTCATTCCTTACAGCTTACTTACAAAAGTTGGGCAGGTTTCATTTCAAAATTCTACGCATAATGGTCATAACTAGAAGCTATTTTTCTCCATTTACTGTAATGGAGTTCAGCTGGAGGGGCGGAGTTTCATATGACATCATCACGCCTCTCACGTAATCACGCATTACGTAGAAAGCCAGGAAGAGCTACAAAACGCGTTTTAGAAAACATGCATTATATAATTAAGAAGGCAGCGAAACAATTAGAGCGAGTGACATATAAAACCATATTCAGCGGCTCAAGTGAACTGACGCAGTGCGCAGACAAAAAGTAACAGTTCCAAAGAGTGCTGAACAAAAACCGAATTACACTGCTACGCTCAAATAGATAAACCACACGCCGTGGCGTGATAGTAAAACATTCGCCTGTAGTGCCCACGTCCGAGGTTCGATTCCCGAGAGGGGATGCACTAAGTATGTACGCGCGCTTCTCGATTTATTTTAACCTCGCATCCCCTTAGTTTGAGACGTATGAAAACGCATGCGGTTAACGCAGAAAGACAGATCACCTATTCACCTATTGAAGCTTCATGAATAATGGATACTTTATTCGCGATCAATGATTGTTTTGGTAAAGCCATACTCAGTGTATTCATTAGATGAACGGTAAAAAAGTAAGAGCGAGGGGACGGTAACTTACTGAAGCACACAAGCAAAACCACAATAGCACGCGGGCTCGATGTACTGACTTGCGCGATCACATTCCAAAAAATATTTCTTTTCAAGTTCTATTTAGTCCATATGAGTCAAACTCAAGGCCCACGGGCCACATCCGGCCCGGCGTGTAATTATATCCGGCCCGCGAGATCATTTTATATACTGTATTATTGTTATTAATGGCCCGGC
>JANRMT010062856.1:90317302-90329207 GCA_026402145.1 Polypterus bichir lapradei
TGCTCAAGAGTAAGCTCAGCGCACAGCTTGGTCATGTTACAACCGGAGGGCCGAACTGACAACATGGTATACAAAGAGATCCTTAACAAATAATTATTGGCATATTTTCCCTCAGTTTAAAAAGGTTAAATTTTCTTCTTAATAAAAATTTTAATGCAGTACTTCGCCGCTGCGAAGCGAGGGTATTTTGCTAGTACCGCATAATCCCTTTGTATTCTCTTAGATATTAGGTAAGATTCATTGAAATTATGTATATAAACACACTGCTTATATACAGTAAAACCTAAATATTATTTTAAAGATATTGAGTGTCTCTGATATCACATATGTTACAGCCATTACGATAGACAGGCCACCAGCAATAAATACGTACAATGCAAGAAAAATAGTAAATGTGTGTACACTGACACTAAACGTACGTACATGTACTAAGTACTGTAAGTAGAAAATTAATTATGGTTACTCACCAACAATAACACGATGACTTGTCTGATAACAATGAATTTAATTTTACTGCACAACAAAGGAGAGCGTTACAGCTCTTCTAAAAGAGCCACTTCAGGCGATTGTGTAGCACTGCCGTTGTTCTTCTTCTGGCAGTCTTCAATCCAAATCCCTAAAGCAGATTCCATCCAGACTACTGCCTTATTACATCCACTTACAACTCGTTTTGCACCCTGGTTAAAAGGACACTGCGGCGGAGATCTTATATTCCTTTCCTACTTTTTAAATAAAAAGAATCGTAGCCTTCAACAAATCCAAAACGTTTACCTTTTCAGCAATCGTTAACATCTTCTGTTGGCGCTTGGGCACGGCCCCTGAAGCAGTAGCAGATCGTTTTGGAGCCATAATGAAGGGCTTGACTATGCACAAAGATAAACACAAAAGAGCTCAACTCTTTACACAGCGAAACACGTTGATGCTGAATGAGCGAGACAAGACTTCCTGGTTAACACTGCATTCAGCACGCAGGAACTTAACTGCGTGCTCTGATTGGTTAGCTTCTCAGTCAGGAGAACTTAACTGCATGCTCTGATTGGTTAGTTTCTCAGTCATCCGCCAATAGCGTCCCTTGTATGAAATCAACTGGGCAAACCAACTGAGGAAGCATGTACAGGAAGTAAAAAGACACATTGCCCGCAGAACCTGCGAAGCAGCGAAAAATCCGCGTTATATATTTAGTTATGCTTTCATATAAAATCCGCGATAGAGTGAAGCCGCGAAAGTCGAAGCGCGATATAGCGAGGGATTACTGTACATGTGTGTGAATGAGAGGGAGGTCAGAGGAATGGCGGGGATGCAGGGAGTAGATCTGGCAATGTTTGAGGAGTTTAAATACTTGGGATCAACATTTCAGAGTAATCGAGAGTGTGGAAGTGAGTGCCGGCAGGATGTAGTGGGTTGAGAATAGTGTCAGGAGTTATTTGTGACAGTCATGTACCATCAAGAGTAAACAGTAAGGTCTACAAGACAGTAGTGAGAACAGCTATGTTATAAGGATTGAAGATGGTGGTACTAATCAAAAAACGGGAGACAAGCTAGAGGTGGCAGAGTTAAAGATGTTAATATTTGCATTGGGTATGATGGTTTTGAGACAGAGTCAGAGATCTGAGATTATATTGCTTTGGACACGTGTTGTAGAGAGATGCCGCATATATTGGGAGAAAGAGGCTAAGGATGGAGCTGCAAGGTAAGAGGAAAAGAGGAAGACCCAAAACAAGGTGTGGTGAGAGAAAGCATGCAGGTGGTGGGTGTGATGGAGCAAGATGCAGAGGACAGGAAGATATGGAAAAAGATGATATGCTGTGGAGATCCATAATCGGAGCAGCTGAAAAGTTAATGATTCTGGTGCCCGGTGACTAATAATAATAATTCTTTGCATTTATATAGCGCTTTTCTCGCTACTCAAAACGCTCACAAAGGGAATCTCTGATACATTATTCTGTAGTATTAGAAGTTCGATGATCGCATGATACTAGAACCCCGTTTTTTTATGGCAACCACGTTGATAGGTTGTAAATTAACACTATAAAATAAATGCCAGAAACACATTACTCACATTTTAGTGTACAGGAGCTTATTTGTAATAACTGTGTATTAACACATTAGACTACCCCTTTCATGTTCAGGTTGATACCCTGACCAACTCTCATATTTGAGACATAGTGCATGATTTAAATTGACAACACATCATGGGCAAAAAGGAAATTGCAGATTTCCTTTTTTTTTCTGCCAATAGTGTTTGGTCTATTATTTGCAGGGCTTTTTAAAAATATCTTTATTATCATTATCTTCTATTGCTCAGTTGGCTTACGTGTGTGGCAGGTAAACATAATTAAAGTAAAGAATTTTACCAGAGGACAAAGGATGTACCTTTAATATTCTGGAAAATATCATGGTCTGTGATTTGTAAATGGTATTGGCAGTTTGAAGAGTATTTTTATATAAATTTTGGCTGTAATGTATTTTGATCCTGTTTTATAATTTTAAATGTATTTTAAACTATATTTTATAATGTGAATTTATAATTTAAAAGTTGTACAGAAAGCTTTATATTTTTTGATAAACCTTCCATATTGTTGCTGACAAAGTGAAGTGCAATGTGCATTAATTACTTTTGCTACCTTTATTGAGTATTATAGATGTGGTGTTTTACCAGTAAAGAACTTTAAAAAGCAGCATATACCTCAAAAACTTAACTCCTCCTGTGTGGGAGTACTTCATATACAGTATATTCAATGTTCTAGTGTGAGTGTGTAGATAAAAAGAAAGTGATAGACACAAATAAATGCCCTGCTATTTTTGGCCATGAGTACAACATGTATAAGTCCAAGTTTGCTACAATAATAAGAAATAAAAAGAAAATCACAGTGTGTCTGGGAATTTGGACTCTGATGTTTATATCTGTAAAAGTCAAGATAGTCTAGGTAACAGGTAGGGTTTTGATTGTAATATTTTTTTTTTTTTTATTTCAGACCTTTAATATGAATGATTTTAATGTTTACAATAAGTAAGATGTTTATACAGTATGCCTGTGGAGTGAAAGGCACTGCTAGCCACTGTCACACAGTGATAATTAAGTATAAAATGTTAATTTGATTTTACAGAATGGCTTGTGACTATGGGTAGATTTCACTTTGTTAGAGGAGACCTTGGAGCTTAGCCCCCACAGTGAGTGGTTACTGTATTACATTAGTGGAAAATTTATTTTTTTGAAGATTTTTTTCTTTCATACTGAAGTAATTTACAGATATGTAAACTGTTTTGTTCTGAATTAAATTTGCCATGCTGTGCTTGTTTTGTGCTTGTGCTTTGGAAGCTGCTTGGCACTGTGTGAAACAGAAAAATCTGCACATGGTATATAGGCCATTCATTGCCTTCCTACTCTGTAACTGCTGTGTTGATTCTTGGGTTTTTATGTTTTCCCCCCAGTGCAATATTAGACAAGTGATGGCACCAATCCGCTGTTGTTGTTTGATTTGAAGATATGCCTCTTTTCCTCATTCATTGGTCACGAATCCTGTATGCAGTTCAAACGCACTGTATTGTAGAGAATATCAATAGAATTTTAGCAATAAATGTAGTCATTTTTCTAATTCTGAAAATACAAATGGAGTATGGACATGTGGATTATGCAACACAAATTACGTGAGAATTTTTTTTTTTTTTTTCTTCCATTGGACATTTTCCATATTGTTTGCTGTGGTCTAGAACTGGTGTCGGGTGTGTTCAGTTTGAATCTTCATTATGTGCTTTCTTCACTAAAATAAAGTAGGTAAGTAATATATAAAAGAAAATGCTATTTTTGGATTGTTGTTCTTTTAAACTTAAAATAAGGGTTCAGGCATCATTTGGCGGCCCCTTTGTATTGGTTGAGCTCCATTAATATTAGTGCAAAGTCCCCAAGAATGTTGACACCACAGATCACTGAAAAGAGGAAAATAATAAAACTATATGACTGCCAATTGCAGATATTACAGCTGTTGGATAAAATTACATGGGTAGCTTCACCAGCAGCTCCAAAAAGAGCATTCTGTGTCAAATTGTGTATGATTGGCATTGTTTTAAATGTTGAGATTGATAGGCACAGAGTTCATATTTACTAGGTAATTCCAGACATTCTGGGCTCCATACATGAAAGCACCAGCTAAATCAACAGTTTTATTTATCTAGGGAATTTAAGAGCATCTTTATCTAGTAGGCATTAATAAGTTATTTGAAGGACATGGGTACACAGCCAATCCACTCTAAAATTTACAGGCAGAAAGGAGGGTTTTGATTTTATCTGTAAACCTAACTATTTCAATAATAAACAAACATGAGTGCAAAAACACTTTTACAAGTTATTCAGTAGTAACAGGTAAAATGTATACATTGCCTTACAAATGTTTGTTGCTATTGCAGCATGGAAGTTTGGGCGATAGGCGACCCCTAATAATACAGTACTAATTTAGTGCTTCCTCCTTCCAAATTATTTACAATAATCGTACATTCAAATAATCCCAGCATAGTTTTCTTTGGGGTGAAAAAAGCCACAGAGTGCAAAATGTGCAAAAAACAAAGAGAAGGCCATAAAGTAATTCTGTGGTGTCATTGAACAAGACAGCATTCCAAATGTTATACTTCAGGTTCTTAAAGAGTAACAAATACAACATATTTACATTTTTGAAAATAACTTTGGTTAATCATTTTTATAAAAAAAGAGAAGCTTATGGTTTCAGTATTTAAAATACTTTATTTTACAGTAAATTTCACTACAAAGAAACTCAGGGTTCCATGCATTTTAAAAATTTATGAAAAACCATTCATTTTATGTGGATGTTAGAAGAACAGAAGAGCTGTGTGTAATTTTGCACAGCTGGAAAATAAATTATAGTTTAATTTTCAATTTTAAACGTTTGCAGTAGTTTTTTGCATTTTTTTATTGGAGCTTGTAAGTGTGCAGGTGGATGTGTTTAGTAGTGCGGCAAGGTACAATTCTATTTTGTACTCTGTTCTGCCTAAATACTGTAAATTTTAAGAGGTTGTCTAATTTATACTAGTCATGAACATGTAAAAATAAGAAAAAAACTTAGAATAGCTTGGCATTGCAGTGTTTTATCTAATTTTAATTTGTGAGTTTTAAAATACTAACTGGTTAAACTGTAAAGTTCTGTAGTTTGAGGTGTTGAGCTAACTAAAATATGCTGTGTGTGTGTAAATGGATTTAGAAAGATATGTGTGACATTTACAGGTTTAATTTTTGCAAGACTTTCAGGGTATCCCCCTTAATTGAATGCATGCCTTTTTTAATAGTTTAGTGTATGTTTAAAATGTGTTCTGTTTTTCATTACAGTTGAATTGTGATTAAATTAAAAGACTTACCAAGATGTGCGTTCAGGGATATATTTACAGTGTAGTTGTTTGTGAAACTAATGTACTGAGTCACATAAACTAATTATGTAACTGCCAGCATTTTTTCCCCATGGTGTTTGCAATGTCTGCTGCAGTCTGTGAAAGTAAGATCAGAATATTAACCTTCAAAAGTTAATGGATGTAGCAAATTGCAAAAAGGGATGCCAGAGTTACTGCTAAGATGGAATTACTTCTGTGTACATCTACAACAGATAAATTTACAGTGTCTCCTAACAAATGTTTCATGTTACAAGGTGGAGTAATGAATCACTGAATGTTTTGTTTTCCATTTCTGTTGATTACACCTTATGTAAGACTCTTTGACATAGTATAATTTTACACTTGCCATAGCATCAGATTGCCCCTCCTTGGTTAGAAGTATTGTTTGCACAACCATCAAGTGTGCAAGTATTAATAAATGATTTTGTCAAGCTAACATTTTCCATCTGGAGAGACGTTACACAATTCACATAGAATGACCTGTAAGTCTACCTGGGAGCACGACTAAAGAAAGTTTTGTTTTTATTGCTTGCTACGTTAGAATTTATTCATTTCCTATTGTGTTTGTGTTTAATTGAACAAGACACTGAAAATTAACAGGTGTTTTCATAAATCAAAATATCTTTTTGAAAAATAGCTTTTGTGTTATCAAGGTTTATGGTTTGGTTATTTTGTCTCGGTGTATTTTACCAATTACTTGTTATTTTGGGAGATGATAAAAGGTTATATTTATATTCTCATTGGGCTTTCTTGATGGAAAAGCGGCGCTGTGAAGAAGCTGGCTGTTGCTACAGTCCTGCCTTTGTCCAGTCTGATAGCGGTTGTGGAATATCGTTTCTTTGATTGCCGGTACAGCAGACATTTCCGAGCAGGCATCAGCCACAGCTCTGCTTCTGTGAAAAGAATGGAGATAAATGCCATCAACTGAAAGAGGGAGAGGCAAGTTCATTGTACCACGTGAATGTCACTGAGAGAATAAAACTGAATAATAAAAAAACAGGCACTAACTTTTACAAGTAGCCAAAAAAACACGGAGCACCTGTTCTTGAACCCGGGACCTTTGGGTTATAAGACAGCAGTTCTTACGTCTACACCATTCAAGGATACGTGTAAGTTCCCTGTCAATTGACATTTGAGTTTGGGTTTTTAACTCATTGACTGCAACATGTATATCGAATATTTTTTTTTCTGTGGTTATATTCTTCAGTAAAAGCGCACATGTTTATTTGATATTTGGACTAGTCTTCACACATTATGCACTTCTTGTCATTATTAGTATAACGTGGAAAAGTTTCTGCTTTAGGTATATGTTTAGCATTTCTCACATTTCCTTTCATCCTATGCTTACCCTTTTTTTTTTTTTTTTTTTTTTTTTTTTTTTTTGGTGTAAATATGTATTGTCTAACTGCCTTACCTTAACCTTTCTTCTTTCTATTTGTCTCTTTTTATTTCATTCTGTCTGTTATTAGATGCAACTGAGAAGGCAAATTTCATGTTTTCTTGTATAAATAAAGAAACCTTAAATCTTTGTAGACACGAAACACACATGAAATGCATGTATTCCAAATAATGATACAGTATACTGTATTATTGACCCTATACAACTCCAGGCACATCACACGCAGATAAAGGAGCCTTGGCTTTAGCTGGGAGAACTTTTTGCCTGAGAGCTGTCCTCTGTCAAGGCGAGGGATGGGACAGCAGGCTGCTTGCTGGTTTTGCTGATCGACGCATTTACAAAACCAAAGATGCTGATGGAGCGGTGACAAGGGATTTAAGGTGGGCCGAAATTACGAGTTTTTTTTTGTAGGTTTCAGGAATTCTAGTATTACATTTTCCTGACATAAGCCAAGAAACTCATGGCACCTTATATATTCTTGAATAAAAATGCACTTGTTTTGTTATACCTTTTGTTAAAGCATTTATTTGATAATTGGACTTAAGTCTTCACACTTCATGTCAACATTTTATCAATTATTACTATAACATGAAAATTTCTGTTTTAGTTATGTGTTCCGAATTTTTGTTGCCTCGCATTTCCAGTTACCCTACATTTACACAGATGGTTGTAGACATGAAACACACATGTTTATGTATTGCAAATAGCGATATATTTACCCTATACAATTTCAGACACCTAACTCCCAGATAAAGTGACTTCATCTCTGGGAATTTTGCGTGTGACTTGGTGGGTAATGGGATAGCAGGCAACTTGCTGCCTGTGCTGATTAAAACATTTGAAAAACAAAGACTCTGAGGAGGTGCAAGGGAATTTAAGGTGGCCCAGTGTTTCGAATGTTTGCATATGCTTCAGGGATTCTCATGTTGAGATGTGCCTGAGATAGAAATACAGGATCACCTGAGTTTCAGTTTAGGGGTCAGGTTAGTGCATCTTGCAGAAATTGCTGTATGAGACTATCAAAACTCACACCTAAGAATAAACAGATCCTGTCAGTCTTACTGTTCCAGTAGTGACTTAGCAGACCCTCCTGATCTTCAACCTATGGCTTGTCCCACAACATCTGGAGAGGAAGGTACATGGCTTGTATTTTTTGAAGAATCTATGCCCAGCACTGGAAAGTTGAGACTAAACTTTTTATATCCTCATGGACCATCTCCGTCCTATTTATTCCCATACTGTCTTGATAAATTTGTCATTGATCTTCAGGATGTGCTTTTAGTAGTTGAACCTGTGACGGCAACAGGACAGACATACACAATTTCAAGCAAAGACACAATTGCTGCATCAAAGGCTCTGATGGAGCATAAATTGAGAATGTTGTCATTGTTTATATTCTTACATTCCCACCTTACCGTTCAAACAGTACAGCTTGTATGTAACTTATTCATGATTCCACCAAAGTTGAATTTTTTTCCTCACTCTAGTGGTCTAAGAACCCATCTAGGTTTTTTTAGTTTTTGTGTTAGTTTTTCAGGTTTATTGGGAAAGGCTTGATCTATATTTTGTGGTAACATTCAATGAAAGAGGGCCATCATATTATTTTCACAGAATTAGTTTACTGTTTAGCACCCTGTAGATCAGTGAATGGTACCTTTTGAAAGTAGATCAAAGCTCTTATTACACCAGACACATTCAGAAGAGGTATTAGAGTTTACCGGGTGAGTAAAGTCATCACCTTTATAGGCTTCACTATCACTAGAACTTGTGTCCGCTGTATAATGCAGTCACTGGTTATTTCTGAAGAACTATCATTAACTTGACAAATCACTTTTCTTCTTCATGCTCTGACTACCTGTATTCCACCGTGCCTTGTCAACAGCTGCTGTATATTGGAGACAAGTAAACTTGGGGAAGTCTGTGCGCATGCGATTAGCTGTGAATGGGCAATCTCAGTGATAACAGTAAAGCGATTAAAAAGAATATGATTTGCCAGTGTAGACACAGGAATTCTGTTGCATAGAGACAGGGATTGAGAACTTTTTATACCAGACATTTTCTCCCACTCTCTACAAGTAAAGTGTGATCAAATTGTCCTGATTTAGTCAGTCAGTCATTTATTTCTAAGAACACATTTAAAACAACTGATGTTGTGCCAAAGTTATGTATAAAGGAGCATTAAAATAAAAACAGTACAAACAATCTTAGAGAAGCAAATCATTGAAAACAACCAATTTAAAACAATCCCCCGCAAGCCAATATACACAGTGTAAGGTGGAAAAAAAAAAAACAAGTAGGTCTTAAACAGAGTTTTAAAAACCTTGGTAGAGGATGAAGACCTGATGTGGAAAGGCAAGTTATTCCAAAGCCCAGGAGCAACATTTGAAAAAGCTCCATCTCCCCTAGATTTCAGCAGAGATCTTGGATCTATGTGGAGTAGTTGTCCAGTTGTCTTTAATGCTCTTGTTGCTGAGTAGGGGTGAAGGCACTTGTAGATGTATTTTGCAAAAAGACCATGTAAGTCTTTAAAAGCAAATATCCATCCATCCATCCATCCATCCATCCATTAATTATCCAACCCGCTATATCCTAACTACAGGGTCACGGGGGGGTCTGCTGAAGCCAATCCCAGCCAACAAAGGGCGCAAGGCAGGAAGCAAACCCCGGGCAGGGCGCCAGCCCACCGCAGAGCGCGCACACACACCCACACACCATGCACACACTAGGGACAATTCAGAATCGCCAATGCACCTAACCTGCATGTCTTTGGACTGTGGGAGGAAACCCATGCAGACACAGGGCGAACAGGCAAAAAACAAACAACAAAATATTAAAATCAATTCAACACATCACTGTTAGCCAGTGGGGAGAGGCTAATACATGGGAGATATGATCCTCTCTTTTGGAACCAATTAAAAATGTGTCTGCATTTTGAATCAGCTGAAGGTGCAACAGAACAGATTTGGGCAGTGCCACATATAAGGCATTACAGTAGTCTAGCTGAGATATGATAAAGGCATGAACGACTGTTTCTAAGTCTCTCTGTGAAAGAAGAGATTTTAGTTTTGAAAGTTGCATCAGTTGGGGAAAAAACTGACCTTTACTACTGAAGAAATTTGCTTATCAAAGATGATACCTAGGTTCCTGATAGCATTATAATCATTTCTGACAAGGAGCCTAATTGAGTGCCAATTTCAACTGCCAGTGTGGTAGAACCAAAATAATGACCTCTTTTCAATTTATTGTAAATCTTTGTACAATCCAATATTTAATATCCTCAAAGCACTCCATCACTTGTTTTACTGATGAACTGTCATGATTCACTTTGAGGTATAGCTGCGTCATCAGAATAACTGGTAAACGAAAAATGTTTTTGAAAGATGGTCCTCAGGGGGAGTATATAAAGGGAAAATGAGAGGAGCCAAAACTGAATCTCGGGGAATTCCTTGTATGAGAGGTGCTGGCTGAGAGAAGTTCCCATCTATGATAACAGACGTAGATCTACCTTTAAGGTAGGACACTGTATTATCGTGATATTCCACTCTACTTACCCATTACCTATTTTCTTCAGGGATAATTGTGTTCATTAGGTTTGTTACCGGGTTGCTCTACTGTCACACCTTAAGATTAACACAACCACACACATATATATGCACATACACACAGATCTTAACCACAAAAGTACCGTATGAAAGACGTACAGTATATACATGCACGTTATTCCCTAGCACTTTAACCCACAAAAGTATCATTCGTATGAATAACACATACACAATCCACTTTCCCTTGTACTTCAAGAGACTTCCTTATTATGGGCACGAACAACCTACAATGTTTTAAATATATCTCGGACCTAAATATTACTTTGGTTTCTATGAATATATTCAAACATACAAAGACTCAACATCTGTGGTTATAGGCCATTTATCAGCCAAAAATGCTTTATTTATATTCTGCTCCCTACTATTGGATGAAGCTGTCATCCTCAGCCTTAATAAACCTTGCGGATCAGAATGTATGGCAAACATCCGACTGCTCCAGGTGCTCTTAATACCTACTTTATTACTTCAGTCACTCTAGATATGAAGACAAAGTATAGAAAGTTAAAAGCTGTGGTATTTATTAAAGAACAATAATACCAGTGAAGATAAAGTGAGTTTAAAAGAAAATGTGGATAGCAAAGTCTGGAGAGATATATATATATATAGAGATATATATATATATATATATCTATATATATCAATAAAAACACAAACTCACTGACTGACTGACTGACTGACTGACTGACTCATCACTAATTCACCAACTTCCCATTTAGGTAGAAAGCTGAAATTTGGCAGGCTCATTCCTTACAGCTTACTTACAAAAGTTAAGCAGGTTTCATTTCGAAATTCTACACGTAACGGTCATAACGGTCGATAACGGTCGACAACGTCCGCCATGTTGAACTTTCTCATTTATGGCCCCATCTTCACGAAATTTGGTAGGCGGCTTCCCTGCACTAACCAAAACCGATGTATGTACTTATTTCGATGGTATGACGCCACTGTCGGCCGCCATATTGAACTTTCCAACGTCACCAATTTTCAAACTTCCCGTGTAGGTAGAAGGCTGACCCCATCTTCACGAAATTTGGTAGGTGACTTCCCTGCGCTAACCGAAACCGATGTACGTACTTATTTCGATGGTATGACGCCACTGTTGGCCGCCATATTGAATTTTCCAAACGTCACTAATTCTCCAACTTCCCGTGTAGGTAGAAGGCTGAAATTTGGTAGGCCCATTCCTTACAGCTTACTTACAAAAGTTAAGCAGGTTTCATTTCGAAATTCTACGCGTAACGGTCATAACGATCAACAACGTCCGCCATATTGAACTTTCTTATTCATGGCCCCATCTTCACGAAATTTGGTAGGCAGCTTCCCTGCGCTAACCGAAACCAATGTACGTACTTATTTCGGTGGTATGACGCCACTGTCAGCCGCCATATTGAACTTTCCAACGTCACTAATTCTCAAACTTCCCGTGTAGGTAGAAGGCTGAAATTTGGCAGGCCCATTCCTTACAGCTTACTTACAAAAGTTAAGCAGGTTTCATTTTGAAATTCTACGC
>JANRMT010062856.1:90354602-90395881 GCA_026402145.1 Polypterus bichir lapradei
GTAAAGCTCAAAGATTATTCAAACATTGCAAAGATCCTGTGTAAACAGACTTTGCACCACTTGCTATTGGAAATTTTTTATTAGAGCTGGTAATTCTCTGTTCTTTAATTTATTCCATTACATGTTACCACTTTCTGTAGTACTGCTTTAAATAAATAATTCTAATTTATGTAAATATAGGTTTGCAGTTTGTGATTATATTTTGAAATTTCTGTTCAGGTGAAGTGATTTGTATACCCTCAGGTATAAGTCTGTTTTATGATGTTGTTTCCTGAACCAAGACCAGCCATTTTCAGTCATCTAATTATTTAATACTATTCTGTGTATTAAAAATGTAGTTTTTTTTTATGGGACCCTTTCCCTTGTGCGGCAGATAAATACAAACTATGCTCCAACCACTCTTATTTTTGATATTTGATTTTTGTCCAAACTAATTATACAACATTCCAAATATGAACTTAGTTTTTTTTGTTTAAAGATAAATTTTGTTTACAAAATTACAGTAAGGATACTAGCTTTCATTTAACATACTTGATCTTACTCAGTGTAGATATGCTTGATGAAGATCATCTTCCTAAGCCAATTAATATGTTTTTGAGGAAGATTACACAGTGTTAGACGGCAAGTCATATCTGGAAATCCTTTTATGTTTGAGGCAGAAGAATTTTAAGTGTGTGATCGAGGGATCCAGGGTATGATGTTAAACTGCAAGCGGTCCTCCAACTTGCAGGGAACACTTGGGGTTTGGTGGCAGGATTGGCTGCTCACATTATGAAAGGGATGGGGGGAAAGCCCTTGGGAGCCTCATCCTTTATAAGAGTCGAAAAACGTTAGAGAGTCAATGGGGTCAGGCATCTGGGGCACGGCAGCACTCGGGTCCCAATTTAAGGAGGCCCGTCCGGGTAGGCACGTGGAATGTCTTATCTCTTCGGTATGATGATCATTTTTCTCTGCTGTTTGAGGAGCTGCGTAAACTCTGCATTTCAGGGTCGGCACTCACTGAGATGTGCAGACCTGGGACTGACCATATCTCTGTAGGTGGATACACCTTTTATTGGTCTGGATGTTTGGGAAGTAGCTGTTTCTGTGGTGGATCGGCTCCTCCCAATGGTATCCGATGCCACTCCTTTTAATGAGCATATTATGAGACTAGGATTAAGGCACTGTCTGGGTGCCTTGTCTTTTGTCTCAGTTTGTGCTCCAACTGTGGTGAGGGAAACATTTTATTCACAACTCCACTTGGTGGTGGTTGGGTGCCTTCAAGGTGACACTGCTCTGGTAGTGGACTTCATTGTGACCGTTGTCACTAATAGGGATTGTTATGATGATTGTGTCTATCCCAATGGGTCTGGCCACTGTGGTTAAAGTGGCTCTATGGTTCCAGAGTCTTGAGCTACATCGTTGGACTTGGTACTTCAGTACTGGTTATGTGGTGAAAGAGACTAACCACATCCTCATGGCCAGTCGTTGGAGGCTTCTACAGAACTGCAGTGTCTACAGAAGTGCCCAGTTCATGAATTCTAACCACAGACTTCTTATTGCTACTTTGAAGATCCCAGTTAGGTCCACTAGGCTACCACCTACTAGGAGAATGATGCTGCACCTGGCCAGACTCCAATATCAGGGTGTTTATTTTGAGTTTGCACTGAAGTTTGTGTGAGGAACTTGCAGACTAGGATTAGCAGTTGCAACCCAAATGGAATGTGATGTGAGAGACCTTCCATGACAAGACCCTGAAGGTTGCTGAGGGTTGAGTTATGTTGCTGGTGTTCCCAGAAGGAGGTGTTTTGTCTCGCTTGACACCCTGGATACCAGGAACTGAGAAGAACAGCTGCGAGGGATCTGAGGGCAGATAAGGAAGAATCTGTGAGCAAGTGACACACCATCTTTTTTGTCTAGTGACCCACGTCCTGCTTACAGAGGAATCAAAGCATTACGCACATCTGAATCTGGCCTCTGTTTTTTTTTTTCATCGGTTGGTGTTCTTGCTCCTTCTCTGTTCAGTGCTTGCATGGATTGGGTATTGGGCAAGGTTGTGAGGTCTGCGGCTGTGGGGCATCTGTTGAAGAAAGATTCACTGATGTTGATGTTGCCGACGATGCTGTGATCTTCGTGGAGTCAATGGAAGCTCTGATAGAGACTGAACGAGGAGTCTGAGAGCCTGGGCTTGTGTGCATCCTGAGTAAAAACCAGATTCCAGGCCTTTAATGACCTTGTGGACACAGCCATCAGCAGTGTGTCTGTCTGCAGAGAGAATGGCAACCTCGTTGAGAGGTTTACTTACCTTGGCAGTGACATTCATGTCTCTGGTGACTTTTCTATGAAGTCAGTAGACAGATTGGGAGACCATGGCGAGTCATGAGGTCGCTGGAAAGTGGTGTGTGGCGCTCCCAATATCTCTGCAAAAGGATCTGGACTGGACTTCTGTTATGTGTCACTTTGGAAAAAATCCTTGAATACTGCTGGTTTGATGTTTTGCCAAACAACCGGTTGCTCATGGAGTCCCGAATGTGACACATTATCTGCATTGTGAGGTAGAGTCTGTTACTGCACTATGGCCTTGTGGTGCGATTTCCTGAAGGTCATCCGGCCTGCAGGATCTTCATTGTTTAGGACCCGAGTGGCTGGACCAGACCAATGGGACAACCACAAAAACACCTGCTTGCGGCAGAAATAGGGCTTTGCGATATGACCAAAATCTTATATCCCGATATTTCATTTCATATCCCGATATCACGATATAGTACATTTTCTTTGTATTCAGTGAATAGTTTATATAATCACCACTCCTTTTTTTTTTTTCATTTAAATTAAAAAAATCAAAAATGAGAAGTACTCAACTTGTAATTATTTCTGTTCTTTTATTTAGAACATTTGAGCAAATGTTTGACTTAGAATGTAAACATAAAATGTTAATGTATCAAATATAAAACACTTTTCAAAAACAAATTACTAAAGGCCCAATATAAAATACTGCTATATAAAATGCCTGACATAAACAAAATGTGAACTGTAGCAGCAATAACTCTCACAACATATATTAAATATAAAAGGATCAAAGCACTAACAACTAAACTATATAAGGCCAATAAACCCTTTAAACAAAATAAATACAAGTCTAACATTAACTGTCAAAACCAAATGTAAACATTGTACTTCAAACTGTAGCAGCAATAAGGCTTACGACAAAAATATATTAAATATATAAATAAAAGAAATTTCCAGGTTTGCATTTTAGCATTATATGAAAATAACAGTAAAGACCATTCAAACAAAAATAAATACAGGCCTGTCATATACATTAGTGTATAAAACCCAAAATGTAAACATGTTTTTTTTTCACGCTTAAACTATAGCAGCAAACTGAGGTTGACAAAACAAATATATAAAACCTATAACAAGCAAACAATACATTCCAAGAAGGAATTACAGCATACAAAAATTAACTTGGCAAAACAGTGCTTCAAAACGTTTGCCCCATCTTGCTGAATCTCAGGGAATTGCCTTTAAAGGTTGAGAGCCAGGAATACAAATTGTTCAAATCTTTCTGGTTTAAGTGCAGACCTTAGGCATGTTACAGTGTTTCCACTTGTACTGAATGCCCGCTCTGAGGGTGCACTTGTGGCAGGAATACCCAGGTATTTTTCAGCCAGCTTAGCCAATACTGGGAAATGTGCCTCATGCTGCTTCCACCAATCCAGAGGGTTTGTTTCTGGGCAAGCTTCCAAGGTTCGGAGATATTGATTGAGCTCCTTTTCAACTGAATCTCTAGTTGACAGAGGGGCTGTTTGACATTGTGTTGTTTTTTTAAAGTAGCTGCTCAAACTCTTCCTTTGCCTCTTAGCACAAACCTCTGGATCATCTTTAGATTACACTTTAAGGCAGAAGTAACATTTTTTAGGCTACATTCTAGTAAAATGTTAATTTGCACATCGTAGTGTGGCAAATCTCCGTTAATGAGTTACAGCTGATCGCCCCGTGCGTGGGACTGGACGGCGCTAACGTGTTGATGCCATCCAGCCCCAAGCACGGGGCGATCCGCGGTAACTCGTTAACGGAGATTTGCCGTGTTAATGCAGTTGTGGCGTAAACGTAATTTTAACAAGATTAACGCTGACAGCAAACGCTGCAGGGAAAATTATGCCTTAAGCAAATTGTTTTGGTAGCAATTAATCTTCCAAGCTTTTAACATGCTCGTTTAAATAGTACCTTTACAACTGTAATATCCTACGTGGCCTGCTATTGTTTATTATTACTGAAATATGATTTTGCATTTAGACACTCACCAATGGCTAGGTGGAGACGGTGACCAAAACACTGTAAGCGTGTCCACTCATTCAGCTGAAGTGCAAGGATGTTGTTTGCAGCATTATCCGTAGTGACACACACTAGACGATCCTCATGCAGTCCCCACGACTCAAGAGCTTCCCTGAGGCCTCTGGCTATCATTTCTCCTGTATGATCATCAGGAAAATAACTTGTCTGCAAACATCGACTGTAGAGTGTCCAGTCTCGGATGAAATGCACTGTCAAGCTCATATAAGGATGCGTTGTGCGGCTCGTCCACATATCCGTTGTTGCAGCGTAGTATGCAGTGTTGTGGACTTCATCCTCTACTTTGGCCCTACACTCGTAATATAAACGAGGCAACTCAACTTGTGTGAAATGTTTTCGGCCGGGAATTATGTACCTGGAGTCGAGCAGTTTTATTAATGCACGAAACCCCTCTTTCTCAACGGTGTAAAAGGGGACCATATCTTTGCACATGTAAGTTGTAATGGCTGCTGTTATGTCCTTCCATCTTCGCGAGTCTTTCTTATAAGCCGTCCCATGGGCAAAAGCCTGTTCTAAGGTTTGAGTCCGTGGTGTATTTTGAGCACCTGACGGCTCTTTTTTGCCTCTCAGTTGGAAACTCTCTGCATGCTCGCTCACGTGCTTTTTGCGGAGGTGGTAGAAGAGGTTTGTCGTGTTGGAGTCTGTGGTAGCGATCGGTTTGCAGCATAATTTGCACAGTACCGTTTTCTGGTCCGTGTCAGACTCTTCAAATCCAAACCATCTCCATACTACAGAGGTAGCCCCTTGTTTAGGAACAAGGTCCTTCTGTGTGGAGCTACCTGGTGTTGCCTCGTCTTCATCAGCCATGCTAGTGTGTCTGCATCCACGTGGTGGCCATCAAAACAATGAAAAAAATATTGCCGTAAACA
The DNA here is from genome assembly GCA_026402145.1 of Polypterus bichir lapradei. NCBI lineage: Eukaryota > Metazoa > Chordata > Cladistia > Polypteriformes > Polypteridae > Polypterus > Polypterus bichir. The sequence continues at coordinate 90,359,807 of JANRMT010062856.1, forward strand.
GTTTATTTTGTGACACCACGAAACAAACGATAGCGTAATGTGCAGCGATAGACGTTTTCATATTGTCATCCGATATATATCGTTATATCGAACAGCCCTAGGCAGAAAGATGGACATTTCTATAGGGCGGGACTGGACCATATGTCTTCCTGGGGGTTTCCAACCAGGATCCAAAGCTGTTTTGTCATGTGGTGGGTGTGGCAATGTGCTGTACCAGTGCATGCTCCCCAACCTGACCTGAACCGGTTTGAGGGAATTGTACTCATTATTTAAAAAAAAAAAAAAAAAAAAAAAAAAAATGAAACACAAAAACACATTCACATTTCAGCATGTTTTCTTTATTGCCATTTTTATCTCGTAATGGAGTACAGAAATAAATTCATGTATGCTTTAATAGTGTAGTGATGTAACTGACTAGATGCAAGTTTTAATTATTTAACTTGTAGTGTCACAAATTTGATGAAATGATGGCAAGATTAGTCGCTTTTTAATACGATGCTCTACATAGTCCCCATAAATTAATGGAATCTTTGCATTCATTCCCTGTTTGCCATAAGCACATCAACTAATGCCTGTCTCAGTATCCATTCATTTTCTAACTGCCGTATGTAGCTCAGGTCATGGGAGAATTTCCTTATGCTCCCATAATTAGACATACAACGCTGTGGGGAAACTGCACACTGGCATAGCTAGCAACAGTTGCAGCAAGTGAAAATTAAGGCAAGTCTCAAAGTGGCTACTTGTCTTGTGCGCACCAGGAATTAAATGAGCTGCTGTATTTGTTAATCTGTATAAATGAAATTGTAAGGTGATTGGATGGATGTCTGACTGTTTGTTAGCTAATCATGCAAAAATGGCTAAACAGACTTTCACAAAAGTTTGCATGTTCCTTGGCATTAGTCCAACTTAAAATATAGGCTAAATGTTGCCATCTTAAAATCCAGCACCGATGAGGGGATTATAGTTCCTGTCGGGCAGTAGGAGCGTGCTTGGCCTCGGGTGGGAGTATCGTCATCAGCATGCAGTTAGTTTTCTACTGGCCGAAGAGGAATCTCATTTTAAGACCACAGGCACATACAGTCTTTTCTTCTTAATTAACATGGATAATAATTAGTAGTAGTTTATTCATATAGCGCCCTTCACAGACAAAAGGTCGCAGGGTGCTGAACAGCAATATGATACACATAAAACAGTTAAAACAAAACCAGTAAAAATAATAAATAAAGTGGAACTACTTAGCACTGATTAAAAGCCTGTTTAAAATGAAATGTTTTCAGTTGTTTTTTAAAAGAATCAACAGACTCAGCTGCACGAAGACTATAAGGCAGGCTATTCCATAGTCTTGGTGCAACAGACTGAAAGTTATTTAAAAGACCCTGTTGGCCAGATCTAAGAGTCCAACGAGCTTTATAGTGTTGGAGCAGGCTGGTTAGGTACTCGGGAGCTTGTCCATGCAAAGCTCTGAAAGTAAGTACCAAAACTTTAAAATGAATTCTGAGAGTTATATGATCATTCTGACTAGCATGAGTTAGAAGCCTGGCAGCTGGATTTTGGACTAACTGAAGACTTGAGAGAGAAGACTTGCTCAAACCTGTATAAAGAGCATTACTGTATAGTAATCAAGTCATGAGGCAATAAAAGAATGAACATTTGAAATTTGTGAATTTCCACTTGGGATTAATAAAGTATCATTCTATATGAACAGGCATCTGCAGTTCTGACTTTGAAATAGCATTTCTTAATTTAGAAAGATTTCTTAAATAAAAGAAACACGAGCAGCTGACTGATGCATATGAATCAAGTGTCAGGACTGGTCAAAAATAACCCCAAGATTACGTAACCTTCACTTAGTAACAGGAGGGACAGAAGATAATTTTAAGCTCATCTTAGAATAAAGAATAGGAGGTGCAACAATTAGTACCTCAGTCTTTCCTGAATTCAGCTGCAGGTAAATACTACTGAGCCAGTCGTTAACTTGAGACAGACAATCAACCAGAGTGACCAAAGTGCTTTGCTAACAGAAATGCGTAATCACTGAGATACCAGAACAGCATACTTATTTGCTCAATACGAAAATATATATGGTGAAAATGTGTCCTCTATTTGTTTTTTGAAGGCGAAGTAATTTTCATGAGTAAAACCACTAGAATGTAGTAAAACCAGAAGTTTCATTTAAATTGTGAATTAATTTGTTACAGGTAACATCCATCCAGTTAATTGTCTAATTCTGGATTTGTACAGAGCCTAAGCAATAACAAAATCTGTTCACATAAGAATCTTAAAACGGCACAATTCTGAAATAATGCATTAATGTAAAACTGACCAGACTGATTTCACACATTTATGGCGATTCACCTCTGCGAGAAACATGCCTCTATGAACAGTCAACGTGGCTCAGAGGTGCATGTGGCCTCTACGACAGACGAATATAAATGACGCAGTTTTTTCTGTGTCGTCGCATCCGAGTTGGTGGGCGTGGCTCTGCGAGTTGTCGTCGTATCCAGTGGTCTTGGAGTTGGTGGGCGTGGCTCCTTCCTGCGTGCGCCATAGGTGTCTTACTTGTTGGCGGCTTAGTGAATCCACGCCCCTTCCGGCGTGCTTTCCATGGGTGTCTTGCCTTAGTGAATTATATATATATATATATAGATTCTCTAATTCAACAATCTAAACACAATAATATTTCAGTTTTTATTTTTAGTATATACTTAAAGCAGTATTTTTCATTTATTGGAGAGAAGCCGTCAAATAATTTTGAATGTGCACATTGTAGGATAAATTAGGTTGTTCTTGTTAACATAATTCTTTATAAATCCTATGCTGACCCAATCGACTTCTGGTTGTTCTATGTCTATAATAAAATTTAAGGTCTGATTTGTTTTGTACAATTATGAATTCTAACACTATTTTACTTAAATGAAAGCTGGGCAACTACTTGATGTTTATACCCTTGTTTTAGAGCTGCTGTTACTGTTGTAACTGCTGTTAGTGATTATTTTATATTCTATTACAGAAAAAGGTACAATTTTGTTAATTTGAGCAGTATATCTCCTTTTGATGTTGAATTCGTATCAAGCAATGCACAATTTCACTGGTATTGGTATCACATACAAAAATTCTGGTATGGTGAGGTCCCTAGTCTTAAGGTTTGTGGTTCTTGCTGATAAATCTAACCATGCAGTCATTTTCTTTATTCCTATTGAATGTAATATTTAGTGTGACTGCAATCCTCTTATACCTGGCATAATCTCTGAGGTTCCTTCATGTTCTGTCTGTGGCCAGTTCATTTTTTTCATGAATTACTAGGGGGCTCTGCCCCCTGCTCGCTTCGCTTGCTAACCCCCATTTTTGGTTAATCAGGTATACAATTTTTAGAGCTTTTTTTTTTTTTTTTCTTTGGAATTGTTTCAATTTCATTATTTGTACGTTTACTTTAAAGCTTCAGTAAAAACAATATTTGGAATTACCTTTTGTTCAAGATTGCATTGAATTTTGATTCCGTTTTTGGAGATGCATTATTACAATGTAACTTATATGCGCATGAGTGAACATAGTTTCTTTTTCTCTAATAAATAACCTGACTTTTTCTAATGTTTGTCCCTGTGATTTGTTAATTGTCATAGCAAAAGCTATTCTCACGGGAAACTGTAAACATTTTAATACGAATGGCATATCAAGGTGGTCTTTGGTGTCTGTTATTTGTGAATATATATTACATTACCTTTCTTGTCGCCTGTTAAAATTTGCATCGCTTCTCCGTGATGACCTGACTGAATTGTGTTTTCTTTGAAATTAAACTTGTCATTGCTTTAATTGTTGCGGGACCACAAATTCTCAAAGTGTATGGTCCATTATTGTGTAAATCTACGTTTTGAGCATTGAGTGATGCGAAGGCGAAAATATTATTGTAGATTTGTATATTTTGCCTGTAGTGTTTGTGAATTCTGCGGTGGGCTGGTGCCCTGCCCGGGGTTTGTTCCTACCTTGTGCCCTGTGCTGGCTGGGATTGGCTGTAGCAGACCTCCGTGACCCTTTTTTTTGGATATAGCGGTTTGGGAAATGACTGAGTGACTGTTTGTGGATTTCACTTTCCTCAAACATCAAATCTTTTAATTCTCTTAGATACGCCTCCTCATTGTGTAGAAACACTACTTTTCCCTGATGGCAACATGAATTAGGCGTTCTACAAGTCACTGACTTAAACTTCAAAGCCTTACAATATTTCCATATTTCGCACATATCACCTATGTCTCTATTCACCTTTCTGTTATTTCACAGACTAATAATTTCACTTTGTTAGTGCTAATGCGATCTTTACTATCTTTTTTTGATACTTTCGAACTTTTCTGCTTTTATATTCTGTAACTTGCTCTGCATGTATATTGCGCCTATGAAATTTTTTTTTTGCCTTTTGAATTCCACTGTTTACATTATCTCTAACCTGCTCTGCATGTGTTTCGCCCCCCCCCCCCCTTTTTGAACCACTTGATGATATTTTACTTTGTTTTCTTCTCTTTGTCTTTTATTTCTGACCTCACTTTGATATTTTTTTCAATTACACCTGGTCCATGATGATTATTTTCCCTTTTTTTGAGTAGTAATTTCCGTTTGTTTGCGGTTATGCAATCTTTACAATCTTTTTTTTTTTTTTTTTTTGATACTTTTGAATTTTACTGGTTTTATATTTTTTTTTTTTCTGTATATGTATCGTGCCATATTTTTTTTTTTTTTTTTTTTTTTTTTGCGCCTTTCGAGTTCCACTGCTTTCATAATCTCTTAATGCATTTTTTTCTCTCCAATGCTTTTGGGTCTCTTCTTGGCGCTGCTCTTTCTTCTTCACTTAGTTGTTGACATTTCATCTAGAACTTATTGTCCTTATATGGTTTATATAAGCTGAGAGCACAGGATATGTGTCTGCTAAAAGCCTTTACACGACTGAGAGTTTTGATGACCATGGTCTTATTTGAAAATGGTTGTAAGTAGTGCGTGACTTCCAAGAATCTCATATTCCAAAGCCCCGCAAGACAGTCCTGGGACAATCTCTTGGCACCAAGTCTCATGTTTAAGGTCCCTGCTAGACGCTCCGTGGCCAATCTCTTTCGTCTCATGGGTCTTTTAAGTGTCTTCCGAGAAGATCGCGTCTCGTCTCCCTGGTCCCCTTTCCAATTTTTTTTTTTTTTTTTTTTTTTTAATAATTATAGACAGTACACCAGCAAAAATGAGCTGTCTAACAACACTATGTCTCTTCAAACCAAAAAAAGCATTTATTTGGAAAGTTCATCTCTCTCTCTCTCTCTCCCTACTATATTTCCCAAGTGATTAAGATATTGTAAGTGAAATCATACTGTTCTGTACAGGAAGTGGGCTCTTTCTTTGTATTTTTCTGTTGCTTTTAAAGTCTCATTTTATTCTAAGATTCTAATTTATTTTTTCTTCTTTTGCATATTTCTAAAGGCTTCTGGAGACTGACAGCAAGTCCCTTCGATCTGTTAATGGATCACGCAGAAATAGTGGTTCTTCTCTGGTGTCCAGTTCTTCTGCTTCCAGTAATTTGAGCCACCTTGAAGAAGACTCATGGATTCTGTGGGGAAGAATGGTGAATGAATGGGAGGATGTACGGAAAAAAAAAGAGAAGCAGATTAAGGTAATTCAAGCAAGGAGAATTTTTTATTGTTAATTAATTAAACCTGTTCTCCATTCTGTTGTATTTCCACAATTGTTTAAGTGTAAAACTCTTCAAAATAACACTGCATACAGTATAAAGTAAAATCCAATTAAAACACCTTTTTTGTATCTTGTTTGTATACTTTAGCTTGTTGGCAATATGCAGTCCATTAATACATAATTAAAATGCTTGAACATTTAGTAAGCTACTGTGTTTAAATCGTATGGATGTAGTAGGAAGTGGTCAGGGAAGATACTCTCCTCATAATCATAGGCGTCCAGTTTTTTCACATTATAGGACAAGAGTGATGAATCAGGGAGGCTGATAGAAAATATTGAGGGGAAGATCTAGTCATTTTTCTAGAACAGAGCGACAAAAGATAAAGAAGGATTATGGAGAAAGAGAGCAGAACCTGGAGGTAAGAAAAATATACTGCGTGTTACTTTTAAGTGGTAACACAGTAAATTATTAGCAATCAACAAGATACATATTTTAGATAAAATGCTTATTGAAGTCAGAAATAAGCTGGAATTAGCTGGGTTGAGTTGTAAGTGGCCACAAACTATTTTCTGGATGATTTGTGAACATTATGAGGAAGTTTAGCGTTTTTGAGTAACTGTTATTACAGACTTTTAAGAACTTAATATTGGCAAGCCAGCGTCAAATACAGCCTCTTGTATCCGGCAAAACTTAAAGTGGAATGGCAAGGTCATTTCTATGTCTTCGCTAGCAAGGAAGAAGCAGAAAAGGAATTAAGAAAGCTGATCCTGGGACTATTCTGATACATAATAGTGAGTCATGGCGGTTGATGATAAAGCAAGGATTAATAATCTACTGTCTGATCTATTTGTTTTAAAATACGGGTTTTTATCAGCATATATTCTCATTATTACTTAGTATTACTAGGGTGCTATCTGTTTGTTTTATTGTGCTTAATTACTTTTTCTTTCTTTTTTTTTTTTTTCTTCTTCTAATTACTTCATCTCTACTCTAAACGAGACTGTTCAATATCATACCCTTGGTTTATTGTTATTGCTATTACTGCATTAAGACTTGTTATGCTTATTTTGGACACATCTTTAACACCATCACCCGGGTTTATTATCTGGGTGTATCATCTTAATGCACTAAAATTGCTGAAGACTATATATATATTTTAAGTGCCAAATTCTTTTTTTCCTTTTTTTTTTCTTTTCTTTTTTAAAGACTATATTGGTAATAGATATCTCTATCTTTTAACCCTAAAACGCCGCTGCATTGGGGCTTGTTTTGCTTTGGACGTGCTCTGTCTCTGGGTATGTCAGAGGACTGGGACTGTGTGAAGTGGGTTTTAGCCTCACTTGGGGAGGCAAAAAGGGAGGGTGGGGGATTAAGGGGGGGAGAGAAAGAGAGCAGGCTTGATCTATACCTAATCTATCCTATTAATCTTAATAATTATAACTACCAACGTAATAATAAGCTGCATGGCAACAACTCTAGGGGAAATAGGAAATTAAGACTGAAGCTGTCTCACTTCCAGTTAAGCCTATAAAATGACATCAAAAACTCAGAATCAATGTCTCCATGATGGAACAGTTAACTTCGTAATCTGGAATGTTAAAGGCCTGAATCACGAATTAAAGAGAAAGAAAGTACTCTCACCTAACAGGTCTAAATGCTAAAATAGTATTTTTACAGGAGACCCACTTACTAAGCAAGGATCAGTTCCGGCTGCAAAAAGACTGGACTGGCCAAATGTTACATTCTAGTTTTACAAAGTAAACTAGAGGTGTGGGAATTCTCATACATAGAACAGTACCATTTGTAGCATCAGATGTAGTATTGGATCCTGAAGGGAGATATGTAATGGTCATGGGAGACTTATCTAACTGTAAAATGATTTTGATAAATGTTTATGCACCTAATGTTGATGATAAGGAATTTATACAAAATTTATTTGCATCCATTCCCAATCTGAACACTCATAAAGTTATAATGGCGGGGGACTTCAATTGTCTTCTAAATCCACTTTTAGATAGGACTTCCTCCACAGGGGGAACGGCATCTAACACCGCAAAGATAATTAAAAAGTTTATAACTGATCACAACTTATCAGACCCCTGGAGGTTTTTAAACCTAAATTCAAGAACATATTCTTTCTACTCACCAGTACATCATTGTTACTCAAGGATTGACTACTTCTTTATAGATAATAACTTCTTGCCTATGATTAAATCTTGCGAATACGATGCTATTGTTATTTCTGACCATGCACCTATGATCTTGGAGCTAAAATTACTAAGCCCCATGCACTCAACCCTCTTCTATTAGCTGACGAGAATTGTATGGAATTTATATCCAAACAAAAAATTCTTTCTAGAGACAAATACATTACCCGAGATCTCTGCAGGAATACTCTAGGAAACTCTTAAGGCCTTCTTAAGAGGTCAGATTGTCTCATATCTTTCCCACAGAAATAAATCCGAAGCCAAGAAAGTAGCAGAGATAAAAAGCGAAATTACTAAAATAGATGAACACGCCAGACTACCAAGCGAGACTCTACATAGGAGGAGGCAGGCTCTACATTCGGAATTAAATCTCTTGACAACTAAAGAAACTGAACAACTAATATACAAATCCAGACATCATCATTATGAACATGGAGAGAAAGCTAATAAGCTTTTAGCTCAACAAATTCACAAGCAAGAAGTGCGCAACGCAATCTCGGTAATCACCAACACGAACGGAGATAAAATCGTCGAACACAAAAATATAATGCACACTTTCAGAGACTACTATAAATCCCTATATACTACTGAGTTTAAAGAAGAATCTAATGCATTTCTAGATACATTACAGATACCACAAATAGACGCTTTTAGTGCGGAGGAACTTGATAAACCTCTGGTGTTATCAGAATTACTAGATGCTATAAAGTCACTCCAAAGCGGGAAAGCAGCAGGCCCTGATGACTACCCTGCAGAATTTTACAAGAAATTCTCCGCTCAGCTAGCTCCCCTCCTATTAGCAATATTTACTGAAGCCAGAGATAACCAGTCTCTTCCTGAAACCTTTCGCCAAGCACCAATCACTGTTTTTCCAAAACAAAATAAGGACTTATCAAAATGTGCATCATATAGACCAATTTCTCTTCTGAATAACGACGTTAAAATACTCTCTAAAATCATAGCTAGAAGGATGGAGAAAGTGCTCCCCTCGGTAATATCACAAGACCAAACTGGATTTATTAGGGGCCGACACTTATCTTCAAATCTTCGATGCTTGTTTAATGTAATATACTCACCAACTAAATCAAACACCCCAGAAATATTATTATCATTGGATGCAGAAAAAGCATTTGACATGATTGAATGGAAATACCTTTTTACTACATTGGAGAAGTTTGGGTTTGGCCCGAACATTTGTGCATGGATTAAATTACTGTATACTAACCCAGAAACTTCAGTTTGCATCAACAACATTTGCTCAGACTACTTTAAACTAGAACGTGGCACTAGGCAAGGATGCCCCTTGTCACCGCTGCTGTTTGCGATTGCCATTGAACCACTGGCAATACATTGTCGAAATACTGATCAGATAAAGGGGATTAGCAGTGAAGGACTGGAACAGAAAATCTCATTATATGCAGATGATATGGTATTGTATATATCGGACCCAGAAAATTCTGTGCCTGCAGTCTTAACAGCACTCAGAGAATTTCAAAAGATCTCTGGTCTCAGAATTAATCTGAATAAAAGTGTACTCTTTCCAGTGAATTCTCAAGAATATAATATTAGATTAGATACCCTACCTTTTATCATTGCAGAACAGTTTAAATGCCTAGGGGTAAATATCACAAGTAAACATAAAGCTCTATATCAACAAAACTTCGCCGTCTGCATGGAAAAAATTAAACAAGACTTGCATAGATGGTCAACCCTTCATCTCACTCTAGCTGGAAGAATTAACACTGTTAAGATGAATATTCTTCCTAAGCTCCTTTTTTATTTCAAAACATTCCAATACAGTAATCCCTCGCTATATCGCGCTTCGACTTTCGCGGCTTCACTCTATCGCGGATTTTATATGAAAGCATAACTAAATATATAACACGGATTTTTCACTGCTTCGCGGGTTCTGCGGACAATGTGTCTTTTTACTTCCTGTACATGCTTCCTCAGTTGGTTTGCAAAGCTGATTTCATACAAGGGACGCTATTGGTGGATGGCTGAGAAGCTAACCAATCAGAGCACGCAGTTGACTTCCTGCATGCTGAATGCAGTGTTAACCAGGAAGTCTTGTCTCGCTCATTCAGCATCAACGTGTTTCACTGTTTAAAGAGTTGTTCTCTTTTGTGTTTATCTTTGTGCATAGTCAAGCCCTTCATTATGGCTCCAAAACAATCTGCTACTGCTTCAGGGGCCGTGCCCAAGCACAAGAAGAAGATGTTAACGATTGCCGAAAAGGTAAATGTTTTGGATTTGTTGAAGGCTACGATTCTTTTTATTTAAAAAGTAGGAAAGGAATATAAGATCTATGGCCGCAGTGTCCTTTTAACCAGGGTGCAAAACGAGTTGTAAGTGGATGTAATAAGGCAGTAGTCTGGATGGAATCTGCTTTAGGGATTTGGATTGAAGACTGCCAGAAGAAGAACAACGGCAGTGCTACACAATTGCCTGAAGTGGCTCCTTTACAAGGGCTGTAACGCTCTCCTTTGTTGTGCAGTAAAATTAAACTCATTGTTATCAGTCAAGTCATCATGTCATTGTTGGTGAGTAACCATAATTAATTTTCTTCTTACAGTGCTTATTACATGTACGTATGTTTAGTGTCACTGTACACACATTTACTGTATACTATTTTTCTTGCATTGTACGTATTTATTGCTGGTGGCCTGTCTATCGTAATGGCTGTAACATATGTGATATCGGAGACACTCAATATCTTTAAAATAATATTTAGGTTTTACTGTATATAAACAGTGTGTTTATATACATAATTTCAATGAATCTTACCTAATACCTAAGAGAATACAAAGGGATTATGCTGTATAACTCTGCGGGGAATATTTATAAACAGTGTGGGAGAGTTTATAAGGGCTTAAAATATATAAAAATTACCATACAAATATATGGTTTCTACTTCGCGGATTTTCACCTATCGCGGGGGGGGTCTGGAACGCAACACCCGCGATCGAGGAGGGTTACTGTATACATTAATAAATCATTCTTTAGGCAATTAGATTCAACAATAACCTCATTTATTTGGAATTCAAAACATCCACGCATCAAAAGAGCGACCCTACAAAGACAAAAGGCAGAAGGCGGCATGGCTCTACCTAACTTCCAGTTTTATTACTGGGCAGCAAATATACAGGCGATAAGAACCTGGACACAAATAGAAGAACATACACAGGCATGGACCGCAATAGAAGTAAAATCCTGCAGTAGTACTTTGTATTCCTTGCTCTGTGCTTCAATAAATGCACGTTATCGGCAATATACAAATAACCCAATTGTGCTCCACTCATTTAGAATCTGGAACCAATGTAGAAAGCATTTTAAGACAGAGAAGCTTCTATCTGTGGCACCTCTGCAAGAGAACCACCTCTTTCAACCTTCACAAAGCAGTTTTTAATATCTGGAAAAAAATTGGAATTAACTTGCTTAGAGATCTTTATATTGACAACGTCTTTGCTTCCTATGAACTAATACATTCCAAATTTAACATTCCAGCTACACATTTCTTTCACTATCTTCAAATCCGGAACTTTGTTAAACAGAACCTTCCAGATTTTTCTCATCTTGCACCCTCATCCATGCTGGAAAAAATATTGCTCAATCTCAAGGACATTTACTCCATCTCTACAATATATAAAATCAATTTACAATCCCCCCCTTTTAAAGACCCAAGAGGACACTGGGAAAAAGATCTCTCAATTAATATATCAGAAAAGGAGTGGAAAGTAGCAATGCAGAGAATTCACTCGAGCTCCATATGTGCAAAGCATACAATTATACAACTTAAAATTATTTATCGAGCACATCTGTCTCGACTAAAACTCTCCAAAATGTTTCCAGGGCATGATCCAACCTGTGAATGTTACAATCAAGTCCCAGCCTCGCTGGGTCACATGTTCTGGACCTGCACCAAATTAACATTATTCTGGACAAAAATTTTTAATTACCTCTCAGACAGCCTTGGACTCACAATCCCTCCTAACCCATTAACAGCTGTGTTTGGGGGTTCTTCCAGAGGGGCTTAAAGTGGAGAAAGACAAACAAATTGTGATTGCATTCACTACACTTTTGGCACGCAGACTTATTCTGATAAACTGGAAGAACACAAACTCTCCTCTTTTAAGTCAGTGGGAAACCGATGTGTTATATTATTTGAAATTGGAAAAAATCAAATACTCAGAGGATCCGTACAGACTTTTTTCAAAACATGGCAGGATCTAATCAGTAATATTTTAAAATAAGTTCATGAAGCATAGAGAATTTATTAATTTAGGTATGTTTAAAAGCTGTAAAATTTTTTCGCCGTTTGGCTTGCTCTCTCTCTCTCAAGGGTGGGGATCGATCTGTTCATAACTCAATTTTTCTTTTTGTAAAAACTAGATTGCTTTGTATGGATTGCAATAAAATTAATAAAAAAAGGGGGGGAAAAAAAACTTAATATTGGCATATGCTCCTTCGTTACTTCTGGATTAGTATGTCTGTAATAGTTTTGCCCATTTGTGTTGTTTTTTCTGAGCAAAATTACTCAGGCTGCATATTCCGAATGGGAATTTTTAGTGAGCAGAAAGTTTTAAGTCCTTGTTGATTCATACTCTTTGAGATTGTACAAGGTTTTGATGGGGTCATTCCAGAGAATCATGTGTTTTTTTTTTTTTTTTTTTTTTTAAGCTACATTAGTGTGAATATGGCTGTATACTGCAAATTATTTTGCATTTTGAAAAATTACAATGCACATGTAGACAGGATTTTCAAATTTGCATTAGCTCTCAAATATCTTTACAAAGACAGAGTTGGCTAATTGCGTTCCGCTATGCTGCTCCTAAATTTGAGATTCAGCTGTCAAAAAGAATCTCCATTTTGTTATCCAGGTTTCCCTGGGAGGCTTCAAAAAGTGTGATTGATGTATTTCTAATTCTTCCTTACATCGGTGATGATCTTGGTTAAAATAAATATTTTCCATCTCTTGCTTGGAAAAGCTTGATCAAGAATCTGCGTGTTCTTTCAAAGTAGCTGAATAACTGGCTGAAATCCCTTCAAGAACATCTGAAAATTGTTACTAAAGTGTCAAACTTACCTTCATGGTAAGCTTTAGGCTTGCAAACAAAAAATAATCGGCTAGGAAGAGGAGTACTACTTTTAATTCGTACTTTGTTTTTTCTGGTTTTATTTTTTTTTTTTTTATTGTCTTGGTAAAATGTTAAAAGATTTTGTATACTGAAAATTTTCCTGCCTACAACAAATACCTGAACAAATCTCTACTGCTTACTGTAACACTAGATACCTGGGATCTCCTCACCACACACAATAGATTAGCCTCAGTTAGTGACCTGCCTTGCCATGTGTAAGGCATGGAGGCCACATGATTTTAAACCGTGCCTTATGTGCCCAATAATATGAAAGTGCCATATGTTTAGTGCGTAATAGATAGAAATGAAGGCGAAGTAAAGCATTTTTAAGTATAGAAACAATTGAAGTTTGATATGAATAACTGTTTAGAGAGAAAATATTTTTTCTCTTTTTTGCCTTTTATTCTACGTGTGTAACAACCTTTTTTCTTTATTCTTGTGTAGACTATTTCCTTTTAATTTTCACTAAAACTTTTAAAACTAGCTTTTGGACTGAGAGATTTCTTTCGACACATGTTTGACCTGTGCTTGATACTGCTTTACTCACCTGCAGCTACAGTTAAAGTTTAAAACCTGCCCATTTAAGCCTGACGTCGGTCCACAATGGAAGAAAACAAGCAAGGATTTGAAAGACTCGATATGTATTTTTAATCTTTGTCGTTTGATCAGAGTTGATCATTTGACAGAACCATTAGCACTCCTTGTGTGACTGTATAAACTAAGATAAAGGAGCTTATATACCTTAGAGGGAACCAGTCTTGATGCATGATCAACATGACATCTCTACTCGGAAGCCTGAGGGAACATCAAACTCCACATGGAAGCCTGAGTGGTTACCCTGGCAATTGTGACGCAACAGAGGAGGACCATGTCCATGACGATAGGAAGCAGTTCACCGTATCAGCGCAGCCTGGGTTAATCTCCAGATGCATGCTACTGGCCAATCCTTCAGAACTAGGTGTTGATCTTCAGTCAGAAATAGATGAAAAAAGTGGGTATTTATCCAGCCTGATGAAGCACGTAAAAGATTTACAAAAAACAAATCTTAACTGGAAAAAAAAATCACATTCCTGATATGTAATAAAAAAGTTAAGTGATGAATTATTATCCGGATAAGGCTACGTAAAAGGTTTTGATAATAAACTGAAGACTCTACGTTTATGGGAAAGACGATGGAATGGGTTTTGGAAACATGTCAAAATGAAAGTCTCTCCAAGCTGCCTCCCGATTCTTGCAAACCAATTCAAGGGCTACAGATTTATTGACAATATCACAGCCGACAGTGTCTCCCAAGTTTCTGCAAAAATTAAAAGTCGAGCAAATTCAGCAGCTTCCTCTGTTAGTGCCATCAGGCTACAAGAAACAGAACACGCAGTATTGCTCACCAGAACTGAAGCCGCAAAGCAGCCTCTAGATATGGAAGAGGCATAGTTGAAAGCTAAAAGAGAATTTGAAGAATCACAGCTAAAGGCTAAAAGAGATCCGCTGGCATTAGAAGCAGCAATTGCAGAATCCAATGCAAAACTGAGAGCTCATAAAGGATGTCACATCATTCCAAGTAAACAAAATCCCTATAATGTTCCTCAGAAACCAGATGTGAGAAATGAAGAGCCATATGATGCAGATATTTATGGCTTTTTACATAGAAATGAAAATGAATATGAGCCTCTCCAACAGCATTATGAATAGCAAAATAAGGCACAAGTACCTCATGCTGTACAGAAAGGTTCCAGTATTTGATGGCAATCCAATGATTTATGTGGACTTTATTGGAGCATTTGATCGTGCTATTGATAAGCTGATAGAAAATCCCTGAGATAAATTGGACTTCTTAACATAATTTGCCAAAGGTTCACCCAGTGAAATTGTTAAAAGCTGTATAAACCTTCCACCAGCAGAAGGTTACAAAAAGGCCAGAAAGAAGCTTGAAAGCCTCTATGGAAACCATCTGCGGAGAGCAGATGTATACATGAAGAAAGCCAAAAGGTGGCCGATGGCGAAGGTCTGGTGGATTATTTGGTCTTTCTTGGTATCTATATGAACATTATGTTAAGCTTGAAGGATGAAAATGAATTTCAAAGATCAAGGGAAGTTCCCTCGGAATGGCAGTTTCGCTATGAGCTTTGCTTTTGGTGCCGTAAAGGGGAATAAAGACACCTCAGTCAAAAAGGAAGAAACAGCTGGTTGTGTGTGTGTGGTAAGCACTGTCTATTTTGCAATGAAAGTTACAATCTTCTTGAAAGCAGTGCAATCCAGAAAGTAACATACAAAAGTAAATTGACTTTTTGAGATCTAAGGGATTATGCTTTAAGTGCCTTAAGCAAGGACATCTTAGTAAAAACTGTGTAGAAAAAATTTTATCCCAAATATGCTCTCATTTACACCCAGTCATACGGCATATGAATAAGGAAATGGGTACTGACAATAAAGCCACGCCTCCTAAAAAGGAGCACGCTAATTCGGAAAAGAACATTTCTTCCTTGTACGTTTCTGTGGAAACACTAGAGACGTGCACTGCCACCGAGGCCAGTAAAGAGTGTGTCCTAGCTGTGGTCCCAGTTAAAGTTAAGTCTGAAATAAGTGAAAGATGTGTAGAAACATATGCTCTAATAGATTCTGACAGTACAGATACATACTGCACAGAAAGCTTGCAAGAGCAGTTAAAATTTCCTGCAAGAAAGGCTCAAATCCATATAAGTACTGTGAAAAGGGATAAAGGAAATAAATAGAAACTAGTAAAATGTTCAGTTTTATCTGAGTTACAAGTCTGTGGGGTAGAGGAAAACAACATTTATTGAATTGCCAGGGGTTTACACATTGAACTATTTATACCAGTGAAAAGGGAGAACATCCCTATGCAAAAGGATATTGCCAGAGGGTCCTATCTCAAAGATGTGCACCTACCACAGATAAGCCAGGAGACATGGCAAGTCATAAACAGTAGAGGTGAATGTCCTTATGCTGTGAAGATGGCTCTTGGATGGATTGTTAATAGCCTAATAAAAGGGACAGACAATAAAAGGCTGCAAAGTTATACAGTCAATCATGTGTCAATAATAGAAATAGAACAAATGTTACTCCAGCAATACAATACAGACTTTCCAGAGTGCAACTGTGAGGAGAAGGAGGAAATGTTAAATCAATGTTTTATCAAGTGAAAGTTCCAGATACTAATCTTCATTTCCTGTGGTGACCTGAAGGAAATCTAAACAATGAACTGGAGGAATACAATATGGCAGTACATCTTTTTGGTGCTACTTCCTCACCCAGTTGTGCCTCTTATGCTTTGCGAAGAACAGCTGAGGATTCCAGAGGCACAGCTTCTGAAGAAGCAGTTAACACTGTGCATCATAATTTCTATGTTGTTGACTGTTTAAAGTCAGTTGTTACAGAAGAACAAGCTACAAAATTGGCCAAAGATCATCTAGCCATGTGATTCAATGGAGGGTTCTATCTTACCAAATGGATTAGTAATAGCCGAACAGTCTTATTGTCCATTCCTGAAGAAGACAGGGCTATTGATCAGAAGGACTTAGTCTTAAGCCATGATTTATTACCAGTTGAAAGAACGTTGGGTGTTCAATGGAGAACACAGACTGACAGTTTCAAGTTCCAGGTAAAGCTACAAGATAAGCTTGCTACAAGATGTGGTATTCTCTCAGTGGTCAGTTCAATTTATGATCCACTCAGATTTTTAGTACCAGTTATATTGCCTGCTAAACTTATTTTAAGGGAACTGTGTAAAGAGATATATGGGTGGGATGAAGAAGTAGAAATTAAGAATGTCCAACAATGGGAAAAAATGGATGGATGATTTGTAGCTACTTGTGAATTACAATGTAAACAGCTGTATTAAACCAATTGGATTTGGTCACATAATGTCTGCACAAATGCAACGTTTTGGAAATGCCTCTTAAGACTGGTATGGCACTATTTCTTTCCTTCTCCTGACTGATAAAGAACATAAGAGACATTGTTAATTTCTAATGGGGAAATCAAGAGTGGCTCCACTGAAACCTGTCACTATACCAAGGTTTGAACTAATAGCAGCATTGGTAGCAGTCAAAATAGATAAGATGCTAAAACAAGGACTGCAAATTCCCTTGCAAGCTTCAACCGTTTGTACTGACAGCACCACTGTAATAAGGTACATTGCAAATGAAAGTGCATGCTGCAAAACCTTTGTTGCCGAAGAGTTACAGTCATAAGGGAGCATTCACAGCCCTTGCAATAGAGATAAGTCACATCTACACTAAATCAAGCAGACCATGCATCAAGAGATCGACCATAGAAAGCTTTATCAAAAGAAAGACATGGATTCAAGTCCTGAAGCTAGAACATGTGCGGCTGAAAAGACTTGATCACGTGAACGGCTCACTCACCAAAGATGCTCACATGTTTCTCTTTTTGCTTTGCAGCAAATCCTTAAAGAAAACCAGCACTGGGCAGACACGTGAATACATAAACTGTCCCCACTCCAAGAAACAGAGTTTAATTGAAATGACTAATCTTAACATTTGCATGCTCAAATTGTGTTTGTGTTTCTGCATTTAAGTATAAGTTTACACTTAAGTTTTAAGTTTCCTAAGTTTGGTTCAAGTTTATTAATGCTAGAATTCCTGAAGCCTATAAAAAACTCTTAATACCAGCCCACCTTAACACTAGAATTACCAAAGCCTACGAAAACACTCGTAAATCCGGCCCACCTTAAATCCTTTGTCAGCGTATTTTGTCTTGCAGATGTACAGATCAAGGCAAGCAGCCTACTAATACATCCCCCACCACCGCCGCAGAACGTGCACAAAGTTCTTCCAGTTTCAGCCTTGATTATCTGGGAGTGAAGTGCTGGAGTTTTAGAGTGGAAATAATAGATCGTTATTTGGAACACATGCATTTCATGTGTGTTCCGTTTCTACAATAATCAGTGTAAACACATCGTTCAAACAAACGTTTTTCATATTTTAGTAATAAATGACACAATGTAGGCATAAACTATATAATGTGTGAAGCCTGAAGTCCAAAGATCAAATAAACATTTTCACAAAAGGTTCAAGGATGATGCAACAATTTCCGTGACGCAGCAGTAAGAATTGCTGATTTGTAATCAAGAGTCCCCCGGTTCGATCCTGACTCCCTTGTATATTTACCGTTTTGAATAGTGAGATGCTCGTATTGTTAATATTATACAATAAACATATACATTTGATTTGCATCTGTAACAGCCAGTGTACATTTATAGTACTCGTAAAAGTTAGCGTGTTTTTCTCTCTCACTTTTATTCTCTCAGTCACGATCACGATACATACTACCACCCAACCCAGGGATCAGACACTGTTAGTTTTTATTTGAAACTGGGAATAACTGTAGATGTGAGTGGTGTTTTGAGATAGTGGAACTGGACTTTCTCTGAGCTGGATGGATAATAATGGACCATAAGGTGCATACTAATTCAGTGTGAGCAGGAACACTTAATAATAAAACCAAATAAAAAAAGGCAGATACACCAGCGTTTGTGTGTCAGCTTTTATCCATCCAGATATTCTGGTGGTTCTTATACCTTTTGAGTTGCGCCACCACCCTTGAAATTTCTGTGCATATAACAACTGTCCATTCTTGTTTATAGGACATTTGCTGATTTCTTAGTCATTTCTTAGTCATCCTTCAGTACATTTTGTATATTACATCAACCTTTCTTCTGGTACATTATTTCTCAGTATTTTCTCTAAACAGTTCTTATATTTCAGTATACATTTTGTTGTTCACTTGACCTTTATATGGTTTTCTGGTGTGCCTGAACAGGTTTCTGACCTGTATTAAGCCTTTATGCTATTTCTTTCAGGTGAATGATGTGTTACCCTAAAATTATTCTTCCACACTGGCTAATGGACTGCTCTGCACCACAACGCAACTCTGCTTGGCACCATAAGTAAAATGGGACTTCCACCTACAGCTAAAATCACTTCAGTGTGCAAGCAATTCTCCACGCTAGTGTTTAGATCTGACATCTGTGCTGACGGTGTAAGCACCCACACTTTACACTGTTTGTTACAGACTGAAACCAAAACCTTTTCCTTTTTGGATGCATACAACCTCAGCTCGAACCTGTCAGATCTAAACACTAGCGTGGCAAATTGCTTGCGTACTGAAGTGACTTAAGCTGCATGTGGAAGTCCCATTTTACTTATGGTGCCAAGCACTGCAGCTAAAGTGACTTCAGAATGCTAGTAATTCTCCACACTAGTGTTTAGATCTGTTGGCGCTGTGCTGACGATGTATGTGCCCACACTTTACACCGGCTGTTGCAGACGGAAATCAAAACCTGCTTCTTTTTGGACGCATGCACAGTCATCGCGGCGCTGTCAGATCTAAACACTAGTATGGCGAATTGCTTGCATACTGAAGTGACTTTAGCTGCAGGTGGAAGTCCCATTTTACTTGTGGTGCCAAGCACTGCAGCTAAAGTCTCTTCAGTACGTGAGCAATTTGCCACGCTAATGTTTAGATCCCATAGTGCCGTGTTGATGGTGTATGTGCCCAACCTTTTACACCGGCTGTTACAGACTCCAAAACAAAGACTTCTTTTTTTTTTTTTTTTTTTTGGGCGCATACACCGTCAGCATGGTGCTGTCGGATCTAAACACCAGCATGGCGAATTTCTCGCATACTGAAGTGACTTGAGCTGCAGGTGGAAGTTGCATTTTACTTATGGTACCGAGCAGAGTTGCGTTGTGGTGCAGAGCAGGTTATTAGCCAGCGAAAGTATGATTTACATGAAAATTAAGGACATGGTGGCATGGTAATGTGATTGCCATCCCATTCATTACAAATGCTGTGAAACAGTGCTGACGTTTGGTGAGCCATCCAATTGTTAAAAAAATTATTTGAAAAGAAATAATTATCTTGGCTTTATAAATTAAGATATTTGCATGTTTAATTTAAGTGCAAGAATCAGAATACAAGTTTGTGCCCCTGGTGCCCTGGCAGGAACACTACTCATATGAATTAAGAGATTTACGCAAGCGTGCTGTAACTGAAACACAAGTGTAGCCTACACCATAGGTATGAGTGAGTGTGCCTTGAGAATATCCTTGGATGCAAAGAATGTAACTACTTCATGAAGAAACGTCGAACCTCTCATGACTGGATTAAAGTCACTTCTAGTTATAAAATCAGAGCCTGCTCATAAGTGAGTTATTCCGGCCATCCCAGTTGCTATTTCTTGAAATATAGGTCTTATGTTCTAGCTTGAATTCATTTTGCACATTCGGAGTAAAATGTTTGGTAGAGGGGCATATACAATGATGTCAGTTCATCTCTGTCTCATCACTGGTACAAAGAGTTTAGTCGCTTACTTTGGAATATAAGTTGAAGTAAGGTGAAACTGTATATCTGTATCCCTGTTAAATCTGTTTTCTTAACAGTCCATGTGTGCTACTAAAGCCTTGCCCACCTTGTCTGACAAGCCCAGCCAGTGTTTTGTATATTACAGCATTGTCTTATATACTTCAAAATTAACTTCTTTGGGGAAAGTCAAAAAAGCAAAAAAAAGTCAGTGTTTGTTCACCAGACACCCATTTTCTGAGTTTTTCTTTTTCCTTCAAAGGCTGCGATATTCCTGAAATCTGTGCTTGAACTCAAGCTCTGCATTCACTAACTAAAGAGTGAGAAACGCGGAATTGTAAATATAATATAAGCGCCTCCAACTCCATTTGAAAGCCAGAGTTTGTGTTCTGTAGACATTACATAACAACCAATGCTGCATCTATTCACATACACAAATATACTTTTTTGACACAGTTGTTTGTCTTCCAGGATATCCTAAAACAAAGTTTCTATTCTGTTGTTGTGTTTTGGTTGGAGGGATGCAGAATACAGTCAAATATTTAAGGAGCAGTTACCAAAATCACACCGTGCCATCATTTTATTTGTTAATAAGTAGCATCACAAAAATCAGGCTTTAAAATAGAACCATATGACAATGGTAAAGTCAAAGGCAAGCTGCTTGTTTTGAGTGTTTAGCACCACTTTACAGTGGTGTGAAAAACTATTTATAAACCCTTCCTGATTTCTTATTCTTTTGCATGTTTGTCACACAAAATGTTTCTGATCATCAAACACATGTAACCATTAGTCAAATATAACACAAGTAAACACAAAATGCAGTTTTTAAATGATGGTTTTTATTTTTTAGGGAGAAAAAAAATCCAAACCTACATGGCTCTGTGTGAAAAAGTAATTGCCCCCTTGTTTAAAAATAACCTAACTGTGGTGTATCACACCTGAGTTCAATTTCCATAGCCACCCCCAGGCCTGATTACTGCCACACCTGTTTCAATCAAGAAATCACTTAAATAGGAGCTGTCTGACACAGAGAAGTAGACCAAAAGCACCGCAAAAGCTAGACATCATGCCAAGATCCAAAGAAATTCAGGAACAAATGAGAACAGAAGTAATTGAGATCTATCAGGCTGGTAAAGGTTATAAAGCCATTTCTAAAGCTTTGGGACTCCAGCGAACCACAGTGAGAGCCATTATCCACAAATGGCAAAAACATGAAACAGTGGTGAACCTTCCCAGGAGTGGCCGGCCGACCAAAATTACCCCAAGAGCGCAGAGACGACTCATCCGAGAGGTCACAAAGGACCCCAGGACAATGTCTAAAGAACTGCAGGCCTCACTTGCCTCAATTCAGGTCAGTGTTCACGACTCCACCATAAGAAAGAGACTGGGCAAAAACGGCTTGCATGGCAGATTTCCAAGACGCAAACCACTGTTAAGCAAAAAGAACATTAGGGCTCGTCTCAATTTTGCTAAGAAACATCTCAATGATTGCCAAGACTTTTGGGAAAATACCTTGTTGACTGATGAGACAAAAGTTGAACTTTTTGGAAGGCAAATGTCCCGTTACATCTGGTGTAAAAGGAACACAGCATTTCAGAAAAAGAACATCATACCAACAGTAAAATATGGTGGTGGTAGTGTGATGGTCTGGGGTTGTTTTGCTGCTTCAGGACCTGGAAGGCTTGCTGTGATAGATGGAACCATGAATTCTACTGTCTACCAAAAAATCCTGAAGGAGAATGTCCGGCCATCTGTTCGTCAACTCAAGCTGAAGCGATCTTGGGTGCTGCAACAGGACAATGACCTAAAACACACCAGCAAATTCACCTCTGAATGGCTGAAGAAAAACAAAATGAAGACTTTGGAGTGGCCTAGTCAAAGTCCTGACCTGAATCCAATTGAGATGCTATGGCATGACCTTAAAAAGGCGGTTCATGCTAGAAAACCCTCAAATAAAGCTGAATTACAACAATTCTGCAAAGATGAGTGGGCCAAAATTCCTCCAGAGCGCTGTAAAAGACTCATTGCAAGTTATCGCAAACGCTTGATTGCAGTTATTGCTGCTAAGGGTGGCCCAACCAGTTATTAGGTTCAGGGGGCAATTACTTTGTCACACAGGGCCATGTAGGTTTTGATTTTTTTTTTCTCCCTAAATAATAAAAACCATCAATTAAAAACTGCATTTTGTGTTTACTTGTGTTATATTTGACTAATGGTTAAATGTGTTTGATCAGAAACATTTTGTGTGACAAACATGCAAAAGAATAAGAAATCAGGAAGGGGGCAAATAGTTTTTCACACCACTGTATATGTTAGACCCCACATAACAATATAGAGGGAAAGGCTGCTTTATGTATTGCATATTATTGAATATTTTTCAAATCAAGATCATGCACGCAAGACCTCTGTCTGTTATGGGTTTTCCTTCACCAGTTGTGACCATAACTCCTCCCTGACACCCAGGTACTTTTGCCCTATAAGATAAATACCAGTAGATCAATACAATATAATATTTTAATCATGTATCAAATAAAAGATAATAGATGGAGCATACTGTATTTTAAATTTACTGCAATCCACAGTCCACATTCATATTCTCTACTTTCCCTGACCCTTTGTAAACAGTTAAGCGATCCATAGTCTTAGATACATCAATATATATGAAATCTTGATTCTTGCTGCCCCAAAAATTCTAGTTGTTCCTCAAGTAGCAGGATTATTGGCATATCTCTGTCACATACTGTTTATAATGTGGCCACTGACTTTCCACTCAGCAACCAGTTGGTTATGAATGTATGGCTCATTATTACTCCAGGGAAATCTGACATTCCTCATCTAATTTTGGGATCAGTATTGTGCATTCATTAACACTTTCAGTGAAATGCTATAGACAAAGGAGTTTCTTCCTTCATTCCTACATAATCCTTTTTTAAGTTAGGTCTGTGGCATTTTTGACATAAAATTCTGATTGGGCCGTGCTGATCTAGGAGCGGGACATGGCCAGAAGAGTGAAACCATCTTGAGAAACAGTGCCAAAGGGATGTGTGCTTGAGTGTGGAAAGGAGGGAGGGGGCAAGCATGCACTTAAAGAGAGTTATTGTTTTGCAAGTGTGTGTTTAAAGGACTGAACTATTCCTCTACTTAAATCCATTGGCTTGTGTACAAGACTGCAAGCATTCTCGGAAAGAATCCTGACTTGGATCATCAGCTCATGGAGTTGGGGAAAGTGCAATTAGTGTTGCCTTTAACCTTTAGTGAGTGGTGTGAGGCAGAGCCAGCAGTGTGAATGTGCACATATTGAAGGACCTGTGGAAGATCTTGGTAGCAGCTTTGGAAAGAGAAGGCCTCCATTAGTTTCGCATAACTTATTTACTTTTAACACAGCAGCGCCATCTGCTGGGAGATGGGAGCAATGCCCTTAATACAGGGACGCCCTGACTTGAGTGTTGAACCATATATTTTACTCTGCAAAGGTTAGGTATAACATGACAGTTACAATAAAAAGAATCCATTTATGCAAAATGAAGTATATAACTACAAATAAAATGTATAATAATTAGCCCTGTTACAGATCCATTGAAAAATAATTTCTTGTGTAGACCAATCTGTTCACAATTGATACAAATAGTTTTAGAAAATGTCTAAAAATAAAATTTTGAGAAACTAGGGGTGTTATATATATATATATATATATATATATATAAATACACTTGAGTATTAAAATATTATGTTTTTTGATACTGCATTGATTTTCAAAAACATGGTTTCGATTTTAAATTACTAGTTTACATACAAAGATTCAAGGCACCCAGTGATTCATTTTGCATTGTGTTTACACCCCCAAACACAAGACAGCACTGTTCTAATCTATCTTCAGCTAACATAACGTAAACTGAGACAGTAAGTAGTGTAAGGGCTAATGTATACAGGCTTTCAATACTCAGATGCATGTGGATCTGGCAAACAATGCGGATTGGGCAGTGATAAACCAAGCTGACTAGTAACACTACAACTGATGGCTGAATCCATAGGAGTTGGACCAGCTCGTCGGTGGAAAGTGAAATGTGGGCTCAGATTGACTTTCACAGTAAGAAGGCACCAAGGAGATTGACAAAAGCCATGCCATCTACAATATGTGTCATGCCAAAATCAAATATTCGGGAAACACAACAAATCTGAGAGCATACTTAGCAAGACACCATTCTGATGTACAGGTAAAGGAGCAGTAAACAGCAAACATTAAATGAGTAGATCCCTCCCAACGCACTATGGAACAAGTTCACACAATGAAGTTAACACTGACCTGAACTTGTGGAAACAAAATAACTTGGTCAATACTCTATTTCATTTGCAAAGATATGCACCCTCTCATTGTTGTAGAGAATGAATGCTTCCGAAATATGGCGAATACAGTGGAGCCTCTTTACACTATACCCCTTGACAACACATCACTGACATCGCTGTGCCCATGTTGTACGAGGAGGTAAAAATGAGGGTACTAGATTCTCTCCACTCAGCTGAGAGAGTCGCTTTGACATGCAATGCATGGACATCAAGGGCCTCTGAATCATACTTAAAAATAACAGCACATCACATAACTGATGAGTGGAAGCTGGACTTGTATGTGCTACAAACAAGAGTGATGCATGACAGCCACACAAGACAAAATTGCAGCATTACTCAAGGAGGCCAATAATGAATGGCGATTGGAAGCAAAACAACAACATTTATTTATATAGCACATTTTCATACAAACAGTAGCTCAAAGTGCTTTACATAATAAAGAATAGAAAAATAAAAGACACAATAAGAAAACAAAATAGATCAACATTAATTAACATCGAATAAGAGTAAGGTCAAATGGCCGGGGGGACAGAAAAAACAAAAAAAAAAAAAAAACTCCAGACGGCTGGAGAAAAAAAATAAAATCTGTAGGGATTCCAGACCATGAGACCGCCCAGTCCCCTCTGGGCATTCTACCTAACATAGATGAAACAGTCCTCTTTGGATTTAGGATTCTCACGGAAGGGCTTGATGATGATGACGGTCACGTAGAATTCTGCCTTTTAATCCATCCATCATTGTTGGAGCATCATGAAGCTTTGAGTAGATGGAGGTGGCGCAGGCCACCAGCACAAAGAAACAGAAAAGAGAGTTGGGGTCAGTACGAATTTTAGAGCCACCCTGAATAGTTGTTATGAGGAAATTAAACATATAGAGTATCAGGATTAAGTTAAATTAAGTTAAATTGAAGTTATAGAAAGGCCATGTTAAAGTAATGTGTTTTCAGCAGTGTTTTAAAGTGCTCTACTGTATTAGCCTGACGAATTCCTATTGGCAGGCTATTCCAGATTTTAGGTGCATAGCAGCAGAAGGCCGCCTCACCACTTCTTTTAAGTTTTGTTCTTGGAATTCTAAGGAGACACTCATTTGAGGATCTGAGGTTACAATTTGGAATATAGGGTGTCAGACATTCCGATATATAAGAGGGGGCGAGATTATTTAAGGCTTTATAAACCATAAGCAGAATTTTAAAGTCAATCCTGAATGACACAGGTAACCAGTGTAGTGACATCAAAACTGGAGAAATGTGTTTGGATTTTCTTTTCCTAGTTAGGATTCTAGCAGCTGCATTCTGCACTAGTTGCAAACGATTTATGTCTTTCTTGGGTAGTCCTGAGAGGAGTGCGTTACAGTAATCTAGTCGACTGAAAACAAACGCATGAACTAATTTCTCAGCATCTTTCAGTGATATAAGAGGTCTAACTTTACTTATGTTTCTTAAGTGAAAAAATGCTGTCCTAGTGATCTGATTAATATGCGATTTAAAATTCAGATTACAGTCAACAATTACCCCTAAGCTTTTTACCTCCGTCTTGACTTTTAATCCTAATGTATCCAGTTTATTTCTAATAGCCTCATTGTATCCATTATTGCTAATCACTAAGATTTCAGTTTTCTCTGTATTTAACTTGAGAAAGTTACTATTCATCCATTGTGAGATACAAGTCGGACATTGTGTTAGTGAATCAATAGAGTCGGGGTCATCAGGTGCTATTGATAAATATAGCTGTGTGTCATCAGCATAGCTGTGGTAGCTCACGTTGTGCCCTGAGATAACCTGACCTAACGGAAGCATGTAGATTGAGAATAACAGCGGACCCAGGATAGAGCCTTGTGGAGCACCATATCGGATATCATGTGTCTTCGAGTTGTAATTACCACAACTAACAAAAAATTTTCTCCCTGTCAGGTAGGATTCAACCCAATTTAAGACACTGCCAGAGATGCCCACCCATTGACTAAGGCGATTTCTAAGAATATTATGATCAATAGTGTCAAATGCAGCACTCAGGTCTAAGAGGATGAGAACAGATATATGGCCTCTGTCTGCGTTCACTCGCAAATCATTTACTACTTTAACGAGTGCAGTTTCTGTGCTGTGATTTGTTCTAAAACCCGACTGAAATTTATCAAGAATAGCATGTTTATTTAGGTGGTCATTTAACTGCATAATGACTGCTTTCTCCAGAACTTTGCTTAAGAAAGGCAGGTTAGAGATAGGTCTAAAATTTTCAAGAGCCAAGGGGTCAAGATTATGTTTCTTAAGAAGGGGTTTAACTTACAGCAGTCTTAAGACAGTCTGGGAAGACCCCCGTATCTAATGACGAATTTACTATGTTAAGAATATTGTCAATTAGCACGCCCGATACTTCTTTGAAAAGCCTTGTTGGTATTGGGTCAAGGACGCAGATGGAGGATTTTAATTGAGATATTTTTTGTAAATCAGGTAAATCTATCCTAGTGAAATAGTTTAATTTGTTTATAACAGAATGCTGGGGTTTAGGAGGATCCTTAGTGTTGGAGGGATATACTATGTTATTTCTAATATCATTAATTTTTTGATTGAAAAATACAGTGATAGCCTCACAGGTTTTACTGGAAGTACTTAGGAGGCATTCCTTTGAGTTACCTGGGTTTAGTAGGTGATCAATTGTAGAAAATAAGACTCTGGGATTGCTAGCATTGTTATTTATAATCTTGGAGAAATAACAGGGTCTCTCAAGACGGACAGTGTTATTGTATTCTGTTATTTTGACTTTTAATATTTCATAGTGGATAGTTAGTTTAGTCTTCCTCCATTTATGCTCAGCTCTGCGGCATGTTCTTTTTAAATCCGACACTCTTTGGGTCTTCCATGGTATAACAATGCTAGAAGATTTTTTCACTGTCTTTTCAGGTGCAACTATGTCAACAGCAGCTCAAAAGAGCCTTTCATTGTAACAAACAATACATCAAATATGAATGTTGCGGCTGGACTTGCAGATATGACACATGTATGATGTTTTGCACACAGCTTGAATCTCACCTCGCAGAAAGCACTGAAATTGCCAGCGGTGGAGTGACTGCTCAGCAGGATCAGCTGTGTTGTGACCTTTTTCAGATGCAGCACCAGAGCCGCCAACCAGCTAAAACACAAACAAGATCAACTTCAGTTACCAAAACACTAGTTAATCACAAACATTGTCACAAGGTGGAACCGCTCTTATGACATCATAGAAAGATTTTTAGAACAACCAGCCATCTATGCAGCACTCCTTTCAACAGAGGTCAGAGAGTGAAAAGGATATCTTTACACAGAGCTAGGCTGACATCACATGTGCTGCGGAAGTACACAAGGCACTCAAGCCAATGAAGAATGCCACCTTACTAAAGTCAGAAGAGAGCTTACCCACTCTTTCTATTGTGGCACCACTTCATGCCAAGCTTGCCATGAGCACAGAGGAAAGACTGGATGACACAGATAGTGAAGAACATCAAGGCTACAGTAGCACAAGATCTGGGAAAGAGATATGCCAATGAGAAACAGACACTGTGCATGGCATCTGCTGTTAATCCTAGGTTTAAGGGTCTACCGTTTCTCTCTAAAGCAGAGATTGAGACCTACTCCAAAATGTCTACTGCTTAGGTGGTTGCCATAAAAAAGCAACATAATGTTGCCTCGTGTTTTGGGGTGCAAGATAGGGACTTACAGCGCAACCACAACCTTTTAGGATTTGCTTCTGTGTTGCTTCACTGCAGCGCTCTGAGCCTACTGTTTCCCTGCCACGGCAACGGACGTGGGGTGGGGGGATCCCAAAAGAGTTCAGAAACCTCATACTATGAAGAAGAAGAAAAGTGTGATTTGGCTTCTGATTGATAACTGTGCAGCCGACAACATGCTTCCACATTTAGGTAATGTTCGCGTTGAATTCCTCCCATGTAATTGCACAGCAGTGCTTCAGACATTGGATTTGGGCATCATTCTCACCCTAAAAGTGTATTATCGCAAGGAAATACTGAGAAAAATTCTCGTTGGCATTAACTTGTAGACAGGACGAGATTAAAATTAACACGAAAGAAGCTATTGAAGTGATTGCAAATGCCTGGATACAAGTTAAAGAAAGCACTATAGCAACAAATGCAGAATCTCATTACAACAAAATATTTTTTAGGTCCCTGGCAGTTCGTTTTAACGGAATTTTACCGTTATTTTGCCAATAATGTTGGCACATACTCAAGTTTGTCTTTCTAAAATTGGTATTATAGTATGAATTAACTTTTTTCCACCTTAAATCATTTGCTGAAGTACATGAAAGCTGTTATTTGAATCTTGAGGTGTTTAAATTTAATTTTGACATGTGCAAGTAACAACCACCATTCATTTTTTTCAGTTTTTTGTGACTGTTATTAATAGGACAAATAATGATGTAGTTTTCATACTTCATTCCACAGTCTAATCTTGAGTGAGAAAAATTTAAATTTCAAAATGTCAGGATAAACACAAAATCTGAAAGAAAAAAATGGTCTTGCACTTTGAGCTGTTTATAAATTTTAAGCAGTACATTTGTATTTTAGTTTGGGACTAAAGCATATTTGGATGGTGTTTTATGGTAGAGAAGTACCATATAAAACAGTGAGACTGTTTTTTGTTTGTGTGTATGTATGTATGTATGTATACGTGTGTGTGTGTGTGTGTGTATTGTATGCTTATAAATTATTACCTTACAGCTCATTGCCTGAAATGCCTGTCTGTTATTATATCTTGATACTTTTCTGTTGTGCTTTTTATGAGAAGTAAATCATTTAAACATTGTGATGAAAACAAAACTTTATCAACTGTGAAATAATCAACAAAGTTATGTCTTACACTCAAAGACTTCACACTTAACATACTTGATTTTTATTCATAATTTCACCTTATATTTATTCATGGGCATATAACATTCACTATTTTAATTATGATGTGATATATATACTTGGTTACATTATTCTATTCAGGTTACTACATAACATTTTCTTTTTTATATTTAATCAGCTAATTTGTGTTTAGATTGAATTTTGCTCAAATAGTTCAGCACATTTTACATACTTTCATTTTTTAATTATGAGTAAATAAAAGTGAAAACTTAACTTAATAACTCCTCTTTGCATTTGCAGGAATTGGTAAGAAAAGGGATACCACACCACTTCAGGGCAATAGTATGGCAGCTTTTATGTAATGCTCAGAATATGCCCATTAAAGAGCAATACTCTGAACTTCTGAAGAAGACATCTCCTTGTGAAAAGCTCATCAGAAGGGATATTGCAAGAACATACCCAGAACATGAATTTTTTAAAGAGAAGGACAGCCTTGGACAGGAAGTTTTGTTCAATGTCATGAAAGTAAGAACCTTTCTTAATAGAATTGATTCAATAAAAGAAAGCTTTTAGTATTCTTTATAAAGTAATGAATGTATTCGTTATCTGTATTTTGAGTAACTGAGTTTATATTTTTTAAATTTTATTTCTAGAAAGACCAATAAAGATCTATGTACAATTGACTGATATAAATATAATTTATGACTCAGTTCAGTAGATCATGGTAATCTGGTCTGTAATTTTTATAGGATGTTTGTCTTTGAAAACCATTAATTTTGTCAATGTTGTATATACCATCTTCAGTAATTAAATAAAAGATGTGCACAAAAACATTCTGCTGCAATATTACAAGTTTCTTGATTATCTGTATTTTTTGATATTTATATATAATATTCAAGATGTTTACGTTTTAGATTAAACATGCTAAAATATTTAAGTCAATGCTGTGTTTATTCTTTTTGGGGTTTTTGTCTGTTTCGTCTTTTTATTTTTAATATACTAGCTGTCTCCACAATTATTTTAAGTTGCACCATTTCACATCTGCAGGAGAGCAATAGTTTTAGTTATTTGCTTTTTTCGTGTTTAAAGATTTACCTACCAGCCCAAAATTGAAGATAGATGTAAAATATTTTATTGTGTATTTATTTTGTACAATTCTGGCTTCTCTGAAAGGAGTTGGTCTTAATTTGGTTTTTGGTGATTGATGTCCATGTGACTGTAGAGCAAACATTTTTGTTCCTCCTTTGAACAATATTAACAATATTTTTATTAATTTTACTTATTAGTTTATGTAAAACATAAAATTCACAACTTTTTTTTTATTACAGGCATACTCACTTGTTGATCGTGAAGTTGGCTACTGTCAAGGCAGTGCATTTATTGTAGGACTACTGCTTATGCAGGTGAGAAATGTACTGTAATGTTTGTGCATAAAATGTGTATACTTGCAGTAGTTCTCATATAGTAATTTCTGGTGTAGGAAAATGTACTAAATGTCTCTAATGAAAGATTTGATTCTCTAGCTGTAAGTTTTGATTCAGAGAGTTTGGAGATAACTGAAGTTCAAAAAGAGTGCTTGGCAAAAGTAAAATAAAGAGCACTTGAAAGAAGCTTGAATAACACTGTAGGATAGTTTTATGTAGCGTTCTATATTCTTTGGAATCTGAATTAATCCACGGTCAATTTTAATTGGGCTATGATTTGTACAGGTTACTCTGGACATTTTAATATATTTTGCAATGAGCAGTAATCTCACAGTGTTATACACTTTTCCAAGATTGAGTTGAAATGAACCTTTTGGAGCAGAGACCTTATACAGTCTGTTCTTCAGCATCATTGATTGCACTAGAAGTAATGTGGGTTATCATCTGTGTGCAGCACCTTGAAGAACTTTTATCAGTCCCTTGATAAAACTATACCATTCTGGGCTATATTAATTTCATGTACCTAGTACACTGCTGTGAAAAAAGTATTTGACCTCTTCCTGATTTATTTTTTTGCATGTTTGTCGCACTTAAATGTTTCAGATCATCAATTAAATTTAAATAGTAGACAAAGATAACCCAAGTAAACACAAAATACAGTTTTTAAGTGATGAGTTTATTTATTAAGGAAAAAAAACTATCCAATCCTACATAGCCCTATGTGAAAAAGTAATTGACCCCCTTGTTAAATCATGAAGTAACTGTGGTTAATCACAATTTTTCGATTGCTGAGTTCAATTTCTCTAGCCACACCCAGGCCTGATTACTGCCAGACCTGTTGAATCAAGAGATCACTTGAATAGAACCTGTCAAAGTGAAGTAGGCCAAAAGATCCCTAAAAGGAATACATAATGCCGCGATCTAAAGAAATTCAGGAAAAGATGAGAAACACAGTAATTGACATCTATCAGTTTGGAAAAGGTTACGAGGCCATTTCTAATTTTTTGGGACTCCAGCAAACCACGGTGAGAGCCATTATCCACAAATGGAGAGAAAACAGCACAGTGGTGAACCTTCCCAGGAGTGGCCAGCCTACAAAAAATACCCCAAGAGTGTAGCTACGACTCATCTAAGAGGTCACAGAAGAACCCAGAACAACATCTAAAGAACTGCAGGCCTCACTTGCCTCCGTTAAGGTCAGTGTCCATGACTCACCCATAAGAAAGAGACTTTGCAAAAATGGCATGCATGGCAGAGTTCCAAGATGAAAACCACTGCTGACCAAAAAGAACATAAAGGCTTATCTCACTTTTGCCAAAAAACATCTTGATGATCCTCAAGACTTTTGGGAAAATATTCTGTAGACTGATGAAACAAAAGCTGATCTTTTTGGAAGGTGTGTGTCCTATTACATGTGACGTAAAAGTAACACAACATTTCAGAAAAACAGTATCATACCAGCTGTCAAAGATGGTGGTGCTAGTGTGATGGTCTGGGGCTGCTTTGCTGCTTCAGGACCTGGATGACTTGCTGTGATTGATGGAACCATGAATTCTGCACTCTCCTAAAAAATTCTGAAGGAGAATTTCCGGCCATCAGTTCGAGTCTTGTTTTGCCTAGTGGAAAAAGTACAGCCTGAGAAGATAATTCAAAGTAGAACACAGGTAAGTGTTTGGTGCTGGTGCCAGTTAGGTATTCACACAAAAGAGGAAACACAATTACAAATGAACTCTCAATAAATATCAAAAAACCAAATGGTGAGTAAAAAGTATCATTGATTTTTAACAACCTGTCTTTGGCTTGTTAAATTGAGATGCTGTGTTGTGGACTAGTATAAGATGAAGTTCTTCTTGTTGTTACTTATACACTCTCAGGAATATTAGTTGTAAATCGAAATTAAATAGCATGGGCTTTTATTTTTTATAATCCTGCAACACTACCCCTATGAAAATCTGGTACTATTTGTTAAATTTGTACTGGAACTGAGTTTGTTTTGCGTTCAAGGTATTTACATATTGTAATTTTCCAGATGGATATAAAATGTCCTTGTACCCTATTTTTTTAGTTTTTAGTTAATTTAATATTATTGCAGTTAAAATTCTGATTGTTTTCTCCATAGCTTCAGATAGTAAGGTTGTCAAACAACATACCTTGAGCTCTGAGTGTAATTATTAAACTCTGCACTGAAATTTAATACATAAATATTTTCAAATTATATTGGGTTCTTCAATCCCACTGAATACTTTTGCAGATTGTATTATGGATTTAAATAAATTAGGAGGGGATACATCTGTATTGTTAAATGATTTCTGTGTGATTTTTCATCACTTGCTTTAGTACTACTACTAAACATTGACATTTTCTTAGTACATGGTATTCTATAACTTAGGGTGGCATAGTTCAAAACAAATGAAAAGGGTTAGTAGCCATGAGTCATAATATGTGGGGAAGAATGCAACATGCAGCATCAGAAAGCAGAAATTGTTTTATTGAATATAACTATCAACATTATACTGTATACTTGGCACACCTTGGCAAACAACACTGAATCCTGAAAGGCAACAGCTACTTCAGTGTCAGTCATATCCATTGATGTGCTCATTGAAAAATAATTGATTAAATCACCAGGACATCTGGCGAAAAAATAAAAATCACGATGGGGAAAAAGAAAAAACAAAACTAAAGTATGCCAATTTAACATTTGCTGGTACATTCTTTTAAAAATTTACCAAATTACTTTGTGATTTCTACATTTACACCAGAAGTAGAAACTGGGAACTACCAGCCTGTTTTTATTATGTTCAAAGTCCAGTTAAAAACGGACATGGTTGTAGCAAAAATCTGAAGCCACGTGGGGTCCTGGAAACTAGTCTAGGTCATAAGGACCATTAGTGTCAAACTTTGTATTTTCAATGATGTCTAGTGTTTAAGGTTGTCATATCTGAAATGTGTTTTACATTTGAGGTGGTTGATTTTGCAAAAGGTTTTGTGTGCATGTTGTGAAGTAGTGAGAGAATTTAATTATTTTGTTGTATCATTCTACTTACTGCAGCTTTTTTGGAGCAGTTTGTGTAGATGGAAAGGGGAAAAATACTGTTAAAGTGCAGAATAGATGGGCAGAATCTCCTGTAGAAGCTTTCGAGACTCTAGTACTAGCTTCTCCACTCTGCCATAGCCTGCATTTTAGCAGAGTTATGGTATCACAGCTACAGAGGGAGAGGAGGGACAATGTTCTGAGAATATAGACAATCACTTTTAAGTTAATGTTTTTTTTGTTTAAGCAAATGCAAGTACACATTAAACATTAGGTGTTTTTTTTCTGCAAGAGATAGATACACATTATGAGTTACAGGTGCTTTATTTGTTTTTTTTGTTTGTTTAAACTGGTATGAGAAACGTAACGTATATTTTATAAATCATATTTTAACATCATGCATAGTTTATACTTTATTCTACCACCCTCATGGGCATTGTGAAATAGCAGGTTTCCCCTTTTCATTAGAATCTGTTTCCTTAACTAATTTTAGCTAAGAATGTTTAATCTGCCTTACTGTCAGTCTCAATAAGCTGTTCAGTATTGCTATTTACTGTATAATACTAAACATTATTTTTACCTGAACTGCTAAATATAAGAAGATCTAACTACTTTGGTTTTCCTTTAATACAGATGCCAGAAGAAGAAGCATTTTGTGTCTTTGTTAAACTGATGCAAGATTACCGGCTAAGGGAACTTTTTAAGCCTAGTATGGCTGAGCTTGGCCTGTGCATGTACCAGTTTGAGTATATGATACAGGTAAGGTACATCTAGCAGTAGTGAAATACACTTGGTCATAAAACAGGCTCATGACAATTAGTAATTAGTTCTAATCTTAGAAAGTTGAAAATAAGCTCAGCGTTTATGGTATTGGCTGAAACTTTTTTTAATTTTTATTGTTGAAATGTGCAGGCATATTTTGTTATTCTTCTTGTCAAAGTTAGCATAACATTCAACTGAGTGTCTGATTTTTGTTCAGTAAAAGTAAATCCTCATTTCTTATGAACATCCTAAATTTGGCAACTTATGGTATTTCAACATTTTTTTTCTTTGTTTTTCTTTTAATCACTGAGCAATTTTTGATTGGTAGCCCTGAGATTATATAGGAGGTGTTTGGATACAAGCACCAAGGATAGTCCTACAGACCAATGTAAATTTGATTAGAGATTCAGCATTAGACACCTGTCAAGACTGCTGGTAATGTTTGGAGAACATCAAGGATTTAAAGGCAAGTCTTGTCTGAGTATTGTCAGGAAAGAAGAAGCCCCTATTCTCAGTAAAAAATAAAGATGTACCAAGGTACAGTGGAACCTCAGGTCATGACCGTAATTCGTTCCAAAACTCTGGTCGCAACCCGATTTGATCGTGACCCGAAGTAATTTCCCCCATAAGATTGTATGTAAATACAATTAATCCATTCCAGACCGTACGAGCTGTATGTAAATATATTTTTTTTAAAGATTTTTAAGCACAAAAAGTTAATTATACCATAGAATGCACAGTGTAATCTATACTAATAAAAGTCAAAGCCCTCACTCACTCACTCACTCATCACTAATTCTCCAACTTCCCGTGTAGGTAGAAGGCTGAAATTTGGCAGGCTCATTCCTTACAGCTTACTTACAAAAGTTAGGCAGGTTTCATTTCGAAATTCTACGCGTAATCGTCATAACTGGAACCTATTTTTTCGTCCATATACTATAATAGACGTCTGCTCGATGGCAGTGGGAGGCGGAGTTACGCTTCTCACGTAATTTAGTGCCTGCCCATATAAGGCCGTCCGTCAGCGGCAATCCAATAGAAACACTGCCGCTAAGTATTCACGGGTGAAGGACTGTGCTATGCAGACGAAGATGAGATGGTCAGCGAAACTGCGAGAGAAACTTTTAAGTGCCGGGTCTTAGCTGACATTACATACAGCCATGGACATAACACGAGATGGCACCAGCACAGCTGGGAACCTTCGATGCATGTACACCGAGCGGCGCACGTGAACTGACGCAGTGCACAGACAAAAAGCAACAGTTCCAAAGAGTGCTGAACAAAAACCGAATTACACAATTGAGAAGGCAGCAAAAAAATATGAAGC
>JANRMT010062856.1:90420881-90463507 GCA_026402145.1 Polypterus bichir lapradei
GCTATTTCGTATTAGTGCAGTACGCTGTTTGTTAAAACGGATGACTCCCGCTCTTACGTGCAAGTCTGCGTGGATATTATGAACTATCGTATCTGTTCAAGTTCTATTTAAATTTTAAATAGAAGGAATTTTTATTTAGTTGACAGAAATATCTTTGGTAGGAATGGTAAAAACAGACAGGAATATTATTCCTGAATAAATCGACTCAAACCTTAAACAACTTATAATATTTTGCTCTCCATAAAAATATATCCTGTCAAAATTATACAAATTTAAATATGAACATGCTGCATAACAAAACCTGGAAATATAAATGAAATGTGTTCTTTTCAGCAATAACAAATCAAATCATTCAGTTGTCTTTGCTCATATGCCATTTTAGAGCTGAACGCCTTGCATCTTTTTTTGGCAACAAGTTCGTTTGTTTGGTGTGAGGTTCTGTGTTGTGGAGATTCTCAGGATGGACTGCAGGTGCTCATTAGTGAGGCGACTCTTGTGTGCTGTTTTGTTAGTCTTCATCACCGAGAAGAGCTTCTCACACAGATGTGTGCTACCAAACATGCACAAGGTTCGAGCCGCATGTACACTGAGCTGGAGCATTTCTGCGGGAATGGAGTGAATAAACTGTGCGGGCCCTGCAGTATCGTACTTTGCCTTCAGTGTGCCATTACACTGCCGCTCAATCACCTCCATCTGAATCTGCACAAGTGCAGTTTCCACATCAACGGCAAATGGGTTGCGAAACAACTCAAAATTCTTTTTTTGTTCTTCAAAGTCACCAAAGCGCCGTGCGAACTCAGTGCGCAGTGCGATCAGTTTATCAGCAAAGTGCGTATTTGGGAACACCGTTGTGCCGACTTGCTTCAACATTACTTGGCAACAGGGAAAGTGGGGAAAGTTGCACTGGTGCATTTGTGTCTCCCATAAATGCAGCTTCACTTGAAATCACTTTGTGATTGTGCACGGGTAAAAACGTCTGCTGAAGTGTCAGATTCTTCTTTAATTCTTCTGCTTTCTGTATCTTCTGCATTGCATTCAGGTCTTTCAGGTTATCCTGATGTTTTGTCTCATAGTGCCGTCTTAGATTAAATTCTGTAGTTATAGCCACATTAGCTCCACAAGTGAGACACACGGGTTTACCGGCAATGTCAGTAAACATATACTCAGCCTCCCATCGGTTTTTAAAGGCTCTATTTTCAGAATCAAATTTTCTCTTCAGCATCGTGTGGGCTAGCTTCGCAATAACTTGCAGCATCGTAAGCTAGACTTGATTAACGCGGTAAGTGTTCGGCAAGGCAGCTGAAGCGCTGTATTATGGGATCTGTAGTTACCAGCGCTTCATATACCCGGGCTATTAATAACAATAATACAGTATATAAAATGATCTCGCGGGCCGGATATAATTACACGCCGGGCCGGATGTGGCTCGCGGCCCTTGAGTTTGACACATATGGACTAAATAGAACTTGAAAAGATATAATTTTTAGAATGTGATCGCGCAATTCAGATCGCGTTGACGCGCACTACAGTACATCGAGCCTGCGTGCTATTGTGGTTTTGCCTGCATGCCTCAATAAGTCACCCTCCACTCGCTCTTTTTCTTTTTTACCGTTCATCTAATGAATACACTGAGTATGGCTTTACCAAAACAATCATTGATGGTGAATAAAGTATCCATTTATTCGAGTATGTAGATCGGGGTATATATATACATATATATATACCCGCGTATCGCAGCGGAGAAGTAGTGTGTTAAAGAAGCTATGAAAAAGAAAAGGGAACATTTTAAAAATAACGTAACATGACTGTCAATATACAGTAATTGTTTTGTGAGTGTTATTGAGTGTTGCTGTCATCAAGGATTTGATTATCATTATTTCTTTCAATCAGGTTCGTATTTGTAGGATGTGTTGTGTTCAAGTTACATTCAGTGTTTGTCAATTGTTGTAAAGTTAACAGGTTTCATTCATCGATTCGTTTCTTACTGCATCAATAAACAGCTCGTCTTATTCTTTATCTGAGACCTGACACACTGCATGCACGGGTTTTTTTTTTTTTTCACTGTCTTCCTTTAGCGGGACATTGACTTTTTCCACCGTGTGCTTTGTTTCCGCAGTAGTTGCACATATGAATACGCTTGTATGTATCAGACGCTTCATATTTTTTTGCTGCATTTTCAATTGTGTAATTCGGTTTTTGTTCAGCGCTCTTTGAAACTGTTGCTTTTTGTCTGTGCACTGTGTCAGTTCACGTGAGCCGCTCGGTGTACATGCATCGAAGTTTCCCAGCTGTGCTGGTGCCATGTCGTGCTATGTGCACGGCTGTATTTATTGTTACCCAAGTCCCGGCACTTAAAACTTTCTCTCGCAGTTTTGCTGAGTTTCTGCCAAACACCACCCTGACCATCTCATCTTCCTCTGCATAAGCACAGTCCTTCACCCGTGAATATTTAGTGGCAGTGTTTCTATTGGATTGCCGCTGACGCACGGCCTTATATGGGCAGGCACTAAATTACAAACGCCAGCGGCAGGGTGTCTATGAACTTAATTTAAAGTTTAGGTTTACACCGTGCTTTGTTTCCGTAGTAGCATCACTCATGAATATGGTTGTATATGTCACTCGCTCGCTTCTTATTGTTTCGCTGCCTTCTCAATTATATAATGCATGTTTTCCTCAGCGCTTTTTGGAGCTCTTCCTGGTTTTCTACGTACTGCGTGATTACGTGGGAGGCGTGATGATGTCAAACGAAACTCCGCCCCCACGGCTTTTGAACTCATCTCCATTACAGTAAATAAAGAAAAATAGCTTCCAGTTATGACCATTACGCGTAGAATTTCGAAATGAAACCTGCTTAACTTTTGTAAGTGAGCTGTAAGGAATCAGCCTGCCAAATTTCAGCCTTCTACCTACACGGGAAGTTGGAGAATTAGGGATGAGTGAGTGTGTCAGTCAGTCAGGGCTTTGCCTTTTATTAGTATAGATTAAAAACATCCACATTTCCAAAGCGCGACCCTACAAAGACCTAATGTGGAAGGTGGCATGGCTCTACTGAACTTTCAGTTTTATTACTGGCAGCAAATATACAAGCTATTAAAACCTGGACATGGACACAAATAGATGAACAGAAACAGGCTTGGGCTGCAATAGAAATAAAATCCTGTAGTACTTCTTTATATTCTTTGCTTTGTACCCCAGTAAGTACAAGTCATCGCCAATATACTAACAACCCAATTGTGCTTCACTCACTCAGAATTTGGAACAATTGTAGGAAGTATTTTAAGAAAGAAAAGCTTTTATCAGTGGCAACTCTGCACGAGAACCACCTTTTTCTATCCTCTCAAACGTACGCAGTTTTTAATGCCTGGAAAATATCCAGGATTAAATCACTTAAGAGATCTGTACATAGACAATATCTTTGCATCCTACAAACAATTACACTCCCAATTTAACTTTCCAGCCACACATTTGTCTCACTACCTTCAAATTAGAAACTTTGTTAAACAAAACCTGCCAAATTTTCCTCACCTCTCACCTACCTCTATACCGCATAAAATATTGGTCAGTCTTGAGAACTCAGACAGCATCTCCGTAATATGTAAAACCATTGTACAGTCTCTCCCTTTCAAAGATTTAAAGAGTACAGTGGGAAAAGGATCACTCACTCAACATCTCAGAAAAGGAGTGGAAGGTAGCAATGCACAGAATTCAACTCAGAAAAGGAGTGGAAGGTAGCAATGCACAGAATTCACTTGAGCTCCATATGCGCAAATCATACAATTATTCAACTTAGAATTATATATCAGACACATCTGTCTCGTTGAAAATTGTCCAAAATGTTTCTAGGGCAAGATCCAACATGTGAACGTTGTAATCAAGTTCCAGCCTCACTGGGCCCCCTGTTTTGGATGTGCACCAAATTGACATCATTCTGGACCAAAATCTTTAAATGCCTTTCAAACAGCCTTGGTGTCACAATATCTCCTAATCCATTAACAGCTGTGTTTGGTGTACTACCAGATGGGCTTAAAGTGGAGAAGGACAAACAAACTGTAATTGCTTTTACTATGATATTGGCACATAGACTTGCTCAACTGGAAGAATCCTAACTCTCCTGTTTTAAGTCAGTGGGTAACTGATGTTATATACTATTTGAAATTGGAAAAAATCAAATTCTTTACAAAAATCTGTACAAAACTTTTTCAAAACCTGGCAGGAACTAATCAATAACATTTTAGAAAAAGCATTTTAATTGAGGAAGCAGATTCTTTCCACTTTTTTTTTTTTTTTTTTTTTTTTAAGTTTTATTCATTTATTAGTTTAACTATATACTTATTTTTACTAACTTAAACTTTTTTACTCTGCTGGCCTAACACTCTTTCTCATGGGTGGGGATTGATTTGTTTCGAACTTGTAAAACCTGACTTCTTTGTATGGAATGTTATTTGATTTTAATAAAATCTAAAAAAAACAAAAAAAATTAAGTGTGAAACCATTTTTTTTCTTCAAAACAAATGTTAAAATTACATCCACTTTAAATGTTTAAAATGGGAATGTTACCTTTGAGTTCATCCATATTATGAATCAAAAGTTGTATTTGTATGTAAAAATTAAAATTCATAATAAAATCTGAACTAGCAGTAATGCACGATTAAGAAGTGAATTTAAACATATGTTTGTTTTATTTTACAAGTATGTAAACACATTAAATGCATTATTATATAACCAGCTCAAATATTTAGATGGTAAAGCACTGTTATATGCTGCTGCTAAAGATCTGGTCCAGACTCAGCCTCTAAGTGGTTTTCAGTTAATTGTCAACTAAAATTTAATGAGTGTGATAGTGCTACTATAGTATAAACAGGTAATTGATAGTTATTTGTATCGCTGACCTAATAATCCTGAAACTTTGTGCTGTATGTTTCTTTTCTGCTCTCACCATAATGAAATATTTGGTTGATGGTTGCATAAATGTTAGCTTGCAGTGCTGCACCAGTTTGAACATTTATCTTTTTGATCATCATCATTGCTATTGAAAACAAAACAATTCCAAATTATTAACTGTTGTCTTTATTTTGGTATTAAAACTTATGAAAATTGTCAGGTCAGTGTTTTCAATTTGTTTTGGATGCTGCTGCAAACATAAAGAAGTGTACACTTTTTAAAAAGGATATTAGGGATCAGACTCCAAAAAATGCGTTTAGCACGGTTTTCTGTAATTTTTAATATGATGGCAGAACCACTGTTTTGCAAACATACTTGTGCTTAATCAATGTGTCAGTGCTTGACTGTTTTTCTGTCAGGAGTTAATGTTTCCTGGTTATAAACATCTGTAAATGACAATTCCTCATAGAGAGCGAATGTGAAATGGAATCTAGTAGTAGACATTTTTTTGTGATTAATATATTGCTGTAGCTGTAATCACATTCGCAATTAGTTGTACAGCAATAATTATACCGGAATATACTGAATCCATCACAATTTTTAATTATACTGCAATATAGCTTTTTGTCCATACTTCCTACTCCTATAATCATTAACAAAATCATGTCTCTCTAATATTCACCTTATTGAACAGATCACAGCCCCTTGTGGTTCTGATTTAAACTTTATTTGATCAAATTTAATCTGTTTTCTTTGTAATGAATATTATAATTATGTAAAGGTCCTCAAATCTGGGGAATTCGTGCATGAATTTTAATAGAATGGAGAGCACTGTATAAACACTGTAAAAACACTACATTGACCTAAAGCATTTACCAGAGGGGTTTTGAAAGAAGTTATGACCTGGGTGAGATGAGCCCAGGGGGGATCCTTTTGACATGGTTAGTGGCACAGTGCATGCAGGTCTGCAACAGATGGTAGAGCCAAGCCAGTTATTTTCTTAGCAGACCTCACAACAAGCTGTGATTTGGTTTTGGAGTTGACCATTGCTTAACCAAAGCAGACAACAATGGAGAATGTGATCACACCAAATATGGCTTTGTAAAATTGTAGTAGGATTGACTGGGGAATGTTTATTTTCTTTAGTTACTATAAAAAGTACATCTGCTACTGAGTCTCTTTAGAGATGGAAGTAGTGGTAATGTCCCAGCTGAGAGTGTTTGTGATAGTTGTGCTCAAATATTTAAAGGATTCCACCTTGTTGACTGTAGAATCATTTATTACTATTGAGAGAGGTTATAACTGCTATTACAGTTACCATTTTTCTTTGTGTTATTGAGTACCAGGTTATTGGTAGCACACAAAGGGACGAGACAAGTCACCTTCTTTCTGTAGGTGGTTTTATTGCCATTAGTACTAAGACCAATAATGGTGGTATCATCGGTTTTACTAAAAGGGTCAGAACAGTCATTTGTGTACAAAGACTAGGAGGTTTTTGGAGTACACAGCCTTGAGGGAACCTGTGCTAATATAGAGGCAGTCTGAGAGATGGGAGCCTATCCGAATATACTTTTTCTGATTTGTCAGAAAACTGGAAATCCATTTACAGGTTGGAGGCATTCATTTTGTACAAATTTTGCTAAAGGTTTATGGTCAATGATGTTAGAGGCTGAACAGATGTCTATAAACAGTACTAGGGCACAAGTTCCTGTGTAGTCCAGATGCACATAGGGAATGCCCATGTTAATAGCATTGTTCACAGATTTATTTGGTCTATATGGAAATTGATGAGGTGA
This sequence comes from Polypterus bichir lapradei, assembly GCA_026402145.1. Classification (NCBI taxonomy): domain Eukaryota; kingdom Metazoa; phylum Chordata; class Cladistia; order Polypteriformes; family Polypteridae; genus Polypterus; species Polypterus bichir. Next base: position 90,427,559 of record JANRMT010062856.1, read on the forward strand.
ACAGCAGTAATAGACTTAAGATGGGATAGAACAGGCTGTTCAAATACTTTAATTAGTACCGATGTAAGTGTAATAGGTTTGTTATCGCTGATGCAGCTTATTTTGTGATTTTTGGGAAGTGGAACAATAACAAAAAATTGAATGCAATCTAGAACAATAAGAGACTGATTATAGATGTCAGTGAAAAGAGGATGGAACTGTTTTGTGCAGTGTTAGATTGTTGTATGTAGGACTGAATCAAGACTGGCAGATTTTTGCAGTTCTATCTTACAAACAGCTTCCGGACATTGTATTCTTTCATAGAAAAGGAAGAATTGGAGATATGCTTTTTGCAAAGAAGTGGCAGATGCCAAAACCAGGTATTTTCTCAAATGGGAAAATAACTTCACTGTTACACTTGTTATATTGTTCACCAAGCGATACCGTGCCACTTATAAAAGGTTTGCTTTGCTTATAAACCACTCTTTTGTAGTTTACTTGATGTCTTGGTGTACTCCATTCAGGTTTGGAACATGTGGTGTTTAAACAGAGCCATGTCTGAACAATAGGGACAGTATAGCATCACTTCTTAGCCACTGCTTGGCAAAAAAGCCTTTTCAACTTATGGAGTGTGAGCACCTTATCAGCTAGCTTGGATTTAAAGTTATTTGTTGAAGAATTACGATGCTTTTGCTTCGGTGAAGTATCTTCAGTGTTATCCAAAGTTAAGAAGCATTTCTTAATATTTTACCAATCCAATTTCATTAATTTGGGATACTTTTTGGAGTATTGAATTCAGTGAGACTTCAGAATTCAGCATTTTGGGCACTCTACATGCACAGACATTGCTCATATTTATTTCTTTATGATGAGTGGATTTAACTGACCCATAATTCATTTCTGCATTCATATCCACTGTCACTCATAGATTCTCTATTGTAATTTGCTCCATGATTATTTTTTTTTTCTGTTGTCTTCTTTTCTGTTAAAGGCTTGGATTATGTTCAGAAACCATTCTGCAACAACAGAGTTCTACAGCCCAGCTCTTGTCAATATGAAAATATATTTATATTTTGGAGAAGACTTTGGTGTAAAGGGCTTCAGGTGCTTCTATTAAAAACCAAACCATGTGTTCAGAAGGGCAGTGTAAGAAGATCTTCCATAAATAAATAATCCAATGAAATCAGTGAACAGTCTGAGTTTAAAAAAAAAAAATAATAATAATAATAATCCAAGGTAAAAAACATAATATAACAAAACAGTCATCAGATTCTGGATCTTTTTCCCTTCACCTGAGCATGGCGCATCTTCCTGTTTCCTCCAGTAAAATAGCCAAATGTCTTTTAAACATCATCTAAGCCTAAGGCAGAAGGTCTGCGATTACATAAAAAGGTTGATTTTTTAGGCAATTGTATATTCCTTCTGTTTTTAATCTGCTTGATAACACTGTGACTACAGCCAAGTTACTCAACAATCTCTTGGAAAATGAAAACCAGCCTGCATGAGTCATACAGTCATATGAAAAAGTTTGTGAACCCCTGTTAATTCTTTGGATTTTTGTTTATCATTGGCAGAGCTTTCAAAGTAGCAACTGCTTTTTAATATGACATGCCTTATGGAAACCGTAGTATTTCAGCAGTGACATTAAGTTTATTGAATGAACAGAAAATATGCAATATGCATCATAACAAAATTAGGTGCATAAATTTGGACACCCCAACAGAGATATTGCATCAATACTTAGTTGAGACTCATTTTGCAAATAGAACAGCCTCTAGACGCCTCCTATAGCCTTTGAGTGTCTGGATTCAGGAGCTATTTTTGACCATTCTTCCATACAAAATCTCTCCAGCTCAGATAAATTTGATGGCTGCTGAGCATGGACAGCTTGCTTCACATCATCCCATAGATTTTTGATGATATTCAAGTCAAGGGACTGTGACGGCCATTCCAGAACATTGTACTTCTCCCTCTGCATGAATGCCTTTGTAGATTTTGAACTGTGTTTTGGGTTATTTTCTTGTTGGAATATCCAATCCCAGCATAACGTCAACTTTGTGACTGATGCTTGAACATTATCCTGAAGAATTTGTTGATATTGGGTTGAATTCATCCGACCCTCGACTTTAACAAGGGCCCCAGTCCCTGAACTGGCCACATCCCCACAGCATGATGGAACCTCCACCAAATTTGACAGTAGGTAGCAGGTGTTTTTCTTGGAATGCGGTGGTGTTCTTCCGCCATGCAAAGCGCTTTTTGTTATAACCAAATACTCAATTTTTGTCTCATCAGTTCAAAGCACTTTGTTCCAAAATGAATCTGGCTTATCTAAATGAGCATTTGCATGCAACAAGCGACTGTTTGTGGCGAAAGGGCTTCTTTCTCATCACCCTGCCATACAGATATTCTTTGTGCAAAGTTCTCTGAATTGTAGAACGATATACATATACACCATCTGCAGCAAGATGTTCTTGCAGGTCTTTGGAGGTGATCTGTGGTTTGTCTGTAACCATTCTCACAATCCTGCGCATATGCCGCTCCTGTATTTTTCTTCGCCTGCCAGGCCTTCGTTTAACAGCAACTGTGCCTGTGGCCTTCCATTTCCTGATTACATTCCTTACATTTGAAACTGACAGTTTAAACCTCTGAGAACTTTTTGTAGCCTTCCCCTAAACCATGATACTGAACAATCTTTGTTTTCAGGTCTTTTGAGAGTTTCTTTGAGGATCCCATGCTGTCGCTCTTCAGAGGAGAGTCAAAGGGAAGCACAACTTGCAATTGACCTCCTTAAATACCTTTTCTCATGTTTGGACACACCTGTCTATGATGTTCAAGGCTTAACGCGCTAATCCAACCAATTTGGTGTTGGCAAGTAATCAGTATTGAGCCGTTACATGCATTCAAATCAGCAAAAGGGTACTCAAATTTTTGCACAGCCAGTTTTTCACATTTGATTTAATTTCATACAACTAAATACTGCTTCACTAAAAATCTTTGTTCGGAAAACACCCCAGTACTCGGATGTTCCAAGAAAATGAAAGACATACTACTGTTATCTTTTTTTGTTGAAAGTAAATTATTATGCAGGCTGAGAGGGGTTCCCAAACCTTTTCATATTACTGTATTTTTTTAGGTGACTGCTGTTGATGTCCTTCCACTATGTGGTTTGTCTTCAACAAAAGTTTTGACATCTTTATGCTTTTTCAACCATCTTCGCGCATTAATCTCAATTGACACCTCTCCCTACATATTTCTCAGCCTTTTGTGGATGTCGGCTGCATTTCATCTTTCTTTGGTCAAGAACTCAATTACGGATCCTTGTTTATGCTAGAAATAAAGAAACTGTCAGTCATGCAAGAAGACTTGCCATCTTTGGTGGTGTTAATAGTTTTAGGAAAAAATGGCAAACAGGCTCTATTACTTTCAGTACAACCCTCCTGAGATTGTGCCCTACATTGTGCTTGTGTTCTGCTCAGGCTTTATTCCTATCTTATGTCACACTGCTAAATGGATACTTTCTGCCTCCTGTGACCCAGAACTGGAAAACTAGGTTATAAAATGAATGAGTGAATAAAAATATTTGTGCTTGAGCTTACAAAAAGTCACTTACCCATAAGCAAAACGGTGTTTTTGTTTAGGAAATTATTTTGCTGCGGACAGTGTTTTTTTGTTCATCATATACAGTATATTTCATTGTGCTAATATTTAATATACTCGTGTTTGAGAACAGATTGTAAAAATAACCTTAAACTACAGCTGGACACACTAGTAATACTTAGTGTGTAATAGATGCAATTCCCTGATTCTTATTAATTTGTAACATTACAAAGTGTCTTATGTTCAAAACATTAATAATTCAGATTTACATAGATGATGGTGTGGTTCAGTTGATACCCAGAAGAAAACTGCATCAAAAAAAGGGTGAAGCATTATTAATGCACAGAGGCGTCAAGTTAGATTGTAATTTCTGTACAGCTTCATGACAGTTGTCTTCACCAGTTTATATTTATCATATTCCTGTTATGTGTTATTTTATTTTAACAACTTTAGGCAGCCATAGCACAGAATGTAAAATGTGGAAATTAACCCTAGAGATCTGGTAAATCTTAACATTATATAGAGCACTAAAGTGTGTTGACCTGACTGTTTAAAATTAATGTTTGATAACGAATATGTTTTGCTTACAGATATTTTATAATTTATTTCTGGAGTTATTCTGGCAAATTTTATAGGCAGCTGATCTTAGAAAGAAAGTGCTGTCTGTTTGACAATAAAGATTCTTGTTTATTTCAGGAACAACTGCCTGAACTTCATGTGCACTTCCAGTCTCAGAGTTTTCATACATCCATGTATGCATCATCTTGGTTTCTTACAATCTTCTTAACTTCATTTCCACTACCTGTTGCCACAAGAATTTTTGATATATTTATGTGTGAGGTAAGCCAACACAGTGAATTTTGTAATGTGTGTGTTTTACTGCATGATTCTGTAAAAATAATTCTTTTGTTTGAAAAATGTATCTGAATAGTAATGCAGACAACACACGAAAGCAGAAGTATTCAGTCCCAATTAAAATTCTTTCCTTTTTCTGAATAACAGATCTTACACTGAAATGTTCTTCTTTGTTATTTTTATTTCAAAGCACTTTATGGCCAGACACAAGCTTGCTTAAACAGTTTCAGTGTAACTGGGAAAGAAACTATAGATTACAAATTGTACTAGCACTTTTTTTTTTAAAGAAAAAAAATTATAACAGCTTGGTATAAATACAGAGTTCAGTAAGTTCTGTTTAAGTATCAGTGCTTCCATTTTATTGATCATGCCGTATATTTAAATTTTTTTATTTAAATATGTTCTAAACTCTATTTGACATTAGAGCATTAGAAATAATTGTGCCATATATGCTTGTCCATCCTATTCATCTAGATTGTCTAAAATAACCAAGTCAAGATTTAAAGGTCCCTAAGTACTGCTGTTCACCATATAACTTACAATACAATGTTCTGCAGGATATAATGACATCTTGAAGTAGCAAAGTTGAAATGCTACACCTGGAAGAAAAAAAAAAATTTTCATTCAAGTGTGCAACGGTTAATATTCCTGTTTATGTGCAAATTTTGGATACATTTAATATATATGTAATGGGGTATCTGGTTCGGTGGTATGAAAAGGAAGATATGTTGACTAATATATTTTTAAATGAATTTACATTAAATCCATCTGGTTAAAAAATATGTGGGTGAGGGGGATGAAAAAATACTGTTAAGTTTAGGGATTTCAGCACTGAGTACTATATGCTACTTTTTGCATTATCACTGTGTCACTTAGATTACTTTTCTTCTACATATAAATTGTGTTTTATAGACAAATGTGACATGCACAGCATTGTTTGCTTCAGTTGCCGACCTGCCAATATGATGATTTCACTTGTCTAATACTAGGGGGCTTTGCCCCCTGCTCGCTTCGCTCGCCAACCCCCGTGTTTGGTTTTCCGGATACACAAGATTTTTTTTTTTCTTTGAATTGTTGCAATTTCATTAGTTTCACTTTTATTTCAGAGCTTCTGTAAAAACAATATTTGTAATCTTGCGAGTCCCAATATGCTGAATCTTTTTAATGAGGTCAGTGAGACATGTGTTTAATGACTTTGTACCATAATTCAGGATAGGTTTATCTGTTTGGAATTTCAGCACAGAACAAAAACAATCTACATCATCAGCAGTTAATTTTTTTTACTAAGTGACCAATAAATACATGTGCGGTAAACTCCGTTTTTGTAATTCTCAAGATTCTTTATTTGTCACTTGCATAGTTATGCAAGTAGTTAGTAGTTAGTTAGTAGTTAGTGAAATGCATCCTGATCCGCTTATCAAAAACTGTGCAAAGTTAAAGAATATCAGTTAGATTAACAAAAAGTCATAACAGTATAGTAGAACATAATAATAAATTACTAAAATTATGTGAATAAAGTAGAATTAAGTGTTAAGGTGCAATAGTGTAGTGATTACTGTGCAAAAACCAAAGTTAGACTGGTGCATAGTTAAATGAGGCAGTTTGTTTGTTTGTGCTACTGTGATCTTTACTTTTTTTATATTTTGTGATTTTCCTACTTTCATATCCTTTAACTTTTTCTCCACATGTGTATAGCGACCAATGTTTTTTTTTTTTTTATAGAGCCTTTCGAATTATACTGCTTTCATAATCTCTAACCTGCTCTGCATGTGTTTAGCTCCAATGTTTTGTGAACGTCTTTATGAAGTTCTACTTTGTCTTTTACTCTGTCTTTTAACTCTGAGCTGGATTGGACGTGCTTTTTTTTTTTTTTTTCCAATTTCACTTGTTCCGGGTTGATAATTACTGAATTTATTTTCTGAATTTGCACCTCGATTTTTTTTTTTTTTTTTTGCTCTTTTTTTTCTCCAACGCTTTTGAGTCTCTTTTCTCCTTGCTGGTTTCTTCTTTGCTTAGATGTCGACATTTAATTTATAACGTATTGTCCTTATACGCTTTATATGCGCTGAGACCCTGCATCTGTGAGTGCTCAAAGCCTCCTTTACACGACTGAATGTCTTGCTGCCTCTTGGCTTATTTGATATTGATTGTAAGTAGGACGTGTCTTGCAAGAATCTCATGTTCCACGTCATCGCGAGACGGTCTTGGGTCAATCTCTTGGCACAAAGTCTCATGTTTAAGGTCCCCGCAAGATGCTCCGTGGCCATCTCGCGGTTTCTTTTAAATGTCTTCTGTGATCTTCACATGAAGATCACGTCTCGACGCCCCTGTGTTTCTCTCTAGGATTTTTTTTTATAATACAGAGATAAAAAGATTCACACACTCTGTTTTGCACAGTCACATAATGAATGCTATCAGGTTGTTAACTTAGATGGTTCATCCTGCAGTGGGATGCTTAAGATTCTGTCAACTCAATCCCATTAACTAATAGCACCAATTCTAGTTAAAATTAAGAAAATATGTACGGCTTACAGGCTGATAATCATTCTCCTCACAATTAAATATTTTGCTGTTTCTTCACTTCATTTTAAAGTGCCTGCTGCTCATTCTTCAGTCCAAGCCATGCCTGTACTTTGTCACCAAGATGTATAATACACATACTGCCCTGCTTCTGCCAGCTTTTAAAAGTCAACCAAAGCTAAGAGCAGTGTGAGGTAGCTGCACAACTGCTTGGTGTACGGATTTAATGTGTATTTAATTCACTTAGTCATATATGGACATTGTGGTTTAATTGTGAAGGTATTGAACTTTATTCTTACCCGCTTATTGTCATTGTGACCCTGTTAAAAAAAATAAATAAATAAATAAAAAAATTACTAAGCCTATACAAAATATTTTAGCTAAGCGATTGTAATGAGCTCCAAACTTGAAAGTTGTATAAAAACAAACAGCTAATTGTAGTCAATAACTATAATTATTTCTGTTTAATGTGGCACTCCTCTATTTTCTTATTTGCACTAATGCCTTCATATTCCATCACAGACAAAACATTTATTAAAAACATTTATATAAATTAGGCAGTCTAAAAATGTACACTTGAGAATTTACCAACCAGTAGGTGACTTGCGGACTGCCTGTAGTCAAATTACAGTTTGACTCCAAGTTTGAAAAAAAATATTGAATTAAGGTAACCTATTAAAATATAATTCAGAATTTACAAAAGTGTATTTTTTCTGCTATGTCTTAACCTTGAATTTTGTTCTCTCATATGTTTTCAATTTAGAAGATTCCTATAAGCATAGTACTAATTTGCAAGCCGGTTTTTATTCAAGGGCAACATAATTTAAAAGGAAGTTAAATATTAACTTTATATTCTTTATAGCGTCATATGAAAAAGTATAAAAAATGAATGACATTAAATCATTCATATTTTTTCCATTGTGTACACATAAGATCCACCAATATCAAAAAATGTTAATTTCAAATATTTCAGTTTTTTACTTTGCTTTTAATTCTGTTAATAAATATTACCATAAATTCCTATCAGATGAAGAAAACATTATTTTGCTATGTTTATGAAAGCAGTAGTTGAATGTTACATAATACAGGAAATTCCATGCGCTTATGATTTTGGTTAGGTGTTGTGACCTTACAGAGCTGTGGCACTGATTGCATACAAATCCTGGACAGGGGGAGAAAAAGCCCTACTCACTACTTACTTGCCTTTTATTTTTAAAGGTATTAACTTTGGATTTGCCAACATGTAACCTAAGCATGTCACATTTCAGGTTTGAATATGAATTTTTTTTAAACATTCATCTGTCAGTAGGTTTGCCATATTTTACGGTCTCTAATGTCTTTCCGTAACTCATTTGTACACAGAAATTAAATTCAGCATATTAGCTGGATATATTAAGTAGTGGCCACTATCAGAAGAAGTAGACCTGAAAACAGCAGCAGATTAGTTGTCTACTTTATTTATGCATTAGGTCTGGAAGAGGTTTCCAGCATGTTGTGTGTTGAGAAATTTGCGTGATAAAGGTTAATTTTTCAGCCCCAATCAAAATCTTTAAATACAACCAGGAATCTGTTTTAAGATCCATCTTCCAAAGTTTATTTGGTTGCTGCTTTTTAAAATTTTTTAAATTTTTTTTTGATTGTTTGTATTAGATTTTTCTGAAGTTGTTTTTTCTAGTAATCTTTTTTTTTTTTTTTTTTTTTTTTTAAAACCATTACTTAGATTTTGTGATGCAGCTGTTAGCAGCAAGTTAAATAAGGTAACACGTTGTCCTCTTATACATATGTGCTCAGTGGCTGTGTATATTTGTTGAACTGGATAAGTTCAAACCTACCTAACATTACTTAGCTGGCAAATGGACATTTTCTAATGCTTAAAATTGTACAAAAATAAATAAATAAAATATAACATTCACTTCATAAGGAGCTTTTCAAATCTTTTTTAGACTGAAAATCGTATGACTCTTGGATGCACATTAAAGGAGGCCTCTAGAACAACTTACTTTCCCCACTTTTTCTGTATATTTTCTCAAGACCCACCATACAGTTTTATTCACCTTTCCTGAGAGGTTCCAGTGATAACTGCCAGAAAATATTACTCTTGAGATTTCCAGCCAAATTTAGAGAAGCTGTTTGCACCAAGGCCTATTTGGATTAAGCTGTTGGCAAGGCTAATATTACCTTCAGTGAGGATATACATTTGTGTTGGATAAGCTTATTGTCATTAAAGACTCCTTATAGCTTAATAATAGTAGAGGTTGTCACACAGAAGAGTGGAGGATCACACAAAGTAGCTTGTAGCATTCATTAATATAGTGAACCACCATGAAAATAAGATCGAGGCACTGGAATATAAAGTTGCATCACTAACATACAAGTGAATGTTTTTGGAAAATAGAAACCAGAGAAATAATAAATAGAGATAGATACTTTATTAATCCCAAGGGGAAATTCATATACTCCAGCAGCAGCATACTGATAAAAAACAATATTAAATTAAAGAGTGATACAAATGCAGGTATAACAGACAATAACTTTGTATAATGTTAATGTTTACCCCCCCGTCAAACTGTCCAGCTCCGTGCCTACAATAGAGCCTGCCTTCTTCACCAGTTTGTCCAGGTGTGAGGCGTCCCTCTTCTTTATGCTGCCTCCCCAGCTCACCACCGCATAGAAGAGGGCACTCGCCACAACCGTCTGATAGAACATCTGCAGCATCTTATTGCAGATGTTGAAAGATGCCAGCCTTCTAAGGAAGTATAGTCGGCTCTGGTCCTTTCTTGCACAGAGCATCAGTATTGGCAGTCCAGTCCAATTTATTATCCAGCTGCACTTCCAGGTATTTATAGGTCTGCACCCTCTGCACACAGTCTGATCACGGGGTCCATGAGGGGCCTGGGCCTCCTAAAGTCCACCACCAGGTCCTTGGTTTTGCTGGTATTCAGTTGTAGGTGGTTTGAGTCACACTATTTAACAAAGTCCTTGATTAGGTTCCTATACTCCTCCTGCCCACTCCTGATGCAGCCCACGATAGCAGTGTTGTAAGCAAACTGTTGCACGTGGCAGGATTCCGAGTTGTATTGGACGTCCGATGTATATAGGCTGAACAGGACCGGAGAAAGTACAGTCCCCTGCGGCGCTCCTGTGTTGTTGACCACAATGTCAGACCTGCAGTTCCCGAAACACACATACTGTAGGTCTGTCTGTAAAAGAGTCCACGATCCATGCCACCAGGTATGAATCTACTCCCATCTCTGTCAGCTTGTCCCTAAGGAGCAGAGGTTGGATGGTGTTGAAGGCGATAGAGAAGTCCAGAAACATAATTCTTACAGCACCTCTGCCTCTGTCCAAGTGGTGTAGCATATAGATGATGGCATCCTCCGCTCCCACCTTCTCCTGGTATGTGAACTCCAGCAGCCGCTCCATGGTCTTTATCACATGTACATGTTACAGACCTCAGAACCTAGTACGATTTTTTTTTTTTTTTTTTTTGGGGAAACAGGCCAGATATATTGCTTAGCCTGTGTGATTTTTTTTTTTTTTTTTTTTTTCCCTCCTACTTGAAAGCAGGTGATTGAAAGATACCATACAACATGCATACCTAATGGAAATTCTTAGGCTCCTCGAAACAGTTTTTCTAGTATGCTAAATGTCTGACTATTCTCCGTGAAGACCAGAAAATCCTGATTCATCTCTTCTTTAAATTTTGCCCAACAATATGGTGTGCTAGGATGGCTTCTGTAATAAAGTGGGCTCATGAAGTGGGGTTCCAGTCCTTTCGTTGTGCCCCATACAACTGAAGCTAGCTTCTGCCTCAGACATTATGATTTATGTTGACCCATTATAAGCATTTGAGGCATTGGGCAAGTTTCTGGCTGCTGCTACATTTGGTGCAGCCTTTTTGACTCTTCTGGTACTTGAGATTCCACTGCTGGTAATTCTTTCTCTCCATGATAGCCAAGATTGAGTCAGGTTTTGTGACTTCCAAATCCGAGGGGCAGCCATATGTGTAAATTCAATCAAAATATTGCTACAGAAATATGTCATTATGTTTGAAAGTTCTGGTAAATCCACATATTTTTCGTTGTTTTGTGTGCGTTTGCAACTATCACCTTAGTTTGTCCATCAGCAGTGGTACATGATAACAAATGACTTGGATATGATGTGACTGTCTCAGTTGCTGATTCACAGTAATTTTTTTTAAATTGCATTGTTTCAGTTAAATGCCACTGGTTTCTTTTTAGGTCTGAAACAGTGGTCAATGATCATGGCCTTTTCACCCCGGAATGACTTCTCTTTCTTGATGAGTCATATTTTGTTTGCAAGAATATGTAACAGGCTCAGAACATAGACTGTGATAATGGGGGGTGCTGCCTGGGCTACTTTGAACCTACTAGTGATGAGCCAGCAATTTGAGCACAGTTGAATTTGTTTCTTCTTGTGAAAATATTCAAGAAACTATGCTGCATAGTTAAATTCGTGCCATTGGGACAGGAAGAATGTTGTATAAACATGAACATCTACTGATGAGGGAAATACATTTCTCATCAAGCAGCAGGAGTGCACTGTCACTGAGAAGATGCAGTCTAATCAGCACGTTGTGCACAATGTTTGAGTCAGAAGAGCGAAGATATGTTTATCGCACGCTGCCTGCTTTAGTGCTCGCAAACCCCTCCATCCTTTTTTCTTTTCTTTCTGTTATGCATCCTCAGCTTTCTTTGGTTCAATGTTTTAAAAATGGTGTGATTTATGAATTACATTGCACAGTCCTTTTTCCTTTCTCATATTTGACAGTTGCAAGTAATTACCTGATGTCTGTTTTTATTTATTCATTTTTTTATTTGTAATTTTATTACTTTAAAATCTGCCTTTTTGATTGCCTATGGCAATAGCAGTTTCATAGTAATATAGCATAGAAGTCTGTTCCAGTCTCTGTGTAATTAAGACAGTTTGTGTAAAGAGTTGAGTTATTTTCATGCCTTGTTGCAAGGAGTTAAGTTGGGTCCTGCAGGACTATCGCAGTATTTCATATCTCTTCAGCAAAGCACTTAACATAAAGGTTCATATATCATATAGAAGAGTGTTTAAAGAGCTACCAGCAAAATATCAGTGAGCTTGAAAAGTAGAAGAGATTTTGCTATAGCAGATTTTGTTTGTCTTTCACTAACTCCAACAACTCCATGCCAAAGTTTGAACATCAGTGGCTAAATTACACATTTTATTGACATTTGAAGTAAAAAATTGAGGAAAAACTCAAGAGTAAGTGTTGCACTTGAAAAAAATTTGGGGACCCTTTCTAAGTAACACCACCTTTGGCAAAAATTACAGTTTGAAAATATTTTTATAGCCAGCTATTAGACTTTGGGGAAAATTTGCCAAAACAAAAATTCATTTTTCCTTGCAGATTGCTTCCAGGTATGAAATATTCTTGGGCGTTCACAGCGTGTTAAAGATTTACCCATAGACAATTAATGATGTTCAAGTCTGGAAAACGTGAGAGCCATTCCAAAACTTCAACTTGTATTTTGATTTTCTTCAGAGCAGATTTTGAGGTGCATTGTCTAACGTTTAGTGGAATCTATTCTGTCAAGCACTTGCACAAAGTTTCCTATGCCACTAGCTGCAAGACAACCTCAAAACATGATAGATCTATCCCTGTACTAACGGTTGCTAACATGTTGTTGTTTCTTTAAATTCTGCTCCTGTTTTTCACCAAACCAACATTTTGTGATTAGTATGGCCAAAGAGTTTTAACTTAGTCAACTGCAGACTTGGTTCCAGAAATGCCTCATTTTAATGCAAATACTGTTTTACATATTTCAAACCATGTTTTTTTGTAAGAAGGTTTCCTTCTGTTTACTTTGTAAAGACCATGTCTGTTTATGTAATGTAGGGTAGCACCATCACTCCTTTCTCAGCTAAACCTGCCTGTAGGTTGCTTGCAGTCATATTTGGATTTTTCTTACCACCTTACTCGGCATATGAGCTGTTATATCTGTTAGTTTTCTTGGTCTTCCAGACCATGTCTTGATTATAACAGTTCCCCTTAACTGCCATTTGTTAATGACATTTCTTACAGTGGAATTTGGTAGCTGGAATTGCTTTGGTGTCTATTTACAACCTTGCCTTTAGAGACCTCAATTAGTTTAATTTTCTGGTCCTTCTAAGAGCCCATGGTGGTTGAGTTTTGTACAGTATCTAAAATGGGAAAAAAATTATTTGGCTCTGGAATTGTCATCCGCCGACAAGTCCTAATCACAATTCTTGACCAGACTAATGCCTAATGAGGTAAGCTAGACCAGACTAATTACGTAATGAGTTCTGAGACTATACAACTAAAATGGTGCCCAAACTTTTGCAAATGCCACAATTGCTCTGTTTTTGCACTTCATCTGATAAATTGCACAGTAATTGTACAATAACACTTTCATAAAGATGCCATTGTTTAGTTTGTTTGCTTTTACAGTTTTCTTTTTGCATTTTCTTTTTTTTTCTTCAAATGTCAACCAAATTTTTTGATTTGGCCACTGGGGGCCAAATGTTCGCATGTAACTGTATATGTTCCCTTCTAAAGATGACATGTTCAAACAAATGTGCTTATTAGTTAAATATGATAACCCTCTACATTAAAGATATGCTACAGGACATGTCAGAGTAGCAAATATGAAATGCTTTCATTAGTGTTTAAGTTGCAGACCAAGAATGACATTTGTCAGTTTTGTTAGTTACTTTTTAATTGTTATAATGATTGACTAATCGGCTTGTTTTAGTGTTTTACTGAATAAATCAGGTTTTACTACTAACAAATAACTTCCTTCTCAACTTACACTTTTTCAATAAGTCTGTTTTGGCTTTACCTAGAACCCACAAACAGGCAAAGACAGAACCATTAAACATGCAATACCATGCTCAGGACAATTTAATTTTGTTGTAAAAAAAAAAATACAACTTTAATTTCTTACTTTACAGTGTGTGAAAGCGAAAATTATTACAAGTTAAAAAAAAAAATTACCAGTATATTTTAACAATTAAAGTGTTGTGTATAATAAAAATAATGTGTTTTTTTTCTACTTTTAGGGTTTAGAAATTGTGTTTAGAGTAGGGTTAGCTATTCTACAAATGAATCAAACTGAACTAATGCAGCTTGATATGGAAGGAATGTTACAGGTAAGTCTTGACTTTCTTATACATGCCCTTAACTGCAGTAGTATTAGAACTGATCTTTCCTTTAAAAATTGGCTAGTAAAGAATCTTTAAGACTTGTAATTGGTCTTTTTTTATTTATTTTATTACAGTAAAGTATGTGAAGGTAGAGAGTAGTGTTGGATCAGTACTAGATTTTGACTTTAATGTTGATACTAGCCTTCAAACCTCAGTAATGTTATCAAAATGTTTCAAAACCAAATAATGCGTAACTACACTCTTGCTACCATAAAGTTTGAATTGAAGTAATAGGGCAGTGTGTGTCACATAAAGTCTCTATCATTTGATAATGATGAAGCAATACAAGGTTTTTGGTGTTTGGCTGTCTCATGTAAAGTCTGGTTATATCAAAAAATTCGGTTGGGTAATGTTGGCCGCAATTCTAAGCATGTTTTCTCCCAGCTACTCCACTTAGTATCAGGCAAGAGATTTCAGTGGAAAGATGATGTTTTACTTCTGGTACTGAAAATTCCAAAATGCTGGTACCGTAACATATTAAATTTTGTGTCTCTTGGTACTTTTCTGGTACTGGTATGCTGTGTAACCCTAGTAGAGAATTTAATTTAATTTTTTTTTTTTTTTTTTTTTTGGACTGGGATAATGTGAGAATTGTGAAAGGCACAGTTAAAATGATAAGGCAAAATATCAGGAATGATGTAGCATTAAAATGAATAATGAAAGTGAAACAAAGTTTAATATCTGGAACGTGGTCGAATACAGATGCCATTTTTATTGCTGCACTGTATAGCTAAAAGTGTTTTGACCTGCTTTAGCCTGTTTGTTGTCTTAAGGAGCACATCTAAAATTAAAAACATATGTCCTGAGTTTCATTCTTTTAATATCACTTATATGCTTAACTCACATATAACACACGCACTATTTAAAATGAGTTTAATGGAAATAGGCAAAGAATTAAACCCTTGAGCTTTATTTGAAGCAAATGTACATTTGACATTGAATTAGATTAAAAGGATCACACAACCATGATGAACACTATGGCTACATAATCTATAGGTAATTTTAAAATTTTTCTTACATTTCATTTCACATGAAATTCTTGTCCGGGGGAGGGAATGGGAAATATTGATTACCCTAGACTGAAATAATCATCCTTGTAATACCATGTATAGTTTTACTTTTATCTCTGGAAAAAGTGTAGAATGCAAAAATTTTAGATAGAAAATGGATTCCCCTTACCGTATTTTTAAACCAAGTTTGGCAAGGGACCAGTCACATTAGACAGTAAACGCAATGAGGCCTACTGGTTACAGCATTTTACTGCAATCCCCATTGATTTCTCCATTGACCACTGCAAGAGCTTGAACAAGTCGCTGAGCCTGTTATTTTGTAGATCTTACAAATAAGTAAACAGTTGTACAAAACCATTATTACAAAGTGCTTTGGAGTGATGGTGATTATTCAATCTTATAAAGAAAGTTTATTTAATTGTAGACCTTTTTTTTTTTTTTAATATCCCAATATTCAAACAGATGTGTCTCATAGGATGGATTTTAAGCAACAAAATTGTGTTATTGAATCTTGAAGTAAAGTGAGAAAAAATTTCAGGATTTCCCTCAAGTAGAAATAATGCAGTATTGTTAAATTTTAAATTATTGGAAAAGTCTGCAGGTGTTGCAGATACTAAATTCATGGTAGCTATCTTCTTTAATATGTTTATTAATTTAAAATTTACAAAGTTCGTTTTTACAGTGTTACATAATAAAATGATCTTAATTATTTCTAGTTCGGAAATGAGAATCAGGTCTTCATTTCTTCAAGTGTTAATTTTATCTAGATTTTCAGTGGATGTACTTATTTCTACTGTTTATAAATATAAACACAATCTCTCTCTGCTATAGCATTTTCAAAAGGTCATTCCTCAACAGTTGGACAATAGTCCTGACAAAGTGATCCAAGCTGCATATCAAGTCAAATATAATGCAAAAAAGATGAAAAAGTGAGTACTTGTGGTTGTGTACTTGTAATTTTACTAACTTCACCATGCATTTGGCCATTTTTTTTCCCCTATTGCTTCCAATTTTCCTTTTGTTTTTTTTTAGACTAGAGAAAGAATATACTAGCATTAAATCAAAAGAAATGGAAGAGCAAGTTGAAATCAAGGCAAGCTGCATATTTTTTATAATCCTTGCATTTACAAGCTGGTATAGGCATTTTTATAAATATTTCATTGCACATTTTATTACATTAAAATGTTTTTCTCTTTTACCTTGCTTCTAATTGCAGTATTTCACTGATTAAAGTTCTATATAGTTTTTAAATAAATTATACAAAGATATATTGTTATTATAATGCCTTTAGTGCAATCCTGGTAAGTGTATGCTTCCTGTTCAAATTTATAATAAGTTAAATGGTTGGGTTAGAATTCTCCACTATGATAATGCCATATACCTATTATTTTCCCATGTATATTTCAGCAATGTCATTAAATGTCAACTAATTAGATTATTAAAACTTGGGTGTTTTTGTACATTTGATGTCTCTTTTTGCACCTCATTATGTACATTGTACAGGGTGAGGTGGTTGAGGTACTTCTCAAGTCCCCAGACTTAGACACAGAAATTAGGGGCAAATTTAACATCCTGGGTCAACTTCACTTAACAATTTACTATTTCAATATACTGTATTAATGCAGATAAAGTCTTACTTATCAGTAAAACTTGCTAGAAAGGATAGTATACACAGTATATATTTAGTACATTCTGTGTGGGATGGGTTTCTAATAAAGTGTATATTAGAAGAAATTAAATACCAGAATAATTAACAGTTATATCTATAGTGCATTTTCATAAAAATTATGTAGCTAAAAGTACTTCAAACAATGTCAAAGAAGTAGCTGTATGCAAAGAAAAACAAAGTAAGGTAAGAACATTGATTTATATGTAGTATTTAAAAAATAAGTAATGCACACATAAGATGGTTAAATAATAGAGACATAGAGTCCTTAAATACAGACATTCTGGTAATAAGGTCAGGTGGCCAGGATAGACCTAAAAAATAAAAAAAAATAAACTCCAGTTAAGTTGGAGAAAACAACAAAATTAGTCTTTTTTTTTTAATAAGTAGTATAAAAATATTGCAGTTGATTCCATGATTTAGGTATTTAAAGGTGAATACATAAATTATTGTAGCTGAAAAAATTTTTCTAATGAAGCTTGATTTATATTTGAAACATGACTTTCACATGATGAACTAATAAATATTTCTTTTTTCTAAAAGAGGCTACGTACTGAAAATAGACTTTTGAAGCAACGGATTGATACATTAGAGAAAGTAAGTTGTGATTATTGGTATTGACAGATACTGCCTTTTGTCTGTATGGTTGTCTTATTAATTGTTAGGACATATCATGTTTGTTCAGTTTGTAAACATTTACATAATTTTTATATTCATATAGATTGTGACTAATTAATGCTAACTAAATAAGGTTTAATTGTTTTTGAAATATAATTTAAATTAATCATATACAAGAGACGATAGTTTTTATAATTTTAATTGTATATGCAGCAGGAACATGCACATGTCCATTTTATTAGTTATGCCTTCCTACTCGGAATAACCTAAATTCATCCTGCTGTGGGCTCAATGTGATTTTTAAACCTGCAGTGTAGTGATCCTAGCTTTCATCTATTCCAGATCATAAAATTGTTGCATATTACTTTGCACTGCGTCTCAATCTGCAACTGCTGTTCCTGTTGTATTCTATAGACATTAGCTTAGACTAAAATGTAGTGCGTGTGGAAGCCTCTGCTTTAACTTAAATATACACAATATACACCAAATCCTTAGTTTTAACACTTTACCTGATAAATCATTGGACATTTTTTTTTCTTTCTTTCTTTGCTGTATTCCTGTCCATCAATCAGATTTAATCACCATGAACTTTGAATCCACAGATAAGGGCTTTTTCCTGTCTATTCTTGATTGAATTCAATACCCTGGTGCCTTTTTTTTTTTTTTTTTTGAACCTGCAATTCCATTTGTGTTTTGTTTTTTTTATAATACTTGTACACAGTATGGTGAAATAATGCTTGAATAATAGAACAATATACAGTCATGTCTAAAAATTTGAGAGTGACACAAATATTAATTTTCACAAAGCTTGCTGCCTCAGTTTTTATTATGGCAATTTGCTTATACTCCAGTATGTTATGAAGAGTGATCAGATGAATTGCAATTAATTGCAGAGTCCCTCTTAGCCATGAAAAGGAACTTAATCCCAAAAAGCCCATTTTCACTGCTGTTGTGAAAAAGGCTTCAGGGCGCCGAAGAAAGTCCAGCAATTGCCAGGACCATCTCCTAATGTTGATTCAGCTGCGGGATCGGGGCACCACCAGTGCAGTGCTTGCTCAGGAATGGCAGTAGGCAGGTGTGAATGCATGTGCAGTGAGGCGAAGACTTATGGAGGATGGCCTGGTGTCAAGAAGGTCAGCAAAGAAGCCACTTCTCTACAAGAAAAATATTAGGAACAGACTGATATTCTGCAAAAGGTACAGGGATTAGACTGCTGAGGACTGGGGTAAAGTCATTTTCTCTGATGAATCCCCTTTCTGATTGTTTGGGGCATCCAGAAAAGATTGCCCGGAGAAGAAAAGGTGAGTGCTACTATCAGTCCTGTGTCATGCTAACAGTAAAGCATCTTGAGAACATTCATGTGTGGGATTGCTTCTCAGCCAAGGGCGTGGGTTCACTCACAATTTTGCCTAAGAACACAGCCATAAATAAAGAATGGTACCAAAACATCCTCCAAGAGCAACTTCTCCCAATATCTAAGAACAGTTTGGTGACGAACAATGCCTTTTCCAGCCTGATGGAGCACTGTGCCATAAAGCAAAAGTGATTAACTAAGTGGCTCAGGGAATAAAACATCGAAATTTTGGGCCAACACTGCAAATATTGACTCTTTGCATAAACTTAATGTTAATTGTCAATAAAAGCCTTTGAAAGCTTATGAAATGCTTGCAATTATACTCCAGTATACCATAGAAACATCTGACAAAAAGATCTAAAAACACTGAAGCAGCAAACTTAGAAGACCAATACTTGTGTCATTCTCAAATCTTATGGCCGCGACTATAGATGATAACAGTCAGTCGCTAGTCTTGTCTACTTATTTCCTCCAAAATTACATCATCAAGTTTTTAAGGTCACTAAAGTCCTATTGTCTAAAACACTACTTGATAACTTGTTCCATGTGTCTATGGATCTTTGTGTGAAATAAAAACCTCCTGATGTTAAGGGTAAATTTCATAAAAACAAGTATCCAACTCTATCCCAATGTTCTTGTTGAACTCATTTAAAAACAACAGCCTGGATCTACTGTACTAATTCCTTTCATAATTTTAAACACTTCAATTATCTCATAGTTTTCTTTTGCTTAAACTGAAAAGTCTCAGCTCTTTTCATCTTTCCTCATAACTCATCCCATGCATTTTTGTGAAATCAGCCTAGTTAATTTTTTCTAGATTTTTTTCTAGTGGTTCTATGTCTTTTTTGTAGCCTGGAGACCAAACCTTTACACAGTATTCCAGATAAGATATAACCAGTGTGTTCAGAAGCCTGCCAAGTTAAAGGAAAATGTTCTAAGAGTAGAATACAACAGTTTATATTCAGAACAATCAAATAACTTAACTATTTAAACAGTCAAAGTGCAAGTGTATGTTTCCACGAATATTTTAATTTTGCTGTAGCAGGACTGTGGTTTGTGACGTCGATGGAGGGGCATGCGTGGGTTCGGGAAAGGCATGTGTGAATTCGTAAGCATCCTCATAGCCACTGCCTCTGTAAATTAATAAGTGTGGTGAGTTAGGGTTATGCTTGCATTATTTCAGAAGGGGTTCCCGAGATAAAGTTACAAAAACGCAACTTACTATATTAAATCCGGAGAATGTATAGGCTTGTCCAGTTGAAGCACGTCATGGTGTGCTGGTGCTTCCGAGTCCACCATGTAATTTAATGCATGCCTTGCGGGGGTAGGGTATAGCACGGAAGTGGAATTTGTCGGCATCAAGCACAATTGGAGCAAGGGAGCGTCGTGATGTAGGATTGGTTGGAAGTAATATCTAGATATAGTATACTCATAGTTTTGATGGAGATATTTATGTAAATTGGGTTTGTGGTTTTCTTTTTGTATACAGTATACATTGATGTTGCTCTCTGTAAATATTTTTTTTGGATTGTATTATTGGAAGGACTGTGTTTTTTGTGTATCTTCCTGACAGCATTTTTATTTAGGAAGACTACCAATGTTTTGTGTATATACATTTATTGTTTTTGTTTCTTTTTCATTTGGGGACTTACAATTCACATTGTAAGTATTGTACAATTTTATTATTTAGGGACATTGCTTCTTTGAGTTTTGTGTGTCATTTGAGGTTAGGGTCTTGTAATAAAAGCCTTTTTTGTGCATCTGTAAATAAAAACCCACTTTTGTTTTGCAGTACCATATTTTTGTGTTTGTGTCCCTTGACTAATAGCCTCTCAGTTCTGAGCCCAATTGATCCCAAACTTCAAACTTCAGTGTGTAGTCTGGTGCTATCCTTCCCACTGCATGGTGTGTCACAGAAGATTTGAGAAATGCAGAAGTTTAGAGTAGTGCTGGGAGGTATACCAGTTCATACCGAAAAGTGTTTTTTATTTTTATGATATTTTTTCTCATACCGCAATACCGGTTTAAATAGCCTAAACATTGTTCGAAATGTGGCGGAGCAGGAAACTGTTTAAGGGGGACACCTTTTTCACTGCTACACCGCTAAACACGCATGCAACGGAGTACATGTGTTAGTGGAGGTATTGAGTGGTGAAAATGGACAGAGAACATTCCGAAACTGAAGCTGTAGCAGATGATAAAGTTGAACATGATGACACAGAAGAACTTTTGCCGAAAAAGGAGCTGCGTCTGTTGTCTGGAGATTTTGGTTTTAAAAGGTTGGATGTGGACCAAACAACTATTTACTGCAAATGCTGTGGAGCTAAAGTTGTCTCTGGAGGCGGCAACACAAGCAATTTGCTGCACCACCTTAGCCGCAAACATGCTCTGGAGTACCATGAATGTATGGAACTAAGATTGGCACCCTCCACGTCCTCACGTAAAACAGAAAAAGCTAGAGGACACTCGAGTCAGACATTACTTGTAGACGCATTTGCTAGAGGTACTGCCTACGACATAAAAAGCATGCGGTGGATCGAGATAGCTATATGGATTATAATGGCATTGGTTAACGTGTCAGTGGACAGAGATTGATAACATTAACAGTAAGTGTAGTTGGTTTACAAAAAATATTTACTATTTATTCCTTTTCTAAGACATGTTCAGTGTAATACAACTTTTGACAAGCACCTCTGGATATTTTACTAAGTCTGAATGCCTCTTTGGATGGTTGACGATATGTTGTCAAAATTATAGTTTAAGTTGTTTGCAAAATTTGTTCAATAAAAAGGTTCTATATTTTGACTGCAACTGTCATCCAATGAGATTCCTTTTCTTTATTAGTGCCACCTCCTTGAAAACTATCACTTTATGGGGCCATGCAAACCTGTATTAATACTTGTGTGCACATTACATTTTTTTTGTACAATGCTCATGACAGTGGAATAGGTTATTCTTAGCCAGTCTACTGCAGTAATTGGAGTGGAAAATGTGGTTAACATCCACTCATGCATGGGGAAAAAAAATACAGTTGAATACCGTGAAACTGGTATAATTTTGAAAAATACCGTGATATAGTATTTTGGTCATACTGCCCAGCTTTAGAGCATTCACTGTTTCACTATGTATATATTTTTTAATTCCATTTTACTATTCCTGATATACTTCACCTCCTTCTTGACTGCTCTTTTACAACTAAAATACTGACAATCTGTTTGGGTCATCTTCCGCCTTATCTGCAATATTCTCTCTAACTGCCTTTTAGCTTTCCTGATATCCTTCTTAATGGTTGCCTTGTGCTCTTGTACACCCAATGATCTTATTAACCCACTGCAAAGTATTTATTTATTTATTTATTTGTTTATTTATTTCCTACTAATTTCAAATTTTGGAGTGGACCTGCACTTATATGTCAAATGTTTTTAACACTAGAATCCCTGAAGCTTACGATTTTATTTGTTGTCCCTGATCTCCTTAAATTTTCCTGACATGAACCAAGAAGCTTGCTGATGCTTATCACCGCACTGTTAGCCTGCTTTTGTTTTGCAAATGTGTGGATTAGCAGAATGCATCACCCTGCTGCAATCCTCAGAGTTCCAGTCTCTGTTGAAGTGTTTACCTGGTGATGTGTTTGTAAGGAATTACATAGGTAATGAAATATCGTGATTTGAAATGCATACAATTCATGTGTAATATGTCTACAAATATCTGTGTAAATATAGAATGACAGAGGAAATGTGAAGCAAGAAATGCTGAAATACATCTAAAACAGAATGTTTTGATATGTTTTAGTAATAAAAACATAATTTTGATGTGAAGTGTAGGATGGTGAAGCCTAAATATCCAAGAAACACTTTCACAAAAGTTGTAACAAAACAAGTATGCTTTTATTCAAGAATTAAACCGAAGAAAAAGAAATTGCTCCGTTGACATGTTGCTGACTCCCAACTATTAGTCGGGACAAAATAAGACGTTCACATATGTGTGTGCTTACGCATCTTGTTTTCAACCAGTTGTCACAGTTGTAATGCTGCACTCACACAGTTTTCATAGATGATGTAGTGGATAAGCTACCGCTTAGCAATGTCAAAAGTAACAATTTTGAATCCCACAACAGCTTTGCATTTACCGCTTTGAGTACTGAGCTGCTTATTATTATTATTATATAACAAAAACACACATTTGTGAGTCTGTAACATCTTGTGTAAATTTATGGTACTTGTAAAGGGTGTTACTTTTCCTCATACATAGACCTTTGTATCAACAAGTCATTTGAACAATTCATAGATTATTGAATAAAACTGAATTTGAACAATTTTTTAATTCAGTTTTGTTCTTGGACTCAATTAAAAAAAAAAACCAATCAAATGACATGTTGATGTGAATGTCCATGTGCGAGGAAAAGTAACATCCACCATAGACACTGCGGTGTCTGTTTGCTCAACAAGACACCAAGGAGAAATGACTGAGCTGTGTTTGTGTGTCTCCTTGTATCCCTTCAGTGCTAACTTTTACAAGTACAATACATTTACGCCTGCTGTTACAGACTCAAATCAAATATATGTATTTATTATATAATAGTAACAATAATAGCCTCTCACTACTCAAAACAGTAAATGCGAGAATAATGCAACCCCTTGATTACAAGGCAGCAATCCTTACCTCTGCATCAGCTCAACTGATGTGGCTACCTTATATCGATTAAGAGTTGGACTTCACTTTTTACACGTTGCCAGTAACATGTAAATTGAACAGTTTTTTTCATCCGATATATTCTTGAATAAAAGTGCACTTGTTTAATTATACCTTTTGTGAAAGTGTTTATTTGATATTTGGACTTCAGTCTTCACACATTATATACTTCACTTAAACAATTAATCAATTATTACTATAACATGAAAAAGTTTGTTTTAGCTATGTATTCAACGTTTCTTGCCTTGCATTTCCTGTCATCCTACATTTACACGGAACACACATGAAATTTACATATTCCAAATGTTATTTACCATATGCAATTCCAGACATTCAACTATCAAATAACGAGACTTGAGCTCTGAGAATTTTGTGCCTGACTTGATTACAGCTGCATCGGTGGGAGACAGGATAGCGGACTGCTTGCTATTTGTTCTTATTGAGTCATTTGCAAATCAAAAACGCTGATAAAAGAGGTGAGAAGGAATTTAAGATGGCCTGGGATTACGACTTTTTTCATAGGCTTCAGGGATTCTAGTGTTAACCTATTCCACTGCTCCTTGACTGTTTCCACACTTAAAAGCTTATCCCAGTTTATCCCTTTTATACTTTGTGGCATCTGTTCGAAATTTGCCATATCAAAGTTAAACTTAACGGTTTTGGTCTTTATGTTCTCTTCCAAATCACTGAGAATTGTACTATATTATGGTCACTTGACCCTAGTGGCTCAGTCACTTCTAGCCCCTCAATTCTATCCTGATTATTACAAAATATTAAATCTAGACAGGCTTCCCCTTGTATTTGTGCTTTAACATACTGTGTTAAAAAATAGTAACTGATAATGTCTATAATATCTTACCCTTATACTCCACTATTTGTAAGGTTACTCCAGTTAATTTGGGTAGTTAAAGTTCCACATTCACCATCTTGCCTTTAGAAAGGAGGTTATGCTCAACGTGAATAACGTACTGGTGAGGCCTCATCTGGAGTACTGTGTGTAATTTTGATCTCTAGGCTACAAAAGGGTCATAGCAACACTTGAAAGAGTCCAGAGAAGAGATTCTAGAGGACTAGTACATAGTAGGACTTTAGATGCTTTCAAAACTAGACTTGATGTTATTTTTGAAGAATTGAAGTGGATGGGACTGGCGAGCTTTGTTGAGCTTAATGGCCCGTTCTCAAATAGATTGCTCTAATGTTCTAATAGCCTATTTGTGACAAGGCATGACTAGCTGTGAATTCTAAATTGTCTAGTTCAGCACAATTATTGTCCTGAGACTGACTTACACCCTTCATCAAAGGTATGTTTCCAACTAAAGGGTCAGCAATGTCTAGATGTTTTTCAGATAGTGACATAATCTTCATCTACTGTGATTTGTGATCAAAACCACTAAATTCTTTGTCTTATTCATTCATCATCTGAATTGCATAATCTATTGCTATGTATCTGCAGCAACTATTTTACTTAGTATTGTTAGTACTTAGTATTGTTGTTTTACTTAGTATATGTTTCTTTCAGTTTTTTAGTAATCTATTGGTATCAATTTCAATAAGGTGGCCACTTTGTGTGTTACCTACTGTGTATAGTATCTTAAATGAATTGTTACCTTGCATGTCTGCTTAAAGATGAAACAATGTAATTTTACAAGGGAAATTGGAATGCAATTTCTGTGCTGAAATCTAAGCTTTTTCATTTGTAAGCATTTTTTAAAACAGTTTATCCAAAATAATGAGAAATAAAGGTGTTTTTTAAAATCATTTGAAATGATTGTATGATATGTCAACTTCATATTTTCATAGAACAAATTGAACTGAGATCTACTGTAAATTCACCCACATATTAAGTACTTGGGAATACTGCACACCATCACAAAAATTAATGCAAATAAATTTTTGCTAGAAAATTTCAAATCGTTTGCTCAATTTTACAGTTGTTGTTGGACATTTTCTTGGGTAAATAACTGTTGAATATTGACAGTAGTTTTGTGTCTTAGACTGCATTCTATTGGAGATTAGTTTTATCTATATTTTAATGTATGTGTAAAAACTCTAACTAAATTTAAATTATTTGGGGAAACCTTTTCTCGGTCTTCATTTTCAATCTTATGGCACCTGCAAATTAACTTATTTTTTCATTTAAGTTGATTTAAGTGAAGTTTATTTTTTAATTAGAAAATGTGCATTTGTTTTGAAATGCTTTAAATGTAAAAGAGTTTACTTGTTTTTTCTTTAATATTAAGTAATTTAATGCTAACACTCACAATTCATCAATTTTAATAGTTGTGTATATAATGAAACTCGTGACATAATTGCCTCCTTTTCTACACTATTATAATATTGCTGGTTTGCTTTTATTGGAATGAAATTATAGTATTCATCAAATAATTTTACCTAATTTTTTAAAATGAAATATCACCTTTTCCAAAGCATAATTTTCACTTCATCTTTGTATAATGGAGACAAATGATTGCATGTTTGCATCAGAAAAATGAAGTATACTGTACATTTAAAAATGTGTACACATTTCAAATATTACAAGGTTGTTTTTCTTTTTATCTTCAGGAATATGAAATGTGGTAACCAAATTTCAAGTTGATCTCAAATTCTCTTTACACAAAATTTACAATTGGTAATTTACATTTTAAGGAAAAGTGTGAATGTTTTCTTCTATCAGATTTCCACTTGTTGAGGATTTTATAGCATTAACATATCTAGTGTTTACTTGCCTAGCAGAAAAATCGATATGCAAACTTATGCAACATGAAAAGTGCATTTTAAAGTAGTGTTGTGGTGAAGGAAGGTTTAGTGATTTTGGATGACTCACTGACTAAATGTAAACGTAGTACTATTTTTCTGTTTTAACCACAGCGTTTGGTTTTTTGTAATTTCTGTAGATTATTGGTTTGACCTTGTTAAACGTAATGCAATTCAGGCTGGTTGTCTACCTTACTAAGATTTTTGCAAGTTTATTTTTTCTTTTTTTTTTTTCTCTCTCTCTCTGTCTAATTCTGCCCCACACCCCCCAAGTTTTGTAGTAATTTCTACTTAACTTTGGGTTTACTATTATTGTATCACATATTAACATCACATATTAACATTTTTCACCTTTTTTTTCCACTTTGTCAAATTTTATGTCAGTGTCTATACTTCTGTTGGTGTCCAACCATACTGTACTTTTGTGCTGCTTGCTGTGCAATCCTGTGTCATTTTCACTGTCCTTCACATCTGTTTGTCTTCACTTCCTCATGTCATTGTCCAAATATTTATTTCACTTCCCTGTTCTGTTTCTCACTGTTTTGCTTTATTCTGTGATTTGTGGCACTGTAGTTTATCTTATACATCTCAGCTTATTTTTAGTATTTCTTTATACAACATAAAGTAATCCATTCTACACCAATAGAATTTACTGCTTTTTTTTTACTGTTTTCTTTTAGGCATTCTTTACCTTTCACATGTTTTTCCTTCATTTGCAATGATTTATTCTTTCAGTCTGTACATAATGATTTATTTTGTATACTTAATAAACTCATCCTTTTTACTTCACAAAACAAATGAACCCTACTCACTCAGCCTCCTGTATCCTGCAGTATTTTTTATATCTTAATTTTGTCTACATTCATGTATTGGTTGTCTTATTTCCTAGGTACTTGTTAGGCTTGTGTCATTGCAGATAATGTGACTATTTCTTAGTTATTCTTTTGGCTCTTTTTTGCAACCTTTCAATTAAAGAAAAAAAAATATCACTTTTGCTTCAAATGTTCTTTTCCAATTACCTCTTTTCAAGGAATCCATCTCGTAATATGGTAAAAATATTGTAAGAACCAAGCTTAATTTATTTGCTATTTTAATTAGTCTTTCTCATACTGATATATTTCTGATGTGAAACCAACAGCATTATGGTTACTGAGTAATTACCCTAAGTGCCAATCACATGTACTGGTTATTGCTGTCTAGGCATAGTTCAATATTGAAAGTATAGCCTCAGTCAAATTTTAACTAATCATCGATAATTGTGCAAATTTAATAGGTGGACTGTTTAAAAGTAATGTTCCTTATTTGCATTTGCAACATTCAGTTTGTAGTTATAAGAGAAAAAATATGGAATGTAAAATACCAGCTTTAATCTTCAGTCTATACATTGACAGTGTTTTATTCCTGATGGATGCAGAACTGGATTAAGCAATGGACATAGATGTAATTTGTAGAAATTTTGAAACCTAATATATTAAGAGTGTGGCCCCACAGGCACATGTGGTGTGAGGCATTTGTATAGATGATGTACATAAACCTGTAAGGTGAAATTAGTAAATGAACTTGGAGAATGATTATCAGACACCTTAGGTTGACCATTTTACAGTATACTAAATAAGGACATGAACCTAATTATTTTTGGTGTAATCACAGAGCAAACTGAGATTATTGTAAATAAATAAGATTATATATACATAGTGGGATAGCATCTTGAAATAAGTACATTTACAGGTCATAATAGACACAAAAGATACTGATGAAACTAGATCAGTGAAGACCTTCAAGACTTGTGACAGGACTTCATGGTATTATGTTTGAGAAGAGAAATAGTGGGGTTTGATCCCTCTCCATTTATGATTGAGGAGAGGCATGATGGAAGTATTTGAAATTATAAAACAAAGTTATTGGCATCTGTTTAATAGAGAAATGAGACAGAAACTGATTAAGAGTAATTTGTTTCAGAAATATTAGAGAGGGAATGTCGTCTTGCATAGAACTGTAGATGTGATTAAAAGAGTAGTATACAGCAGTATACAGTAGCTGAAATTAGCTCCTCGGAGAAGGAGAATAGGAACTGACCAGCCTGTTTTTGCTTTTACTTTTCATGTGTTTGTGAATTTTTTTTTTTTTTTTTTTGTATTTTTTTGTTGGAAACAAAATTCATTGTAGATTTTTGAAAGATCAGCTAATTATTAGTGTTGCTTATTTCATGGAAGTATCCTATATTTATATTTGTTCTGTGGGTGTGTGAGGTTGATAACTTTTGAGAGAAAGAAACAAAATATTGCACCAGAACATTTTGTAGTGAAAATTATTGCTGTAACTAATTATTGTAACAACTTTATTTATTAAAATCAACTCTTTAGTGAAAATAAAAAAATATTTTATAATATGCTAAATATACTTAGGATACTTTTTGATTTAAGAATATGGAAAAACGTTTGTGACAAATTAACTTAAGCATCTTTTTTTTCTTTAAAGCTGTTAGTTCATGTATGAGTTTAATTAATGTTTACATTATGTGGGTGAATTTATGTATAATGAAGAGAATACACCATACATTTCACTAATTGTTTAAATTAAAAAAAAATAAGTAGTGGTATTTCTGTTTGCCTTAATTTGTAACTTTGGTTAGCTGATTCACCATTGGCATGATAACATAAGTCAATGTAATGGCAGATAACCACCTCTGGGATGATAGTCACTTTAGACTGTTTGCACCGTTGGCTGTACAGGTACAGACTAATATGATGCATGTTATTGCACTGCTTTGTGGAACATCTAGAATTTGTATTCTCCTAAATCCTTAAATCCTGGGACTTTTAACATATATTGCATGATATCCTCAATGCATCCTTTGCTTTGGTTAGATCATTGATCAACATTGAAGAAAGGATCATTGCTCATGTGAGTACGTTTGCATTGGTTAATCTTGTGAAACAGACTTAATGAGTGATATGTGAAAGGAGCTGTGCTTTAAGGTGCTGGTTGGATAGTCCTGGATGTGTTAACTTCTCATTTGTAACATGGGTGCACCAAAACTGGAATTTAGTAGCATGCTGCAAAATATTATACAATTTTAGTAGCAGTCAGGAAATCTTGCTTCAGTTCAGCAGTCCTTTGCTTTTGCTTCTTAAGAATCTGCTTTTGCTTGAAGTCTTTGCTTTGCCACTACTTTTATAGTTTTTAAATGTTGTGGTTATAAAGGGTTTTGTTCAATTCTAACCTCATGAACAAAAGTTAATATATCAATTTTCTAAGTTGGATTTGAACAAGCCATGAAAGCTTTCTGTAATCATCAATTTTATTTTGTTAATTGATTATTTTTCTTTTTTCCTTTTTCCTGTCTTATGCTCCTGTGTGAAATTTTCCTTTTTATAGGAAAGTGCTTCCTTGGCAGATAGATTGATACAGGTATTCATTTATGCTCTCCTTCTTGTTAACTAATCATACTGTCTCCCATTTCATTTCTGTCAAGATCATATAATCCTTTTTAAATCTGCATGCATCCCCTTCAAGCCTAAGGTTCTTAAAAAAAAAAAAAAGTATTATCATTTGTAGCAGTAAAGTTTATTTGGATATTTTTCAGTACTTAATGTATAACCATTGCAAGTCATACTAATTTTTAAACCCTGGATGTAATTTATACTTGGTCATTGCTTAATTGTTAAAGGGCATTTTCAAAACCTCCAAAGCTACATGAGTGATGAGAGACAGAGAGAATGAAGGCCTCTGACTTACCAATATTCTGCCACTGACCGATTGCCTGCTAACCTTTGGCGCAATTGTCTGAGAATTCACAGCATGTAAGATGTGAATGATGGTGAAAACTATTACTTAAGCTGTTGTGGAAGTAATCTAGGTATAAATAAATTTTTGCACAATACTTCAAATTGATGATGAAGCTGGGTTATAATGTAGGGCTAACACATTAAAAAAATGTAGACTACTAATTGTATGCAGTCTGTATATTTCAGCATGTACATGTACATTTTTTGTATTCATGTGTGATGTTTGAGAGAAAAGTGAATACAAAGTACTGTATCTGCACAAATATACAATTAAAATAGACCGCTTTAGGACAAACAAAATTAATTTAATGGCAAGATAATTATAATAATTTGCAATGATCATCAATCCCTGTTCCTAATTTGGCATGCTTCATGTAGTAAGTTCTACTTAGCCTTGCCTCCATCTCTCTATCTTTATGTAAAAATTATGTCCCAAGGGACAAGTGACAAGGGCACAAGAAGCTGAGGAAAACTACCTCATAAAACGGGAGCTGGCTACCATCAAACAACAGAATGATGAGGCCAGCACTAAGCTGGAACAAGCTCAGAGTATCATCAGACAACTTCAGCAACAGGAAGGGGTAAGGAGACTTTGATTCTACATGCACATTGGTGCACTACCCAGGACTACTGTTTTTTTGTAATTTATAATTTAAGTGCCTTTAAGCCACCCATGTTCTGCACTATAATATCGAAAAAAATGTGAATGCTAGAAACTAAGTATAAATAGTATATAGTTTGAGTTGAGCAAAGATTCTGATGGTTGACTAAACATTTTCAGTGCATCTTGTCAATCTAATGAATTTTTCCATTATGTGATTACTGAAATATTATGCATTCTTAAAGCCTCGGAGGAAATAAAAACTTTGTTTGTGGTTAATGTTAATTTTTTTTATTTTGATGTTCTATGTCAGATAATATAAACTGGTGATTGTTCTTTTTATTTATTATAATTCCTGTACTCATACACTTAATAGTCGGGGAAGTGATATGTGCTTGTTGCTATATTCATAATTTAAAGAATATTTATGTCCTGAGTTTTATTATTTAGGTTCCATGCAATCTAATGGATTGCAGTGCTGCTAGTTTTTGAGAATGAAGTAGAATCCAGGTGCTCAGTAATGGCCGTTGCATCTACAAAATGCACATCATTTAGAACTGAAAAACCTTTGCTTTCATTACTTATCCAACACATTAATTATCAGTACATTTACTGTTGCATGCTCTTGTATATTTGTTTTGTTTTCATGTTATTTTTACTCATATTAAAAATATGCAAATTATTTTAGACAAAAAAGCCATGTATAACAAGATACCTAAAAGTGGAGGATGCTGTCTTGTTTCAGTTTGTACTTGCTCATGTTAATCAATTAGCATCTTTTTAATATTCGATTTTATAAAATATTTTGTTTTATGTTACTTTCTGAGAACATCAACAAGAAATTGCATTTGGTGAAATGAGAGCTGAAACAAGTCAGTTAATTCAAGGAGTCTTTTCATTAACAGCAAAAGTTAGCTTCTATTTGAGCAAGTTGTTTCAATGAAATTGACTTATCCATTAACTTATTTTAGGACTACTAGCCTCTGCAAATGTTTATGCAGCTTAGAGCTCTAACAACCAAGATTGTATGTCATCTTGTGACAGCTCAAAAATATGTCTTAATTAGACTACCTAACACAGTTAAATTATTATTGTTTTCTCAGTTATAAATTTGTTTGTTATCACAGCACAATACTATTTAACTAGTTAGTTTATTATTTATTTTTCTGGATAATAAAACTGTTAATAATCAAATGAAACAGACTAAAGAATTTTCAGGGTCTATTTAGAAGCAGTCTTTCAAAAATTGTCAACCTTGGTAATAAGTAAAAGTACACTTGGATTAAATGCACGATAAAACTGGTTTTACCCACAGACTTTACAGAATGTGTATTAAGCAAAGACTTCCATTCAAAATTATTTTCTGTATGTAGTTTTTAGTTTAACAGTTAAAGATGACAACTTTGTTCTTTTTCGAGATTTATGGCAGACTGAAATGACAAGTTGGAACTTCAGGGAGCCTGCACACTGGAGTTAGCCAGCTTATTTTTCAAGCTGCTTTCACTTTTTTTCAGCACCGCCACAGTACTGAGTGAGCATTTATCAGCATTAGCATTGAAACACTCGATGAATTTTATTTTGGTATCAACAAATGGAGCAGCTCTTGTCATTGCCATTGTAGATAAACCAAATAGCCACTTAGATTTTAGTTTTGCCTTGATGTTTGTTTGCTGCAATTATTATTAGCAAATCTATATGTGTAATTGTGAGGTTCATCACCGTAACCATGAAATAATACGCTGATTAGAAAAACAATGAATGCTTGGACTGACGAACATCTGTATAAATGCTCTCATTTAATTCTAAGAATGAAAAAGAAGCCTCCAGTCATTTATCAGGACAGTGTAGGACAGTGCATTAAAAAATG
Organism: Polypterus bichir lapradei; assembly: GCA_026402145.1. Taxonomy (NCBI): domain Eukaryota; kingdom Metazoa; phylum Chordata; class Cladistia; order Polypteriformes; family Polypteridae; genus Polypterus; species Polypterus bichir. The sequence goes on from JANRMT010062856.1 coordinate 90,460,078, forward strand.
ATTGATCTCATTATCTTTTCATCTCCTTTTAGAAATATGTGCCAATACAAGTTAAACAATTACACCGTAACTGATCAGTAATGTTGTTTCGCTGTTAAAGCATGCACAAATTTGTTTTTTAAACTAATTTCAATATGGGATGAAAGTGGCAGCAATGATTATTTGTGTATATGTGTGTGGTGTTGGTTTTCCTCTTACTTGGCAGCTCCATCCTTTACATCCTTCTCCCAATATACCCAGTATCTCATCTGCTCATGTCCAAACCAACACAATTTCATCCAACTGTCCAACCTGAGCTGACCCCTGTCCATCCTTGTCACACCCAATGCAAATCTTAACATCTTTAACTCTGCCACCTCCAGCTCTGCCTCCTCTTTTTTAGTCAGTGCCACCATCTCCTACCCATATAACATAGCTGGTCTCATTGCCGTGCTGTATACCTTCCCTTTCACTCTTTCTGGTATCTGTCACAAATCACTCCTGACACTCTTCTCCAACCACTCCATTCTGCCTGCACTCTGTTCTTCACTTCTCTTCCACACTCCCTATTATTCTGTACTACTGATCCCAAGTATTTAAGCTCATCCACCTTTTCCAGCTCTACTCCCTGCATCCTTGCCATTCCTCTGACGGTGCTCTCATTCACACATGTGTATTCTGTCTTGTTCCTACTGACCTTCATTCCTCCCCTTTCTAGAGCATGCTATATTTCCATCTCTCCAGGGTCTCCTCAACCTGGTCCCTACTCTTGCTATAGATCACAATGTCATCTGCAAACATCATAGTCCACAGGGACTCCTGTCTCATTCATCTGTCAAATTGTACATCACCATTGCAAATAAGAAAGGGCTCAGAGTTGATCCCTGATGTAATCCTACCTCCATTACTCCTACTGCAGACCTCACCACTATCACACATCTCTCGTACATATTCTGTACTTCTCTTACCTCCCCTGACTTCCTCATATAGTACCACAACTCCTCTCTATGCACCCTGACATATGCTTTCTGTAGGTCCTCAAAGACACAATGCAAATCATTCTGGCCATCTCTATACTTCTTCATAAAAACCCTCAGAGCAAACATCACCTATAGTGCTATTTCCTTGCAGAAACCATACTGCTGCTCACTAATCATCACCTCCATTCTTAACTTAGCTTTCCTACTCTTTCCCATAACTTCATGCTGTGGCTCACCAATTTTATCCCTTTGTAGTTACTATAGTTCTGCAAATCTCCCTTATCCTTAAAAATTGGTAAGAGTACACTTCTTCTCCACTTCTCAGGCATCCTCTCAATTTACAAGATTGCATTAAACACTAAAACACTGGCTAAAAACGTCATTGCCATCTATCCTAAACATCTCCATGCTTCCACAGGTTTGTCATCTGGACCAGCAGCCTTTCCATTGTTTATCCTCTTCATAGCTGCCGTGACTTCCTCCTTGCTAACCCGTTGTACTTCCTTATTCACTATCTCCACATCATCCAATCTTCTTTCTCTCTCATTTTCTTTATTCATCAGTCTGTCAAATACTCTTTCCATGTGGTCAACACACTCTCTTCACTTGTAAGTATGTTTCCATCTTTATCCTTTATCCCCCAACCTGCTGCACCTCTTTCCAAGCTTAGTTCCCCTGTCTAGCCAATTGGTACAGGTCCTTCCCCAGTCCACCACCAGGTTTTGTTATCCTCCTTCTGCTGTCCTGATGTCACACACAGCACCATTCTAGCTCTCACCCTTACTACTTCTGCTGTATTTGCTCAGCTATCTGTTAACTCTTCACTGCCAACCAGTGCTTGTCTTAACTCCTTCCTAAACTCAACCTTATAGTCTTTCTTTTTCAACTTCCACCATTTGATCCTTGGCTCTGTCCTCACTCTCCTCCTCTTTGTGGTATCTTCTCCTTGACACCATGCCTACACATCACCTCCTCATCTTCTCTGTTCCCTTCACCAACATGTCCATTGAAATCTGCTCCAATCACCACTCTCTCTCCCTTGGTTACATTTTCCAATTCATTCATCTCACTCCAGAAATCTTCTTTCTCATCCTTTGCTCACCCAACTAACGGGGCATATGCACTAACAACATTTATCATCACACCTTCAACTTCCAGCTTCATAATCATCACTCTGTCCGACACTCTTTTCACCTCCAAAACACTTCTAACATACTGTTACTTCAGGATAACCACTACCCCATTTCTCCTCCCATCCACACCATGGTAGAACCATTTGAACCCATCTCCGATACACCTGGCCTTACTCACACTTGACTTCCATTTAGTCTTTGCATGCACAATATATCAGCCTTCTTTCTTTCCATATCAGTAACTCTCTCCCCTTATCAGTCATACTACCAACATTCAAAGTTCCTACCCTCACTTCCACTCTCTTTACCTTCCTCTTCTCCCTCTGCCTCTGGACATGCCTTCCCCCCTTCTCTTTTTTTTTTTGGGCAACAGTTTCCCAATTTCCCCCAGCACCCTGTTGGCTAATGGTACTGGTAGCAGCCATTGTTAACCCGGGTCTTGACTGATCCAGTATGGAAATCTGTATTGTTGTCTGCATGTTGATCTGGCAAAATTTTACACTTGGATGTGCTTCCTGATGTAACCCTCCCCTTTTTCTGGTCTTGGGACCAGCATGAAGAAACACTGGTTTGTGCATAGGTTAATAATGTACTACACACTGTTAAATGTGAATGTAAAGCTCTAGTCAAAGCCACTTTTGGAGCTGAAATCATTATGCTCCATAAACCCAGCATAAAAGTGCCAATTTTACCCATTTATTTTGCCTGGTCAGCACTTGTTAATTTTCACACAAATGGGTATTTTTTTTACAGGCTAATGTGTCCATAGAAATGTTTGTGGTAACACTTTGGGGAAAAATTGAAGGTTATTTTAAGAGAATAAATTGTTTCATATATTTTACATCAGTTGACTATACAATTGACTGCAAAAGAAACAGAAGAATCACATCATTCTCCTTTTGAATATGCCAAGACAACAGTGTACTGATAATTTTCTGCCATATTGATAATTATTTTAAAACAGTCCTAACAAAATCCTAGTAAACTTAATCAATTACTTTGAGATAGATCAGATTATTTTTCAAATATTTCTTTTATCAGTTGTGCAATAACACATTTTCTTTTTTCTGGAGTGAAAGCTAATGAATGTACTTGGGGAATATTTACCATGTAAGCAATATTCTCTTTTAGTTTGGGGATAACATCAGTCAGGCTTTAAGCACAGAATGGAATTCAGACATGATTTTAAATATTTCCAGATTTTAGTCTTTATGAAATTTCCAAACTTCTGACACTAACCGATTACAAAAAAGTTTTCATTCTCTAGCTAAGGCAGTCATTCTGTCATCTGTTCTGGATGTCATTCATTCCATATATTCTATGCAGATTGTCAGCATG
>JANRMT010062856.1:90478507-90504678 GCA_026402145.1 Polypterus bichir lapradei
TGACTGACTGACTGACTGACTGACTGACTGACTGACTGACTGACTGAATTCTTGAATCTATACTAATAAAAGGCAACGCCCTGACTGACTCACTCACTCATCACTAATCCTCCAACTTCTAGTGTAGGTAGAAGGCTGAAATTTCGCAGGCTCATTCCTTACAGCTTACTTACAAAAGTTAAGCAGGTTTCATTTCGAAATTATACGCGTAACAGTTATAACTGGAACCTACTTACGTACATATATACGGCCATAGCCTGCAGCTCGGTCGCCATGTGAGGCGGAGTTACGTCCCCCATCATCATGCCTCCCACGTAATTGAGTGCCTTCCCATATAAGGCCGTCTGTCAGCAGCAATCCAATAGACACGCTGCCGATATATATTCGCGGGTGAAGGACTGTGCTTATGCAAACGAAGATGAGATGGTCAGGGATAGACTAGTGTTTGGCACAAACTCAGCGAAAGTGCAAGAGAACCTTTTAAGTGCCAGGTCTTAGCTAACATTAAATAAAGCCGTGGACATTGCAAGATCGCACAAGATAGCACAAGCATAGCTGAGAACCTTCAATGCATGTACTCCGAGCGGCTCACGTGAACTGACTGTGAACGCAGTATGCAGACAACAAGCAAGAGCTCCAAAGAGCGCTGAACAAAAAAACGTATCACACAATTGAGACGGCAGCAATAGAATATGAAGCGAGTGACACATACACGCATATTCATAAGTGCAGCTACTGCGGAAACAAAGCACGGTGTAAACCTTAAGTTTAAATTAAGTTCATAGACACGCTGCCGCTGGCATTTGTCATGCCTAAGATGAATACGATATTCGCGAGATACAAGTTTACTGAGAGGACGCAGGGTATAAACAAGACTTTTGATCACTTTGTAACGGAGTTAAAATTGCTGGTGAAGGACTGTGCTTATGCAAACGAAGATGAGATGGTCAGGGATAGAGTAGTGTTTGCCACAAACTCGGCAAAAGTGCGAGAGAAACTTTTTTACATTCATAGACACACTGCCGCTAAATATTCGCAGGCAAATCCACAACTTAATACCGGGAATGCCTGTTGAACATCTTAGATTCACGAGTACCGATTTGGGTAGTGATCACTTCGATGAATGAAACCTGTTATCTTTACAACAGTTGACAACGAAGATGAGATGGTCAGGGATAGACTAGGCAAACACGGAATGTAACTTGAACACAACACATCCTCCAAATACGAACCTGATTGAAACAAATAATAAAATCCTTGATGACAGCAACACTCATAACAGTCACAAAACTATTACATTGACAATCGTGTTAAGTTATTTTTAAAATGTTTCCTTTTCTTTTTCATAACTTCTTTAACACACTACTTCTCCGCTGCGAAGCACTGGTATTTTGCTAGTTCATTCTATAAGAGGCAGAGGATTGTTTTCGAACAGGACCTCCGTATTTTTATTTGACAGTGCCAACTGTGTTTATAGCCGCTGCCATTTAGTGGCATATTGAGTGGTGATGGAGTGACACTTGGAAGATGAACAACGATTCGGTTTAGCCAAGAGCAAGTTGCTACCAGTTGTCATTTTTTTAACTTATCACCCTTTATGTAAAATGGGCACAAGGACATTTTTCAAAATATGTTGCTTTATTTATTGCATTCTACAGTCCATTTTTTCATTAACCAGTTGTTTGTGCAAATTCCAAAATATGCTAAATCAAAACTGAGTACATTATTTGGTATAATACAGATAGCTGGAAATTTAATATAAATGCACAGTGTCTTTTGAAACATGGCACAAGTTGTGCTATTCCCGAATCTTTTAGAGGTACAGGTACTGGAGGGATGTTTGGCTATAATGGAGGGGCAAGGGCATGTGAAAGGTGTTCTGAAGAGGTATATGGACTAATGCCTCTTCAGGTACAATTCTTCCAAGTGGTACTTATGAAATCTTTACCAAGGACTGCAGCAGTGTGACATCTGAAGGCTGGAATATCTTTCTGCAGAAATTTGGTCTTTGTTGCTCAAGGGTGAGGTCAGCATTGTAGGCATTTTTGTCTTGTCCATCATCTTCCCCTCTATTTATTACATAGATGTGGTGGAGAACTGAGATCCAGTGTGGAATTACCTCCTGTGAAAGGATAAACATAAGATGAAGTTATTAGGATTTTTTTGTATATACAAATATTCCTTGGGATCTCCTCCACAGGTTGCACTACAGTCCTATTGATCAATGAAGGTAGACTTTATCCATGGTTAGAAAGAGGTATGATAATTTCGGTTGGACTGTGTTGTCAGTGTTCTCATGTGGAAACTCCAGTGGTCAGGTTGTTTATGGCATTTCTTTCACCTAAGGGTATGAACTCCAATGGTAACTGTGCCCTGTTCATTCAGGTCCAGTGCGCATAAATTAGGCTACTGACTGTTTACTTTTTTTATTGTCCAGTGCAACTCCACATTGATGGCAAGTTTTAAAGAGTTGCATCAAGCTTGACTGATTCACCCATCTCATCCTTTCATCCCAACTTTGTGACATACCTGTTCCAGTTTCTGATAAGCTTCTTGAAGAGAAAGTTCTGCTAAATGGAACAAAACTCTTATTACCAGAATTTGTTTGAACATCAACAGATTCCACGGTTGGCTCTTGTACATCTTGTAGTGACATGTCTTATTCCAGACTATATTGTCTCTGCAAAGATTAGAGAGAGAGACAAGTGGAGAAACGTACAATGAATATATAAACATTTTCAAGAGTTTCCAGCAAATATTGGCCTGTTTACTTTACAGATGCATGCAGTACAGCTTTTTTTTTTTTAATATAAAATATTTACCTCCTCTTTAAGCCCATGTTGCAGGCAAGGCTTAATATGTCCCCAACATTAGATAGCCTTGACTGTGGTCAATTAAATTAAGAGGTGACATTTATGACTGAAGCCATGTAGTTTAAGCAGACACCCTGACAACTTTTAAGAAGTTTCTGGATGAGACATTGGGACAGCTTAGCTATTATATTAGCTAAACAAACAAGTCTGTCATTTGTCAAGTTTATGTTCTTATGGTATTGTTTGTTGTGGGCTTGTAAGCAAAATGTTAACTCCTGCTGGTGACTGTTTTTTGGAGTGCCCTGTGGTTTCACACAAGTTTACTTAGCAACAAAAGCATATATCGTCTAACTCTCCTTTTTTGTCTTCTGTTCTCATGGGGAGCGCAGTGACTGTGCCTTCATCTAGAAAGGGAACATTAAGGGTATGATCTGCTCTTTCCTAGTCAACAGACAGTAAATTTTTTAAACTGGCATAATAATGCATTGTTACAATTGTTGACAACCTAACATTTGTTTTACCTGACAAATGTTATGTTGTTTTAAACTGTTAGAAAGATATACCTTTTTTTAATTGTTTAAAATTTTCATGCTTTTAGCGACACCTAGCCCGGACAACAGGGAGGTGGAAGGATTCACCTCGGAAGAATACTATTCAAGAACTACAAGAAGAGCTGATGTCTGTTCGTTTCCGGGAAGCTGAGACGCAGGCTATTCTTAAAGAATCTAAGCAAAGACTATTAGAGTTGGAAACACAAGTAAGGAATATGCATATTTTAAAATGTTAATGGGTATTACATGGATTAAGATGCTAATAAATTTTTATGTGATTAAAATAATTCTAATATGCACATATGTTACTATAAAACCAAATAACACAAATTAGTGAAACATTTATTGTGTTTTATACTTTTATGGGCACAGTTTAAGTTTGAAATGTATTTGTGTTCCTTAATTTCTTGACGTTTTAGTAAAGTAACACCCAGGAGCAGCAAATTCAGTATGTGTTTAAAATACAGTCTGCAATGGGATAGTGATGGAAAAATATTCAAAGGAACAAAATAACAAGTGATAATAAAATGAGGCTGATGAAAGTGACACACCATATGACATTTCTATAATCTTTTTATTTCAGCATGAGAGTAAACCATTTACATGGTTCTCTTGGTGAAAATAAGCTCTTACCAGGATTGTTGACAATTGCTGTATTTTTCAAAGGCCTTTGTAACTAGACATTTTCCACATATGGCATGATATATGAGAAATATTGTTGAATAAACTGTAGTTATAAATTGACTACTTGGAAAATAAGACTCCTTAGAGTTCAAAGAAAGCAGATGAATTCACAGTTTATCTATTGTGCATATTATGTGTGTGTATTTTTCTGACATGCTCATGTAGAGCTTGTATGCCTCCTACACAGACGATATTTTGTATAGCATCTTTTAAGGAGTGTCAGTTGACGTTTGTGTCAACATACTCACTTTTCATCAGCCCTCATCTGAAATCAAATAAGTAAAATAAAACATTGCAGCAAGTTATTTCCTGTTCTATATCACTTTTATGTTTATGATTAAAAAGAAGGTACACTCCTTTAAGAGTTTGAGTGACCATTCTTTATCTGTAGGGTTCTTAGTCTGCTGTTTGATTTCCAGTAATGTAATCTTTTTCCAACATTTATTTCTATAACACTTTTTCATACAAAGAATGCAGGTCATAGTGCTTTACAAGATGTCTAGCAAACAGTTACAAAAAGATTAAATTAGGTAAGAATAGTAATAAATAAGTAATAAAATATAAATCAGTACATACTTGCAAAACATAGATGTATAATTAGTATAAAATAGAGTCTACTATGTAATACTGTATTTTGTCTACTGTATAAAGATGAATCTTATAGTAAGGTCAGATGGCTGTGGGGGCCGCAAAAAAAAAATAAAACTGCAGTTAAATTGGAAGAAAAAAAATCTGCAAGGGTTCCAAGGTCAAAAGACTTTCATGTCTTCACTGAGCATCCCACCTAACATATGTTCTTAAGTCATTCCTCATTATTTCCAGGCTTTTTCATAGAGGATCTGACACAAAGTTCTGTGGACAGCTGAGACTCCTGCCTTTATTTCAGCATTACAAGTGGCTGCATAGTACCTTGCTCATGTAGTGGTGTTCAAAAATAACACCACAGAAGAAACTGAAAAAGCAAAGAAAAGTAGTGATTAGTAAAGATTGTAAATCCATGAAGAATGATTATTCTTTGCAAGTATTGTCTGTTAGGAGTACAACTAAAATCTAAATTAAAAAGAGGGTTTTTAGGGGGTTTTTTTTTTTTTTTGTGTGTTTTTTTTTTTGTTTTTTTTTTTTAAACGCTCCACAGCATTAGACTGGCGTGTTTCTGTTGATAAAGTAACTGTTGATAACACCAGAAGGCTGCCTCACCAATTCTTTTATATGTGCCTCTTGGAATAATGAGCAGACCACTATTAGAAGATATAAGGTTATGACTTGGAATGTAGGAGTGCAGGCACCCCAAAATATAGGAAGGGAAAGATTATTAAAGGCTTTCTTTACCATTAGTAGTAGTTAGTTCTAAAGTACACAGTGTCAAAGAAAAGACAAAGAGCCACAAAAAGTTTGGGGCAGCCTCCTGTATACTTGAACCCGGCTGCAAAATGGTCAATTGATTTGCACACTTGTGCAGAGATTGGAGTCCAAAACTGAACTGACTTGGCAGAGGCAAATATAGCAGATGTAAAGGAAGGCTAAGGAAGTGACGTCACCGGGCCCAGAACCGGAAGTGACGTTATCAGGGCCAGGTGGAATTTCCCATAACTGGTCTGCAGTGGAAAGAGAGAGATGATTAGCACACTCTGCCACCCCCTGGTCTGGCGTGGAATTACCTTCATTTGAGCCCTTTAGCTGCCTCCCATGTGCACGTGTGCGATGACGGATGATCCATGTTTAACTATGTTAAAACTGGAGAGATATAAAAGTGAGCTGGGGTATACCTCATATCGCATTTGACTGATTTACATTGGACATCTGTTTTGTGGTCAGGATTGGCAGACAATGAAAAAGGCAAAATGTACATGTTGGGGTGACCCATTTCAGGATAACTTTGAAACAATAAACTAACCAGTATTTGAAGTAGTATAGAATGTTTCTCTATATAAAGACAGACAAATTCAATTTCCTTGAAGAATAAGTAGGTAAAATAGGTTCACAGTTGCTTCATGTAGACAGACATGATAATCACAGTAGATTGTTTTTCCATTATATGTAAACTCACCTAAAAGCATAGATGATAATGGGCTTCTGTACTGGTTCTGCATTTTAGTGTGATAACAGTTGGAATTTGTTTATACAGTGAGGCTCCTGGGCTTGAATATAATAATATAAACCAACTGCATATGTTGTTGAACTCATTTTGATAATAGGGAGGCAGGACACTATAGCCAGTCCTTATCACATTTTGTTTAGAGCAGGACTACTATAGCTGGGTTTTTGCTAGGTGTGCCTAGGTTGGACTTGTACTAAGCCAATTTAGACATGTCAGTTTACCTAAAAAACATTTTGAGGAGTGAAGAAAGCTATTGTACCCAGGAAAATGGCATGCAGATTTGGTGTGCATAATATCCATTGTCTGTCCTCTCCTTTTAGTGCTTTTATGTTTGTTAAAATGATTTTGTGTTCAGTTTTAGATACATATAAAATTACCACTGTATTTGGTGTACAACCTTTTGTTTGTTTGTTTATTGATCTTATAGAAATGCACTACTCATTTAGTAACTAATTTAGTAACTTGGTACAGTGCATCCGGAAAGTATTCACAGCGCATCACTTTTTCCACATTTTGTTATGTTACAGCCTTATTCCAAAATGGATTAAATTAATTTTTTTCCTCCGGATTCTACACACAACACCCCATAATGACAACGTGAAAAAAGTTTATTAGAAGTTTTTGCAAATTTAGTAAAAATAAAAAAAACTGAGAAATCACATGTACATAAGTATTCACAGCCTTTGCCATGAAGCTTAAAATTGAGCTCAGGTGCATCCTGTTTTCCCTGATAATCCTTGAGATGTTTCTGCAGCTTAATTGGAGTCCACCTGTGGTAAATTAAGTTGAGTGGACATGATTTGGAAAGGCACACACCTGTCTATATAAGGTCCCACAGTTGACAGTTCATGTCAGAGCACAAACCAAGCATGAAGTCAAAGGAATTGTCTGTAGACCTCCGAGACACGATTGTCTCAAGGCACAAATCTGGGGAAGGTTACAGAAAAAGTTCTGCTGCTTTGAAGGTCCCAATGAGCACAGTAGTCTCCATCATCCATAAGTGGAAGAAGTTCAAAACCACCAGGACTCTTCCTAGAGCTGGCCGGCCATCTAAACTGAGCGATCAGGGGGAGAAGGGCCTTAGTCAGGGAGGTGACCAAGAACCAGATGGTCACTCTGTCAGAGCTCCAGAGGTCCTCTGTGGAGAGAGGAGAACCTTCCAGAAGGACAACCATCTCTGCAGCCATCCACCAATCAGGCCTGTATGGTAGAGGGGCCAGACAAAAGCCACTCCTTAATAAAAGGCACATGGCAGCCCGCCTGGAGTTCGCCAAAAGGCACCTGAAGGACTCTCAGACCATGAGAAACAAAATTCTCTGGTCTGATGAGACAAAGATTGAACTCTTTGGTGTGAATGCCAGGCGTCATGTTTGGTGGAAACCAGGCACTGCTCATCACCAGGCCAATACCATCCCTGCAGTGAAGCATGGTGGTGGCAGCATCATGCTGTGGGGATGTTTTTCAGTGGCAGGAACTGGGAGACTAGTCAGGATAAAGGGAAAGTTCACTGCAGCAATGTAAAGAGACATCCTGGATGAAAACCTGCTCCAAAATGCTCTTGACCTCAGACTGGGGCGACGGTTCATCTTTCAGCAGGACAACGACCCTAAGCACACAGCCAAGATATCAAAGGAGTGGCTTCAGGATAACTCTGTGAATGTCCTTGAGTGGCCCAGCCAGAGCCCAGACTTGAATCCGATTGAACACCTCTTAAAATGGCTGTGCACCAACGCTTCCCATCCAATCCGATGGAGCTTGAGTGGTGCTGCAAAGAGGAATGGGCGAAACTGGCCAAGGATAGGTGTGCCAAGCTTGTGGCATCATATTCAAAAAGACTTGAGGCTGTAATTGCTGCCAAAGGTGCATCGACAAAGTATTGAGCAAAGGCTGTGAATACTTATGCATATATGATTTCTCAGTTTTTTTATTTTTAATAAATTTGCAAAAAACCTCAAGTAAACTTTTTTCACGTTGTCATTATGGGGTGTTGTGTGTAGAATTCTGAGGAAAAAAATGAATTTAATCCATTTTGGAATAAGACTGTAACATAACAAAATGTGGAAAAAGTGATGCTCTGTGAATACTTTCCGGATGCACTGTATATATCATGCAGATGTTTTAGTTTTCATTGCCAAAAATCCAATTTTTCCCTTGTATAGTCATCTCTACTTTGAATAATGTGGTTCCCCTACTTTTAAATTGCATAGACACAGCCTATGTTACAACAGAATACACATTTATGTGTAGAAATTTACAGGTGTCCACTAGGGGGCAGAGTACCCTCATTAGTAACAAATGTCTCTCAAGGTCTTTTGTTTTGTTGCCTAAACTGCTGTTTCCCACATTTTAACCTAGTAGCCCTCTGTACCTACAGTCTTTTGCAATAGCATATTTCATAATCTTTGAATGATTCTTAATTTTAACCTCTTTCAGCAACATTTGCAGGAAAAGCTTATCAAGCCATATATGAAAAATGTATTCATCCCCATATCCTGTTCTGAAGAATTATTAAAAGTAAAATATTAATGAAATCATTTAGTGGATTACATACTTGCTGCTTTACAGTGTGTGGATTATAAGCCTGTATTGTTGCTTTGTGTCATTTCTGCCATGGTTTTGTGGGTTTTCTTTTAGGAGGAGATTCGGGTTTCCTCACACAATCCACAGGCTTGCTGTTGGTCAATTGAGCACACTAGTTTCTCATAGAGAGGGTGCTGTGTTGGGTGTGGAATCCCCGTCATGGCTAGTTCTTGTCTTGCTCCTGATACAAGGCGCAAAATAAATAAAAATTCTTCTTGAGATATATATCTTATATTTTTTGTAGTACTTTAAAATTTGTTTTCCTGTGTAAGAGATTCAGTTAAGAGATTTTCTGCATTTTCTTAATGTTGCAAGGTTTTTGATGTCATTTACTGTATTTTTTTTTTTTTTTTTTGGGTTTGGAATTTTAGTTTGATATCACAGTTTGGTACTCTTTGCTCTAATGCATAGCTATGAATAAGTGACCGCTACATACTCTCCAGAAGTTCATAAACCTCATAAAGTCTAAATTGTGATATATAGTAACAAACAGGAAGAATGAATGTGTTCGCTAGCTGGTTATTTGCTATGTAGAGTTGCAAGGTATCTTTAAAGGTACATTTTATGATACCAGACCTTTAGATAGATAGATACTTTATTAATCCCAAGGGGAAATTCACAAAGGGTGACGTCTGATGTGTTCAAGTGATGGCTTCCTTAGTTTGCTGTTAGACTCTTGGCGAGCTTTATAGGGAAAAAGCATGACTCTTTCTGGTTTGAGAGTTTAGGCGATGAAGTTTCCTTTTTGAAGTAATATTGCTTCTTAGACTTTCCAGACTAGACTCGGAAAGAAAAGGATTCAGCTTGTTTTAGGCACTTTTTCATGTTCACATTGGAATGCAGGTAGTGGAATGGGCATATAGCTGCATTGCTGTTAAAGGAGAAGTTTTTTTTTTCTTTTTGGTTATTTCTTCAAGTGATAATTAAGTTTTGTTTTTTTTGTTTTTTTTTATAAATTTAAAAAAATGCTTTATCTGTTTTTGCAGTTTACAGTGGAGCTTTAGGGTACATGGGTCAATTGGTGATGGAAAAAGCCTTAAAACTTACCAAATTATATTAATTTTTCAGGCCAAAAATGTTATTGAGTATTGATATCCACAGTATAAGATGAAAAAAACAAAAATCAAGCCATTCTTCTATAATTCAAACATTTTAAAAGGAGACTGTGCAGTCTACTACCCCATTAGTCCTACTGTGCAGCAGTGTGACCACCTTCAGAGCTAGTGGGAAGAGTGGGTTCACCTCACAAAATTTTCAAGCACCTATTGAATTGAATGTTAATTGCCAGATCTGAATTACTGTCTTAGTTCTGTAGATAACTAGACAAGTTCTATAGATAACTAGACAATATTGACTGCAGAAAGTCAACACAAAATTCTTTCATTAAATGGAAGTTTTTTTTTCTTCACATAGATACTGTGAGCCTGCACTGGATTGATGAAGCATGCGTATGGCTTCAGAGAAAGAGAATATTGAACAGGTACATAGCCAGGGCTTGAAGTGGGACATTTTTTCTGTTTCTGCATTGTAGTATTTGCTATAAATGGTTGCAGCACCTTGCAGTTGGACAGCAAATGCCTCACCCTCTGGCCTGGTCTTCAATATAGTACACTTCTAACAGCATACTGAAAACACATACGGGGACTCTAACGCGCACTAGGTTAAGTAATTGAGTAAAATTTGAAACATATCATGAGGAGGGCCAAAGAAAAAAGGAGCAATTTTACTATGTGTTTCCACTTTAAGCACCACATGTATCATATAATAAAGTGACAAGAACTGAACAGATATTATAGGCTTCATATCTGATAATCCATGCATGGATGTGGTACAGAGCCTATCCAAGCAATTATTGTATGGATGCAACACAGAAACAATCCCTGGGCAGGTTGATAGTCTATTGCAGGGGGAATAAACACACATAAACAAACACACGCACACTCACTCTCTCTCCCTCACACACACTAGGGCAAATTTAGCAATACTAATTCACTTAAGTTTAATGAGATTGAGGTTTACTAAGTTAACATAGAGTCTGCATGTTTTCCCATGTATGTTGTTTGGCATCAGTATTAGTGAATTTACTCACTCAAAAACATATCGGCAAGAGCGACTCATAATACGTGAAAAAAAAAAGTTATAATTAGTTTGTGGCGCATCAATCAGCTCTGTTGTACACTCTTCCCATTTTCATTTTCTGTGACTCCGAGGAACAGGTGGCTTGGCTGAAAATTCTAAGGCTTCTATTAAAATACATCTGGACTGCACTGATTACACTATATTGTATTTTTATTTATACAAAGTACGATGAAACGCCTATCCTTTTTTTTTCTCTGCTCCCACTTGGTGTGGATCTGGCTATATAGGTTATGTAAAATAACAACACAAAATATAATGGGTTGGGGGTTCGGCATTGGATTGTTATAATTCCGCCCATAATGGGTACTGCAAGTAGATAATCAAGCGAGAAATATACCCTTGCCTCGAGAAAGTAGGACCAAGAATCTGTGATAAAAGTATTTCTAGTTTTCTTCTGTTGTTAAAGGGATGCTTCATAAGAACTTAAGCATCTTTTCTTCAATTGAGACTTGCCGCTTCAAAGTGGATGTATGTCGAAGGTTAAAAGGCTTTTTTTCCCCATCACCTATGGACCCATGCACACTAAAATAAAAATCAGGAACAGATAAGGTATTTTTTAAAATTTATTTTAAAAAAATCAAGTGGAAAATGAATATATCTATGATTGTGTAAAAAAAATAAGTCAAATAACTTTCACTTGAATAATACCAAAGTTATCTTTTAAATCTGCTCTCTTAACAAGCCTTGTGTGCCACTGAAATCCTATCAAATGGGACAGTATTCATTTTGTCCTACAAACACTTTTGTTTAAACATCCACACTGAACACTCTGCTCATCTTTCTTCTTTTATGAAATTTGCAGAATCAGATCAACAGCAATCATCTGCGGAGGGCTGAACAGGAGATTAGCAGTCTGCAGGAAAAAATGAAATACCTCACGGCCCAGAACAAAGGTTTGCTTGCTCAAGTTAATGAAGGCAAGCGCAAACAAGCAGAGGTTGAATGCAAGGTAAACAAAATTATGAACATTTCGATAAGTAACTTATTTATTTCACAAATTTAAATAATTTATTTGGATTTTACTAGCAAAAGTTCTGGTTGTAAACAGTGCTTTGTACCTGTTTGATAATGTATTAATTTAATTTGTAAGCTTGTGAATAATCGATGTCCATGTTGGTTTAATTTGTGATATGTTCAGGCTGCAAAAAATTAAAAAGGGGTGAGAGTATGAAATCTTAAAACAAAAGACTCCTTAAATGACTTGACAGCACTATGTTTTGACTGTTGGCAGGACAGTGTAATATTGATTAAACATTTTCAGGTTTAAGTTAAACTAAAATAATAAGATGACTTTTTTGAAGAGAGTGTTTTCACCTGAATAGGTTTATTTTGTTCTCCACAAGTCAGTTTTTTTTTTTTTTTTTTTTTTAAAATTGGGTATTGGTGAAAAAAAAAAAAAATTTTAATCCTGAAAAAAAATTTTTTTTTTTTT
The DNA here is from genome assembly GCA_026402145.1 of Polypterus bichir lapradei. Lineage (NCBI taxonomy): Eukaryota > Metazoa > Chordata > Cladistia > Polypteriformes > Polypteridae > Polypterus > Polypterus bichir. The sequence continues at coordinate 90,490,805 of JANRMT010062856.1, forward strand.
TTTTCCAAAATTATTTTTTTTTTTTTTTTTTTTTTTTACACATGCGATATGCTGCAAAAGAAGAATACTTTTCATCCTGAATAACAATTATTTAATGTTCCTTTCCACAATTAATTTTTTTTTTTTTTTTTTAGTATAAAGAGGACGTAATGGCAGTAAGACTTCGAGAAGCAGAAAGTATTGCCATGTTGGCTGAATTTCGACAGCAGATAGCAGAGCTGGAAATTCAGGTAGAGTTTTGACCACTGTTTTCTTGTACTCTTTAATCTGTAGTATGGTTACACTTAAATTCTCTTGTCTAACAGTCTTTACAGTGTTACAAGGAAGGATGCGTATCATTTATGTGGTGGCACCTAAGGAAGATACCTTATCTTTTATGAATAATTATCAGGTTTTTTATAACCTTCCTGCAATATTATCTCTTGATTCTAAAAATATTTTATGACTTTTTTTTTTTTTTATATATATACTAACATTGCCATTCATGTGGAAAATAGAAAAGTCTTTTCATCAATAGTAAAAGTTGGCTTCCCTTAGTTTTTTTTTTCCTTCTGTTTGCAGAAATTTAAAATTAAATCTTAACGAAGTAGATGTGTTTTAAAATAGACCAATGAAACTGTACCCATCGAATACAGAAAAAAATACTAGTGTGAGATAAGGATGTAATTTTTAGGGAAATCTGAAATGTAAAGATATTCATCTCATTGGTTTCAGCCTTGATAAAGGAAAATACTTTTTCTTAAGTAGATGGCAGCAACTGATTATGTCACTAACATGCTGAAGCGGTGCATTTTAATCTTAAAAAAATGCAACAGTAAGCTTGTCTACTGACTGTTATAAAGAATTGTGATGAAATAGGACTGTGCATTATTTATTATTTATTTAAAAGCTGACACTTTTATCCCGAGTGACTTACAAAGGGTGCTTGTACGGTTACTTGCATGTTTCTCCAAGTTGAGTCCCAACAGGATCCATATGTAGGCTTAGGATGAGGGCTACTGTTAAGTTCCTTTATTATAAATGGTTGATTTTTAATGAATGTTGACATGAGGCACAGTGACTCTAGTTCATTTGGGGGGGGTTGGAAACTTATTTTAGATTTGCATGTTATTCTGCATTATAGTTTTTCTTGTATTTTCAACATGCAGTAATAAACAATTGGCCTTAAAATTGTTACATACCCATGCACCTTTTAAAACTATTTTGTTTGGTGTACTAGGATTTTTTAATATTTTTCTCCCAATTCAGGAGCCTTTCATCCTCTAATTGCTGGAATGGCCTCTTGGTTCTCACAATCATGAAAGGTTAAAGTTTATCTGAAAATGAGTTTTTACATCTAATTTCAAAAATTCCCTCTGTATTTTCATGGTACTCATTCTAACCATTTTATGTTTTACAGTGTATTAAAGGTATAGAAGGCAAAAGGTTATTCCTATGCTAAAAAAAATTCGGAAATGATTTTGGCCCCTTCTTCCAGGCAAATGTGCTCTTGGTCAGTTGGATAACTTCTGTTTGACAGAGGTTTCAAGTAGTGCCATAGATTCTCAATCAGATTGTGATCAGAACTGTTATTAGGCCATTCAGCTTTTACCCCCGAAACATTCCAAGGCCATCTTAGGGATGTGTTTAAGATCATCATTTTGTCATACAGTAAATTTACATTTTATAGTGGACTGAAGCATGTTCTTATGCAGTATTTGGTACTATTTTCCTCATCCATTTACTTCATTATTTTACCCAGGTGTCCAGTTGCCACTGATGAAAGGGGCCCCACAACATAACATACATACTTCTCTGTATGTATGGTGTTTTTTGGGATGTGGGCAGTGGTGCATTTGTGCCATTCATACCTCATAGAATTTTGGCCTTAGACTCTACTTTTGGTAGAGTAATTTCACTGTCTGCATATTTAATGTATTTTTACCTCCACTTTGATCTTTCTTTAACTGCTGAAATATTGAATGAATGTCTCCGGCTCATGTTTTGCATTCTCAGCCGTATTTCTCTCCAGCTGCCTAGTAGGAAAATGTATATTATGTGAGAAAAATTGATTGATTAATGTTAATCAATCAGTTAATTATCAGTTTTGCCTTTGGCAGTGCCAGTGATTAATTAAATAATTTGGTAAGGCTCCCACTTTTTTTTTTTCTTGCCTTTCTCTGTAGGAAGGATTTCGGCCTATTAGATTACTATCAATGTTACTGAAGTATGCTTGTTTAAATAAACAGAATAATACAATTTGTTGATAAACACAAAGATAATTTTTTCCTTTCTTTATTCCTTTAAAAATATTTTACACTAAGCTCCTGTATAGCCAGATATGTAGAAGTATTATGTTCTATGTTAAAGTATTAGATTTGATATTTTTATAATTATAGACCATTTGTGTTACCTGTTCATTTTTTATTAACAAAATTTAATTCTGTAGGCTTATTGCTTCATGACCATCAAAACACTAAAACATATAAAATTTCCATAAAATACATACAAACCTTTAAAAAAATACAGTTCTATGAAATGTTCCTAAGTTGCTTATCAAACAGACACAAGGCTGAAATGCTTAACAAGTTTTTTTTTTTTTTTTGTTTTTAATCAAGCATTTTTTTTTCAAGTGTCTTCCACTTCCTTGTGGAGCCCATGGCATTGCCATTTTGCTATATACAGTGGTATACAAAACTTTAGGCACCCTTGCTTAAAATGTCTTTTACTGTGAATAGTTAAAGATGACACATTTCTTGAATATTTTTAGCAAGATTACATTTCTGTTAAAATGAAAAGAGTCTCCAGCAAACGTTTGGGCACCAGACATGATCAGTGCTTAGTAACACCTGCTTTGGCAAGTAAAACAGCTTGTAAATGCCTTTTGTACCCAGCTAAGAGTCTTAATTCATACTTGGGGTATTTTTGCACCTTCGTCCTTGTCTTGGGCAGTCTTGCAAGCACTGCTCTTTTGAGATCTATCCACAGGTTTTCAGTGATATTTAGGTCAGGTGTCTGTGATGGTAATGCCAAAACCGTCAGCTTGCACTTCTTGAGGTATTCATTGTAGATTTTGAGGTATGCTTTGGATCATTATCTTGTTGTAGGACCCATCCTCCTTTTAACTTCAACATTTTTTTTACAGATAGTATGATGTTTGCTTCCAGAATTTCCTGGTATTTATTTGAATATATTCTTCCATCTACAAATGTCACTGGCTGCAACACAAGCCCAAAGCATGATAGATCCACCCCCATGCTTAGTAGTTGGAGAGGTCTTCTTTTCCTGGAATTCAGCACCCTTTTTTCTCCAAACATACCATTGCACATTGTGGCTAAAATGTTCTATTTTGACTTTATCGGTCCACAAGATGTGTTTCCAAAATGCACCAGGCTTGTTTAGATGTTAATTTGCAAACTTCAGGTGCTGAATTTTGTGGCTAGGATGCAGGAAAGGTTTTCTTCTGCTGACTCTTCCATGAAGGTTTCATTTGTTCAGGTCCCACTGGAAAACTGAACAGTGCAACACAACTCCAGAGTCTGCTAAATCTTCCTGAATGTCTTTTTCAGTTAAATGATGGTTTTATTTACCTTTCTAGCAATCTAACAAACTGTTCTTTCAGAAAGTTTTCTTGGTCTTCCAGACCTAAACTTGACATCCAATGTTCTCGTTAAGTGGAATTTCTTAATAAAATTATGAAGTGAGGAAACGGTTACCTGAAAACACTTTGCTGTCTTCTGGTAGCCTTCTCCTGAGCATCAATAATTTTATTTTTCAGAGTGCCAGGCAGCAGCTTAGAGATCCACATGGCTGCTGATTGTTGGAACAAGGTTTGAGGAGTCAGAGAATTTGTACAGCTTTGCAATTTTCATCACCTGGGGTTTCCTAACGATGGCTGTGAATAAGCCATAGTCCTAATGAGTTAAGGTCTGAGACCTCAGATATCTTGGGGAGGCCCAAACGTTTGTATAATCATACAAATGAAAACCTATACACTATTGCATAAAATGCTGAAAAGAAATATGTCATATTTAACTTTATGCCTTTTGGTGATCAATTCATCTTCTGTTAACTTAACTATTCCCAGTAACAAAACATTCTAAGCAAGGATGCCCAAACATTTGCATGTCACTGATCATGGGTTTGGTAAGTACAGGATATTTGTGTTGTGTTGGTCCATGTTTTCCTTGGATATATGGCAGCAGGTAAAACAAGAGTGATGTATAGGCAGATCTTGATGGCGGCACTGATTGATGATGGTAACGTTTTCGGCTGGAATACCGTCCCTGTTTTCATTTAACCACTGACATGTGCTTTAGACCTGCCATCACTATTCTGTGCTGTATGAAGGTATATAAAAGTTTACATTCTCAATACTGCACTTACCAAATATAACTCAAATGTTTGCTTGGTTGCTATTAATTTGCTTTGTTTTTTTTCTCACTATCAAGTTTCAGGCTAGCTTTTCCTGCAGATCATCTAAATCTGTAGGTAGTTCTTACATGCCATTTCTTAATTCTTTTGGTAAATTTCAGGTCGTTAGCCATGTCTATTCTTTCCATTCTATCCTGGGATGGACAGCTAACAGGTTTCTTCATGACAAAATCAAGAACAAGCAAGCAGAAACAATGGTGACATTACCTAACCCTGCTCAATGCTAATGATAGTGTTGGAGTCAGCAATGCCTGAACCTTAATAGAGTTAGCCTTAGCTGAGGCAGATATTTAAGTACCTAAGTACACTATAAAACACCTTCTTGAGATAAAGTTAATGAACAGTGGCCACCGAGACATTACTCAGTTGTTTAATGAAAAATATGTTCAGTGCTGAAATCTGTGCTGCAGCCTGTTCTTCATGAAGAGTTACTTCTATAGCATGGTATCACTACCCAAGCAGCATGATGCAGAAATCTTTATCAGGGGCAGACAGCAGTGCAAGGTTTCTGAAGCTGTGACAATGCTAGTTTCAGAATAAATCCTTGTCTCCTTGAAACACAGTTGTTCAGGCAACAGCTCTTTTTTGTGATAATATTTATTTGAATCCAACAAAATACAAAAAGTACAAAGGTAAAAGGTTTATATTAAAAAAAAAAAAAAAAAAAAAACCACACTACTTCTCCCTGGTTATACCCCATATGAGGTCCTCCAGCTTTTTATTCACCAATGGTGATGATGAAGTAACCAGAGGGTTTTCTGTCTATTCCAGTTCTTGTTTTTATTTTATCAAGTTTTTTCTATTTCTGTCTTTGATTGGGGTGTGTTTGTTGCTGCTTGTACCCCTCAGCTGTCTAACTATGTGGTACAGGGTCTTTGTTGTTTCAGGTTGCTTCATCCTGTGTCTTCATTTTTTTTCTTTAACTGTTCTCTCTCTCAATCTCACTCTTGTCAGCTCAGCAGCTTTTCTTTACCAATGGGTTCCTTGTCTTTACCTAATCATTTCCTCAGTACTCTGTGTTGCTGATTGTTTGAATGGTGTCCATAGTTTGTCATCTTTCCTGACATGCTGTAGCAGTTGAAAATGGATTTTGAATGCTACTTGGTACTGACCAACAGTAGTAGCATCTTTTTTTGTTTCTCTGTCACACATAGTTAGCTTTGTGTTTACTATTTTGCCCTTTTAGTTGCAATTTCAGCACAGCATTGAGGAAATGATGGTGAGACCTAATATTGGCTCAACTGTAGATTCTGACATTCTGCAATACTTGTCTTCACCTCTGAATGATGCAGATACAATCAAATTTAACTGTTACTTGCACGCATTTCATTTGGATCCTGCTGCTGTTTCTGTAGCAATATGATTTGTTTTATGAAGTTGGTTTGCTGTCCACACACCCAGCCCTCCTCCTCCTCGTCTTTCACCTGGTCTTGGGACCTGCACTGGTCGAGGTTTTAAAGCACTGAGCAGAATTTTATTTTGGAGTAAACATATGGAACAGCTCATTTCATTACCGTTGTAGACTAGTCACAGATACTGAGATGGTTACTTGCTTTGAAACTTGTCTTGATTTTTTTTTTCTTGCTACACTGAAACTGCCTGTGTGGAGTTTCCCCTGGTTACTTCAGTTTTCCTCACACATCCCAGTGCAGTTTTATCTACTGACTATAATGTGGACCCATACGAGTAAGCATGGGCGTGTGCAAGCATGGCACACCATAAAAAGTTGTTTTTTGTTCCGTGCCCGTTGCAGCAGGGAAAGATTCCACAATAAACCACAAATATTAGCCCACAAATTTGGGTTCCAGATTATCTGATTGCCCTTTTGTGTATTTACACACGTGTGTGTCTGTGTGTATAAATAGGTATAAGCACACACTACCAATGCACCAGTAGTGCTTAATGAGCTCTGTAGGCTGATACAGAGTACTGAGGAAGTACTTTTATTAGAAAGAATCAACTATATATGAGAACAAGTCAATTTTCTAAATGCCCTAGCGCAGGGGTGGGCAAAGTCATTCCTGAAGGGCCGCAGTGGCTCTGGGTTTTTGTTCCAACCCAGTTGCTTAATTAGAAAACAGTCCTTGCCAATAATTACATTTTATGGCTTGTTAGTGCTTTAACTCTGCTATGTCAAGTCATTCTCATATCCTATATTTTTTTTTCCATTCTAAGGATATCATCCAAATACTTTGAAGTGTAAAACGGATGGGTAATTCTCAACCCTTCACTTTTTTCTATTCTCTTTCCTTCCAATTATTTAATTAAACCAAATAGTGCACAATAAATACACACGGGTGTAAAGGGGAACAAGCAAAATGGATAACTGCTGGTTTCTTTTGTCATTTGCATCTTATTGTTAACTAGCAAAATACCCGCGCTTCGCAGCGGCGAAGTACTGCCTTAAAATTTTTATTAAGAAGAAAATTTAACCTTTTTAAACTGAGGGAAAATATGCCAATAATTATTTGTTAAGGATCTCTTTGTATACCACGTTGTCAGTTCGGCCCTCCGGTTGTAACATGACCAAGCTGTGCGCTGAGCTTACTCTTGAGCATGTAACTTACAGTTGGCCATGTGAATCTTGTCTCAAATCTCACAGCTTGGATTGCTGCTGTCATAATTGGTTTGAGTTTCATGGTTTGTTTCAATTACGATAGTATTTGCAGGATTTGTTGTGTTGAAGTGACATTCGTCATCTGTCAAGCATTGTAAGCACACAACCGGTTTCATCGATAAAATCACATCCAGCTTTTGAGAGTTTAAACACTCATAAACATCAAAGTGTCCACTACTGAAATCGTCGCCTGTGAATCTAAGATGTTTAAGAGGCATTGGCGGTTGTCGAAAGGTGTAAAATATTTGGCCATTTCGGTACACTTGAAAGCGACAACCGAACAATTCAGCGGCAGCCATCAACTCACATGCAGAACCATAGGTGAAGGGCTTAAGCATTTCACTCTTATAGTGCTCCTGTGTAGTATAATTATCTCCTGTACCGTCATCAGTCCACACCTTGAACCTGTCCCAGTCATTCAATACATAAGACAGAATGTTCCTCCGGATATCAAGAGTGAGCCTGATATGGCCGTGCAATATGTAACAAAGAGAATGGAAAAGGGTAGGTGCCATCTCCGGGCATGGAAACCACTCAGTAAGTGACAGTTCTTTGATCGATAGTGATCACCTCGATAGACATGGTAATGGGGGTTGGAATGATAAAGGAAATGGGTACCTGAGCAATGTAAAGTAAGTCTAAAATACCTACACAATAACTATAATTATAATAAACAATAAAACAGCGGAGAAGCCGTGGATTAAACAAAAAGGCTCTAGTTATCAGTAGGGAGACGTGAATCCCGTGGCGAAGCAAGGAAGGGAATGTAGAGACCGGAGCGACGGGCGTTCTTATATAGGCAGGCAGCCAACAACGTGGGAGGCGTTGGGATGGGGGTCCCAACACCACCTCACACAGTGACTGAGCTGCAGGCTATGGATGTATATATGTATGTAAGTAGGATTCAGTTAGCGTTGGGAACCCATGTACCAAATTTCTTGAAGATGGGCCCATAAGTAACAAAGACTGTTGAAAAGTTCAATATGGTGGCCGACAGTGGCATCATACCACCGAAATAAGTACGTACATTGGTTTCGGTTAGTGCAGGGAAGCCGCCTATAAAATTTCGAGAAGATCAGGCCATAAATAAGAAAGTTCAACATGGCGGACGTTGTTGACCATTATGACCATTACGCGTAGAATTTCGAAATGAAACCTGTTTACCTTTTGTAAGTAAGCTGTAAGGAATGAGCCTGCCAAATTTCAGCTTTCTACCTACACGGGAAGTTGGAGAATTAGTGACGTTGGAAAGTTCAATATGGCGGCCAACAGTGGTGTCATACCAACGAAATAAGTACGTACATCGGTTTCCGTTAAAAGTTTAATATGGCGGCCGACAGTGGCGTCATACCACCGAAATAAGTACGTACATCGGTTTTGGTTAGCGCAGGGAAGCCACCTACCAAATTTCGTGAAGACGGGGTCATTCTTCTACCTACACGGGAAGTTGGAAAATTGGTGACGTTGAAAAGTTCAATATGGCGGCCGACAGTGGCGTCATACCATCGAAATAAGTAAGTACATCGGTTTCGGTTAGCGCAGGGAAGCCGCCTACCAAATTTCGTGAAGATGGGGCCATAAATAAGAAAGTTGAACATGGCGGACGTTGTCGACCGTTATCGACCATTATGACCGTTACGTATAGAATTTCGAGATGAAACCTGCTTAACTTTTGTAAGTAAGCTGTATGGAATGAGCCTGACAAATTTCAGCCTTCTACCTACACGGGAAGTTGGAGAATTAGTAGTGAGTGAGTGAGTGAGGGCTTTGCCTTTTATTAGTATAGATAAGGAGCAATTAAAAACCGAGAATGCAGCTGTTTAAGACTTAAATAAGCAATAAGGGTTCAACATCTTAATGAGGTAGATAACTAAAATGAAGCAGAAGTGTTTCTAGAGCAATAAGTGATTCTTATTAAACAATTGGGTTGGAAGAAAATCCTGCAGCCACTGTGGCCCTCCAGGATTGACTTTGCCTGCTCCTGCCCTAGCGAGTCACATTTCCATTTTTTTAAGCAAGAATATTAATAACTCTGTAAGAAGTTTTTATATTTAAGTAACAATAGATTAAAACTTTTTAACAAACTGAAATTTCCACAAAAAATAAGTTGATTATACAGTAACTCTAATTCTAATAAATATGTAGCTTAAGTGAGCTTTTAAATGTTAACAGGTTCTTTTGAAAAAAATAACATTTCAGCTCTTTCACAGATTGGTCTGTTTCTTATCTACAGCTCTTGTTGCTGCACTCAAAATCTTTTCACTGATCGCAGTTTTACATAGTGCTGACAGAAGGTTTTGTACTAAAATAGACGTGGAAGAGATTCATAATTTATTGCTTGACCAATAGTGGAGGACACCGTCTGATCTTGGTACAGTGGTTATAGAAAAGAATCGCCCCCATTGAAATATTCCCCTTTTTTTTTTTTTTTTTTTTTTGCTTTACAATCTTAAATAAAAACACACACAAAAAATATTTCTTTCCAGCTTTACGTACTCAATGCAACCTATAACATCTAAGTGAAAGATATCACAGTTACAGTTCAGAAAAATTATAAAAAAATCAAAAACAAGACATACTGAGATTAATAAAGAATCATCCCCCAATGTCAATATTTTGGTGAACCATCTTTGGCTTTACTCTATCAGCTTTGCACATCTAGATTGAGCAATATTTACCCACTCTTCTTTACAGAACTGCTCAAGTTCGGTCAAATTGGATGGTGAGCTTTGGTGGACTGCTATCTTCAAATCTTTCCACAGATTTTCAATGGGATTTAGGTCTGGGCTGTGACTGGGCCACACAAGGACATAACATTTTTTCTCTTTCAGCCACTGTGTGGTCAATTTTGCTGTGTGCTTTGGGTCGTTGTTGTGTTGAAAGGTGAACATTCTGCCCATCTTCAACTTTCTGGCAGAGGGTAGCAGGTTTTCCTCTAGAATTTGACGGTATTTTGCCCCATCCACTTTTCCTTCTACCCTGACGAGAACCCCAGGCCCTGCAGCAGAGAAACATCCCCACAACAGGATGCTGCCATCTCCATGCTTTACTGTAGGTGTGGTGTGTTGTGGATGGTGAGCTGCACTTGATTTCCGTCAGGTGTACCGTTTGGTTTTGAGGCCAAATAGTTCAATTTTGGTCTCATCTTACCATAAGACCTTTTTTCCACTTAGCATCAGAATCTTCAAGGTGCATTCTGGCAAAGCTCAAACGAGCCTTAATGTGGCCTTTCTTGTGGAGTGCTTGTGAAATTGTTGTCACATGCACACAATGACCACTCTTTGCCATAAAATCCTGTAACTCCTTCAAAGTGGCCATTGGCCTCTTGGTAGCCTCTCTTCCCAGTTTGCTCTTTGCTCTTCCATACAGTTTGGAGGGTCCTAGTAGTACCAAACAAGTGCCACTTCTTTATTATGGACTTTACTGTGCTCCTTGGGATTGATAAAGCCTTTGAGATTTTTTTTATCCATCTCCAGCCTTACATCTGTCCACAACTCTGTCCCTGAGATCTTTTGGAAGTGGCTCAGTTGTTTGCTGTCAGTTGCTCTACCAAGCAAGGAAATGCCCCAGGAACAGCAGTTTTTATGCTTCATTAAACTTCATTCAACTGCCTTCTGTAATTCTCTTATGTCTTTTTTCAATGAGAAAATCCAAAAGATACATCAGCACCTTGGTCCAGATCCTTCCTGTATTTCTTCTGAACTACACTCGCCTATTCACTCTTTCTCTTCTTTCCAGCTTCCCACTTCCTCTGAAATGTCAGATCTAATCTGCAAATCCAAGTCATCTACTTGTCAGCTGGACCCCCTGCCTACAGTTTTGGTTAAAGCCTGCCTCCCCTCTCTAGTCCCTCTTATTTCTGCCATCATTCACTCTTCTCTTACTACTGGTATCATTCCCTCATCTTTCAAAACTGCTGCTATAACCCCAATACTAAAAAAACCTGGTTGTGATCCTACTAATTTCAATAATTTTCGCCCCATTTCTAACTTGCCCTTTATCTCCAAAATTCTTTAAAAAATAGTAGCTATCCAACTTCACACCCACTTGTCTCACAATAATCTATATGAGAAGTTCCAGTCTGGTTTTCGCCCCCTTCATAGTACAGAAATGGCACTTGTTAAAATTACTAATGACCTCCTTATGGCTGCTGATTCTGGTCTAATCACTATTCTCATCCTTCTCGATCTGAGTGCGGCCTTTGATACTATTTGTCATACCACTCTCCTTAATAGATTATCTTTGATTGGCATTACTCACACTCCACTTGATTGGTTTAGATCTTACCTCTCAGGCCGCACTCAGTTCATACAGCTTAAAACCTTCACTTCACATCCCAACCCTCTGCTGTTACTTCTGGTGTGCCCCAAGGCTCTGTCCTGGGGCCTCTTCTTTTTATTATTTACCTTCTTCCCCTTGGCAATATTTTTCGCAAATATAACATTAATTTTCACTGTTATGCTGATGACACCCAGCTCTACCTGGCTGGTAAACCCACCTCCTCTTTTCCACCACCCTCACTTATTGACTGCATTTCTGAAATTAAATCCTGGTTCTCTTCAAATTTTCTTAAATTAAACAGTGACAAAACTGAGGTTCTCCTCATTGGTTCAAAATCATCATTATCCAAAACCAATAATCTTTCTTTTATTATTGATAACTCTGTTGTTTCCCCATCATCTCAGGTCAAGAGTCTGGGTGTCATCCTTGACAGTACTCTATCCTTCCAATGTCACATTAATAACATCACCCGGTCTGCTTACTTCCACTTACGTAATATTAATCGCATTCGCCCCTCCCTCACTCCTCATACCACTGCCATTCTTGTTCATAGTCTTGTCACTTCTCGGCTGGACTACTGCAATTCACTCCTCTTTGGTCTCCCTAATAAATCTCTTCATAAGCTTCAGTTAGTCCAGAATTCTGCAGCACGTATCATCACTGGAATCCCATCTTTTCACCATATTACTCCGGTCTTGCAGCAGCTTCATTGGCTCCCAATCAAGTTTCGTATTGATTTTAAGATTCTGCTACTAACATTTAAGGCCATCCATAACCTCACACCTCCATATCTGTCTGACCTTCTACATGTTGCCATTCCATCCCGTAGCCTTAGATCCTCTTCCTCCACCCATCTGACCGTTCCTCCCGCCCGTCTAACCACCATGGGGAGCAGAGCTTTCAGCCGTTCTGCTCCCAAGCACTGGAACTCATTACCTGCGGATCTCCGAAATATCAAATCATATTCATCTTTCAAATGCAAACTTAAAACACATTTGTTTAAAATGGCTTTTTCTTCTTCCTCCTGATTATAGTGGTTTTGTTTGGTTTTAATTTTTAGATTTCCTGATGTTTTAAGTTGTTTATAATTGTGTCTTTTATTTATTTATTTATTGTTTGTTCGGTGTCCTTGAGTTCTCTGAAAGGCGCCTTGTATAAATAAAATGTATTATTATTATTATTATTATTATTATTATTATTAATCACACTGATCACAGTTGATCACAGGTAGATGCCAGTAACCATGGTCTGCAATGGAAGTGGTGGTTACTTACTCCTGATTGAGTTTACAAATATTGTTTGTTTGGGGGGGGGGGGGGGGGATCCTTTATTAATCTCAGTATTTCTTGTTTATTTTTAAAAATTCTTCTAAACTGTAGCTGTGATATCTTTCACTTGGCTGTTACAGATTGCATTGAGTAAGTAAAGCTGGAAAAAATATTGGCTTTTGTGTTTTCATTTAAGACTGTAAAGCAAAAATAATGGGAATATTTTGAAGGGGGTGATTCTTTTCTATACCCACTGTATATTAGGTTCAAATAGGAATCTACATTTCAGTTCAAGTTTGATGTGCATAGAAGGATGAAGTTTGTACTCTGTCTCCTCAGAATAGTGTCAGCTGTGCAATGCCAGCCAAAAGCACACACTGCAGCCAACACAGGGTGCAAGGCAGGAACAAGCCCCGGGCAGGGCACACACACACACCAAGCACACACTAGGGACAATTTATGAACGCCAATGCACCTAACCTGCATGTCTTTGGACTGTGGGAGGAAACCGGAGCACCTGGAGGAAGCCCACGCAGGCACGGGGAGAACATGCAAACTCCACGCAGGGAGGACCCGGGAAGCAAACCTGGGTCTCCTTACTGCGAGGCAGCAGCGCTACCAACTGCGCCACCGTGCCACCCGTTCTCCAAATCATTTATGTATTAATAAAGCAGCTCTGACCACTGAGGGGACACCGCTTTTAACATCACCTTATTCTGACAGAGTTCCTCATTCCATAGTCATTCCATAATGCTTTGCTTCCTGAGCTTGAGCAAATTTTTTATCTTTCTATACACAGTGTGCTAAGTTCCCACTTCTTTTATATTGATGCCAAGCCATTCATGTGGGACCTCATGAAAAGCTTTTAAACCTTTAAATCTATTATCATAGAAAGCAAAGATAAGATGATTTACATAAAATAATAATTATAATAAATAATAATTATATAAAATAATTGCCGTTGCTCTGATTTTCTTTTTGTCATGTGAGTGAAATAACTTTTTGTCATTTGGTACAGTGAATTAATCCCAGAGGAAAACTGTCTTTTTGTGGTTTCAATATTGTAGCTGCTCTTTAGCTTCCTCCACCAACAACTAAATTATTACTAAGGTGTACCTACACTGATTAAAAGCATTTATTCAGTTTTACTCGCTAAATAAAAACTTTTTTTAAAAAGACTCAAAATATTTGGTCTCAAAATTGGATTAACTCAGGCTACCATAGTGATGCAGACACACAATTACCATTTATATATATATATATATATATATATATATATATATATATATATATAT
>JANRMT010062856.1:90523900-90556701 GCA_026402145.1 Polypterus bichir lapradei
AGATAGATATAGATAGATATATAGATATATATATATATATATATATAGATAGATAGATATAGATATATAGTTATAGTTATATATATGAAAAATCATTCTGCAAAACAGTCATGGTATATTTGAAGGATTTTGTGTGTGTGAGAAACAGTGAGGTATTATGTCAGAAATCGGAGTGACTGCCTATACAGATTTAAAGTAATGCATAATAATAAGCACTGCACTTATTATTTCCCTGTTCTTGCCTTAGAAATTAATTTTATTGTATGTGTAAAATGTTAGAACATTAACCAGACCTACAGTTTATTTTTTAACATGAAGAACAAAAATATACCAGTAATCTAGTTAAAAAATATATTGAGATTTTAAATTGATTAATAATAACAAATATTCCAACATTATTGTCATTTAATTTGTTTAGATTAAGGTGATTGAATTTGAATATAAAGCTTCAAATAGCCTACAGCAGTATGCATTTAAACTTATTTTCAGTGTGTACTGCTATAAGAATTTATACCAGTTGCCTCAGTTCTTGAGCTGAAATCTTTCATAAACTAGGAAGTCATTATTTATGAACGTTTGACATCTTTCCTGCACAGTTTGGCACCTGCTAATTCATACAACTGAACATAGGAAGCCTGCTAACTGCCTCTTTTGTTATCAGCTACACTAGGGAAAACCTCAAGAAAAACACAGATTCTTGGAAGAATTCTTTTTGCTGTTATCCACGGGGTTAACTTGTTTTAGTCTGCGTATCAGATAGAAGCATGTGGGCTGCAGTTAGCCAGACCTGTCTGAAAGCTTATGCCCTATTTAAGTAGCAACTAAAGCATATTAGAGAGTAACAGCATTTTAATATTCCACTGTGTCAATTCTTATTATTAAAATGAGACAAAGTGGATTTAACAAAATGCCTAATTCGATTAAAAGAAAAAACAATGTTATCTTTTGATTCAGCATACACAATGCACTATTTTAACAGATATGTGTAATATTTTTTAACAATTTCTTTCTTGTTGACACTTCCAGAAGTTGGTAACATGTTTTGTCTGTAACATTTACAGCCTCTCAAGATCTGCGTCCCTAAGAATGAAGCTTCAGGGACTTGGTTAAATCGTGCTTTAAAGCAGACGTCTTATTTCTTTGATATTTAATTTGTTTTCATGAACTGTATTCTCTTAATATTATTGTTGTTCTTCACTGTGTTGATGCTATTTTGACTGTTTTGTCATTTCATTTACTTCAGTGCATTACTTGCTGTACCTTTGAATTTCTCCTTTTGTTTGCTTTTTGATAGTGCACTTTGTGAAACATGCAGTTGCACAATAAATTATGCACTGTAATGTTTTTAAAGTAGCTTGTTTTATTTTAATTTTATATTTTTGAGGATATTTAATAATGGGTGATCAGCATTTGTTCACCTGAAGGGAGCATCGTTAGAAAGGCCTTTACATTGCTAAGTTCTGTAGCAGACCTCCAAGATGCATTGAGCTGCATTGTTTTTAGTAATTACCTTAATTTTAGTATTAAGCTTTCATCTTTTCTAATATTTAAAAAAAAATTCACATTAGAAGTAAAATAAAATTTCACTTTATTTTACGAATAAGTAAAAAATGAAGAGTTTACTGGCAATTATTCTTCAAAGGTTTTAGATATTTTGTTTTCTAAAAGTAGATATATTATCCATAAAATATAATCCTTTGTCCTTATAATAGACTTTGGATGTGTAAAGTGTGTATGTATTTTATTAGAACATGAAATACTATTCTTAAACCTGCTTAATTCAATGTAGGGTTTTTATCTGAGGCCTGTCTTAGCAGCACTGAGCTTAAGGCAGGAAGCAGCCCTGGGATAGGTGCCAGTCCAGCACAGTGCCTATTTATGCACAGACTCTTACACACACTGGTTCCAGCTTAGAATCATCATTTACATCTTTAGTAGTGTGGGAGGAAAACCTGCCTACATGGGGAAAAAACATATAACCTTCACATGGATAATGACCAGATGGATGAATTGAAGTCCAGAGCAGCAACATATCAATTTTAGCCATAATGTATTTTACTGTATACAGTATATTGCAAATAAATTATCCTTTTTCTCTGCACTCAGAAAGAAGAAGGCAAAATTCAGGGGCAGCTGAATAATTCAAATTCGAGGCTGTACATCAGAGAGCTAAAAGAAGAGATAGCTGAGCAAAAACATGAGGTAAGCCAATTAAATGAATTTATACTTTTTTCCCTTGATAGTCAATAGTCTGGCCAATAATGCTCTGACTGTTTCTGCACATTCCCCTTATCCTTATGACTAGGGTCATATTATAAGGGTTGCTTTTAAATTGTTTTTGTTGTTCTCCTCTTTTGTTACTTATTTTCTCACATGTTATCAGACACTTTTTCCAGTAATTTTATTTAAAATGTACAGTTTAGACTGTTTAAACTTTATCTTGCCATGAAATACTTCAGCAGAGTACTTACTGTCTGTTGAATGAGTTGAAATTGTTATTTTACTCTATGTATCAGTTTACTGTGATGAAAAAAACATTTCAGTCCTAACTGTAATTTTAATTACATTTTATATATTTTTGTCATTCAGTAGCATCCACTTCTGACTGTGTGACTAACCTTGCTTTTGAAGAGCATTGCAGTACAGAAAAAAAAATTGAAATATACTTGATATGATGACTCCCAGACAACTTAAGTAAAGTGAAAGTGCTCCTGTGGATCACAGACACAACCTGTTTGAGTTTTCCACATATCTCAAAAGTCAGTCCTATACCCTTCTAAAGCTGCTAAATTATTATTCTAAACCAACCCATGCCTGCTGAAATAACATCTAAACCCACCTTCTGGTACTGATGATCTTACCAGTTGCCACCCTGAACCAGCAATATAGATTTTCATGATATGGAAGCGAATTGTTTTCAACAGCGCATGCATTAACCAAGAACTCGTCAATCTGGTTTGGAAATTCAGTTTAAATAGACAATAGTAAAAGGACTCGAGAGAGAGGAGTCACAGAATTGTATTTATTTTATACACACAGTTCCAAAGTAAGCTATTTGAAATGCATGAAAAGCCTGGTTTTACCCATATTACACAAAAGCATTTACAAAAAATGCCAGCTAAATCTGCAAACACTTTCTATCTACCCATCCTTTCCGGTATACAGACACCAACTGTATTAATAGCAGCAGCAACAACCAGATACAAGACCAAGTCAGTTTTTCTCAGTCAATCAATCTGTCAGATGACACAGTTACACTTGTATCCAGACTAAAGCAATTTTAAAGTGGCTTATTGACCTGAGATAATTCCTTCATCTATAAAGGATGCCAGAGACGTTTGTGGAGGGTATCACAGAAGTATGACAAATTAAAAGGAAAGTATCCTGGTCCCAAGTAAGCCTTTACAAACAGAGGTTGTATAGCCATGAGAAATAAATTATAACAATTATACATTTTTAAACCCACTTAGTCAAAAGCAGTCCTTAGTGCATTGATAATTAATATGCATAAAACTGAAAATATTAACTTGCCAAATAATATGCACTTCAAATAGTACAGGTTTCAGCTGTTTTTATTTACTATATTGACACAATTAATGTAAAATATTAAAAAAAAAAAAAAAACAATTATGCAGGATTAAACATTGCCTATATCTGGGCTGTCGTCTACTGTAAGCCTACTGGACTAGATGTTAACAGAGGACAAAATGGTTTATTTTGATGACTTACAAATAAGCAAGTGGCATTTAACGAATCCCAGAATGTTGTCTTATTGGATCTTTGGACCATATCACAACATTCATTTCAAGACAATGTTAAACTTTGAGTGTTCAACAAAGTTAGTGATTACACTTTTAACGCTGTTTCAAACCTACCTGTTGGGTTCATTTTCTTCTTTTTCAAATGGTAGACAAGTGTCATTCTTGCTTTACTAGATGCCTTGTCTCCCTTAAACTGTGTCTGGAGACAACCATAAGTGAATTGTGATTAAAGTCGAGTAGGAAAAGTTAGACGGCTCAATGAGTGTCACGTTTCTAAACCAATCCAACACCCCATGAAGGCGGTGCTCAAAATAGGGGCAGTGACTGAACTGCAAAGAGAAGGGGTGCCCTTGTTAACTTGCTTCAACAGACGACAGGCTTCTGGTTGCAATAAATTGTACAGCCAAAAAAGACCCCTATTATGTGTGTTTTGTGTGCAGAAAGCACATTTCGTGTGTTAAAAATAAATAACCTTTTGCAAGGGGAAAACCTTTTTTGTACACTCCAAGTATCCATTGGCATTCAAAGATGTCAAACATGAACAAAACATTGTTGCAGGTGCGCTTTTGTTCAGCTTTATGACGGCTGTATGAGTCCATATGAGTTTGAAAGAATTGACAGCTATATTCATGAAAATATGAATTGCAAAATATACATTCAAAGTGAACAATGCGCCAAACCCCATCATAAGGACTGCTGTTAAGAGAGTTGATAACAAAGAGCCACAAGAGATGTAGATTTCAGTACTCAATACAGCCAAATCAACAAATTTTCCTGACGCCAGCAGAATGACCAGGCTGCACGCCATATGGCTTTTAACTGCTTGTCTAAACAAATAACTAAAAAGTTAACATTACTGTCTTAATTAATAATGTAAACACTTCATACCAGAATAGCCGCTGCATTTTGCCTGTAGTATAGCCATAGACCACAATACTTATCTAGACTGTTAGCTTTTATGACATAAATTGATACAATAGTCAAAATGACAGAAGGATACCATAGCAGATAGAAGCACATCTCAAATGCATGTAGCCAAGTACCCCTCTTTTCTGTCACAGTGTTCATTAAAATGTACAAATTAATTATTAAGCCTCGGGTAACTTGTCCTACTGAACTATTGAATGGATAACAGAATTTTAGCATCAAGTCTTTTTTTCTACATTCTTTTGCTCGCCTCCTGAATCCCCATTGTCTGTTTAAAACACGCAAACTTGAGGAATAGTGGACAGGTGTTTTAGGAAGAAGCTCTGTGGGTATAGCCTTTGCAGTGCAAGATTTTGCCACTGTTCACTACAAACTTTTTAACAGATTGTCCCCAGATGTGTGTTCTCGTTCAGAAATCACGTCTGTCCCTACGAGATTTCTAATTGCCAGTAATTCTTAATGATCCTGTCAGATTATCTGCTTTGTCATATACTTGCCAGAGGTGAAGCACAATTAGATTTCTTGCCAAATAATAAAATATGCTAAATTGAAAAGTATGGCAAAATATTTTCCTTGGTGACTCTGAGTTGTAAACCAGTACCCAAATGTTCTGTATTCTTCCAGTTTATTTACCATTTAATGCACTTGTGTTTAGTAGTCACACTGTGTTTTGTCAAATTGTTTTTATCAGCTTTAATTGTTGTTTGTTCTCTCTTTTCATAAACTTGCCATGATATACAAGAGAAATGCAGTTATACTGTGCCACTAGAATAAGAGAGCAGCACTGTAGAAACACTATCAGCAAATTTGGATTTTGACAAATTGAAGGTTTTTTTTTTTTTTTTTTTTTTTTTGCCATCTGTGACACGATCAAATTGATGTGAATTAAATTATAAAATAAAGAGTGTAAGTTATAATGTATTTGGGGTTATTCCAGAGCAAAGCAAAGAAGTACTTTGCCTTATGAGAATTAAGAGTTAGCATAGACAGATAACAGAAGGAACAATCTGAGGTAATTATGGAATATTTATTTTTATCTTTTATTGAATTTATTAAAAGCATATAACATTCCATATAATCAAGTCAAACTCAACAAAACTAAATTCAAATTAACCCCCACACCCGTGAGAAAGAGAGGAATATTTCTTCAGGAATAGAAATAGGTGGGAGGTGAGGAAAATTGGGCAGATTTAATTTAGCAAAGTTTCTAGTTTGGAGAGAGTGGAAAAATTGTGTTGATGGGAGACTAAATTTGTAGTGTAATTGTTCATAGGATGTGAAGACATTATTTATATGCAAATCTCTAAATGATTTGATCCCATTCATTTTCCAAACATTTCAAACTGTTTAAGTTCATAAGGGTGGAAAAAGGTGGTATAATGTAGAGGTGCCACAGATAAAATATTCTCTAACTTGAAGTGCTTCTTACATTGATTCCATATTCTGAATGAAAAATGGACAATTGGGTTGTTAGTATATTGATGATACCTCGTATTTACTGGTGTACAAAGTAAGGAATATAAAGTAGTACTGCAGGATTGCAGACCAAGCTAGTGTGTGTTCATCTGTTTGTGTCATTGTCCAGGTTTTTATAGCTTGTATGTTTGTCACCCAGTAATAAAACTGAAAATTAGGTAGAGCTATGCCGCCTTTTGATTGTGGTCATTGTAGGGTCGCCCTTTGAATGTATGGATTTTTTCGAATTCCAAATAAATGAGGTTATGATTGAAACTAATTTCTTAAAAAAGATTTGTTAGTGTATATGGGGATGTTTTGAAATAGGACCAGAAGATTAGGGAGGATATTCATATTGGCAATGTTAATTATCCCTGCTAAAGTAAGATGGAGGGTAGACCATCTATGCACATCTTGTTTGATTTTGTCCATTCCATTTTTATGGAACATTTAAATAAAGAAAGTAAGTTAACGTGTGATATCTGGGACAAAAAGAAGAAGCAGGAGAGCAGTGCCAGAACATGTGAAGAAAAGTGCCAGTTATACCATGGAGAGACAGATGACAGAGAGGGTCATTTGCAAGGCCCATCATTTACTGGGAGTTGCACTTGGCCCGGCACAGCCCGTAAAGACAACATGGGTCCCCCTTCCCATGGGCTCACAACCTATGGGAGGGGCCAAGGAGGTCGGGTGCAGTGGAGTTGGGTGGTGGCCAAAGGCGGAGACCTTGGCAGTCCAATCCTCGGCTACAGAAGCTGGCTCTTGGGACGTGAAATGTCCCCTTTCTGAAGGGGAAGAAGCCTGAGCTAGTGTGCGAGGTCGAGAGGTTCCGGCTAGATATAGTCAGGTTCACCTCGACGCACAGCTTGGACTCTGGAACCAATCTCCTTGAGAGGGGCTGGACTCTCTACCACTCTGGAGTTACCCCCAGTGAGAGGCGCTGAGTGGGTGTGGGCATACTTATTGCACAAACCCCCCGACTTGGAGCCTGTTCATTGGGGTTTACCCCGGTGGACTAGAGGGTAGCCTCCCTCTGCCTTCGGTTGGGGGGGACGGGTACTAACTGTTGTTTATGCGTATGTGCCAAACTGCAGTTTGGAGTACCCATCCTTTTTGGAGTCCCTGGAGGGGGTGCTAGAGGGCATACCTTCTGGGGACTTCCTTGTACTGCTAGGAGACTTCAGTGCTCACATGGGCAATGACAGTGAGACCTGGAAGGGCGTGATTCGGAGGAATGCCCAAAGCTCCCAACCTAAACACCGCCCCCCCCCCCCCCCCACACCCACCCCCCGATCTGAACCCGAGCAGTGTTTTGTTATTGGACTTCTGTGCTCATCATGGACTGTCCATAACGAACACCATGTTCAAGCATAGGGGTGTTCATGTCATCGGACTTGGAGCGACATGTCTTGGACACTCGGATGAAGAGAGGGGCGGAGCTCTCAAATGATCACCACCTGGAGGTGAGTTGGCTTCGATGGTGGGGGAGGATGCCGGTCAGGCCTGGTAGGCCCAAATGTTTTGTGAGGGTCTGCTGGGAACGTCTGGCAGAGTCCCCTGTCAGAAGTAGCTTCAACTCCTACCTCCGACCACGTCCTGAGGGAGGTGGGGGACATTGAGTCCGAATGTCCTATTATTGAGGCGGCTGACCGGAGCTGTGGTCGTAAAGTGGTTGTTGCCTGTCGTGGCGGCAATCCCCAAACCCATTGGTGGACACCGGCAGTGAGGGATGCCGTCAATCTGAAGAATGAGTCCTACAGGACCCTTTTGTTCTGTGGGACTCTGGAGGCAGCCAATAGGTACTGGCAGGCCAAGCAGAATGCGGCTTCAGTGGTTGCTGAGGCAAAAACTTGGGCATGGGAGGAGTTTGGGGAGGCCATGGAGAATGACTTTCGGACGGCTTTGAGGAGATTCTGGTCCACCATCCGGTGTCTCAGGAGGGGGAAGTAGTTCAGTGTCAACACTGTATATGGTGGGGATGCTGCACTGCTGACCTCGACTCGGGACATTGTGGGTCGGTGGGGGGAGTACTTCAAAGACCTCCTCAATCCCACTACCATGCCTTCCAATGAGGAAGCAAAGCCTGGGGACTCTGAGGTGGGCTCCCCCATCTCTGGGACTGATGTCACCGAGGTGGTCAAAAAACTCCTTGGTGGCAGGGCCCCGGGGGTGGATGAGATACGCCTGGAGTTCCTCAAGGCTCTGGATGTTGTAGGACTGTCTTGGTTGACACGTCTCTGCAACATCGCATGGATATCGGGGACAGTGCCTATGGATTGGCAGAAGAGGGTGGTGGTCCCCCTCTTTAAGAAGGGGGACCAGAGGGTGTGTTCCAACTACAGAGGGATCACACTCCTCAGCCTCCCTGGAAAAGTCTGTTCTGGGGTCCTGGAGAGGAGGGTCTGTCAGATAGTCGAACCTCGGATTCAGGAGGAACAGTGTGGTTTTTGTCCTGGTCGCAGAACAGTGGACCAGCTCTACACCCTTGGCAGGGTCCTGGACGGTGCATGGGAGTTTGCCCAACCAGTCTACATGTGTTTTGTGGACTTAGAAAAGATGTTCGACAGTGTCCCTCGGGGAATCCTGTGGGGGGTGCTCCGGGAGTATGGGCTACAGGACTCCCTGGTAAGGGCTGTTCGGTCCCTGTACAACCGGTGTCAGAGCTGGGTCCGCATTGCCGGTAGTAAGTTGAACCCGTTTCCAGTGAGAGTTGGACTCCGCCAGGGCTGCCCTTTGTCACCGATTCTGTTCATAACTTTTATGGACAGGGCATTGAGGGGGTCCGGTTTGGTGGACTCAGGATTGGGTCACTGCTTTTTGCAGATGATGATGTCCTTTTGCTTCATCAGGCCGTGATCTTCAGCTCTCTCTGGATCAGTTCGCAGCTGAGTGTGAAGTGGCTGGGATGGGAATCCGCACCTCCAAATCCGAGACCATGGTCCTCAGCCAGAAAAGGGTGGAGTGTCCTCTCAGGGTTGGTAGCGAGATCCTGCCCCAAGTGGAGGAGTTAAAGTATCTCGGGGTCTTGTTCACGAGTGAGGGAAGAATGGAGCGTGAAATCAACAGGTGGATCGGTGCGGCATCCACAGTGATGCAGGCTCTGCATCGGTCTGTCCTGGTGAAAAAGGAGCTGAGCCGTAAGGCAAAGCTCTGAATTTACCAGTCGATCTATGTTCCTACCCTCACCTATGGTCATGAGCTATGGGTAGTGACTGAAAGAACGAGATCGCGAATACAAGCGGCTGAAATGAGTTTCCTGTGCAGGGTTGTCTGGGCTTTCCCTCAAAGATAGGGTGAGAAGTTCAGTCATCCAGGAGGCACTGCTCCTCTGCATTGAGAGGAGTTAGATGAGGTGGCTCGGGCATCTGATCAGGATGCCTCCTGGACGCCTCCCTGGTGAGGTGTTCCGGGCATATCCAACCGGGAGGAGGCCCCGGGGAAGACCCAGGACACGCTGGAGGGACTATGTCTCCCGGCTGGCCTGGGAACGTCTCGGGATTCCCCTGGAAGAGCTAGAAAAAGTGGCCAGGGAGAGGGAAGTCTGGGCATCTCTGCTCAAGCTGCTGCCCCCGCTACACGGTATCGGATAAGCGGAAGTGGATGGATGGATGGGTAAAGTCCATGAAGAATTCTTAGTTGAGGGATCCCTATTTGTCCTAAGCACTGATTAGAATTCCAGGTGGAAAAGAAACTTATACTAGAAAAATTCAAACAAGCCTGTGAAGAGTGGAATGTTATGACCCTTGATCGATCAAACAGATCACCAAGTACACAAATTCATGTGCACTTCTAAGTGGGAAATACACTGGACTGGCCATCTATGAAAAGAGCATAAATACAGTATGGAAGATGGGGATATGTGTATGACATCTTCCATCTGGTGCAAGTATCTGTTTTAGTGTGGATTTTGTAAAGTAAATTTACAATTTTCAAGTAAGTTATAGAGTAGCCTTACAATTAGAATTTTTGCTTATGCCCAAATACTCTTTCTAACTGTTTTATATACCAGAAATTTATGACTATTGATGAAGCAGGGATTACATTGTAAGAAAGGCATTTAAGAAACTTTTTACTATCTTGCGCTACTTCACATACTTGACGCATGAACATAAATTATGTGTACATAACACTGTGATTTTGATACAGTAGAGTGAGGAAAAGAACTAACTTGTTCATCCATTGTTTAATGAATATTGTCTGCTGTTTTGGCTGAAATATGTGGTTAATGGCCATTATAGTAAACCTTGCAAAGTCAACTAAAGTGTTGTCAGTTAAATAAAAACAGTGTAATGTGTTCATATGGAGAACAATGTTGTGATATTTGTGAGATTTCTGACAAAGCTGATATTTAAAACCACAATGGAGTTGTTTACTTGAGGACTTTGTCTCTTATACTGTATTTGCTTCTGTTTTTTTTTTTGTATTCAGTTTCAAGATTGAGTGGTAACACCACCATTCGTACTGCTCTTTTTATCACGTTTTACTGAAGCTGTTGACAGTCCATACTATCACACAGTCCTGGTCAAAAATATTGGAACCCCTGCACTTCTCCCAGAAAAGTGTTGCAATTACAAATGCTTTGGTATCCATATGTTTATTTCTTTTGTCTTCATTGAAACAGCACAGAAAAGCAGAGAACTAAAACCTGTTATCATTCCACACAGAACCTCAGAAATGGACTGGACCAAATTATGAGCACCCCGTACTTAATATTTGGTAGCACACCCTTTGGAAACATGAACTGAAATCAATCACTTCCTGAAACCATGAAGGAGTTTATTACTACGGTTCTACTAGAATTTTGGACCACTCTTCTTTTGCCTACTGCTCCAGGTCTCTTAGATTTAAAGGGTGCCTTTTCCCATCCGCGGTTTTCAGACATCTTCACAAGTGTATATCTGGACTCCTTGCTGGCCACTTCAGAACTCTCCAGCACTTTGTTTTAAACCATTTCTGGGTGCTTTTAGAAGTATGCTTTGGGTCATTGTCCTGCTGGAAGACCCATGATTTCTTTCTGACACTGGGCCCTACATTGGTCTCCAACACAATACTGGGCAGGTTGTTTTAATGATGTGTCTGCTGAAAATAGAGCTTTGCATGAATATGTAAGTGATAAATTAAAATCGGTAATTTCAGGCAGTAATAGTAATTATAAGCACTAGTAATTTACTGTTTTTAAGTCAATGAAAAATCTCAATTTCTATCAAAAACTTAATTTCTGGTTCACCCCAAACATCTGAATGGCAGTGTATCTAATGGAATACAAATTAACAATCATATATATTACCTCATCCCAACAAAAGGCATATTATAGGCTCTGTAAAAAAGACAGTGCACAAATTTAATGGTTTGGATTTTTGGACACCAGAGGAGAAACTTTAAAAATGTACTCTAGGGCCATTGACAAGCAGAGATAAGATCAAGGGGCTATATAAATAGAAGATAGTAGGAGACTTTGATAAGAAAAGTATAACGTGTACAAACAGATTCATAAAAAAAAAGTTCATACAAAGGATCATGACAGGGGTTGGAGGAAGATATTGGAACACCACATACCCTTAGAACTGTCCTGAGCTGCAACCTTTGAGTACAATGAGTAGAACACAAGTGTCCTGGAGTCATCAAGAATGTCAGCCCATGTATTTAGACCCATACAGCATGTGCCTGGGGGGAAAGGATATACTTCATCCACCTATCCACAAAGGCTAGTTTTGTAAAATATGGGGTTTGGGCATGCCACACTAGGCAGGAACCTAGATGCCTCTCAACTCGGTATGAAATCTTTATGGAATAAATAATTAAGGGATCAGATTTTCAAATGTGATTTAAATTTTAAGGGACAAGAAAGGGAAAGCAGATGATGAACTGGGAGACATGAATTTACGTTCTATGAAAATCCAAGACAGTGGGATGGAGGGAGAGGTAAAACAGAAGCATAGTAGTCAAAGGGTAAATGCCCAGATATCATCCTATAAGACCAGAAGAGACACCACTGCATCAGACTTCTCCGAGATTACAGTTGAATGTTTAATTGAAAGTGTTAGAATTCCAAACAAAAGAGAGAGGATGGAATGAACTACTGACCAAAATTTAAGCAAAGTCGAGAGATGAAGCATGGCACTATAAAAATTAAAGTTGTAGATTGACGGGATAGCATCATTCTTTTCAGCATTCAACACTCACATTGTTGAACATTTATGTTAGTAATTCCCACCTGGGTATTGTCTCACTTAATATGATGCAGATTAAAGCAAAAGAGCGTGCTAAGTGCTAGAGGCGCAAGTGTGGGTCTTGAGAACAGTTTCTTTACTTTACTGCCTACTTTTGTTTCATCAATATTTAGCGTTTTAACTAATTACCAAATTATAGTTTACTGCATGTCAGGTGCTCTGTATCCAGAACTTTTCATGCCTTCCTGAAAGAGCTTTAACAGAGATATTACGCTTATCCATTTACTGCTAAATAACCATATGCTTCTATAGGATGTTTTCTTCAACACCTAATATTTTACCTAGTAATAATAATAATTACTACTTTTTTATAAGTAAGAGAAAGAATGCATTAATCATTTGAATCGCCCATACTCTTGTTTATAGCTCTGTATTTACATTTCTGTGCACTAGATTCTTGTTTGATGCAACTTCCTGTTAATAGCTCATGACTGTTAAAAGAGCACACCCTTTGCTCTTTTTAAGGCCTTGTAGCAGCCCTTATTATACTAGCATACTCCTCTTTTATCAGCAGGCCAATCTGTGATTTTACTTCTCCAACTGTTCATAGAAACTCTGAGAAGTTGCACATTCATCTTCCTGAAGATAGGGATGTTTTCAACATGTAAAACTAACCACAACCACCCATGTGAATAATACATGCGAATGTAAAGGCATTTTACTGCATTAGTAATATGGTTTGAAAGTAACATTACATAGTCTTTATTTTTTTTATTTTATACCTAAATTGACATTCCTACTGTGTATAGCAGCCTTCCATTTGTTTTGATAAAGAATGCAGTACTGTAAATGATAACTAAAGTAAATATAAATTCCTGAGCAAACAACTTGCAAGGTTGTGAGTATAGCAATGGTTTTATTCTTCTGTACAAGTGTTAGGTGAAATGGCACCAGCAGTTGGCTTTCAGAACGTTTTCTTTCAGATTTTTTTTTTTTTTTTCTTTTTTTCACATTTTTCTCTCAGTATCTTATTTGATTTTTATGAGGGATGAATGATGCATTGGCAGTCATTTAAAAAATGAAGCATTGTATAGTACATCTACGGAGTTAACCTTTGCATGGCCTTTGTTTTAAAGAGGTATAGTTATGATATCATGATTGTGAAAGTAGTAGCAGGTATGGACAAAACCAAAAACCGAGCACACTCGTGAATACTTACTAAAAATATCCAGAAGACATAGCTATGTCTAATAGAAATACCTCTGGAGTGATATAACATAGCCTGTTAACAAATATGTAGCAGTTCTCTTTAAAAAGTGTAATTTTGTAAAAAAGACATTAGCTGCCAAGTGATTTTTAATAAGGAAAATAAAAACATGAGAATTTGGACAAATGAAATGAGCCCCTTCAGACCATGTTGCGCCTTTCTATACCTAATAACTAAGTTGTCTTAGTTTATTATTCAGATACTTCTTTAAAAGTTATCAGTACTTCAACAGCCTTGGTACTTTATTCCACATTCTTTTATGTTGAACAGTATCTCAGATTTCAATGCACGTTCCTTAAATTCCTCTTATGTCTTTGAGTAAGTCAATAACTATTAAAGTGAGGGAATTCTTATTGGAAGAACTTTATGGATGCATATAAGAATACTTAAAGCCTAAATTAGGCCTACGTAACCGTTTGTGTTCAAGAATAAAGAGATAAAGTTAGTGTAGCCTGTCTAGTAGGACATGCATACAAGTAATAAACTTGAGCGATCTTCACATCTTCTGTAACTGCTCTGTCTTTTTTTGTGTTGCGATTACCAGAACTACATAGTTGCCATCTAGATGTGCTCTCAATAGTACATTACATGATCAAAAGGTAATATTACTTGATTTGTATTCTGCACTTTTTGCAATATATCCTAAACTTTACTTGCCATTGAGGATACAAATTTTGCATCCATGGATGCTCACAAATTGTTCTTAAGAGTTTCATTACTATAGGTTTAGGCTGCTACAAACATGAAATGAAATAGTCCCTGGAGGTTTTGTTTATAATAGGCCATAAAATTAGTAATCATTTGACTATGCAACAAAATAACACAGAGCCATTAATCCCTTTTTGTGGTTTCCAGCTAATACGTGTGAGCTCCCAGAGGCTAAAATATACAGTTTAAACGCCATTCTTTCTTTTAAAGTGGGGACACTTAGTCTTGACATATTTAACAGATGGGGAACCTCAATGAACTAAACCATCATGTTGGGCAGGGTGATTCATATTGCTTGATTTTATGCTTAATGTCACAGCTGACATGAGTGGATTAGTGATTGTCTGGTGGAGGCATATCCTTGGAGGGTCTTTCCTGGATGACGAAGGCATTGATGCCATTGACAGGCCCTCATTTGCCCCGGAACTGAATCCAAATAAATATCTCTGGGATTTTATGTATGAGCATCCAACACCACTAAATAGCGCCACAAAGATCCCCCAAGATACCATCTGCCCTTTCAACAGGAGCATGCCCAGATGTTGGGGAGTGCATACAGGCACATGGAGGCCATACACACTACTGGGATACATTATGAGTTGCCCTGATGAAATTCACACAGGTTTCAGTTTTTGACCTGGATTTTCAGTGTGATGTTGAATC
This sequence comes from Polypterus bichir lapradei, assembly GCA_026402145.1. Classification (NCBI taxonomy): domain Eukaryota; kingdom Metazoa; phylum Chordata; class Cladistia; order Polypteriformes; family Polypteridae; genus Polypterus; species Polypterus bichir. Next base: position 90,538,852 of record JANRMT010062856.1, read on the forward strand.
CAGTCCTCAGTGGATTAGTGATTTCGGTTTCCATTGACCATTGTTAAATCATTTTGTTCTGAATAAATTACATAGTATTACTCAGTAAAGATTTTCAACTGGAATATTTCCTTCATTGAGATCAGATGTATGATTAAAGTGTTCCCTTGATTTTTTTCAAGCAGTGTGTCTGTGATTATATGAATGTGAATAGCAGTCTAATTAGTTCTGATCAATAATAGTCTGCTCTTCTTTGTGCCATGTATGAACACTTGGCCAATACAAAAAAACTAGTGCTTTTTCTGGTTAGGCATCTTATTAAGAGTATATTATTTTAATATATTCATATTTATTGTACATTTTTACAGCATCACTCAAGTTGTTATGATTTTATTTGTTTATCAGAGTGCCTGTAGATAATCCATAATTCAACCTTAGTAAGAAATTTTCTGCAAAATTTTTTGTGTTGAAAGTCTGTTTTATTTTTAAAGGCCTAATTATGTGCTTACTAGGTGTGTTACCCAGCTTCGCCCGTGAAATTTCATAAGATAATGGGCCTCAGCTACAGTGCCACCAGTTAATCTGATGTTTCAGAAGTATTATGCAACTAAGTAGTTTTTATTTATTTATTTAAACCCTACTGGGTAGTAATATTAGCTGGAGGCAGGGTGTGATGGTTAAGGCTTTGGAATTCAAACTCTGAGCTTGTGGGTTTAAATCTTGCTGCTAAGAATGTGTGCCAATGAGCAACTCACTTCATCTGCCTCTACTCCAATTGGAAAACAAAAAGAAATGTAACTAATTCACATTTTGCTGAAGTTACTGTGGATGAAAACGTCAGTCCAATAATAACTAATAATGTTATTAGTTCACTGTAGCCACTTACTCTTGAACATGCCATATGAAATTGTCCAGGAGTGAAACATTTCTGCATTAAATCAATTCCTGCCTTTCCTAATGACATGACTTTTGTTGATGGTCATGTGTAATAAGAGTATAAGTTTAATATGTCACTGTACTCTGTGTAAATATATCTTATAACTCTGCCTTTTTCTGCTCACATGCACAGTTGGCACGGAGCCAGATTTAGCATAGGGGTTCACCGTATAAAACTGCTAGGCAAGCATTATACGACAAGACAGAGACAACTGGGAAATGGGCAGTCAGACTGAGGACTGTTGTATGCTATTTTTTTGTCTGTCAAAGTCGGCATGAAACTGTGTCGTCTTTTGCCTTGTTTGGAATGGCATGATTCACCTAAGTGGGGGCCTGCACATGAAGAAAGACTATAAAGCCTTGGAACATTGCCCGGCACACCTTTGACAGATGGGAGATAATGTCATCCAATCCCGAAAATCCTTCCACTGGAACGATGAAAATGACAGACTCTACGCATCGGGCCCCTGCTCCCGAACTGGGTGCTTGCCATTGGCTTCCTTCGTCTGTTATGCAGTGTAAAGCGTCATTAAACAAAGCTAAGTTATTTCTCCAATGTGATTTCTTACTGCCATATCACTAAGGGGGGGGTTGTGTATCACCTTTTTATATTATATCTATATAGTTTCGGGTTATGTAACACGCCACAGTTACAAAAGAACTCATTCCCAGGGAGCTAACACTCTCTGCTGGATACATCATGACACAGCTCAGTTTTACAGAAAAGTGTATACTTTTGAATTGAAGCTGGTTATGTTAAATTTTAGTATTTATTATCATTATTAGATGTTTACAATTTTCACTTGTTTTCGTTGTTCACCCAAGTATTTCTTTTTGGTTTTTTTTAATCAGTTGTGTGCTTAAACTTTTTTTTTTTTTTTTTTGCCAAACGCAAACAATAACGTTCTAACACATTACATTTTGCTTTAACTTTTTATAAACAGCAATGACGTTTGCAGGCTGTGTACATTCAAGCAGCCCATGTAAGTGAACTGAATTTTTTCTAACTTTCGGAGTTGTTTTCTCTAGTGCGAGAAGTGGAAGAAAATAACTGCCAGTATTGTGTTTCCAAGGCTTCTTAAATGATCGGGGTCATCATTGAAAGTCTGCAGATGTGAAGTATATGTATAGGATTGTAAAGAATGGTTATTGGGCTCATCTCTGTTTAAACGAAGCAGACATGCATGTACATGTAAACTAATTTTATAGGTTGGTGTGGTGGGCCCCTGTTAATGTCTGTAGATGCGAAGTGTATATAACAATGCAGTAGCTTGTGGGGGACCCATTAAGTTTAAACTTATGCTATTTGTCCCCATTGTACTTTTGGTGAAACCACACACAGCCAGAGCGTCTGGCAGCAGCACATGAGATGCATAGCACTTGCTTCGCATCTTCATTGATCTTTGATGACTTTCTGTTTTCATTTTATACCTCACTGTATAAGGAAAATGTTTTTTTTTTTCTTTTCTGACCAGGACACTGCATCCTCTGTAGTCTTCTGTCCACCTTATTGGCTAGGTTATGGTTGCTATCAATTGCTTTTGCTACATCCTTCCTTTGCATAAATTCTCTTTTCAGAGCTGTACAGAGCATGTAAGCTAATACATTATCAATAAATATCGACAAATAAAAAACTTGTCATGAAATTAAATCATAAAAAAATGTGTTTCTTAATTTTCTATAACGTTGCCAAGTTTCAGTCAAATCTGTTAAGGCATGTTTGAGATTTTGGAGTTTTCATATAGTAGGAGGAGGTTTTACCCCTAAATAATGATATTTTTTGAAATGTCATTTCTTAGTAGGTACCTTGCCTTGGATCATCGTGCCAAACCTCAGCTTTTTAACTTTAGTGTTTTTGTCGATGAGTGAGTGAGTCAGTCAACTTTGCACTAAACTAGATGCTGATTTACATCTTAAACAAATTACTTATAAAATGCAAACATTCGTTTTATAAATCAACATTCATTGTGGTACCACAATTTAACATCATCATTAGTTAATTCCTAAAAAAAGCTTCTTAAAAATTGGTTATGTATTCTGTATAATGGTGATTAAAAAGTCTGCACTGCATTTGACTTTTTTACACAGTCCTTTTATTGCATTTCTGAGATCTTTTTCAATTTATATACATCTTATGTTGCATACATTAAAGGGAGACTAGTTTAAATGTGAAGATAATATACATTGAACAGATATACCGGTGACACTTTACATTGTGTCAGCTTTCCAGATTTGGCAATATGCCACCATTCATTTCTTATGACCTTTTAGGCTAGATTGATTATAAATTACCATTAATAAACTCAAATGCTGTCACAGGTGTTTTATTTGTTTTTAGCTCAGTGACCTTAAGAGTTATGTGTTTCGCATCTTGGTCAGGTTGCTAATACAAAATTTTAGAGTAAGTGGAGAAGTCGAACAAAGAGCAGTAAATGAATGACTCTCATGATAGTTTCATTTAATCTAATAGCGAATGCTGGGGCCCACTCGTTAAGTTAGGCCCGGGGATTGTGTTTGCTAGCACGTGGCTGGTGGCCTGGTGAGCTCCCAATTACTAATTGGCTAATAGATCAGTTTGCTGCTAACTACAGTATTCCGTCCCTTTACTAGTTTTGTAATGTTTACTGAATAACGCATCCTACAAAGAAATTCTGTTTCCGTGATGTTTTTATTTCAAAGCATTAAAACTCATTATGTTAAAAAAAAAAAAAAAAAAAAAAATGTGCTGTTTAAGCAGGTGTTTAATCCCCCAGTTTAATATTTTGTGGAGTCTCCTTTTGCAGCAGTAACAGTTGTGCGTGTGTACCAGCTTTGTGGTATTCAAATTAAGATGGCTCACTCTACATGTCTTTTCCAGTGGTTATTTTTCTGTTGTAGCCTTCATTTACATTATCTAGGTAGGTTGCAGTGCACATCAGCGACATTTATTCGTGTAGTACGAGATCCCCAGCAATTCAGTCAATAGTGCTTAGTGACTTGCCCTGATAAAATAGGTTTGACATTCTTTAGTCTTAGTGGCAGGCTAATGTGAGCGTGTGTGAGTTGACAACCAGTGAGTACCCCACCAAAAGTACAGCACACACAATATGGCAGCAGGGAAAAAAGGAAAACAAGTGTTTTCAGGAAAGAATCTCATCTGTCTGATATGTCTTATTTAAAGTGCAAAGACATAATGAAAAAAGGAAAATGATGGACCCGAGACTGTGGCTGATGTCATCCTGCATGGAAAACACTTTATGGCCATGTCTGCTATCAGGTAGCACACTAGTTGGCTGTGAAAGTGCAGTGATCTCATAATATTTTATAAGTCTGAAACAAGGCTGAAATGTCTCATCGCTTGTGATTAATAGCCGTATAAATTGACATTCTGAAGGTGATGAAATATAGAAGCTACAGTTATTAAGTTTGATGTGCTCTCTGACTTAGTTGTGTAGTTTACCACTGGCCATGGTCAGGTGATGCTTGTGCACTGCGAGTTTTCAGTAGTGCCACAGATCCTAAGTAGGATTGGGATCAGAGCATTGACTTGGACATTGTAGGACATTTGTTTTTGTCATACAGCCACTCCTAGATGCTTTGAATCATTGCTCCACTGCGAGTGAACGTACACCCACGATGTTTCACTTTAACAGACTGAAACAGGTTCTCTTGCATTATTTGCTTGTATTCTTCACTGTCCATTCTTACCCAGCTAATAAATATGGCCTTATGCCATAATGCTACCACCACACTTCACTGTGGGTAGGGCTTTTGTTTGCAGGGTGGACAGTGATACTTGTATTTTTTGAACTTAAAGCCAAAAGGCTGTATTTGGCCTTACTTGATGACAAAATCCTTTTCCCACAGTGTAGTTGGGCCACTCATGTATGCTGGCAACCTCCAAGTAAGTTTTCGTAGGGCCCTTTTTGTGTAATTGGGCCATTCTTGAGCACAGGCCAGTGTTTTGTAAAGCTTTTGATATGAATGGCTGATGCATCTTTGCTCCAGTCTACACTATTGAGCTATGTCGTGCAAGTGATTTGTGACCTCTTATAAGTCTCCATCAGTCTTTTGTAGGCAGGTTATGGATGATTTATAGCAGCTTCCACTTATTTTCTGATAATTAAGCCGGTTGTGGCCACTGGTATTTCTAAGCACTTTGGTGGTGCTTTATACTGCTTTCTTAATTTATGCATTTTATTTATTATCTCAGACTTCTTTAAAATGCTCTTCAGCCTTAATTTTCAGAGCTGCCCTTCTTCAATAATGATCACTTAAATGTAGTATTTTTATGTAGAAAATGTGACAGTTATTTTAATGATTCACTGCCAGAGTCTATTATAAGGCAGCTGGGTTCTTGTTAGGCAGCTGCTTTTCACCCAAAACACAGGGATCAAGTACTTGTACAAAAAAGTAATTCGGAGTTGTAGTGCTTTGAAAGAAACAATATTGTAAAAAAACAAAAGGCCCTGTACATTTGTAAGCCTTGCCATGTGCATTACAAATTAATCTAGTCGAAGGAAGGACCAGGTATGCTTTCAGTGTGATAAATGGATGTAAATAATACATACAGTACAGAGTTATGAATGAATCATGTTTCATTAGATGTATTCAACTTTTCAAGTATGTGTTATATTCCTTTATCAAACAGATGGATTATATAAGATTTGTGATTGTAGTGATACACATTTGTGTCTGATCTCTTACATATTGTGACAATGCAATGCACAAAACAAATCTTAAAATGATGTAAGGTTTGGAAACAACCTGTAAAGTTCATGTAAGTTGGCAATATTCATTAGCCTATAAACAGTCATTTGTGAAAAGCCACTGCTGGCTTCACATGTGAAGTGAAACTGGATTCTGTTTTAATAGTAAACCACTAACTTGGATACTGGGTGTGTGTTAACTTTGCAGAAATACTTTTATATGTTTTAAATAGTTTTTTTTCCCCTCAACTGATTAAAGTAAAGTAAATTAAGTAAAAGGTGTGCATGCAAGTTTTGTGTCTGTCACAGCTGAAGAAAACATTCATTTTGAAGAATTTAGACTGAAATATTTTTTTTATACAAAGCAGTGACCTCTGGCCTATTGTGTGTGGTTATAAATAATGTTTATTTTCCCCCGCCACTATAACCTGTCTGGACACTGAAGTTGGGCAGAGTGGAGTCTATCAGATTTGCACTCCTCCAAGTACTGGTTTATATGAGTGTGCTTTGCTGCTACAGATTGTCACTACGTGTCAAAAATCCCGAGTCACCTCGCTGCCTGAGTCTGATTTAAGTGGTTGTGGTCGGCCTAAGGAACCTGTGAAGTGATAAGATAGCTCTTGCAAAAGGTCATGTGGTTTACTGACACCCCAGATCAATTTGGCAACTCCCATGTCCGTGTTTTATGATGCATAAATTCCAGCTATAAAGGTAGCTATAGCCTTGTTAAAAGAAGCATTTTAATATCTAGCACAATGCAGATGAATGGTTATTCTTTTATTATATATTGAGGCAAATAAGACTACTCTAGCTTCACTGACCAATGTGATACATGTTTGTCGTCTTGTACACTTGTTAAACACTCACTATCTCACACGTGGATTTTGTTTTCAGCTTTCCCTTAAACAAGAAAATAATTAAATGTTTTTTTTTTTTTTTAACTATACTGTGGAATTTTCACAGCATATCTTTTCAAGTAGATGTCAGGAGTATTGGACTGTTTCCTTTTCATTTCAGAGCATGTGTTCTCTTTTTATTGATATGTGGCATCTTATACAGATGGATGTTTTAATTGGTATTGCTAACTGTACATTTTATGAAATGAATGGTTCAAGTTTTGCTGAACTTATTATTTTTTTTTTATTCCAATCTACCAGAAATTTAACACAGTGTATTAACTAAATTTAAAGGCTGTTGTATATTTTATTTACAACTTCATGGTGTCTTATCTTTCATTCTTATATTATCTGTTTTGGCCATCTGGTTCCCTTTTTCTGCAGACTAAAATCCCAAAACACAAGGCTCCAGAATGTATCTTCTGTTTTTAGTCTTGTTTTCTGCAAAATAAATTGGAATTTTTAGTTGCATCATTTTACCGATTTCTTCATTCTTTGTACCCCTGCTTTTTTCCTAACCTTTTCCTTTCGCATTTAGTATTTTTTTTTTCTTCCTGTTTACTTTTGTGAGCATATATCATGAGTCTCTTCGTATTTAAGACATTTCAATTGTCTTAGTTTGGCAGCCAGCTTCCTCATATGGTGCAGAATATATTGCAAGTGTGCCTTCATTACCACATTCATCCGCTAAGGAGCTTTTGCACCCCTGTAGTATTTTGTAGGTTTTTTTTGTGAGGCCCAAAGTATCCCCGCTCTCCTCTCGCATGTTTACCTGTTTGCTGCCTTGTGCTATAAGTTTGGTCTCTTTGGTAATTTTATTCTGTGTTAGATGTTCTTTCTCACAGATTTTTTTTTTTTATTTAAATACTTTCATATTGTTCATGCTTCAGTGATTGTTTTTACATGAACTATTAGTCATACTTCTAAAGTGATAAGTAATTTAACTGTACTTTTAAAAAAAAAAAAAAAAAAAATTCAACAGGAATGACAGTTATAAAGGCAACAAACCACTGCTTATGATTATGACAATAGCCCATATGTATAAACTGATAATAACTTCGAGGCGCACAACAGGAAAAGCATAAAGAAAACACAAGAAGTAACCCAAGTCAGAATGTGACACTAAGTGTCCAAACACCCTTGTTGGTTTTTTGTTTGAAAGAGATAACAGAGAGCAATATGTTTGTAAACTAGACATTGGTCATCTGGAGATGGTGAGAACTAAGAACTTAAAATAGTTTTAAATTATTAGTGACTTTACTGAAAACGTTCTGCTGACTTTTTTTTTTTTTTTTTTAACATTATCTAAATAATCTGGCACACACATGATTAAGTGTGAAAGTACACAAGGTCTAAGGTAAGACTTTGTGTTAAATACATCTGCATTGTGCTAGAGTTAATAATGTACTTTATGAAAGAAACAAATAGAAAACGTCCATTGAGCCATCAATTAAAAAACTACAAAGTACACCCCTGCTGCTCTTTCTACAGCACTGTGCCCTGATTACTTATTGGGTGCTTTAATTTTTAAGAATGAAATCATTTTCCACCAGAATCAGGAGCGGTTGTATTATAGGACAGCCGGAACCACTCACTGGCCATTAATAAGCACCGGGGCAAGTTTGCCACCAAGTAAATGCAAGTATGGAGTTTTTTGTTTGTTGTGTGTTTCAGGTTTTTGCCTTCTTGCATGATAAGTCACTGCCTAATGCGAGTTGGGTTATTCTCTTTGATTCAAGCAGATGACATGTTTCTGTGCAATTCTGATCAGTTCCTTCTGCTAAAGTGATTACTAAAATCATCAGCAAGTAGGAGTGAGTTAGTTCGAGTGGTGGCCATGCTTGCTTAATTCACCACATTTTTATGTTGTGAAAAGTTTGACATCACTTGCGTTTTGTTTCTCTCTCTACGTTTTCATTTTGCCATCACTTTGGAAGTGGTTTATCCCTTTTTACACATAAAGGCAGTTGCAGCAGTTTATGTCTAAATAGTATCTGAATTACCAGATTGCAGGCATGAGTTTGTAAAAGAAAAGAAAAAAGCAAACAAATCTTTTGGAAACCTGAAGCAGCCGTTTTGCAGGTCAAGATTTTTTTATAATTGCCTGATGTAGAAACCTATAAGGAAAAAACATACAAGACATTACAGTAGCCACATATAAGATGCACCAGTTGTAAGACTCGTGTGATAACATGTAAAATTCAGTGTTTTGTTCATTAGAAAGGAAATTGTTAACTGGCTACCATTTAGATGTATCAGTGCCACGTCCACTTCACTAATGATGGCTTTTTATCAAATGGGGTGAGACAGCATTAAAGCTGCAGTGACAAGGAGAGCACAACACTTGTAGTAGTAGAACTGTTGGCCTGTGTACAGAGTCCAGTTAAATGTTTATTTGCATGTCCGACTAATGTGGAAAACCAAAGATTTCGTAACTTTCAACAGTAATAAAATATAGCAGCATTCATTTGCAGAACCTTGCTTCTTTTTATATTCTTCCACTGTTTTTGCTGTTACTCGTCTCTAATAGGTTTCTGTGAATTCAGTGCAGTAAACATAAAATAACAAACCCAGTCCTTAGCTATTCACAAAGATGAGAAAGAACCAAAAAAAGGCATTGCTCCCTTTGAGACTGTCCTGTCTCATTGACACTTTCTGGCTTCAATTAATATGTTGGCAAATCCTAGAAAACATGAACTGAATTTTCTGTGTTTATGTGATGACACCTTTTTAATTTTGCTGTCCAAGTTTTCAGTGAATGACAGTTTGAGATGATTTCAGCCTTTCCATTAAAGGTTGTTGATTTTAGTGGGAGAAGTGCTCATAGCTTTGAGGATTTTTCTGTCATCATTTACCTAACTTGCTCATTGTTGACTGTGAAGTTTAACGGCCATTTATTCTGCAAGCTTTTCCAAAGACTTGGCCTAGTTTTTTGTTCTATCATTCTGGATAATCTAATTCCTTCCAGTGTTTGTTTTTACCTCATGGATATTTTTCAAGTCTTGGTGTATAGGCTGATGTCTACCGGCCCTGAAGAAGTGCACTGAAGGGAAGAGCAAAATCTATGTGCATATTGGAGGCAGGAGGACACATCTAGCAGCCAGTTGTCCAACTACATATGAGATGAGAGAAATTACAAAAAGTTGGATTATTCTGAAATGTTAACATATAGAGAAGTGCAACGAAAAACACGCTGTTCATTTTTTTAATCAAAAATGTGAATCTCTCGTGAAAACATTTGTGTAAAATGTGGATGACCTTTGTATAGTGAGAGAACAGTGCTTTTTCCTCAATATTCTCAACATTTGTGTAGGTAACCAAACCTGTCATACTCTGGACTGCCAGCAGACTAGTAATCAGATTTCATCTTAGCTTTCCAAACACTTGTTACTGTCAGTTTTTCACAACTTGCCAGCGCATATTATGGCTGCTTTGAGCAGTCCATTTGTTGTCGTAGCAGTAGTTATTATTGTCTAATGTACAGAGAGAGCACAGTGAAATTTTTACTTGCATGTCTGACTGAAATGCAAGAATGTTTTCAAATACTGTACAGAGCTTCATTTCATATTGATATTATTTTCTAAATAAAGTTTATTTAGAAAACGCAGATCAGCTTACCTCATGTTCTCTTTACCCCATTTCCGCACCAGTTATTCAAGTAAGCTTCTGATTCCTAAAACCTTGTGGGGGAAAAATGTGGGAAAACAAACTAAGCTGCTGTGAGTTTAAGAAGGTGTTGTCACAGTTTAATGGTGATGCTCAAATTGTAACAGTGGACCTTACCAGTTTGCATACAGGTCAAAGGGGTGGAGGACGCCAAATGTATACTGCTACCTCTGTCAACACTGGGAAACACACTCCAGATAAAGCCACCTTGATGTTTTTAGATTCTTCAACTGTTTTAATGGCATCCAACTTCATATTTTAGGTAGGGAAATAAGTGATCATTTCTCTGTTGCTAGGTCATGGATTTCTTAAATAATTGAGGAAAATTGGGTGTTTAGCAGTTGATTTGATGAGACCCATCACCACAAAGCATGGTCTGTCTGCTCTTCAGTTCATTCTGTATCCGGATGATGCCAGAGTTTACACACAGGCGGATATGTCTAAAGACCTCAGGCTGACTCTGTCTTTTACGTGATAAGGACGAGAGTCATGGGGTCTGTAGTTAATGATTTTTAAACAGCTTAATGCCTCCTTTTTATTTCTAAATATCTTAAGACTAAAGATTTGGGTCTAGACTGGTAGAGATGGTGAAGCACTACGAGTACTGCACTTAAGGATGATCCTTAATAGCTGGCTGACTTTTGATCTAATTAAAGAACAAATAAGTAAAATGGAGTAGAAATGATACCTTCTAAGAGAAATAGTTTTTAAAAATAAAAAGCTGTAATACTACTCATTTATTAGCCATTTTTGAATGTAATTTTATATCTATATATTGGCTTGTGAAACTGTGTTGTTGAGACACTTTTTGTTCTTTACATTTTGAAAGCTGGTTGTCAAATATTTATTTTGTAGCCACTGTCTTTCACTGAAGTGTATGACAGATTTGAAAGAGAGCCCCAATTGTCTTCCCAGCTATTAGCTTTTGGCATTAGGCTGTGAATTTAGATTTCCGAGTCTCAACAGCAATAGAGTAATCATGCTTTTATTCCCCGCACTGTACACATTTTGATTTCTAGAGGCTATGGTAGTACTACATTGTACTGATGGACGTACTCAAATCTGTTAGAGTCCTAGATGTGTGTTCCGATTATAATAATGAACGTCATTTCTTGTCCCTTGGCTTCTTCTGTTGTATTTGTTTGAACAGTATTCCATTTTTGTCCATTCCTGCTACAAACAAATCTCCCTCTGGGATAATAGTCTTATCAAACCTAACCATTTGGTTTGGACCATTAGTATAAAGAATGAAGTAGTTTACTTCTTTTTGGATCAAACACCATTTCAGCAACAGTCTTCCATTTTAAATCCTGTTATCAATAAGAGAACCTTCTCTTGCTGTTTCTGTGTAATTAAATGAATGCCTACAGTGTAAACATGTTGACAGCCAATGATAATTCTAAAATGAGCATTATTGTATTGTATTAAACATACAAGGTGCTTCTGTTGTTACTTATGGCTTCTTAAATAACCTCAGTTGAGTAGTATTATCTGCATCATGCTGCAAATTTTTAATAAGGCTTACGTGTCAGGGTGTTTGATGAGAAAGTGTAATTGTGTTGCTGGATCTGCTGTTTGTCGTTTTAACTGATGAATGGTATGTCGGAAAACCACCACCTGCACGATTTAAATACACAGCATGGCGGACGTACACTTTTAGTGTAGGCTTTTGTTTAAATCACAGTTAGGGAGAGTTCATTTTTGTATAAGGCCCGCCAGCCTTTACATTTAAGATGTCGCATTTGTGTTCTAGTGATTATTGTTTAATGTCTGTATAGCCTATTCAGGAATATAACATCAAAACTGGTTATATTTATTCCACTTTTTCAAGTATTTGATTCTGAAGCCCCCTGTAAATGTATAGCTGCATGGAATTTGTTTGAGTACGTAGTTTTGTGACGTGTTGCATGGATTTTCCTTCTTTATTTTCCATCTGTCATGCCCAGTTTTTACTTACAGCGCTGAGGCTGCCTTTTAATTCACTATGCAGCCTTTCATTACCGAGAGTATCGCTACGCTGTCTGTATTAAAATATGCTTTTTTTCATCCATCCATCTGTTATCCAACCCACTATATTGCAACTACAGGGTCACGGGGGGTCTGCTGGAGCCAATCCCAGCCAACACTGATTTCTATAATTTCCAAATTTTCATACAATAAAAAAATGATATACTTGTGCTTAACCACTAAAATTTTACTGGATGTAAAAGAATAAATGTCATTCATTTAATGTTAGCAAAAAGAAAAAAAACAGTACTTGCCAAGTAATATTGCCTTCTATGGTAGAATGACTATAATTAAGAACTTTGAAAATGTTGTTAATTTATAGTTGATTTGTAACTTTGTTACTTAAGATGCTATATTTGAACTCCTTTTTTAATGTGAAGATTTTTTTGTGCACAGATTGTATTGTTAGTCACTGCCTGGGAAAGTCAAAAGCCCAAAAAAATGCTAAACCTTGTTAGATGTCGCCTTTCTACATGCGTCAAGATGAACAGCCTTTTATTTGTATTCATTTCTGAAGTTTTTGTGGTTGAGCTTAGCTGTACATAGTTCCAAGTCCGGCTATGCAAATGGTTATCACTGCAGCTTTAAGCTGCTATTTCAATCACGTATCTTCTAAAGGGCTTGAAAATGATGATCAGCCACAGAGCTGAGAGCAAAACCATACGTTAGTACATGTCTGAGATCAAGATGTCATGACCTATCTGTGATAAGCTTTCATCGGGTTTCCTGTTCTGATTCAGTGGAAGGGCCTGTAGGGTTGGCAGTGTTGAGGGTTTGGTGTTTTTTTTTTTTAAACAGCTTTACTCTTTGTCACGTTTACAGTTTAGCCACTTCTTTCTTTAATCGGATGCTCTTTGGTTTTAATGTAATGACTTTTATTCACTTCAGGACTGTTTTGCATTATGCACAATTATGTTATTTCAAAGTTTAGTTCTAGTGTTCTCCTCAAAAATTTGTCATTATGCCAGTGTGTGGTGCTGGCTACATACATGGCATACATGGCTACTAACATGGGCTTGTGCTTTCTATTCCCTTTTTAAGAGCTTGTAGCTCTGCTTTTGATGGTGGACTTTAGCCAGGTCAGTCTGCCTTCCATTTAAACGTAAAGAAGGCTGCGTAGAAGACTGGCTTCATTCGAAGTCTGTGCTGTGATGAGCTTAAGCAGGTAATGCAGACATGCAAGTAGAGACTCCCTGAGTGGAGACCACGGGTTTTATTCCATCTATGCAAAATGTTCATTTCAGCATCTTTATTTTGAAAATGTACATTAAACTGCTTTTTTTAATCTGACCCAGCCATGTTCAGTATAATAATCTTAAATGTTTGGATGTCACCTAAAAGAGAAAAAGAAAACCTCAGCTACATTGTGGCACAGCTTTCTATCTGCCAGGGGTGAAAAGAGAATAACGCGACCAGAACCACAAGGGTAACCAATGCCAAAATTCTCTTGCTTTTTCTGATGTGGTTTGTGGTGGTTTCTCTAAATTGCTGTCTTTTCACTGCCTCCCTTTCCCACATGCCTGACTTGATGAGGCAGTCGTTATCAGGTAAGTTTGTCCAAACTCAGCCCCCTGCCACAGCTGCCATCTGTATGACTGTTTTTGTTTCTTTTTTTAAATTAATTTTAAATAGCATCTTCCAATCTGTTTGCACTTCTTACACATGTTAAGATGTAGTCATGCTATGTTTTGCTTGTTTTCATCTTTCCATTGTTTGTAACATGATTATTGCATGTTTTTAAAAATGTGCAGATTACTTTGTAAAGTAGAACACACATACAGAATCGGCTTCCCCTTGATTTTAATTGCGTGTGAATTGCAAACAGTGTTGTTCTCAAGTTTTGTTAGTTTCTAATGCCTTGATCGATCTTTGTAATAGCATCTGTTAAACTGAGAAGGTCTACCATTTCATTTATAGAAGTGTAAGGAGCAGTTTTACAGTCACTTCCTTTTCTGCCCAGGGAGTAATAACATGGAAATTTGAATTTATTTCTGCAGATCCAGTGCTTAAAAGGTCAGAGGGGACTGTCCGACCAACACACTTTTGATGGTATCCATATAGTAAACCACTACTTAAGAGATGATGTGTCATACCACTCTTCAGATGAAGATCTAATGCCACATTCTTCCAGGGTCTCAGTTTGTGATGGTCCTCAACGGTATGAAGGATGCCGCAAAGCCACAAAATTGGTGTTCCATGAAAGAATGGAAAATAGTGACAGCGAAAGTGACAATGAAGATGGCAACCTAGGGCTGTCTTCAGTGTCTGTTGACCAGAAGCAAATTGCCCAGAAAAAGGTTGAGCCATATTCCACTACAGTTTGATGCCTGGGTGCAGTGGCAGCTCCCTGCTCTTCGAATGTACAGTAGAAGTTTGGTCTACCGTTATGCTCTTTATTTTCTGGAACTCAGAAGATGCTGTGATCAGTTTTGATGGTAGCCATGCTAAATATCTATGGATGACATCCACCAAATTGAGGAAATGCAACACATCTGCATTATGGTCTGCCTTACCTTTGCCAAATGTGTCCATTGTACATATCATATCCATGCAAAAGACTTGATTATAGCAGCAGAGACACCGGGTGCTGGCAGTATTAAGACACATTCTCTTTGTGCCTAAATGACCTGCACTGGGGTACCCAGGAGCAGTGCGAGAGTCCCTGGATGATAAGCAACATCTTGTGCAATATTGTGTTTTATGCTTGACAGGACTCTTTTATGTGTTTTATTTTTTATTTTGTCTTTTTGATGAAGCGTTGAGGAACTCTCTTATGACAAGGACCTCGAGTTATTTTTCATCTTCAGTTTCAAAAGTAGAAAATAAATAAGCAATTATGGGACAAATTCATAGCTCTATATTATAGCTTTACTGTGAGCCATAGTGGTTCACTATTGAATGTTCACTTCTGAAATTATATTTCTTTCTGTCATCTGAACAGTATCAAGCTATTAAGAACATGCGTTAGTCTTTTAGTATTTATTTGTGCTTGTTAAAAGCAGAAATTGTAATGTTTGTTGCAGTGGTGTATATGTATGTGCATGTGTTTTTTTCCCTCCTTTTAGCTAAACTTTATTCTGAAAATATCTTTTATTATTGCAATAACATTATTGCTGCTGTAAGTTTGCATCAATGTTGTCAGCCACTAAGAATAAGATTTCATTTTAAAATTTTTATTGAAAACATTGTGTTAAAAAAAGACTCACTGAAGAAAAGCAAAGGAAGTTTAAAAAATGCTTACCAGTAAATAACACTAGCAATGTCATCAACTAAAATAGATAAGTGTATATATGTATATTTATATATACATATATATGACCAACACTGCTGAGTTCTTAACTTGAAATATATGTGTATAATGTGATTATAATAAATTTTTTCTGTGATTTAATTATTTCAATCAAAGATATCCTTATTTTGAGTACTGTTTTGTTAACTACAACTTTGCATTATATATAGTGATAAAACATTCAAATAGGCCATCCCAAAATGTTATGAATGTACAAATCAAATGAAGGCTATTGGTGTTATTGTAATATTTCTAGGCAGACACAAGGCCAAGTATTTAAATTTGTTAAATGCAAATAGGAGTTAAATTTTATGAATTTGCTAATACTGAAATAACTTCTTCAAAAGATTACTACACCAAAAAATATATTAATCTGTTGTATTACTTTCCTTATTTTATTTAGTTGTAAAGGCCAAGGGAAATTGAAAATGGGGATAACAACAAACCCAATAGGGCAAACAATATCAACACATCCATGAAAAATCTGTTTCCGCGTGTCACATAATCCACATGTCGGGTATCCACTTGTATGCTCACAATCTCCCAAACACATGTATTTCTGCTCAAATACATATATATATATATATATGTATGTATGTATGTATGTATGTATGTATGTATGTATGTGTATATATCTATACTAATAAAAGGCAAAGCCCTCACTCACTCACTGACTGACTGACTGACTCATCACTAATTCTCCAACTTCCCGTGTAGGTAGAAGGCTGAAATTTGGCAGGCTTATTCCTTACAGCTTCCTTACAAAAGTTGGGCAGGTTTCATTTCGAAATTCTACGCGTAATGGTCATAACTGGAAGGTATTTTTCTCCATTTACTGTAATGGAGTTGAGCTTGACCGCCGTGGGGGCGGAGTATCGTGTGACATCATCACGCCGCCCACGTAATCACGTGAACTGACTGTCAACGCACTATGTAGAAAACCAGGAAGAGCACCAAAATACGCTGAAGAAAACATGCATTATATAATTGAGAAGGCAGCGAAACAATAAGAAGCGAGCGAGTGACATATACAACCATATTCATCAGTGCAGCTACTTCGGAAACAAAGAAAGGTATAAACCTAAACTTTAAATTAAGTTAATAGACAGGCTGCCGCTGGTGTTTTCCATGCCCACGGGTAATGCGGGATACAAGTTTAATGAGAGGACGCAGGATATAAATGAGAGTTTTGATCACTTTGTAACTAAGTTAAAATTGCAGGTGAAGGGGTGTGCTTATGCAAATTCCGAGGGTGGAGGAGTCACATTATCATCTCCCCTCCCATTTACCTCATTTCGCTCTGAGCTGAGCTCCGTGGCTAACGCCGTCTTCCGAAGCAACTTCGTCACACTGCCACCAAGTTAATACACACGCTGTCTCTAGACTTTCTCCACACTGAATCCTCCAGGCACTACTTACAAAAGGTTACATTGACAATCGTGTTACGTTATTTTTAAAATGTTTAATTTTCTTAGCACAAGCACAGCTGAGAAGCTTCGATGCATGTGCTCCATAACGCGTTAAAAAATAATGCATTTAATCACACTTTGCATTACAAGCAAAGGGGAACTTTTGTCAATGCATGATTTCCTGGTACACCGATAACATTGATCAGCGCATCCCAATTCATTTTAGCCTCGCACCACCTTGGTTTGAGAAGAAGTATGAAAAGATATGAGGTTAACACACAAAAACAGATCACCAATTCAAGCTTTATGAATAATCGATTCGCCATCAATAATTGTTTTGGTAAAGCCATACTCAGTGTAATCCTCCTTCCATTTTATAATTTTTCCACCACTAGCCATGATTAAATGAACGGTAAAAAAGTAAGAGCGAAGCGAGGGTGACTTATTTAGGCAGGCATATATATGACAGCAACACTCATGACAATGTCAATCATGTTACGTTATTATTAAAATGTTTCCTTTTCTTTTTCATTACTTCTTTAACCCATTACTTCTCCGCTGCGAGGCGCGGGTATTTTGTATATGAATGACCTCCAAAGAGCGCGGAGACTTTTGATCATGTGAACGTGTCTGCAAAAACTGGCGTCTCCTGCCCAGCCAAAGTCGAGCAGCCGGCGCGCGCGCATAAGTGTGCCGGCCTTTCACACGCTGACTGCACTTCTGCGGCAAAATAATATTAAGGCGCTTCGCACTTTATTTTGCACGTATACGATTATGAGGTCGTCAGCTCTTATGAAGACACGCACAGGAGTGAAGGACTGACAGTGCCATCACAGCCGATTAATAGCTGGGACGTCTCACCAGTCTGCACAAGACCCACCGCGACTGTCCCCAAAAGGCGCTCATATCGTCAGCGAACACATCTCTCTATACTATATAAAAGAAAAGAAAAAGGCAACTTTCCTTTCTTTACACCTTTT
>JANRMT010062856.1:90571701-90605369 GCA_026402145.1 Polypterus bichir lapradei
ATGTATATATATATATATATATATATACACACACACACACACAGGGAGGCGTCCAGGAGGCATCCTGATCAGATGCCCGAGCCACCTCATCTGACTCCTCTCGATGCAGAGGAGCAGTGCCTCTACTCTGAGCCCCTCCCGGATGACTGAGCTTCTCACCCTACGGAGTAAAACATTTTTTAGCCGCTTGTATTCGCGATCTCATTCTTTCGGTCACTACCCATAGCTCATGACCATAGGTGAGGGTATGAACATAGATCGACTGGTAAATTGAGAGCTTTGCCTTACGGCTCAGCTTCTTTTTCACCACGACAGACCGATGCAGAGCCCGCATCACTGTGGACGCCACACCGATCCGCCTGTCAATCTCATGCTCCATTCTTCCCTCACTCGTGAACAAGACACTGAGATACCTGAACTCCTCCACTTGGGGCAGGATTTCGCTACCAACCCTGAGAGGGCACTCCACCCTTTTTCGGCTGAGGACCATGGTCTTGGATTTGGAGGTGCTGATTCCCATCCCAGCTGCTTCACACTCAGCTGCGAACCGATCCAGAGAGAGCTGAAGATCAAGGCCTGATGAAGCAAACAGTTCAACATCATCTGCAAAAAGCAGTGAACCAATCCTGAGTCCACCAAACCGGACCACCTCAACGCCCTGGCTGTGCCTAGGGATTCTGTCCATAAAAGTTATGAACAGAATCGGTGACAAAGGGCAGCCCTGGCGGAGTCCAACTCTCACTGGAAACGGGTTCAACTTACTGCTTGCAATGCGGACCACGCTCTGACACCGGTTGTACAGGGACCGAACAGCTGTTATCAGGGGGTCCTGTACCCCATACTCCCGAAGCACCCTTCACAGGATTCCCCGAGGGACAAAACATCAAACATCTTTTCCAAGTCCACAAAACACATGTAGACTGGTTGGGCAAACTCCCATACACCCTCCAGGACCCTGTTAAGGGTGTAGAGCTGGTTCACTGTTCTGCGACCAGGACGAAAACCACACTGTTCCTCCTGTATCCGAGGTTCAACTATCTGATGGACCCTCCTCTCCAGAAGCCCCTAATAGACTTTTTCCAGGGAGGCTGAGGTGTGTGATCCCTCTGTAGTTGGAACACACCCTCTGGTCCCCCTTTTTAAAGAGGGGGACCACCACCCTGTTCTGCCAATCCAGAGGCACTGTCCCCTATGTCCATGTGATGTTGCAGAGACATGTCAACCAAGACAGTCCTGCAACATCCAGAGCCTTGAGGAACTCCGGGCGTATCTCATCCACCGCCGTGGCCCTACCATCAAGGAGTTTTTTTGACCACCTCGGTGACCTCAGTCCCAGAGATGGCGGAGCCCATCTCCGAGTTCCCAGGCTCTGCTTCCTCATTGGAAGGCATGTTAGTGGGATTGAGGAGGTCTTCAAAGTACTCCCCCCACCGACCCACAACATCCCGAGTCGAGGTCAGCAGCGCACCATCCCCACCATATACAGTGTTGACACTGCAGTGCCTCCCCCTCGTGAAACGCCGGCCGGTGGACCAGAATCTCCTCGAAGCCGTCCGAAAGTCGTTCTCCATGGCCTCCCCAAACTCCTCCCACCCCCGAGCTTTTGCCTCAGCAACCACCGCTTGGCCTGCCGGTACCTATTAGCTGCCTCTAGAGTCCCACAGGACAAAACAGTCCGGTAGGACTCCTCCTTCAGCTTGATGATATCCCTCACCACCGGTGTCCACCAACAGGTTCGGGGATTGCCGACACGACAGGCACCGGCCACCTTATGGCCACAGCTCCGGTCAGCCGCCTCAACAATAGAGGCATGGAACATGGCCCATTCAGACTCAATGTTCCCCACCTCCCTTGGGACGTGGTCGACGTTCTGCTGGAGGTGGGAGTTGAAGCTACTTCTGACAGGGGACTCTGGCAGACGTTCCAAGCAGACCCTCACAACACGTTTGGGCCTACCAGGCCTGACCAGCATCCTCCCCCACCATCGAAGCCAACTCACCACCAAGTGGTGATCAGTTGACAGCTCCGCCCCTCTTTTCACCCGAGTGTCCAAGACATGTGGCTGCAAGTCCGACGACACGACCACAAAGTCGATCATCGAACTGAGGCCTAGGGTGTCCTGGTGCCAAGTGCACATATGAACACCCCTATGCTTGAACATGGTGTTCGTTATGGACAATCCGTGATGAGCACAGAAGTCCAATAACAAAACACCGCTCGGGTTCAGATTGGGGGGGCCATTCCTCCCAATCACACCCTTGCAGGTCTCACTGTCATTGCCCACGTGAGCATTGAAGTCTCTCAGCAGTATGAGGGAGTCCCTAGAAGGAATGCCCTCTAGTACCCTCTCCAGGGACTCCAAAAAGGGTGGGTACCCAAGACTGCTGTTTGGCGCATATGCACAAACAGTTAGGACCTGTCCCCCGACCTGAAGGCGGAGGGAGGCTACCCTCTTGTCCACCAGGGTAAACCCCAATGAACAGGCTCCAAGTCGGGGGGCAATAAGTATGCCCACATCCACTCGGCGCCTCTCACCTGGGGCAACTCCAGAGTGGTAGAGAGCCCAGCATCTCTCAAGGAGCATGGTTCTAGAGTCCAAGCTGTGCGTCGAGGTGAGCCTGACTATATCTAGCCAGAACCCCTCGACCTCTCGCACTAGCTCAGGCTCCTTCCACTTCAGAGAGGTGACATTCCACATCCCAAGAACCAGCTTCTGTAGCCGAGGATCGGACCACCAAGGTCCCCGCCTTCGGCCACCACCCAGCTCACACTGCACCCGACCTCCTTGGCCCCTCCCATAGGTGGTGAGCCCATGGGAATGGGGACCCACGTTGCCTCTTCGGGCTGTGCCCGGCTGAGCCCCATGGATGCAGGCCTGGCCACCAGGCACTCGCCATCTAGCCCCAACTTCCAGAGGGGGGACCCGGTGACCTGC
Source organism: Polypterus bichir lapradei (assembly GCA_026402145.1). Classification (NCBI taxonomy): domain Eukaryota; kingdom Metazoa; phylum Chordata; class Cladistia; order Polypteriformes; family Polypteridae; genus Polypterus; species Polypterus bichir. The sequence goes on from JANRMT010062856.1 coordinate 90,574,637, forward strand.
ATTTGGGCGAGGGAAAAACGTTGTCCAAATTTTTTATTCTTCATAGGAGGTTTGGTTGAACCGCTCTTTGTCATACACACACTCTATATATATATATATATATATATATATATATATATATACACACACACACACACACACACACACACACACAAACACACCAACAGACAACAGCATTAACCATCGATGTGAGCTTTAAGCAGGTTGATGCCCAGCTAACATATCTTGGTGGCCCTTTAAAAAGTCTGCATACACATGCTTAATTATTTTTTGGAGATTACACAATTGTTTAGGCAGCCCTACTTATGAACTGAACAGCAAAGAGTGCAGTCTGCCTTCCTTTTACTGTGATACTAGGCGATACACCCAAAATCATCAGCTTCCTCAGCTTTAATTTAAAAGCCTGATGCAACCATGGAGGCTTTTCACACATACGCATATAGACAACAGGAAGTTGCTTTGTTAATCACGTAATATACCGACTTTCATACTGCATACCACCTTCTGTTTGCCTTCTTTAAATCTACAGTAAAGGACAACACAAGCGTTCATGCCAAAGTGACTTGAGTAGGGTGGTGTAGAGGGGCAGCAGCGGTGGGCCTAAGTCATATCATATTTCCATCTCTTTGGTCACAAAGCTGCATCACTGGGGATTCATAAAGACAAAGGCCTTGCAGTTCCCAAAAATCCACATAAACACTGAAGCAGCAAAGGAAGCTGGACACAGGGGTCACTTAATGACAGCTGAAGTTCAAGTCATCAATTAAGGCATTTAAAGTTAATAATTAATCAACAATTAAGGCTGAATTACAGTTCAAACCTGTAGAATATAGAAAATATGAATGTTGAAAAGGTTTGTTTGTTTTTTTTTTTTGTTGTTAAATGGCAACATTTTTTTTTTTTTTTTTTTTTAACACCTCAAAAAGATAAAGAGAGACCAGGAAGCTATGCAGTGGTAAATGCTATTTTTGCCACAACATTGTCATTTTAAAGATTTAACAGAGTAGCAGATGCAGAAATGAAATAATAGCACAGGATTAGGTGGCTTGACACAAGTCGTTCTCTGCTTGGATTCAAGTGTCCTGCTGGATGGATGACCACTGGGTCACAATGGGACCCTCAGTGCTCGACTCCCAGTAGTCAGAAACAGCACAAAGAGAATGGAGCTCATGCCTACACTTAGGTGACAGGGGGGACTCAAACAGTGTTGGACCCTTTAGATGGGACCATGGGAGGGAAAACCAGTGAATCCATAGGGCACAGGGAGAACATGCAAACCACTGCACCACAGGGGAACATGCTGAAGCATCAAAAAGTCCTGAAGGGACCCAGATAAACCAGCTGGGATCGACAGACCACTCGCCCACTCATCGGCTAAACTAACTCACCCTGTCAGCCTATGAGGAAATCATATTAGCGTTCATGATAGAAGATAACACCTCAGGCCCAGTGAATAGTCAAATCGTCCAAAAAAATATCTGCATCATCCTCAAAAGTTATTTCAGGAGTGTTTTGTAAAAGGATGAAACAGACATCTTGGCCAAATAAAAATGAAAGACTACATTCTTCAGTAACAGGTCCACGTCAGGTCTCCAGCACCGCCATCCTGGTGTCCTGGCTCCGAGTCTCGTCTTGCTGCCTCCAGGCCCAGAAAAACTGCCATAACAGATCAGAACTTGAGAGAATTGTAGTGAACAAAGGGAGGCCATCTGTCAGCCGACGTGCGATAAGATCATGGAGTGAAAGGTTGAACAGTGACGTCAACGTCTAACCTGACCTTCACGCAAATGCAGTGGCAGAACCTGAAATGAGAAGACCATGCTACAAAATTCAACCAACACCCAAAGGAGAATTTTTGGAAAATTTTATTTAGTAAGAAAAAAAAAAAAAACAAACATAGTTCAATAAAGTAAAAGCAGCCCTGCAAGTACAAACATATTACACCCCCCTCCCACCCAACCCAAAGACAGTGCGTGAAAATCAGCACTGAAGCCCATCCTTGAGCATTAAATAAGATAAACAGACGGGGCAACAAGATACCAGATGACTTTTGTAATCAAAGAAATTAAATAGAATACGTGTCCAAACTTATCTGTTCTCTTTGATTCTCTTTATCTCACAATTACAGAACATCAAAGTCAAAAAAATACACCAAAATTCCAAAAATAGGCAAGTGAGGAACTACATATAAGCAAAAAAAATAAAAACACACACTCACACACCACGACCCGGCCTGTGAGCTGAGGACTGGGAGTGGACAGCAGTGGATGTGGAGCCCAGGGGTTGCTGCCAAGTCGTCAATTGTCTGACCAGTGGCAGATGCCAGCTTGCTCTTCTAACAGTGGCCATGGCAGGCAGGTGGGTGGGCAGGACAGCGTTTGGAATTCGCAAATCTCAGGTAAACTATCAGAGGAAACAATTTGGTTTCCATCCAGAAAGAGAAATTCTCAAAAGTGAAAACATGGAAAAACAAAAAAGGCCTGAACTACCACGACCATAGGCCGCCCTAATTCAGGGCATTCATTAGAAATGGAACGATTTACTTCATGAGGTAGCAGTACATAATAAAACAAGAATAACCTGCGTCAGTTATTTCAAGTATTAAAATATGTGTTTCAGTTTAAATGTTGTGGAAGGTAGCCTCGGACACTAACAGGCAGACACAGTAAGTCCCAAACACACACATTTATTTACAATAAAAGTCCGCACACAACACAGTGCCTTTCTCTTCCACTCTCCGGACTGCTTCTACCGCCTTTCCACCTCTCCTCCCGAGCGTTGCCTTCTTCCTCCCGACTCCAGCTCTCTCACTCGAGGCTGGCAGCCTCTTTTATAATTACCTGGATGTGCTCTGCGATGAACTTCCGGCGGCACTTCCTGGTGTGGAGGACGTGCTGGCCTCCAGGGCTCCACAACTGTCTGGGACGCCCTGTGGTCCAGGGGAGGTATTGTCCCTCTCCCGGTCCTTCCAGGCATCTCGGCCGGGCATGGGCCCTGGCCGTCCACCACAATGTTTAAAGCCTAAATAGTCTTGATTGTAATAGAAACCCTCCGACAGTAATCTAACCTTCTATGGCCCTATTAAAGCAGGGGTGCCCACACTCTTGTGGCTTGTGAGCTACTTTAAAAATGACCAGGTCAAAATGATCTACCTACATTAAAAATGATATATACGGAGTATCAGAGGTGGGTAGTAACGAGCTACATTTACTCCATTACATTTACTTGAATAACTTTTTAAAAAATTTGTACTTCTAAGAGTAGTTTTACTGCACCATACTTTTTACTTTTACTTGAGTACATTTGTGAAGAAGAAACGCTACTCTTACTCCGCTACATTGGGCAACACTCAATCATTACTTTTTTTCCATTAGATAAAGTCTGACAGACAATTTTCAATCTGCTCTGTGTATGCGGATGCTGTCAAGTTGCCCACACGCCTTCCATTGCGTCTCCAGCTCTGACGTGAGGTTTTGGATGTTCCCCAAATCAAGGCGCTGCAGCTTTGAGGACAGATGTTGCATTTTTCGTTTGAAAGCATTAACTGAGCTAATCATTTTGACCAGTTTTGTCTTTTCCTTGCAGCTGTGAATTATCTTTCAACATGTTGGTCAGATCGGAAAAAAAAATGCCAAGTCTAGCAGCCATTGATCCTTATTAAGTTGCTTGTATTCTGCATGTTTAATGACAAGGAGAAACTCCTTTTTGTCCGGCCAGGGGTCTTGAAATCTCAGCAGGAATTTCACCCTAGCCATCTGTCTCAACTAAGGCATCTTTTATCATCTGTCCATCTTGGAAGGACTTCTTATGCTTAAAGATCGAGTGACTCACCCAGAACGATGCATCGGTGTGTCTGCCTTTGCTTTTGAATTCAGCTGAGTGAAAAATGACGGCTTACCGATTAACTGCGATTTTAGTTCCCTCTCCTTTCTCTTTCTCAGATCGCTTTTTGGAAGGAAGTCAGTTTCATAGTTTTTATGAACAGTTCGAAAGTGCCTTTCCACATTTTCCTTCTTTGGAATAGCAATGATAGATTGACAGATCAGACAAACACACTTCGATTGTGACATTGTGAGAAAAAAAAAATCCTCTTCCAATTCCACTTCCAGCCTATAAAAAATAAAATATTTTTTTAAAATCCCTTCTTTCAGCATAAAGATGAAAGACGCCTCACGCCTGGACAAACTGGTGAGGAAGGCAGGCTCTATTGTAGGAGTAAAGTTGGACAGTTTAACATCTGTGGCAGAGCAACGGGCATTAAGCAAACTCCTGTCAATCATGAATAATCCACTGCATCCACTGAACAGTGTCATCTCCAGGCAGAGGAGTAGCTTCAGTGACAGACTTTTGTCACTATCCTGCTCCACTGACAGACTGAGGAGATCGTTCCTCCCCAACACAATGCGACTCTTCAATTCCACCCGGGGGAGTAAATGCTAACTTTTTTCATTTTTATTACTATTTAATTTAATATTGTTTCTTTGTATCAGTATACTGCTGCTGGATTATGTGAATTTCCCCTTGGGATTAATAAAGTATCTATCTATCTATCTATCTATCTTTAGTTGATATAAATTGGAAGGCTAACTAGATCACTTAGATAGCCGGAGTTTTGCAGTAGCTCACACGTTTGTTTGTGCGCGCGGGATGACCAGTGTGTTAGAAGAAAAGAGATCTCAGACTGGCCGCCCTGTATGTCAATCAAGTGGCAAAGGCCATTGGGAGGATATATGATAGACTAGCATTTAAAAAAAAAAACAAAACTTTTTGAATGCAACACGATCTACATGCACTACCTTTACGATCTACTGGTCGATCGCCATTGACATATTGGGCACCCCTGTATTAAAGGATTAAAAATAACATCATATTTATAATCACTGGCCTTGAAATAGTCTAACACACCATCCCACATGCTGCTGTTTAAAATTTGCCATTTTTAACCTTCTCGGAGTGGCTGTTCAAGGGCTAGGACCACCGGTAAAGAATCAAATATCAAAAATGTTATTTTCGTGATCAGCAACTCTCCACATGCCATTATTTTACCAATCCCTTTATTTTCAAAGTTTTGTGAAAAGGAGTAACTAAGACCTCTCAAATCCCATTAAACCTCTGGGGACAGGCAACTGGCATGCACACCTTCAAGTCCTTCTGCTCATTTTTGTTGATGACACCCATTGGTTAACTCCATCATAAGACCGTCATTTCCTGAATAAAAATTTGGCTCAGACACAGCATAAAAATGAGGAGTTTTCAAGTCTAGAGGGGAAACCTGAAAGCGAGGCGTCTTGCATAGCTGCACACCCAGGTGAGTCGAACGGGACGTCATGGGCGGGATTTTCTCATACTGGTGAATGAGGAGCCACCAGGCAAAAAAAAACCTGGAGTGATCTCAAACTTTCATAAGTAACTCTTTATGAACACAAATATTTAAAAGCATATAAAAACAAAAAAAAAATAAAATAAAATCTCATGCTCAGCAATCCTGGAACACACGCACTTCAGGCACCAAACCAATGGTGTCAGCTACTCTGTCCTGCCCCGTGGGGTGGTCACCACTCTCATTAATGGCTCCAGCAGTCTGACATCAGTTAGGAAACGAGTGCACTGAGCTCTGCAGAAAGGACGCCCACACAGCTGCCTGTCACTATGATGTCACCCTCCTATTAAACTTGCAATCTTAAAGCCAGAAGCACAATCATTTTCAGCATATAATTGTTTCTTTACCACCTTCATAATCAGGCATTTAATGTGTACCACCTTGTAAATGGGGGCACTGTGCTGACCTGGTGAGCTCCATGAACCACAATCAATAAAGTTTCAGGGTTTTTTTATTCATTTTAGTAGTTATTCATTTTTTTCAACTATTTTAATATAATAAATTAGTAATTCTGAGTAAGAGCAAAATACATTAGATAAATATATCTTACTATTAAATTATATTTCTATTTCTCTATCTCCCTGATCACTCCTATCACTTTCTTTTATGTGGATTTGTTTCCTGGACACTTTTTGCCTCACACTCTCCATCTTGCATTTTTTAACTTGCACTCTTTAATTTAATATTGTTCTTTATCAATATGCTGCTGCTGGAGTATGTGAGTTTCCCCTTGGGGATTATTAAAGTATTAATTTATCTGTCTATCTATTTTTTGGTCAAAACTCCATCCCGGAGCTTAACTGCCATCCCAAATACATTTGCCTCTTATTTCAGTGGCGCGTCTTTTAAAAGGAGGAGCCTTGCAGGAATGGGGGGCTTTTAAAGCACAAACCTGTGATGGGACCACTACATCTCAGCTACTTATCACCTAAGCTAGCAGCGTTCATATTTAAAGAGCTTGTGTGTGTCCTAAAACAGAGTCTGGGCTTTGTGTTTCTCATGAAAGCCATTCTCCACAGTTTCTCTAACAGCGCCTCTCTTGGCCAACTGTCCACCTTTGACTCTAGTTCCTTGTCACTTTCAATCTTGCATTACAAGATACATTTCTAGTTTATTGACATCAAAGGTTTATGACAATGAACATAACACACAGGCCAAAACGGTTCTACTTGCTCAGATACCCTTTAGACTTCGCTCTCACCAAGACAGAGCAAAAAAGGACAAAGGCGTTCTGCGACTCAAAAATACTGAAATAGCTAACAGGTTAACGTGGATTCCTCGTTCCCAAATGTTGTATGTTTCTCATTAAATCATTTGTTCTCATTTTTAAATAAATTGACATTCTTTTTCCGTTGTCTTACAGTAGGTGGGCTAAACCACTTCAAAGTAAGCAGCATAAGATGGTCTGCTAGCAGTTTAGGGCAGTGATGTCGCACTGGGTGTTACTCCACTAAGACCTGCTGGAGGATCAGAGGTTACGGAGATCTCAAAACACTCTGATATGTAAAAAAAGATTTTATGAAATTAAGATCTAAGCGGGGTACATGTTCAAAAAATCTGATCCAGCAACCGGGGGCCTGACGGGATGGCCCAACAGTTATGACCTTAACCCTGATACATTCTGGACACACCGAGTTGGGAGAGATGGTTTGGCTCTTTGTATTCCTTAACTCTGGCTCGTGTCTCAACTGTGCTGAACGTCTTGTATACATGTGTGAGTGAGAGGATACTTCCTGTCAGCTCCACGAAATGTAAACTCAAACGTGACCGGCGCTCTACCAGCGTCTCATCAGCTCACACAACAGTTATCCGTGCGCATTCAGAACCGGCCGACATGTTTTAAACAAGATTATGTCAGCTGCTTACATCTCCATCTAGAGACTTGACGTTCCTCCGAAAGCAGACAGAGCAGGGGCACTTTCTTGGAGGTCAAAGTACTGTTGCAGGTATTTGGCTCTAATACAATCAGCATTTTCAATTGAATATTTCCATGAAGCTACACTATTTCCCCCATGCCTGGGGCAAGCAGTCCAAACAAGATGTTACCTGGCGAGTATCAATAACAGGCCTACACTGGCCACTGGTCCTACTGTCCAGCACCCTGTAAACAGCCACACCGGCTCAGACACGGGGAGCTCTCAACTTAACGTCCTTATTCCTCAGAAGATCTTCACAAAATTTGTTTGATTATAATTGGAAGACATTTGTGTATATTGAAAGTCTTTTTTTCCCCCTATGTTTGGTGCAATATTTGCCAAACATTTTTTAATCAAAAGCTGTTAGAATCAGAACACCCTGCCCCCCCCCCCCCCTATAGTGTGCACAATGTAACATGTCAAGATAACGAGGGTCCCGAGTCCATACTGAGATACAGACAAGTTGAAGGAGCGGCACCTTCTCTGTTTAGGCTCACAGGAGACGTATGGAGGTGCAACACATTGTCAGCTACTTAGGGCAAACACTGCCGACTCTTGAAATCGCACGGACTGTGATATTACAGTACTATTCATATCTAGAGTGACATTTATTTTCAAAGCACTAATCAAAATATCAAATTGCTGTACTCACAATATTTGAAGCATGAAATATAACAACTTAAGTGCTTTTTGTTGCCTCACTTATGTTTTCTTACACATTCATTGTAATCTCTCTTAGTAAATGAAGTAACCCGACTGGCGATTCCACGCTAACTGCAGGCGGTGTAAACGCAACTACTGTACATCATGGCTCTTACTATCCTTCAAACACACACAGCCAAACATATTCATAACCTCCCACTATTTAAAAGAGAATCAATTCTTTCAGTGAAATAAGTTGATACTGTCAAAAGTAAATGGTGTCTGCCATTCTTTACTCCATAGAGAAGACACTTTGCTTTTGATTTAGGACTTTTATTACAATTGGATTGTAGTGACATGTCAAGTAGACTACCTGCAACTGCTCAAATTACGATCACAGAGGTCTTCAGTCTCATAAGCCACGACTGTGACAGTCTGTTTCAATGGAGTAAAGTCCTCTCTCAGCTGTGTTGCGTCATTGTGTGCATCCCACTGAACACGGACAAGAGAAGGAAAAGCAGACAATGAGGAAACATGGCCAAGGAATGGCTACAAGGCCATCTCCAGAGCTTCATGTTCCTGTGACCAGGGCAGCTAATATTATTAAGAAGTGCAAAGAATGTAAAGAGAATGTAGCCAACCTCCCAGAATGAAATGAAGGACGGTCCAAACGGTTGAGAGACAGAGAGAGATAGATAGGATACTTTATTAATCCCAAGGGGAAATTCACATACTCCAGCAGCAGCATATTGATAAAAAACAATATTAAATTAAAGAGTGATAAAAATGCAGGTAAAACAGACAATAACTTTGTATAATGTTAACGTTTACCCCCCTGGGTGGAATTGAAGAGTCGCATAGTGTGGGGGAGGAACGATCTCCTCAGTCTGTCAGTGGAGCAGGACAGTGACAGCAGACTGTCGCTGAAGCAGCTCCTCTGTCTGGATTCTCCATGATTGACAGGAGCCTGCTCAGCGCCCGTCGCTCTGCCACAGATGTCAACCCATCCAGCTCCGTGCCTACAATACAGCCTGCCTTCCTCACCAGTTTGTCCAGGCGTGAGGCGTCCTTTTTCTTTATGCTGCCTCACCAGCACACCACCGCGTAGAAGAGGGCGCTCGCCACAACCATCTGAAAGAACATCTGCAGCATCTTATTGCAGATGTTGAAGGACGCCAGCCTTCTAAGAAAGGATAGTCAGCTCTGACCTTTCTTACACAGAGCATCAGTATTGGCAGTCCAGTCCAATTTATCATCTATCTGCACTCCCAGGTATTTATAAGTCTGCACAGTCACCTCTGATGATCACGGGGTCCATGAGGGGCCTGGGCCTCCCAAAATCCACCACCAGCTCCATAGTTTTGCTGGTGTTCAGGTGTAGGTGGTTTCCGTCACACCATTTAACAAAGTCATTGATTGGGTTCCTAACCAAGAATCAAGAAAATCTGAAAAGAAAGTGGGCTCCAGGGAAGGTGGCCCAGGAGGACACCACATCTGAAAGACCAACACAAAGAAGCTTGACTAAAGTTTGTTAAAATGCATGTTGACGAGCCATAGTCTTGCTGGGAGAATGTCCCCTGAAACGTTGAGCTTTTTGGTAAGACGCAGAAGCTCTGTGTTGACAGAAGACAGAATGATGCTTACAAAACAACAAATAACGCACCATCATTGCAGTGAAACGCGGAGGAAGCTTATTAATGTTATGGGACCACTGTGCCTCCTCTCCTCTGTGCAGGACATAAAATCAGAAGATTGTCGAGGCATTCTGGAGCCCAACATCAGAAAGCTCTGACTCAGTCACAGGTCTCCCAGTGGGATAATGAAACGTACATCGAAGAACACCCAAGAATGTCTGAAAAGAAACCATTGGAATGTTCTGCAGTGCTCTGCCCCGAGTCCTGATCTCAATCTAATGGAACATCTGTGGAAAGATATGAAACTCACGCTTTGGAGGAGGAATCCATTAAACTTAAGAAAAATGGCATCGTTTGCTCAAGAAGGGTGGGCCAAATGGCCAGCTGAGAGGTGTAGAAGCCTCATTGGGAGCTACAGAGATTGCTGGATTGCTGGAATATGAAGGTAGGGGTTCCAGTAATGCTGCTCATGCCATTCGCACTTTGGTTTTCTTTCAAAATATGTAAAGTCCTAAATCAAAAGCAAAGAATACGGAATAAAGAACGGAGGACGGTAATTACTTTTGCCACTTTTAACTTATTTCACAGAAAACTTTGATTCTTTTTTTAAAGAGTGGAAAGAATACCCATAACGTTTGCCGTCTCTGAATCACTTTGTACAGATTGCAGGTGTAGAGAGGCAAAGTGGTACAACCTTCACCTGTAGAAACTGCTGACAACGAAGGTGAAGAAACAGCAGAAGTGGTGATCCTTGTTATTATTACTTCAATCTACACTTTCAAAATATTTTCGGTTTTAGCTTTCAAACAATGCATCTTTAACAAACATTGTCACCATAATCACATTTACAGTACAGTCCTGCTGTTAATGTCTGACAGATCACCTTAAGTAGCCACATCTGGAAACCTAGAACTAATAATAAAATCACGAATGCACACAAAAGGGATCTCGCTTATGAAGTGGTTCTTTCTTGCAGGTTTCTCCTTGCCATTTGTTCCTAAGTTGTGCTGTTTTGAGTATTCTGTCAACATCACAGGTAAAACTGAAGCTTCCTACAGGCCTCTGAAGATAAAATAAGCCGGCTGAACCAAATGCAGCATTTGGGTGCGTGTCTCTGAGAATTCCCAGCAGTCTCAATAGGTGGAAAATAATGGAAGTTCTAACAGTTGGAGCAAGTGGCATATCAGTGGAGTGAATACCCAGATTGCATCTCAAATGTCCTTCACGTATGGCCAGCCATAATGTTGTGAGTGTCTTAAGGTACGGAGAATGAGGAGGAGCAAACTCCCATAGTAATAAGCTGCCAAAGTCTGACGAGCGCTTGATCTGGGCAGCCCTTGATGCTTCCATTACGTGAAGATTTTATGCTTTATCACAATAACGTCCACACTCTCTCACTTCACTCCTTTCTTTGCTTTATCATGTTAGTAAGTTCAGAGAAATTGAAACTAATTAAATTGTGCCACTGGTTATCATGGCTTGGATCTTTCACCTCTGCTTTTAACGAAGCTCCAAATATCTGCGATATGTATGTCTGATAAGATATGATGACAAACAGCTGACTCTGGGGATTTTGGCTAGGCACACAAACAACATGGTGCATTATGGGAATGCCATGACTAACTAGATACTAAAGCGATACCCAGAAATCAACACTGCTGTGGCTTTCACTGTGCTTGCACTCCATTCTCTCGTAACGTTCACAATTTCTCCAAGAAATGGCTTTACTGCTCCTTCTCTGGTGACAAGCATCCATGGTCTGGGAGTTTGGCTTCTTACTAAGTGACCTGGCATAACATTTAGCATCTGGGATCTCCATCAGTAGCTACCAACTTGGAAAATACAAATACAGGACTTACTTTACTAGAGACCAAAACTTCTGAATGATGTAACATAACATGTTACAAACAAGATGAGGTGATTCTTGCCATTTGCAATTTACTTTCCTGACTGTGTATCCTACCAATAAGATGGCCTTACCTGCCGTCCTCCACCAATTATTACATTAAACACTTTAAAGAGCGGCGCTTGTTATTGTGTTCAATTAGAATTACTTATGAATGCCTTCAAATCACTTAAGTTTGGATTTATTTGTTTGGTGCCTCCTGACTTACCAGTACAAGAAAACCTCCACATAGGACATTCTGTCCCAACTTGTCTCGATGCTCTGTTGTACAAGACATCAGGCTTTATTGGGTTTTCCCGTATTTTTGGCCTCCAGACCTCAGCAACCCTCATTTTAAAGCCATTTCTGGACCACATTTTGAGCAGGAAATGACATCTTTATGACAGAGTAAACCAATAGGTGTCTTCAATTGAAGCCGTGCATGCCGATCAACTGACCCCAGCGTTTCACCCCCAAATGAGAGAAGAGGGGTCCTTATCACAAAAAAAAAAAAAAAAACGGGGCCCAGTAATGCAGGAGTCATTTTATGCTATTTTGAGCTTCCTGATGATGAATATGATAATATCTTTGATTTCAGATTCTTTACCAGTCAGGTTAGTGCTTATGAATATGATGTTTTTGATGATTTACTAAGGATCTCGCCTTCTATGGATATCTGGGTTATAGGGAGAAAAATGACACATTTCTATCACAATCTTTAATATTTAAACAGAAGCGCATGTTATAATAATTCAAATATCTCATTTCTTAAGTACTTCTACCTCATGAAGTAAGTCATTACATTTCTTATGAAAACCTCAAATTAGTGCATTAGTTCAGAAATTATGTAGATTTCCTGTGCCCTTCAGATCTCCAAAAAGTGAAACTTGAATCAAACCGTAAACACTAAAATAACAAGGTTAACACTTGTGCTTAATCCAAGTCAAGCATACTGAACATGGGATATGTAATAAAACAAGCACTGAAGTGCAGTGCAAAAGGGTTTATTCAAAGGTTTTGTATGAAAGTACTCAGTTTTGGTTTTCCAAATCCACCGACTGTCACTGTACATCAGAGGCTGGGCACGACATGGCAGTGGATGGACACAACTCCACAATAAGCAGTAAAAATCAATGTAAAATGTAACCAATTCCATTTTAATTTGTTTTGCAAAAGTACTTGAAATTTCTGTTATTAATGAAATGAGCAGAACACATCCTTTTGTCGAGCTGGATGTTTATTACACAGTGATATTCAAGTGTGTGTATACAAACTATCTAGAATGGCAGGTAGTGCTGATATGAATTAGACCTGCTATTATAACTTACCATATCAACATGTAGGTACAATCAACTGATTTTTCATTTCTCTTACATATACAAATATTGTCAGACTTTGTCACTAACTACCAGACATCAGAAGACACTAGTAGGTCACACGAATGACTTAACCCTGTAATTTGAGGGTCAGGATGCTCTTCTCGCGCTGGCCTACAGTTTCAGATTGTTTAGCTGACAATATGACCGTATTCTTGCTAACGTAATTTGTGACACACTGGGGCACCACATTACTACACAATGGCCGTCTCCAGAGCTTAACATAGCACAACAGCAACAAGCATCATAAGTGGCACTGATGTTCAGAGCCAAGCAGGTTTATCTGAAACAAGTGCGGCGTCATTTGGTTTTCTACTTTATGTCTCTAAGCGCTCCTTCAGACATCTATACTTCTCATAAAGTGTACTGAACTACAAACACGCAGGTACACATACACCGGTAAAAGTAGAGTCAAATAAACATTAAATAAAGTGAACAATATCGACATCTGAAATTTGGGTTAGACAGACTGGTACGAGGTGGCAGTATCATTAACACATCTAGATGTGTGTGTGTGCTCTCTTCATCATCCAGCATGTGCTCACATATACATTTTTTTTTTCCAGTGTGTGATTGTGTAAATGCATATTTAAATAAACTGTGTATCTCAACAACTACTAGTGCAGAATTTTTTGCGCAATGAAGCAGGTTTCAAAAATCCCAATTAAATTAAACAATTTCTACAGTAGTTAAAAGTTGGTCAACTGTTTTTTGAATGCTATGGGGACAAGTGCAGGACCAAAAAAAATGGGAGACAAACACAACCCAGCTTGTTAGGCAAGGAGGGTTACATTAGTGTCCTGAGACTTGTGCGCGCACACACACACACACACACACACACACACACACACACACACCATGCTAAAATCAACTTTTCTGAACATCACAGAATCAGAAACTGATCAGAACTCTAAACAGTTTAGAATCCCTTATGACATTTGAGATACTTTATTGCATGTATGTCTATGTTCTTTTGGAACTGGAAAGAGCCAAACACGGAGTGGCAGGAATTAAGCTCGACTGGGAATAGAAACAATGTCTGTATCTTGAAGAAGAAAAAAAAAAAAAAGAGGCGCCACATGCCAAGAGTCAAATTGTCATCATGGGGCTTGAAAGGCACAGAGCTCAAGAGACGTACCTGCAGCACGGTCAACACGGGGACTCGAGGCCTTTGTCGCAGCACACTACAGCCATACCTTGTGCTTGAAGCTGCTCACTGCTCCACCTACACATGAGAAACATCAGTAAAAATGCTGGGCAGAAAGGAAGAATGTGCCACGCTTCTTATTTAAAAGAAACAAATGTGTGTGTGTACGCACACAGCTTTGGGCTTTATTTAGTGTGCATTTCTGTAAAATAAATTTGACTCTAAAGAAATGTAATATTCAGTGTAACCTCTAGGAAGTGCAAGTCAATGAAATTAATCAAGAGAGGTATTATAACAGAGCACAACTAAAATATAATATTCATAAGAGTGTGACTAACATTATTAGCAGTACATTAGTAATCAAATGGTGAATGTTCCAAAATTCTGGGAAGTATAAATAAACTGATCTTGCAGCGGATGCTTTTCAGCGGAGTTTTACTCTGTCATTGAATTACGTTGAGCTGCAGATGCTTTGTTTTCTAAAATGGCAGAGATTTGAAATTAGAAGTAATGTGACAATTTTATTTTTTACTGACTGATAGCTGCTGAACAAAGAAGGTGCTTCAGGTTGACTAAGTTTAGACGATCTACATGATACTAAATTGAGAGAAAGCTTAGTGATGCAATCAAGTAACATAATTGCTAGCTGATATTTCACTTAGATCATAAAAAAAATACACACTTCTAAAACTTTTGTTTACCTTTGCTTTCTCCTGCATTTATCTATGAGGTTTCTTCTGCAAAATGCAACTCTCCACTGTGCTTCCACATCTCGGCAAGCTGCACAGAAGTTCACAGAACATCACACTTGGCTGAAAGTGATCAAAACTTACACCATTATCCATATTATCATCTTAACTAGAACAACTGTTAAGAACACATGAGGTAAGTAATAGTAAGGCACTCTAAGATCTCTACAGGTCAAGATTCAGCAGCACTACTCTAAAGAGACATTTCATAGTTTATTAAATAAGGACAACTGAACAATTGGCTTTGTTCCTTAATAGAACAGTGCATCCAAAATGTGATCATTTCTTTTAACTGTTACTGATCCAGTGGGGTTTATAGTAATGGCTGAGAAACCTTTTTAATCTTGTGCTTTTATGGAGAATGAAGCCAACAAAGCTATGGCACCAGAGGATTGAATGGGGACCAATGCTGAACACACAAACAACAATATCAAAACATCCAAGAAAAAAATAAAAAACACAAAAAGTGTTCCTTCACTCAAGGCACATAATCCACACACACACACACATATATATATATATATATATATTATATATATACACACACACACACACACGTACAGGTGCCGGTCATAAAATTAGAATATCATGACAAAGTTGATTTATTTCAGTAATTCCATTCAAAAAGTGAAACTTGTATATTAGATTCATTCATTACACACAGACTGACGTATTTCAAATGTTTATTTCTTTTAATTTTGATGATTATAACTGATAACTAATGAAAGTCACAAATTCAGTATTTTGGAAAATTAGAATATTGTGAAAAGGTTCAATATTGAAGACACCTGGTGCCACACTTTAATCAGCGAATTAACTCAACACACCTGCAAAAGCCTTTAAATGGTCTCTCAGTCTAGTTCTGTAGGCAACACAATCATGGGGAAGACTGTGAACTTGACAGTTGTCTAAAAGACGACCATTGACACCTTGCACAAGGAGGTCAAGACACAAAAGGTCATTGCTAAAGAGGCTGGCTGTTCACAGAGCTCTGTGTCCAAGTACATTAATAGAGAGGCGAAGGTAAGGATAAGATGTGGTAGAAAAAAAAAAAAAAAAGTGTACAAGCAATAGGGATAACCGCACCCTGGAGAGGATTGTGAAACAAAACCCATTCAAAACTGTGGGGGAGATTCACAAAGAGTGGACTGCAGCTGGAGTCAGTGCTTCAAGAACCACCACGCACAGACGTATGCAAGACATGGGTTTCAGCTGTCGCATTCCTTGTGTCAAGCCACTCTTGAACAAGAGACAGCGTCAGAAGCGTCTCGACTGGACTGCTGCTGAGTGGTCCAAAGTTACAGTGGTGTGAAAAACTATTTGCCCCCTTCCTGATTTCTTATTCTTTTGCATGTTTGTCACACAAAATGTTTCTGATTATCAAACACATTTAACCATTAGTCAAATATAACACATGTAAACACAAAATGCAGTTTTTAAATGATGGTTTTTATTATTTAGGGAGGAAAAAAAATCCAAACCTACATGGCCCTGTGTGAAAAAGTAATTGCCCCCTGAACCTAATAACTGGTTGGGCCACCCTTAGCAGCAATAACTGCAATCAAGCGTTTGCGATAACTTGCAATGAGTCTTTTACAGCGCTCTGGAGGAATTTTGGCCCACTCATCTTTGCAGAATTGTTGTAATTCAGCTTTATTTGAGGGTTTTCTAGCATGAACCGCCATTTTAAGGTCATGCCATAGCATCTCAATTGGATTCGGGTCAGGACTTTGACTAGGCCACTCCAAAGTCTTCATTTTGTTTTTCTTCAGCCATTCAGAGGTGGATTTGCTGGTGTGTTTTGGGTCATTGTCCTGTTGCAGCACCCAAGATCGCTTCAGCTTGAGTTGACGAACAGATGGCCGGACATTCTCCTTCAGGATTTTTTGGTAGACAGTAGAATTCATGGTTCCATCTATCACAGCAAGCCTTCCAGGTCCTGAAGCAGCAAAACAACCCCAGACCATCACACTACCACCACCATATTTTACTGTTGGTATGATGTTCTTTTTCTGAAATGCTGTGTTCCTTTTACGCCAGATGTAATGGGACATTTGCCTTCCAAAAAGTTCAACTTTTGTCTCATCAGTCCACAAAGTATTTTCCCAAAAGTCTCGGCAATCATTGAGATGTTTCTTAGCAAAATTGAGACGAGCCCTAATGTTCTTTTTGCTTAACAGTGGTTTGCGTCTTGGAAATCTGCCATGCAGGCCGTTTTTGCCCAGTCTCTTTCTTATGGTGGAGTTGTGAACACTGACCTTAATTGAGGCAAGTGAGGCCTGCAGTTCTTTAGACGTTGTCCTGGGGTCTTTTGTGACCTCTCGGATGAGTCGTCTCTGCGCTCTTGGGGTAATTTTGGTCGGCCGGCCACTCCTGGGAAGGTTCACCACTGTTCCATTTGTAGATAATGGCTCTCACTGTGGTTCGCTGGAGTCCCAAAGCTTTAGAAATGGCTTTATAACCTTTACCAGACTGATAGATCTCAATTACTTCTGTTCTCATTTGTTGCTGAATTTCTTTGGATCTTGGCATGATGTCTAGCTTTTGAGGTGCTTTTGGTCTACTTCTCTGTGTCAGGCAGCTCCTATTTAAGTGATTTCTTGATTGAAACAGGTGTGGCAGTAATCAGGCCTGGGGGTGGACACGGAAATTGAACTCAGGTGTGATACACCACAGTTAGGTTATTTTTTAACAAGGGGGCAATTACTTTTTCACACAGGGCCATGTAGGTTTGGATTTTTTTTTCTCCCTAAATAATAAAAACCATCAATTAAAAACTGCATTTTGTGTTTACTTGTGTTATATTTGACTAATGGTTACATGTGTTTGATGATCAGAAACATTTTGTTTGACAAACATGCAAAAGAATAAGAAATCAGGAAGGGGGCAAATAGTTTTTCACACCACTGTATGTATATATATATATATATATATATATATATATATATATATAATATAATAGTGTGTGTATAGTCCTACTGTACATTTTTCATACATGCACACCAATGTAGGGAAAATCACACAAAACAAAACTTCCAGTTTTTTCAAGAACCTCTGAAGCCAGATTGGTTTCTTATCTTTCACATCTTGAAGCTGCTGTTGCATTTTGACACAGAGAAGCTCACAGCCTCTCTTGCATGTGCTACAAGGCAGCAGTGTTAATTCTGAGGGTTTCTTATTCGTTTGTTTCTCTAAGATGTGAGGTTAAGTAGTAGACTCTTTCTATTATCAGATGGCTACTGCTCACCTCGGTACACAGAATTCTTCAGAGAGACTTGAGGAAGTTCAGCTAAAGCAAAATGTTCCCAAAGTAAGAGAAGGCTGGCCGTCATGTTGTTTTTCCCTTTTAAAGACCCACAGGCCTCCGTACTTAAAAGTCTTGTTTTTATGTTAATAACAAGGCCATGTCTTCTATTCCAGATATTATAAGGTGTGCTAGATGTTGTAGACGGTGACTAAAGTTCTTGTCTCAAAGTAGTGTTTTTGGGACACTTTGACTTTATAATGAATAATAAATTTCTGTCGGCTGATTTATTTAGTGTCTGGCCTGAAGCTGCTGCACTTTGAGTGCTGGTCAGTGATTTGTTAGGGATGGCTTTTGTTCAAGACCAGGTTTTAATGTTTACCTTCCAGTAAAAGCAATTCTAGACATGTGAGCTTGATCATTCTGTGATGTGTGCACTTTCTCCACTTCAGTAGTGTAAAGCGTGTTCCGTCAGGAAATACAAATCTTGACTATGATGACCTATGCTGCCAGTTGTTTCCCTGCTCTCTTGATGAATACTTGGTCATTACTGAGGTGGGGACGTCTCGCGTGAATTTCTGTATTTATCTCTTGAACCTCTTCTGTTTGGCTCTTGGCATGGAGGTTGCAATATGCTGACTTAGGAGATAAAACTGCTGTTGCTTAGTGTTTGGTTTACACATACTGTGGATGGGTGACATTCTTGTTTTAACTCACTGGTGCTAATGGTGAGAGAATAACATTACTTGGAGCTCAAGATCTTCTAATCATTTCTAAACTGCTTATATACATAATTAAATGTGATAACATTTGAAAATCCCCAGCTGCTTTATCTCTTTCTGGTTAGCCAGTCTGTCCCTAAATGCTATAGTAACTGCCGTCAGCCTTTAGCACTTCCGGTTAGGCTTTTTTTATGAAAAATGTTCATTATTAAATGTTATTAACGTTTGACCTTCATCTGATGTTTCTGCTTATCTGAGTGATGGTTAGATGAGGAATTTAATTTGATGGAACTAATCTGTGATGTGTGCATGTAAGAGCGTAAAAGTGATATGATCCAATTCCAGAATCAAGCCTAGTGGACAACTGCCCACTCCTCTAAATGTCTTGACAATTTCAAACTGTCCTGCAGTCCAATGTATTCTTATATAAAAGGCACTTTTGCTCTTTTTAGCTACACATTTTTTTTTTTTTAACATTGTGACTAACACCTTAACCAGATTCCAGAAATGAACAAAATGACATGATGTATGATTGCTACACTCAAGCACACTTTAATAATAGTAAGACAATAATACAAATAAATAATTCAGTAATTCAGTTTTTTGCATACTCAAACTGTAAACCTACTTTTATGTATGTGTGTTTATATATAAATACAGTATATAAATAAAAACACACACACACAATGCGATACCATGGGTACCAACTGTTCATTAACATTGGGACCAAAAATGATAGACTACAGCATACATAATAAAATAGTAATACTAATAATAATTAAATAATGAAACTCCTCTTGGAATAGCATTAGAGAGTAAAACTAAACGATCACGTCAACAGGACTGCATTACTAAATGGACTTACATTAAAACTCCATAAATCCGGCCTGCCTTCTGCTGTTCCCCACCATCAGTGACATGATGGCCATACCCTTTACATTTGCTCCAGGCACACTAAAAAAAGGTTTCCTTGTGGACTCTCTCCAGAAAAACTGATGCCATGCATTGATTGGATGGTGGTATTCTATTCTTTGCATACATTAGTTAGGATGCTAATGGGTAAATATATACAAATAATCATTATACTTGATTTTCATTACGTGTGGTGATTAAATTAGACTAGTCAGTTTAGTTCAAGGGCCTAAATATCATCTATATGGTTACAGGTTATGGGGCAGCATGATAAAAAATATAATTCTGCTGTCACTATCAATGTAATTACCAAAGATTAATTGTTTCTGATGCCATTCAAATATAATATGATTTTTGTTTCATTCATGCAACACAAATTTGAACTTTTCAGAGAAAAATGAAAGGCAAAATAGAGCCTGCCAATGCAGACCAGTTATGCTGTGTTCTCCACAATGTCACATCTCATGCACATATTTTCCTTGCAGACTGTTTCAGTGATAATTCCACTCAAAGTATCTGCCAGGCAGGGACCATCGTGAGCCAACCAATTTGCAGATGTTTTACACTAAACAATCTGAAGTCGGCATGCAGCTGATAGTTATTTTTGTGTATTAGGTCGTGTCTGGCTGCTGATTTAATTGGTACTCATTTTGCAGATTCAGGATAGATATTGGTACACAGTCACATCAGATTTGAATCACTTACAAAATTAATTTGAGTATAAAATTATGTATCTGTCATAAAATGCAATTGTGATGCTTTTAACTGCCGTCTGAATGTAGCCTCAGAAGACGGTAGAATCGAGTACGGCTGCTATGGGCAAATCAAATACATTTTACTATCATGACTTTTCTCTAACATTGCTCTGGGATTTCACCAAGCAAGATTGGTGCCTATGGTGATATGTAAAAATCAGGAAAATATATGCTAACTAATACTACAGGGTGGTCCAGATCTAATTATGCAGATCCAGATCATTTGGATGAATTTGATTTATGTGGGGACGATTCCAGTTCAGCGCGAAGACAATTCTTCATGTCGTCAGTTCACACACTTCTCGATGGTCCAGGATTTTTCGGGTGATTTTCTATGTAATAAACTTAAGTTTTAGAGTAATGAAAATTGTATAATTATATCTGGACCACCCTATATGTCTTGATATGTGGCTTCAAAATGCATTTCCACCATTTTGATTGTGAGACAAACTGTTAATGCAAAACCTGAAACATTTAAAATTAAAAGATGTCTCACAGTTTCAAAGGTAGTATGTATATGTGTGTGTGTGTGTGTGTGTGTGTGTGTGTATATATATATATATATATAATTATGTATATGATAAGTTGTTGTACTTAAGGTTTACACTGAACCTTTTTATATTCCAAAAAATGAATTCATAATGTTTAAAAAAAAAAAAAAGTGCTACATGGAAATACCACCCTTACAAAAGTGCCACCTGAGGCGATTTAATAAAACATTTCACTTAATTTTTGCATCTATTGCATTGTTACTGACATGACACATCCATCATTGGCCCAGTGTTGCATGGTGGCTGCCCTTTAGATAGGGGCACAGGTGGTAGTCAGATAGTGCCAGGTCTAGAGAAGAGGACCGATATAGCATCTCCTCACCTTCATAGTTTGATAGAGCAGACTTTACCACCCGGGCAGGGGTGTGAGGGGACGTTGTCATGAAGCAGAAGGACTAATGGTGACAGCTTCCCTAACAGCTTTTCCTTGAGTAACTGACTATCGCAGACTCAAAAGCAACCCACGGTCATTTTTCTCCAGTTGTTTGTGACATACACTGTCACCTGATTTTGAAGCTAGAAACATGCACTATAAGCAGCAAATTTAAAAAAGTTTATGTCAGTGTTACCTTTTATGAGGTATCGATGCACAAGCCAAGTGTCTGTTCTGGTGTTTTTCATTAGTAATGGCCTTCTGCTCAACAATCAAATTTCTATAAAAAATAAATCAATAACTAGAGCATGAAGCAGATGATAACTGTCCACCTGGTTTATTACTTTTAAAGAATGTTTGATTTTACTAAACCCAAGAATTTTCTACTGCTGCTGGTGACAGAAGAAAAGCAGATTGAGAAAATGGATGAATATCTGAAAGAGGCCACAAAGCCTTTGGTTTTATTTGATTTTTAAAAGCGTTTAGGTGTGACAGAATGATGTCTTTCCAGGTGGATATCTGCGTTTATCCTCTACAGGGTGGCACACATCAAAGTCCTCCTTGCTCACCACTTCCCATTGCAGACGGCAAAGACATTATGTATAACGATGTGCTGGACAGCCCCAGACACAAGAAGTAATAACAATCTGCAGTATTTGAATAGAAACAAGTAAATAATAACATTGGGGTCTCCGAATGTTTCTCTGTTATATGTTAATGGCACAATTGTCCTCCAAACTGCAAAATTGCCCAGACACATAGCAGATTTCATTTGGCCTCACGTTTGTTTGAATAGTTTCTGATTACAGCGGAGAGGCACTCAAGTCTGAAACACAGGCGAACACTCATGTAGTGCTATTATAGGGACCTACGGGGGGCGCAGGGGGTGATAAATGGAGGAAACAGATTTTTTAGAGAAGTATAATTAGCAAACAATGTCATGGAATCACAACATTTCAGACAGGATTTCTACGGCTCTCGTAACAACTGTATTGCAGCCAAACCACCCACATGGCACTCGTCTGTTCTGTCTGCCATCCTTTGGGCCACTTGTTCCAATGTTTGCATCATCCACTGAACGGGCAGTGGCAGCCAGCATCTGTTAGTTTTCATTTGTCTGACAAAAATGTTTAAATCGTGTTGTGCGTGCCGGGCACATTCAGGATAGACGGATTTGGATCAGTTCAAAAACTTACCTGAAAAGTCAAAAAGAGAAACAAAAGTATACAATTAGGATACAGCAAAGCAGAAGTCAGACAAGAGCTTCGTGATGTCAGCAACAGCAAAATTTTGAATGTGTGAGAATGGAATATATGGGAACATTCGATCAGGGCTCATGAATTCTGTGCTATGCCACTGAGGACATTGGGTGTTTTTTGCACAAGTTTAGGAAATCTTGTCTTGTCTCCCTTTGAACAGTTGCTTCTTGTATCAATATTGCATGGGGTTAAAAACTGAAAGATAAGTAAAGAAATGTAAAAACAGACTTGGACCATTTGACCCTTGCAGTGTTTTCCAATTACAGGTAACATATTTTTGCCCTACTAAATCGATTTCCATCAACCTCGGTGTGACTCACAGTCGGGATAGGAAACCACTCCAGCAGCATTGTTAAAGTAGCCTGCTTCAGCATCTACATACTTAAAATAGATTTACTTTTCACACAGGAACCAAGTAAGTAGTGCATCGCTGTCATGCTGTGCGGGTTTATAGCATGCAAATCCAATTCAACGCCAGAAGTGAAGTAAGGTAAAAACGTGAAACGTCCAAAACCCTACGGAGTCTGTGCCTCACCACTGAACTCTTAAGTCTTTCTAAATCTCTGTTTCTTCAGTCTTTGTCAACAATTTAAAAGTGAGAACTTGTATGCTTTTCTTTATTCTTTGCACTTTTGCTTTGTTTGTCTCTTAAGGGGGTTTTAAAGGTTACTTTCTGGGCTGTTTCAAAAAAGCCCTTCTTGCTATGAGGCCACCTCAGTGCCATCCCAGACTGGGACAAGACGAGTTTTCCTATCGCCCTGCACTCCACAGCACGGGCTCTAGAAATGCTATCCTGTTTCTTTTAAAGTCATTTAGGTTGGTCGAGTGTAGTTGATGGCGTACATGAACTGGCATACATACTGTGTGTGATACAATGTATCAGAAAAGCTAGCAATAGCGCTAGATAGTTTCTGATATCGACATGGATTTAAGATTCGGTGTTTGAGCTCCTTGACTTTTATTGCATTCTCTCCTGACTCAAACTCAAGGCACTCTTGGCCATGACTGTATATCAAATACGTTTTGAGAAAACACAAGTATTGGTTTTCACAAAGTTTGCTGCTTCAGCGTTTTTAGATCTTTTTGTCAGATGTTTCTATGGTATACTGGAGTATACAGTAATTAAAAGCATTTCATAAGTTTCAAAGGCTTTCATTGACAATTACATTATGTTTATGTAAAGAGTCAATATTTGCAGTGTTGGCCCTTCTGTCTTTCTCAAGACCTCTGCAATTCGCCCCGGCCTGCTGTCAATCATCTTCTGGGCCAAATCCTGACTGATGGCAGTCCATTCCTGCAATAATCAATGCTTGGAGTTTGTCAGAATTGGTGGGTTTTTGTTTGTCCACCTGCCTCTTGAGGATGGACCACAAGTTCTCAATGGGATTAAGGTCTGGGGAGTTTCCTAGCCATGGACCCAAAATTCCGATGTTTTGCTCCCTGAGCCACTTAGCTGTCAATTTTGCCTTATGGCATGGTGCTCCATCAGGCTGGAAAAGGCATTGTGGGTCACCAAACTGTTCTTGGATGTTGGGAGAAGTTGCTCTTGGAGGATGTTTTGGTGCCATTCTTTATTCATGGCTGTGTTCTTAGGCAAAGTTGTGAGTGAGCCCACGCCCTTGGCTGACATGAATGGGCTCAGGATGCTTTACTGTTGGCATGACACAGGACTGATAGTAGCACTCACTTTTTCTTCTCTGGACAATCTTTTTTCAGGATGCCCCAAATAATCAGAAAGGGAATTCATCAGAGAACATGCCTTTACCCCAGCAGTCCTCAGCAGTCCAATCCCTGTACCTTTTGCAGAATATCAGTCTATCCCTGATGTTTTTCTTTGCTGTCCTTCTTGACACCAGGCCATCCTCCACAAGTCTTTGCCTCACTGCACATAGAGGTGCACTCACACTTGCCTGCTGCCATTCCTGAGCAAGCACTGCACTGGTGGTACCCCGATCCCGCAGCTGAATCAACATTAGGAGACGGTCCTGGCGATTGCTGGACTGACTTTGGCGCCCTGAAGCCTTTTTCACAACAGCAGTGAAAATGTTTTTTTTGGGATTAAGTTCCTTTTCATGGCTAAGAGGGACTCTGCAATTAATTGTAATTCATCTGATCACTCTTCATAACATACTGGACTGTATGCAAATTGACATCATAAAAACCGAGGCAGCAAACTTTGTGAAAATTCATATTTGTGTCACTCTCAAAACATTTTGTCGTGACTGTATTTTGCTGCTGTTCTGATTCTGTTATTTATTGGTTTATTTTTTTTTTTTGTTTTTTGAGAGAGATCTTTCACTGCTACACTGTGAAGTCAGACTGTTACTAAAAAATGATGAAATAACATTTTTAAAAGCTAAATCTGTTAAGTTGATTGCAGAAGGCTCACCCAAATCATCACAAAATCAAATAAGTAAAAATAGAGTGGGAATGATTTAGAATTTATTTTTTTCTTTGCACACTGTTAACGTGTGTAGTGGGGAGTACAAAACTATTTGTGACCTTTATTCACCCAGCTTAACTGGTCTGCATGCAGTTATTCTGCAAAAGTGCACAAGTAGAGCCAAACAGGATATTTTACACAACATTTTGCATACGTAGCAAATGGTGTGAATATATGTAACAGTTCAAAATGCAAGTAGAATATACATTTGTGTCATATTGTTGATAGAAAGTATTAAAAATTGTGTATTTTAATAGCAAAATTCTTTAAATAGACTTTAAATAATAATCCAAATAAATACAATGAATTTCCAAATACTGCAGAAGGGTTTTCAAAACCTAATCGTCCTCAAGACCTAATCTGCGAGATCTGTCTCAAACTCGACTAGGACTTCCTGTAGCAACTTTACAGTCACACATCTAAAGAAGAAGAAAAACGTGGTAAGATATATTTAGATAGTACTGACCCCAGAATTGTTGAAGCAGCAGTTGAACTCTGCACTGCACCCTTTACAATCAAGACACTTTACCAGTGTGACACTTGTAAACTGCACTGAAAAATCTGAACTTGGTTGAGATAATGTACATTGAGCTCATCTCCTGCCATTGAAAACTACTTCTCAATCTGCAGAGTCTATTAAAATAAGTATCAAATTATTGCAAAAATGTGTGGAAAGGTGCAAATGAAAACACTACTAGCATAATGTACACATCACAAAACAATTAAAAATACGGTATAAAAACTGAATACTCTTTAAAGTTCAAATATTAGCAATATAACTTTTAATCAGTGCCCCTGTCAACAGCCTGCAAATCAATATGTGCAGCACATTTCCTTTTTGATTTGAGCCTTCGCCATACTTTGTAACACACATCATGCCACTGGTCCGCTTGTTTGATTATGTCATCTGCAATAGATACGGTACAGTAGGATAGTCCTTGTACTTTATTTTTTCTTGAGTTTCTATCAAAATTCAACCAATGAAGTGTTTTATACACAGCAATACGTTCTGTTAATAGGGAATGATATTGGAGCAAGTAGTGATGTCTTTGGGTTCATTTTTAATCATGGTCATGGTCTTTGTGAATTTGGAAGTCATTGTGCACATATTCATTTTCATTGACTACCTAATTTCCAACTCTGCTGTAAACACTCTTGTGTTGGTTTAATTGGTAGCTCTAAAGTACCTTGTTGTGTCCTTGTGACCATGAATGTGCTCCATGATGGACAGTTTAGCATTCTGTCCAAGGCCTGTATGTACCTGATTCTCCTGGCATAGGCTCTGTTTCCAGCTGACCTGCTAATGGATTGATACATTTTGAGTACTTTTATGTAAAAACACTAGGGGGGCTCTGCCCCCTGCTCACTTCGCACACCATTCCTCGGGCAGGTGCTACACACTAGACACTTCACAGATTTGGGGAAGTGGATGTACAATTTAAACAGATTGTTATTTTCATGGGAATTGTTACATATGCATAATAGATATAATTATTTTACATTACAGCGAGTAATTAACATTAGTAAAAAACAGTAAAATGTAATAAATTGAAAGAAAATTGTTTCATGTTGCATTAGAGGTATTCATCTCGTTATATGTTTTCTTTCTGTTTGGCTTTGAAATTAACATGCAAATACTTTTTAAACGTTTACTGTAAAACTTTAGTAGAAACAATTTCTGGATGAACTTTTCGTCAACATCGCATTGATTTTTGATTGCACAACACAACATATAACTGCCCCGTGAGTGAATTTCTTTCTCTATAATAAATAAACTGACTTTTTCGAATGTTTGTCCCTGTGTTTTGTTAATTGTCTTTGTAAAAGCTATTCTCACAGGAAACTGTAAACGTCTTAATACGAATGCCATATCAAGATCTCCTTTGGTGTCTAATGTTATCCAAGGAAGATGTACTACATTACCTTTCTTGTTGCCTGTTTAAAATTTTACATGTCAGAATTGTTCGACAGCACAGCCTATTGTTACGCATTTAACCAATTTGCAGTGTAACCGATCAAGAAATTTCACTCTAATTCGTTTGACTTCATAGTTTCTCAGTGCTAGGATTGCCTGTGTACTCATTTCTTCTGTTGATAACCCCTCAGGATGAAATTCTTCAATAAGATTTGGACATAATACGTCTTCTTTTATTGGGAACTTAAAGTGAGGAAAACGTAAAAATTTATAAGAGCTGAGAGCGCAGGAACTGTGTCTGACAAAAGCATTCACACAAATGAGAGGTGAGAGGACCGTGGGTGTGGTTGAAAATGATTGAGAGGAGGGAGGGACTTGAAAAAATCTCTTGGCAATAGTATCATCTCAAGATTTTCTCTTATAATACAGAGACAAGACTTGGTCATTCAATATTTTGTACAGAGGATCATTGAGCCTTAGTAACTAAACATTTTGCGTTCCATCAAACATGGACATTATGATAGGCCTAAAAACAGTAACATCAAGATCTGAAAAATAATTGAGCAATTCAGCAATAAAATGTAAAGAGAACATTTTTTAACTATTGTAACAGTGTCTTTGGGAGTACAGGTAAAATTCCATTACAACGAATATCTTTACAACAAAATATTTTCATTACAATTAAATATTTTTAGGTCCCTGGCAGTTCGTTGTAAAGGAATTTTACCTCTAATATTGACTTTGAGTATAAATATGCTTTAATACAGAAACATGCAGATCATATTTATTCATTGATGATTCTGCTGTGACCCCCATATGAGCTTTGTATGCATGATTGTGAACTGGCCTGATGACCAGTTCGGCATTGGGCCTGGACCTATTCTTGTAGGCCTGTGCACATGTTAAGAACCAATGATCCTAATATAGATTAAAAATGCTTGCTGTACGATCAGTTTTTTAACTAAATAAATATGAGGCCTCTCTATCTTTGTACCTGTAAAAAGAGGGAAAAAAAAATCTTAAAGCAGCCGGACTGATCACTGCATGCAACAAAAAAGAAGAAAAACTGCTGAGCTGTACATTTGCAGAATATTCTCTCTTCTTACTTTTAAGTTAACCTGATGAAGGAACATTTTGTAAATGGATACTGAACTCACACCAAACTATTTTTTCGCTAATACAGGCTAGTCCCAGCCGAGAGCTCATCAGCTCTTTGACATTTGCCTAACTGTAGCATTTTGTTTGTGAATTTTCAGAAAAAGGAATGCATGCTCAAAAGTTACAAACTGATGAAGATATTTGGTAAGAATTCAAATCATGTAACCAGAGATTTATGATAATACTTCCTGAATAACTGCTTCACTTCTGTGTCATCGGTCACCACCTCAATAGGGCTGAAGGTCCAGAATGATCGTATGCTCTTCTTATATTTGGAGTCGGACTACAGACATTCTCTGCTGCCTTGTGACATCAATGGGCCTTTGATTGATAATCTCCACTTTTTGACCCTGAGGAGTCTGCACATTCTCTCAGGGGCTACATACATGTCCCTGGTTACTCCAGCTTTCATCCATGATTCAAAGAGATTACCTGACAACAAATTCATATTATATGATGGAAAGGGTGGTGTGTGTATTTGAGTGTGTCCTGCTTTGGCTATTTGGTCCAACATTCATTGCTACCTTGAGTGGCTCCTGTCCCTTGCAATCTATACTAATAAAAGGCAAAGCCCTCACTCACTCCCTCACTCACTCACTCACAGACTCATCATTAATTCTCCAACTTCCCGTGTAGGTAGAAGGCTGAAATTTGGCAGGCTCATTCCTTACAGCTTCCTTACAAAAGTTGGGCAGGTTTCATTTCGAAATTCTACGCGTAATGGTCATAACTGGAAGCTGTTTTTCTCCATTTACTGTAATGGAGATGAGCTTGAACGCGGTGGGGGCGGTGTTTCGTGTGACATCATCACGCCTCCCACGTAATCACGCAGTACGTAGAAAACCAAAAAGCGCTGAAGAAAACATGCATTATATAATTGAGAAGGCAGCGAAACAATAAGAAGCGAGCGAGTGACATATACAACCATATTCATGAGTTCTGCTACTTCGGAAACAAAGCACGATGTAAACCTACACTTTAAATTAAGTTCATAGACAGGCTGCCGCTGGCGTTTGTAATTTAGTGCCTGCCCATATAAGGCCGTCCGTCAGCGGCAATCCAATAGCAAACTCCCACTAAATATTCACGGGTGAAGGACTGTGCTTATGCAGAGGAAGATGAGATGGTCAGGGTGGTGTTTGGCACAAACTCAGCGAAACTGCGAGAGAAAGTTTTAAGTGCCAGGACTTCGGTAACATTAAATACAGCCATGGACATAGCACGAGATGGCACCAGCACAGCTGGGAAACTTCGATGCATGTACACCGAGCGGCTCACGTGAACTGACGCAGTGCACAGACAAAAAGCAACAGTTCCAAAGACCGATGAACAAAAACCGAATTACACAATTGAAAAGGCAGCAAAAAATATGAAGCGTCTGATACATACAAGCATATTCATAAATCCAGCTACTGCGGAAACAAAGCACACGGTGGAAAAAGTCAATGTCCCGCTAACGGAAGACAGTGTAAAAAAAAAAACCCGTGCATGCAGTGTGTCAGGTCTCAGATAAAGAAGAAGACGAGCTGTTTATTGATGCAGTAAGAAACGAATCGATGAATGAAACCTGTCATCTTTACAACGATTGACAAACACGGAATGTAACTTGAACACAACACATCCTACAAATACGAACCTGATTGAAAGAAATAATGATAATCAAATCCTTGATGACAGCAACACTCAGTAACACTCACAAAACAAATACTGTATATTGACAGTCATGTTACGTTATTTTTAAAATGTTCCCTTTTCTTTTTCATAGCTTTTTTAACACACTACTTCTCCGCTGCGATACGCGGGTATATATATATATGTATATATATACCCCGATCTACATACTCGAATAATGGATACTTTATTCGCCATCAATGATTGTTTTGGTAAAGCCATACTCAGTGTATTCATTAGATGAACGGTAAAAAAGTAAGAGCGAGGGGAGGATGACTTATTGAGGCATGCAGGCTGTAGTGCGCGTCAACTCTATCTGAATTGCGCGATCACATTTGAAAAAAATATATCTTTTCAAGTTCTATTTAGTCCATATGTGTCAAACTCAAGGGCCGCGGGCCACATCCGGCCCGGCGTGTAATTATATCCGGCCCGTGAGATCATTTTATATACTGTATAATTGTTATTAATGGCCCGGGTATATGAAGCGCTGGTAACACAATAAACTACAGATCCCATAATGCAGCGCTTCAGCTGCCTTGCCGAACACTTACCGCATTAATCACGTCTATCTTATGATGCTGCAAGTTATTGCGAAGCTAGCCCACACGATGCTGAAGAGAAAAGTTGATTCTGAAAACAGAGCCTTTAAAAACCGATGGAAGGCTGAGTATATGTTTACTGACATTGCCGGTAAACCCGTGTGTCTCATTTGTGGAGCTAATGTGGCTGTAATTACAGAATTTAATCTAAGACGGCACTATGAGACAAAACATCAAGATAACCTGAAAGACCTGAATGCAATGCAGAAGATACAGAAAGCAGAAGAATTAAATAAGAATCTGACACTTCAGCGGACGTTTTTACCCGTGCACAATCGCAAAGTGATTTCAAGTGAAGCTGCTTTTATGGGAGACACAAATGCACCAGTGCAACTTGCCCCACTTTCCCTGTTGCCAAGTAATGTTGAACCAAGTCGTCACTACGGTGTTCCCAAATAC
>JANRMT010062856.1:90610369-90684806 GCA_026402145.1 Polypterus bichir lapradei
TATATATATATATATATATATATATATATATATATATCTCTATCTCCTCTCCAGGGTGTGGTTATCCCTATTGCTTGTACACTTTTTTCTACCACATCTTGTCCTTCCCTTCGCCTCTCTATTAATGTGCTTATATATATACACACATATACACACACATATATATATATATATATTGTGAACGCTGGCCCGGACACAGACAGACGGACATCGTTGTTGCACCCAACACACTTGTTTATTTACAATATTTACAGTGTTACGTGCACCACAAACCCCAGTGCCTCTTGCACCGATTCCCCCAATGTCCAGGCCTCACAGTCCTTGTGCCTTCCTGGCCGCCTCCAGTCCTCTCTCCAGCTCTGTCCACTTCCACCCGACATCCACCGCTGACTGGAGGGAGGCGGCCCCTTAAGTAGGAACCCGGATGGGCTCCAGCTGCTTCCCGGCACTCCCCCTTGGACACACCCCTGTGTGGCGGAAGTGCCGGCTGTGCACCCGGAAGCCATCCGGGTGTCTCCTGTCTTCTTCCCCCAGCACTTCCTGGTGTGGCGGAAGTGCTGGGCTCCAGGGTTCCTCAGGCCCCCAATACAACCAGGGCAATCGCCCCCTCGCGGTCTGGAGGAGGCACAAGCCTTCCTCTGGTCCTCCTGGGCGTCCTGGCCGGGTACCACACGGGATATTCAGGCACCAGGGCACCGCCTGGCAGTGACCACGGGTCCCTACAGGGCTGGGCTTCCAAGCCCTTTACCCGAGGCCCCCAACATAACCAGGACGAACGCCCCCTTGCGGTCTGGAGGAGGCACTATATATATATATATATATATATATATATATATATATACACACACACACACACACATATATACGTGTATGTATAGTGCATCCGGAAAGTATTCACAGCGCATCACTTTTTCCACATTTTGTTATGTTACAGCCTTATTCCAAAATGGTTTAAATTCATTTTTTTCCTCAGAATTCTACACACAACACCCCATAATGACAACGTGAAAAAAGTTTACTTGAGGTTTTTGCAAATTTATTAAAAATAAAAAAACTGAGAAATCACATGTACATAAGTATTCACAGCCTTTGCTCAATACTTTGTCGATGCACCTTTGGCAGCAAGTCTTTTTGAATATGATGCCACAAGCTTGGCACGCCTGTCCTTGGCCAGTTTCACCCATTCCTCTTTGCAGCACCTCTCAAGCTCCATCAGGTTGGATGGGAAGCGTCGGTGCAAAGCCATTTTAAGATCTCTCCAGAGATGTTCAGTTGGATTCAAGTCTGGGCTTTGGCTGGGCCACTCAAGGATATTCACAGAGTTGTCCTGAAGCCACTCCTTTGATATCTTGGCTGTGTGCTTAGGGTCGTTGGTTCATCTTTCAGCAGGATGTCGCCCCAGTCTGAGGTCAAGAGCGCTCTGGAGCAGGTTTTCATCCAGGATGTCTCTGTACATTGCTTCAGTCATCTTTCCCTTTATCCTGACTAGTCTCCCAGTTTCTGCCGCTGAAAAACATCCCACCAGCATGATGTTGCCACCACCATGCTTCACTGTAGAGATGGTATTGGCCTGGTGATGAGTGGTGCCTGGTTTCCTCCAAACGTGACGCCTGGCATTCACACCAAAGAGTTCAATATTTGTCTCATCAGACCAGAGAATTTTGTTTCTCATGGTCTGCGAGTTCTTCAGGTGCCTTTTGGCAAACTCCAGGCGGGGTGCCATGTGCCTTTTACTAAGGAGTGACTTCCGTCTCGCCACTCTACCATACAGGCCTGATTGGAGGATTGCTGCAGAGATGGTTGTCCTTCTGGAAGGTTCTCCTCTCTCCACAGAGGACCTCTGGAACTCTGACAGGGTGACCATTGGATTCTTGGTCACCTCCCTGACTAAGGCCCTTCTCCCCCGATCGCTCAGTTTAGATGGCCGGCCAGCTCTAGGAAGAGTCCTGGTGGTTTCGAACTTCTTCCACTTACGAATGATGGAGGCCACTGTGCTCATTGGGACCTTCAAAGCAGCAGAACTTTTTCTGTAACCTTCCCCAGATTTGTGCCTCGAGACAATCCCGTCTCGGAGGTCTACAGACAATTCCTTTGACTTCATGCTTGGTTTGTGCTCTGACATGAACTGTCAACTGTGGGACCTTATATAGACAGGTGTGTGCCTTTCCAAATCATGTCCAATCAACTGAATTTACCACAGGTGGACTCCAATTAAGCTGCAGAAACATCTCAAGGATGATCAAGGGAAACAGGATGCACCTGAGCTCAATTTTGAGCTTCATGGCAAAGGTTGTGAATACTTCTGTACATGTGCTTTCTCAATTTTTTTATTTTTAATAAATTTGCAAAAACCTCAAGTAAATTTTTTTCATGTTGTTATTATTGGGTGGTGTGTGTAGAATTCTGAGGAAAAAAATTAATTTAATCCATTTTGGAATAAGGCTGTAACATAACAAAATGTGGAGAAAGTGATGCGCTGTGAATACTTTCTGGATGCACTGTATGACTCTCAATAGTCTATTTAACATTATATTAAGAACACCAAAAGGAATACATGCAAATAACCTTTTATATCTTGAGGTCAATGCCAAAATGTCAGTTATAATTTAGTTTCCTGATGATAAGGCAATGCAAGTAGACAAAAATGGAATGATAAAAGCAAATATAAAATATATTAAGTGACAGAGTAGAGATAAACCTACACCAGTGGAGGAAAAAAGATATATATTGGCTATACTAGGCTTGAAATGCACCATTCAGCAATTAAATAAAATTCTGCTTTATCTCCAAATGTGTCCAGTAAATATATAATAAGTTGAATACTGAAGGTTTCTTACATAGGAGTCTCTTCCCAATACAAAGCTTTTTTTTTTCCTTTGCTGCTGTTTTTTTTTTTTCTTTCCTTCAGTATCCTGGTTGCCTCAGCTGAGATAATGTTTCCTTATTATTAATTTATTGAGCCCATCTTGTTACAAAAAACTTTACGTGATACACTGAGGTAACAGCTTTTCTGTGAGCCACGGGTATCCAAAATGAGTTACCACCCTATACACTCTGCTTTCAGGCTCTGTATGAAATGTGAACCCAAGTCACTGAATATACTGTATGCTCCACCTTGGATGATGGCACAGTCCAATGATGTATTGCATTTATACACAATAGTATTAATAAACTACTAAAATATACATATTCAAGATTTTTTCTGAGTAATCCGTGGTAAAACTTATTACAGCTTGAATGCAGTTAATGTGCAATTCACTAGATTAGCCCTAAATAAACGGAAACAATGACTAACTCCTTGATTTGCCTAACTGTACCTGTATAATGGTATACACATATGTTTACTGAATAGTAACTGAACAAACTGTAACAATGATTGTTTTGTCTATAGTTCACAGTATATACTGGTTCTAATTTTTAATCCATCCACTTTCTTTGGAAAACCAGTGCTTCTCTTAGCAGATTTCAGTGAGTAGCAGAATGAAACAGAAATGGGGTGCCAGTGCATTAAAGGGCTCACAAACCCACCCATTTTAATTTACTATTACCTGGCCAATTTAGAATTACTAATGGATCTCACATTTGTCTGTTTGGGATCTAGGAGGGAATCCCATGCAGATTTCATACCGATAGTGACTGGGCTTTCACTTGGTCCTGCGAGGTTGCAAGCTGCTTCTCCACCATACTGCCGCTAAATATTGCCACTAAGTGACGAAACTTCTGCAAAATAACTGCTGCATTTCTTATTGTGTCATTTGAATTTAATTATTAAAGACATTTTAAAGCTGTCCGCTGTATTAACTTAACATCTGAAAAGAATTCCAATGATTTCATTGTTTAATATCCATCCATCCATTATCCAACCCGCTATATCCTAACTACAGGGTTATGGGGGTCTGCTGGAGCCAATCCCAGCCAACACAGGGCACAAGGCAGGAAACAAACCCCAGGCAGGGCACCAGCCCACCACAGGGCACACACACACCAAGCACACACTAGGGACAATTTAGAATTGCCAATGCACCTAACCTGCATGTCTTTGGACTGTGGGAGGAAACCGGAGCACCCGGAGGAAACACACAAAGACACAGGGAGAACATGCAATTTCCACGCAGGGAGGACCTGGGAAGTGAACTTTTGTTTAACATGTAATACAGATATATGATAAAGATAAGCTGTTAAATTTAAAAAAATTAAGCTTGTCTCACTGATCTAACACCGAAGTATTTTCACATGTTATGTTTAAATTATTACTGAAACTAAAATGAAATTAATGACTTACATGATCCAAAATGGAGAATCCCTGCTGCCATAATTAACAGCAATCATTGATATGCATCACCATAAATGAACAATGAAACCTGGTGTATGGTCTCTGTGTAGACATTGAGGGATTTACAGTTTCAAGCTCCTCAATTATTTGATTGAGGACTGTAAGATAGATTTTACAAGACACCGCTATGTTGTAACTAAACACAAGCCCCAAAGTCTGCAAGAAGCTACAGGCAAAAAATGTTAAATTCAGGGCATACGGGAAAGTCTCCCCCACTACACAGCACTTCAGCCCACTTCTCTATAACAGATGCTTTTCAGCCATTCCCGTAATGCCACTTTGGTTACACCACAGCTTACAAACTTCATTTGCACTGATATACTGTACTTATTAGGGGATGTTGGAACTTTATCACATGCTTTACATAACTATAAGCTGTTTTTCTAGAAATTAAAAAGGCATTTGATAGTCCTAAAATATTTGTAATTATATCTTAATTTTTTCCCAGATCATGTACATCACGTTCAGAACTGGAGAAAAATGGAGGTCATCTCAATAGTTTTATCCATCCATCTTCTTAACCTGCTTACCCAAGGCAGGGCTCTGTGGGGCAACTGGAGCAGGCATTGGGCACAAGGCTGGACCGACACCTGGACAGGGGGAGCCCACCAGCCAGTCGCTGGGCAAGTATGTCATTTGTTTAAAATACAAATCTGTTGATCCCAATTAAGTCAACTTTATACAGGTTATGTACTTACTGTATGTGCATTAGTATACAAAGTCATAGCACATTCAAATCATACCTAAAGAAAATTATAAATATGAATTTTGATTATAAAATAAATGACAACTGTAAAACCATTATGACAGGACCTTGTAAATAAATTCTATTTATTTTCACCAACATAACATCTTAAGCCAGATAAACTAGAAAGAGACCTTGGCAGGCGCTCTGTCTCATCTGCTTTACTCTTCTTATTAAATTTAATAATGAAAATGTTCGCGATTTCTTTCTTTCTAGACACCAATAATAAAAAGGATAACGGGGATCGATCTGTTCTTGGGGATCGATCTGTTCTTGGGGATCGATCTGTTCTTAATTTTTCTCTTTGTAAAAACTTGATTGCTTTGTATGGATTGTAATAAAATTAATAAAATAAGGAAAAAAAAAAATAAATAAAAAAAATAAAATAAAAAGGATAACATAGTTTAAACAACATAAATACTTACTCCCCTATATGAAAATACGTATCTGAAAATATTCAATTTAATCTTGTATTCAATCGTATTATTTTTTAGATGATCCTATATCAGAACACCTATCGTTCATTACAGAGTATCGATATAAAAACAGCTAGCAGGGTAGAAGATTCATAACTAAATCTGAAAGTATTACATCTTAAAAAAATGTAGTCATAACTTCCTCGAAGGTGAACTTTACAACAAAGAAACTTCATAAAAAATAGAACTGAAAACCTTCAATAAAGAGGATTGCCGGTGGTAAGAGGAAGCCGACGTCACGAGTACCTCAGTAACAATTTGTGCCTCGTTTACAGGCGCCTGTTAATCGTGCCTTTCTGTCCAGAAAAGGGTAAACAAATGTCACGCGAATTTTAAGCGAAGGTCAAGGCTCGTTTCTAATTTTATAATTTTATAATGGTTGTTTATAGTTCAACTGAAATGAGTCGCCATAGGTTTGACAGCGTACTCAGACAACGGAGTTAGGTATGAATAAACCGTGTCTACAGTGTAGGCAGGCACAGGTCAAGAATAACTTCGGAATTGCTACTTCAATTTTAGTAATATTACTGGAAGTACATTACCCCGCCCGACGATGCCAAAATTAAGGATTACCTAGTCTGAAACGGAAATGAGGAAAGGCAGCGGCAGTTTTTCTAGCAGTAGGAGTACTTGAAGTCACTGCTTTATACACAGGCATAAATCAGTTTTCCTCTCCAGCTCTTGCAAAGATTGAATCAAAACCCTTTTAGCAAGGTATATGACTTAAAACGATTCAATATACATTTGTTCATATATAATAATAAGTAGACTTAGGACGGCGCCGTCCAGGGTTGGTTTTCTTTTAAGTTGTGCCTGATGATGCTGCTGCCGACCGGTACCCTGAACTGGGGCTATACGTGTACGTATGGGGAAATGGACGTATGAATAATATACTGTGAGGAGTCTCTATTCATGGGGTTTTGTACGTGTGTGTATGTATATATATATATATATATATATATATATATATATATATATATAATATTTACATATAATATTTACATATATATAATATAAAATCTCTGAACGCGCACGTATATATATAGTATACATAAAAAGTGTGTGTATATGTATGTATATCCATATATATATATATATATAAAAGCTGTGCGTGTGCGTAAGCAAATATAGAAGGCTGAGCATTTTATGCCGCAAAAAAAAAAAATTGTTTTTAAGCATAACGTAAAGGTTATCTTTATGTTGGGATGACAGGCTTTATTTACGGTGTCACGCATCGCTGAAACAAACATTGCATCATTTTGGTAAGGGGCGCCAAATTCTAAGAGGTCTAAATCTCTGCTGCAAATCTGCTCGCTCGGAAGTTCGAGATCTTATATTCAGCTCATTAACGTCGTGGCTCCTCCTTAATTTAGCATTGTTAGAAGAGTGCGTTATAACCTAAGTTTGCATAGAAAAAAATATAATCGTCTTAAAGGAGTATTCTTAGAAAACGTACTTTCACTCAAATTTGACCAAAGGAATGCAGAAGTTGCCTTAACGTTCAGGAAGTTGCCTTAAGGTTTGGGGGCTGAACAACTGGAGACGAAGTCGAACGGCCGCTCGAGGCTTAGCGACGTGGGACCAGAGTGAACAGGTGACGGGATACATACGCACAGACAAACGGGGTCCAACGAGTTCAGCAATCTCGCCGTCGTTCAAGAGCCCGCTAGCTTTTCCAGCAGGTAGGTATGTCATTTGATTGTGTCTGTATTGTGCTACAGTATGTTGTATTCTGTACGGGACATCTTCCTCAGTCATTACTATATTCGTTTTCGTCCAATATGGTTTTGCTCCTTAAACAAAATTATATAAAGAATTAATGAGGAGAAATTCTACGCAGCCTGAAGCAGGTGGAGTTCTGTGAGGTTGTAGTCCTCCTTTGATTTACGATTGTTCGTTTACCCTTCATTTAATCGCATTGTACTTCGTAATGCTTTTACGCAATTATTATTATTGTTATTATGAAGTGTGTTCGCAAATCAGATAGATGAAAGAGTTACTGTAGAAATGGCTACTTCGTTGTGATTTATTCAGTTGAGTTTATTTTTGTATGGCGCTTTCCACTGAGTAAAGGCACAGAGTGCTGTGACAACTTCTTGGGTAACACGCAAGTGTAAATTTTACACACTACTAAACAGAGTTTGTACACATAAAGACACAGAATTAGCATAACTTAATACTCGGCTGCCGTTATAAATTCATTGCTTAATTCCTAAAGCTTGACCAAGAGCAACACGCTCTTATTTTAACGGAACTATTCAGACATCAGCTGTGAATTCTAAGTCTCCCTTCCACCTGCCTCATGTACACATTCTTCGGTCTCATATGGATTTTTACATTTTTTTCCCACGTAGGCTGTCTGGTCAGAAGTAAATCGCAAGTACCCCTGGGCAAAGTTTAACCTTGAATGGATTTTAGATAAGGCCATTGTACAAGTACAATGGTTTTGTTTTAAATCTCCGGGTGAAATATAAACCAATAAACTGTAATAACTGCACCATTTTGCATTTAGTTGACTAGTGGAAACCCGTTATTCAGTGGTACCCAGTTACAGAAAAAAATCCTACTACTGCCTGTACATGCAGTCATCGAAAGCACCTTATCTATTCACTTTCTGGGCCCAGTTTCCACAGGTACAGGATGGCCACACATTGAAGTGATGAGACGCATATGGAAAAGCTCAGAAGCAATGTTTTCCACTTCGAGTGGGTGTCTTAGTCCGTAAGGCTTTATTTGACAGCCGTTGTTGATATTTGTTCCAGTTTGCAGTGGAGGCTCCTGGCTTTAGAGCGTATTGTCTCGTTATCTGCGTTTCAGGGGTGGCCACATATTGAATATTCATTCCTTTAAAGGTTACTGATTTTCTGACAGTGTTCGACTATTAGACTGTGTTAATTTCGTTCGTTTCTACTGACCGAAATATGTTCAGCAAATGGCCCGATTTCCGCGCTAGGTGCTGAAAATCGGCATTAAATTCGGTCATGTTAATACAAACAGACCGTCACGTGCGCAGTAGGCGGACTTTCATAAAACGATAAACATATATTTGTGTACTGAAACGTTTGTTTCAATTGTAAATACGATTGCACTTGACCATATCTCCAATGAGGATTTTTTTTTAAATGCACGATTATCCACGTTATTGTACAGATTTATGCACTGCACCTTCATGACAGCATATTTTCGACGAATCAGCTCTTTCCCTGTCGTATTTTTAAACAAGGTAAACACAGCCGAATTGCCCTGCGTTCATATATTCGTATGCCACTCTTGCATTTTAGGTTAACGAAGTTTTTCCATGTCAAACATATAATGATTGTTGATGATTAAAATAATAAGGATGTGTCACCATCGACTGGCAACTGTAAAATTGCACCTCATGTCCAGACTTGGGTTTGTTCTCGTTTTGCTCTTTCTAATTCCAACGGGTTCCAGGTACCTGCCATCCTGTAACGAAAAACGGTTTCACAAATTGGGACGTTTAATGCAATCACCTATTCAAATGATTAACGTGTACCTCCGGGAGGCTTCTAGTAACTTGATAAATTAAAGCAGGCTCCTCACTTGCTGTTTTAGAGCGAGTTCATAAAATGAATGTGACGTTTCATGCAGTGTTCTACTGAAATAATTTACGTGTATCACTGGGAGGCTTCCAGTATTTGGTAAATTAAAGTTGGCGCCTCACTTGCCGTTCTTAATAAAGTAACGTAATGTCCATTATTTCTGCGACTAGCTTGCATTGTTTCAGCTGCGGTTCATGGCATTTTCTTTTGACCCTGCATATTAATAATTGCGCAGTTAACGCAAAAAGGACAAGAAGCTCGGCAGAGCACATCCCGCGTAAGAAACAAAATATCCTAATGCCACACTTGCAGTCTGGCGTGTGCCCTGAATACGGATACTGTTGAGTGCATAATTAGAGTGAACATTATCAGTGCAGACGTTGTGTGAACAGGGAGCTGGTGGATCTGTTTACTCTCGTAATCCTTACATTGTAATCCGAGAATTGAGGGGGTGTGAGCATGCGCAGGCGCAGTCTCCAACACAACCTCTCAAGTCACAAGGCGCAGACGTCATAAATGCACAAGATCAATTAATAATAAGTACCGTCAGGTGTACAGTGCCGCTACATAATGTAATGATGGGGATAATAAGTGCTGAGCTCTTCCCGTGCTATTTAGTTGTTACTTCTGGTTTGTCTCCACGTTTGACACTGTTCTGTTCACTCTGCTGACAGGTGCCGATCGAGTATGCCAATATTTAATCATGAAATAACGGTTTACATATTTTAAGGCTGTGCTTTTCTTAAGAGAAATATGAAAAAAAACATGTTCATGATGTTGCTGTTAAACCTACAGGAGTCGTCCATTTTCACTGAGACTGTAACGGTTAAAACAGCAATTAGAAATGATCGCTGTGTAGTTTATGAACACCCACTCCACGCTTGTTTCGTCAAATGAATGTGGTCATCAGTTTCTTTTAAGAATATTTAAAACATGTGAAATTCTGTTTTGTTTTTCATTTTCAAGTATAGGATACAACATGTCTGTAGCCTTTTCGTCCCTTATTCATAATGATTACCTTGAGAGGACGTTATTGGCCCGCATAACGTGCGTCGCACCGAAATACGTTTTTCAGTAAGGCAAGAATATTTGTATATTGTTTTCAAAATGTTGGACGTTTGCCATCACGGGTGTTTTTATTATTAGGTTAGTGCTTGCTACAAGAGCTGTCTTCAACTTTGTGCATCGTCACTTTTCCTTTTCTAAGCAAGGCATGCTGGTCTTCCTTCATGCTAAATTATGCAAATACATGCGTCTGCATTTTGGGTTTCAAGTTAATTTTATGTTTTTTAGGGGCTCATGGATTAGAGACGTGGTCTTTTAGATAGGTGTGTGTTACGTGTAGTGACCTCTGCTAGCCATGAAGAATTCAGATTACATACAATGTTGGAGTAACCTTGGATACCAATACTTGGAAGGGTACCTAGTTTGGCCAGGGCAGGCTTTGCTGGTAACGTGAGAGTTCCGATAGTCCGTTTTTCAAAGCACGATAACTTCAATTTCTCACAGAGTTTGGTAGGTGACGCAACGCTGCAGCAACGCGAATCATGTAAGTAAGTCTCTTTTGGCAACCCCGGGTCTGTATTTCGCTAAGGGTTAATATCTTTAAAGAACTGACTCACAACGTGATGTTGTGTTACCGATCCTGATTCTTGTCGGATTGAATCCCCAAAAAAGAAAAACGAACAGGATCGTGAGGATACTGACTTGTTTGTTCAGTTGACCAACCAATCACGGCCCTGGGCCTTTTTAAAGGATAGTGGCTTCTTTAATCACCTGTTCGGGCACAACACCTGGCAAACGGTGAGCCACTCTACGCATGCTCTATTTCTGACAAGTTGGTTAAAAAAAAAAATCCCTGACATTGAAACCCATCAACCAATGGTCTTCAAATCTTTCCAGAGATAAAATCCAGGACATCGGCTCTAGAGGATTTGCAACCAGATTGGAGTTTCCTCGCTGATTTCAAAGGATTTGAGTAGCCGAGAGTGAGAGATTCAACATGCCAAGGTCTTTTTTGGTAAAGAGTAAAAAAGCGCACAGTTACCATCAGCCCAGATCCATAGAAGATGACTATACCAACAGACTGGACCATATTTTAACTCACATATGTACAGGTAAAGATAACTTAACGATCATTTCTGTCTTCTAATGCAGAATGCGAGCATAATTGAGATTGAATTATTTGGCATGATTGTTTATTGCTAAAAATAACATTTAACCTGGTGTTGCTGCTGCTGTTAGATTTTTTTAATGATGTGTCCTTTAGTTTCTGATATCTTGTAAAATAGCCAATAACTATTTGGAAAACGCCTTTAAAACATAAAACTGCAAACTCATTCTAAGGAATTCTGGTTGACATACGTAAACGCTGTTACCTAAATGACTTAATTTGTTTTGTTTTGACAATCTGGATGCGCCTTGAAAAAGGTGAGAAGCAATATTTAGACTAAGGAAATTGTGCATCATAATAATTGGACATGAAAACGTTGATTTCCGAGTTAAAAACGTACCATCATTTTACAATTAAACGATGATTTTAATGTATTACGTGCTGTGCTTTGGCATTTGTTTTCGTTTGAAACAACGAAGTGTGTGCAATAAAGCCATAGATAGAAAACTACAATAATCCGGTCTCCGATTTTTTTTCCTCAATACCAGCAGATGTCTTTTCGAATTTATTCTCACATTTTCAAAAGAAAATCTTTTATTTAAAATTAAATCCGGAGAATAAAGAACATACATGCGTTTGTATTTAATACTGTATATTTACTAAAGTATTGGGTTTACATAAAAATGTTGATTCAGATTGTTTTAATCCTGTTAATTTCGATTTTTTTCTTCAATTTTATTACATACGATGTATTTTCGTTGAGAATGGTTTTCATTTTTCGATGCTTACAGAAAGTTAACGCTAAATAAAAGCCGAGCCATGTACGCTAGTGCAATGTCCTAAAAGGGTTGCAGCTTTTTATGTCCCCCGTAACTATTTTTGTATGGGGAG
This sequence comes from Polypterus bichir lapradei, assembly GCA_026402145.1. NCBI lineage: Eukaryota > Metazoa > Chordata > Cladistia > Polypteriformes > Polypteridae > Polypterus > Polypterus bichir. The sequence continues at coordinate 90,622,491 of JANRMT010062856.1, forward strand.
GTCTTTGTTTCTTTCAGAGTCATTTTGGTCCTTGTTTGTTTCAGAAGGTAGAATTCCCGAGGAAACGAGCTCTTCGTCGGAGACTCAAGAATCCGATTCCAAAGGACGATTTTCCCCAGAGTCCGGCCTCATTCAAAGGACAGAGCACTCGTCCAAGTCGCCAAATAGCTGCGAGGGCAGCGTTTGTGACAGATCCTCGGACTACGAAGACTACTGGAGACCACCTTCTCCTTCAGCATCCCCAGGTACATTTATAGAGATGAGTGAAAAAATAAAAATGGTGGGCGTTTTAAAATTTTGAGATTGTCTGGTTAACTAAACCTTGGGCTTTTTAGTTCTCATTTTAAATGGGAAACCTTGAGCAGCGGGAGCAGTTACTTGATCAGATGTTAATTTACGCCGTATACTTTTGTTTTTTTACTAGCAAGTAGTGACAAGAATTGTCTTAATTTTTCAGTGATTACAATTATTACATCCACTCATACAAAAGATATATAAATATATTCAGGTAATGCAAGTATTAATTAAACAAACTGCCCTACTACTGTGTGTTAATAAAAATTGGGCAGCTAACAATCAAAAGCAAAGAAAATTGGTTATTAAAGTTTGACAATGAGATAAAAACAATTATTAAAGACAACAGGTCTTAAAACTATATCGGGTATTGTGTGAACAGATTTAAAGCTGCTTATTTTAATGATTAAGTTGTTAATAAGGTTGTTGGTAATATAATACAGTAAATATGTATTAATACTTTAGGAATGATATCCTGATGTTAATAGCAACAAGGAACAAATAAACATGTGTATACGTTATTATGACTACGCTAACTGTATTCTGATGTACTAGTAGAGAAAATGACCTTCTTAAACACAAAAAAACACTTAATAAACTGTCAAATGCTGTTGAAAACCATTATGCACTGTAAATGATGAGTTTCAATAAATTAAAGTACAAAATTGTATTAATGCATACATAAATAATACAATATACTACAAGTAACAAAACAAACATAGCACTTACTATTAAGTAAATAATTGTTTTTTTTATTATTTTACATTAATATACTTTTTGGACCTTTCTGAAACTGTTTTATTAGTATATCTATAGCCTATAGCAGGAACCTGTTGTCTTGTTATGTATCTTGAAAATGCCGGCATATATAAGCTATTAACAGTTTCACAAGAACATCTAAATTGTGTACATTTTGTGTCCTAACTTTAGTGAAGTGACAATTATATTTAAGTCATTTATTTGGTGAGGTATTTTAGGGCAACACTGAAAGCACCATATTAAATTTAAACTATATGTATTGTTTGTCTGCAGAGTCCGAGAAGAGTCTGTCTCCTTCTGTGGATGAAAGCCATCCCTTTGCCATCCCTTACCGACCATACACATGGAGCAGTTACCCTGGGTCAGAGCTAAGGCACTTGGTGCAGCAAGGATTTCACAGAACCCCTTCAGTAGACCGGGGTTTGGCAATGGGAATGTACCCTGAAAGGGGACCTGACTCCACCCTGTTTGTCGACAGGGGTTCCTCAATGGGACTTTATAATGACTACAGCTCTGCAGGCAACCTCTTTGACCACAGCACCTCTGCAGCCCTTTATACGGATTCCCATGGTCACAACATCCATGACAAAGTACCGGAAATTAAGGAGGAATCTGAGCTTCTCTGCACACGCCTGCTATTCAATAATGGCTCCTATAAGTGTATTAAGTGCAGCAAGGTATTTGTTACAAATGTATTCTAAAGACTAAGGAATAAAACAAATTGCTTATTTTTATCTGTGAGCAGAGGATTTAAAAAAATGGATTGTGTGTAACTTTACACTAGCCATTATTTTTAAAGTCAAGCTTAAGTAGGATGATGATACATGGAAGCATCAATTGTTCATTTTATTTTGCAGGTATTTTCAACACCTCATGGGTTAGAGGTACACGTGAGAAGATCCCACAGTGGCACAAGACCATTTGCCTGTGACATCTGTGGGAAGACCTTTGGCCATGCAGTGAGCTTGGAGCAGCACAAAGCAGTCCATTCTCAGGTAAACACGAATTCAAACTTGTCCAGTGCAAGAGGTTCAGCCAGCCATTCATTACTACACTACCAGTGGTGTACTTCATTCTAAATACAGACTCCCAGAGAAAGCCCTGCCTGTCCTTTGATATTAAATCGTACCCGTTTTGGTAGATTTAATTGTGGCCAAAATGCATTTATTTTTAATAGGCCTAATTAGTCTGTGCATCCAGTTCTGAACTTAAACCAATTTCAGAGCAATGCAAGCCAGAGCCTATTCTGAAAGCCTTGGCTGCAAAGCAAGAACCAACACTGAATGTATGTGCCAGTCCACTGTGAGGCACCCTGACTCAGCTTGAATCTGAATAAATGCATAGCATATGCAGATACTGCACATCCGCAGTGATGAAAATATTTAAATACAGTGTAGCCAAGCAGTTGTTTTTTCAGCCTGCACAGACTATTGATCTTGTTGTTCTATTTTGACATGACAAGAGCTCAAGTGAAGTGACTTGCTCATGGTTACACAGTGAGGCAGCCATTGCTTGTGAATCTGTGGTTTCCAATCTCACTTTTTAGCTACCAAAACACATTTCCTGTTGAAATGTTTAAAACCAAGCACAGAAATATCAATTTTTAATTTGTTACATTTAAACAGATCATTTTTGTACCATGAAACTACATGCATGTACATTATGAATTGTGAATCAGTTTTACTGTTGAAATATATATACAATAGAATTGATAAAAAGATTTTGTGTTTGTTTGTTGTAACTTCAACTCACTGCCTTCCATGTCAAACTTAGCTAGCAACTAAGCAGATGAGCTAAAAAGCCGCAGAGTGAGTTTGTAGGTTTAGTCTAGACCACTTGGCTTCCACTACTCCAGCTGTAGTAGTAATATGCACACAACTTCAATTTGTAAGTTGTACGGTGTCACAAACATCAAAATAACTAAGGGGGAATTTGTAAGAACTGTCTTTTGTTATTTATTCTTATCAATATTTACTTTTTTTTTAGGAGAGAAGCTTTGATTGCAAAATATGCAGTAAAAGTTTTAAACGTTCCTCCACCTTGTCCACTCATTTATTAATTCACTCTGATACTCGCCCCTATCCATGCCAGTACTGTGGCAAACGTTTTCATCAGAAGTCAGACATGAAGAAGCACACTTTCATCCATACAGGTAAGGCCAATTTCAAAGCTGTATTCATTAACTGGGCATGTTCTATCCTCTTTAAATACATGTACCGCTTTAGTAATATCTCAATGAAGAAGTTGAACATTTTCAGTTTTGATACACTTTTTAAAAAAAGGTCATTGTTTACATGGTGACAATTATTTTTATCAACTGAATATTTTACACCTAAACTGTGTGTCTACTTGTGCCTTGGAATAAACTGCTTCTGCTGAGCCTTTAACCCATTAATGCCTTGTGTTCCATTATTGGAACGACAGGTAATTTTATATGTTATGCTAGTGTTCCAATTTTGGAACGCCACATAACTCAACAATGGAATGTAATACATTTTTTTTCTCTTCAAATTCTTGTTCCTTATATTTTTCTACGCGACATATGTGAATTTCATGCACAAACTCCTTAGGCATAAATGGGTTTAAAAAAAATAAATAAATAAAATTTTGCGTGGAGAACAACAATATTTTGGAGGAGCATGTCGGTTTTTGCAGTTCCAGAGCTGTGGGTTTACATCCATTGTGGAGTTTGCCCTTGGCACTAATCCACATAATGAAATTATAAAAAAGTAAAGAAAGTATTGTGATAATTGAGCATTCGTAGTTTTAATGCTAAATTAAGTATGGACTTTGAACAGCTTTAGTTCATAATTTTGATAAGAAGAATGTTTTTTCTACTTGAATTTTAACAGAACCCTTCCTTTTTCTGTAGGTGAGAAACCTCACAAGTGTCAGGTGTGTGGGAAAGCCTTCAGCCAAAGTTCAAATCTCATCACCCACAGCCGTAAACATACAGGATTTAAGCCTTTTGGGTGTGACCTCTGTGGAAAAGGCTTCCAACGAAAAGTGGACTTGAGAAGACACAAGGAAACACAACATGGCCTAAAATAATAGGGTGGGCACTGTTACCTGAAGACAGTTTACACAATGACAAAATGGGACAGTCCTTGGTACAAACACTAAGAGGATTATTGTGCTGTCGCTCAAAACCATTGTCTCCTCCTGAAGTGATGCACATTGGTCACCAATGCATGATGCTTCTTGGACAGGTGGAATCCTCATTGACCATAGAGTGTATTGCGTATTGAATGCACTACATACAGCTCAAATTGTGCTCAGAAATGAGATTATTTTTGTAAATATGAAGTTAATAAATGACAGTTGTTTAATAGCATCAGCAAGGAAGTCAGAACCAGATATATTTAAAGCAAAATATTTTTGCACAATAATTTACCTACAACAAATAGCTAATATTATTTGGGATGGTGGTAAATTTTTCTTGCTAATTTAAAATTAAAAGTTAAAGACAGATTTTCCACAAAAAGCTGCAAGTTACTTTAAAAATGCTACATACACAGTTAACTTTTGAAATAGATTTTTTCCATTATAAAATACATAAAAAATGTATTGGCCTATTTGTGTTTTATTTGAATTTGTTTGTGTGTTACTATATTTCCTAATATATTTATTAATTGCATATCATTTTAAATAAATAATTTTAAATTTACCTTGTTTATTTGGCCTTTGTACCTTTTGTAGAATCAGGATTGCCCAGGTGTTAGAACTGGACTGCCAACAGTTAGAATTTCTGATGCCATACGCTTACATTTGTGAACAGAATTAAAGTACACGCCATAATCGGCTCAAAGTCCATTTCAGATACTCCTTAAGTTAGGAAAACAGCCTGAAATTCTGTCATTTAGATTCAGAGTCTTAACTAGGTGTAATTTTAGATATGCCCGAATCTGAGCTTATTCCCAGTTTAAAAAAAAAAGTCAATCGTAGGGGTAATTAGCAAAAGTATATTAAAAATACATTATGCAGATTCCATGTCCTCTTATTTGCCGATGCCCTTTGTTTGACTGGGTAACAGAAGACTGGGTAAGAAGAGATGTGCAGCTCACCTTTGTTTCACTCGGTAAATTTTTAATGGCACCTCCAGCTAGCCATTTGGTAAGGCTCTGTCTAGAATGCTCAGAAGCGCAATAAGCTGAGCTTCGGCGCTGAAAGACAAGCCTTTCAAATGGATAGCTGAAGACTAGCCGTCGGCCACCTCAGGGATGATTAGATTACGTACTGTGCCTTGGTTCAAGGCTTTGAAAATAGGAGGACAACCTGACCCACAAACCAGGGGGCCGTAGTGTGGCCCAGGTGCTTTTAGGGAGTCCACGGCTACTCGAATGAGCACAGCTCAGAGTACACGAATGCCAGCTGAGAGAGCGCACGTTCACCACGCCCAGTTCCTCTAAATCACTCCTTTGGCTAACGTTGCAAGACCTCCGCACGCGACACATCTGCTGCAAACCAAATATTTTCAGTCTACTGCTTTGCTAAATAAATATTGAACCAATGAACTGCGGCTATTAAGTTAAGAGTACAAACTGCATAGCATTTATTTTCCCCTTGTTAATTAGATTACACTGAATAAAAAGGTGACCTCAAAATCCAAGTGTAGAACTTGTTCTGACATCAAAGGCACTACAAAACGATTGTTTAGACTAAACAGCGCGGAAGTATAAAAACATAATGTTAAAACCTAGTATTTCACTAATTTAATACTGAAATATGCTTATTTGTAACAGAATAATTTAAACCAATATTTACACGTTAAACCTTTGTGAAGTCTCTCGCCTGGAGTTTATATCACTGCCCACTCTCGGTCTCTGATCTACATTTGGAGTATTTTTTCTCCTCATATGTACTGCTGTTTTGTATAGCAAACAATTTATTCGTTCTCGTATACTTACATGAAGCAGAAAACGAACAACTAGCACATTAAAAATAAGTTCCTTTTTTTTTTATTTGCCAATCATCCATCCGCCCATTGTATGTATCCACCTATCCAAAAAGTAGCCATTTTATGTAGAAACTTTTAATCATGTTTGGAAAATCGCTTGAATAAACACTGTAATAGCCTCATAAAATTGCAAATGTATGCTGTATATTTTAGTCAGTATTACTATTAATACAATAAAATTACCCAGGCGGTGTTATTCGTTTTAGAATAACCGTACCTGTTTCTCTGAGACGTATAAATTGAGACATTTCTCTTAGTTCTTCGATTGGTGATTCATTATCGTGGCATATGATAAATCCACAAAGCGTCTTTTTAATACCTAATTGTATAGATGGCTTAAAACATAATGCGGCACAGAAAATAATTAGCAAAACACTTGTGAAGCGCTAAATGTTAATGTTTTTTTAAAGCGGCTTATATTTTGATTTGGCCAGACGATTTATTGTTTATGAGCAGCCATACTGATCTGCGTACTTTGATCTTTAACTGTAAGCTGGTATAGAAAACTGTTTTATCCGACAGAATATTTGCTGAAGCCCGGCGCTTGGTCGCCTTTCCGTCCCGCTCACGGTTCCTACATGACGCGAAATTGAAAGGACAACCGTCGCATCTCTCTAGTATATACACACTTTTAATAAAACTAAAAATCTATTTATGTGATTTATTTGTATTTTTATGTACACTGTATTTTAACCGTATTAAATCAAGTACTGCGGTGGGCTGGCGCCCTGTATTGGCTGGGATTGGCTCCAGCAGAACCCCGTGACCCTGTGTTAGGATATAGCGGGTTGGATAATGACTGACTGACTAAATCAAGTACAAATTAAAGAAATCTCGTACGTTTAACTTCCCAGTTTCCAAATCCTCCGTTATTTAAAAATTTAAATCAATATAGTTATGTCATTTTTACTAACATTTTGATTTAAAAGCCCTACATCCATGTCAATCCGAATTGCTCAATAGTAAAGCACAACAGCAGGGAGTCCAAAGAGGCGTTAAAAGAGGGTCACGAAGTAAGGATTCTCCTTCTAGTTTACATATCAGGAGCACCGCCCTTGTTGCGGGAAGACAGATTGGGATCGAGAGGCTGCAGGGTGGGGCGTCTCACTAGTGGGCGAATTCCGCGGTATTCCACTGCCTTCTTTACCTTAAGATAATGAATGTGTTTATTTACCAGCTAACCTGTCATGTCACGAAGTATAAACGACACGAGACTGCTTCTCAGAGCGCAGGGCGGTTATCAGAGACGAGCATGCAAATAGGTTCTGAACTTCAATCAGATACCCATAGGTCTCATCTGATGACGTCTAACAAACGCTGAAAATTGTTGCCCCAGAACGTATCATCAAGTTGTTGACACGAGTCAACATCGATTTTGCAACACTAACACCCGTGATGGGATGTAAAGTATTTGGGACGGCTGGAATGAGCTTCAGGAGCATAATCAGTGCCGCCCCTGTGTGTCAATATTTGAGGTGCGCCATATCCGAGTTGCACTGTTTTCAAGTGACTTTCCTCCGTTAACTCCACCATTTGTGTGCTTAGACTAGTGGGCCAAAGTCTGTTCAACATGTGCAAGGACCTATTATTATGCAGCTACTATGAAATCAAATTTCTAGAAACTTCTTTGTTTTCTTTATCAAACGTTATTTATTCTTACACATGAAATGATGATGACATAGATCTTCTTCACGTCTCTGCAGTAAGTTTGTCCTGTTTATTGCTTTTCTGAGCGGACCAGACCAAACGTGAAAAGACTGCCAAAAAAAAAACAACTCCCTTTTCATCCATTTTTCAGACTTGCTTCTGTGGCAGGCCAGAGTCTATCATAGCATGGGTGTAAGACAGCAACATTGCATATCTCTGGTGCCAAATTTGTGCTAATTCTCATAATGGGAATCTTCAAATATAATGGGAACAATTTTTCCAAATTATAATAAATTTATTTATAACAGTTATGAAATATCATCCAAGTTTCAATTAGAGTACTGTATATGTCTTTACGACTATTTTACATATGCTGTGCTACAACATATAATATTTTATGGCACAAAAAGGCTGTTCAAAGGGAAGTCACCTTTGACTGTTACAATGGAACAGAGCAGTTGTTCCCAATTCAGTCGTGATGCAGGTTTTTATTCCAGTGAATTTTAAAATCAGCAATTCATTCTTATTCTTAATTGATATCATTGTTTAGTTATCTGGTATTAGTTCTCTTATTCTAAGAAATTCTGAAACATTTGTATTATTTTCATAGTTTTAAATAATTTCCTATACCATTTCCTTTTAAAGGTTACCCATTCCTGTGACATTTGTTTCTTGAAGTGTATCCAAATTACGTTAATTAGTGAAGGGCAATGCAGACAATAGGAGGGCAAAAGGGGAGCAATTACTTAAGTATTACATTTGATTGTATGCTCAACTGTACGAAATATGAGCAGAAGAGAGGATACAAACTGAAGTAATTGCTTTGTCTTTATCATTCATTGTTGCAGCCTTTGGAACAATTAGGTGAGCAAGTGTAAATTAAAAAGAACAAGGTATAATAAATGCAGGCATTTAAAGCTATGACAGCAATACAAGTATTGGTGAATTTCTGAGAATACGGTGGCACTGGCCAGAAAGCAGGAGGCAGAGCTGGAGGTGGCAGAGTTAAAGATGCTAAGATTTGCATGACGAGGTGTGACGAGGATGGCTAGGATTAGAAATGAGTACATTAGAGGGTCAGCTCAAGTTGGACGGTTGGGAGACAAAGTCAGAAAGGCGAGATTGCGTTGGTTTGGACATGTGCAGAGTAGAGATGCTGATTATATTGGGAGATGGATGCTGAAGATAGAGCTGCCAGGCAACAGGAAAACAGGAAGGCCTAAGAGAAGGTTTATGGATGTGGTGAGAGAGGACATGCAGGTGATGGGTGTGACAGAGCAAGATGTAGAAGACAGGATGATATGAAAAAGGATGATGCGCTGTGGCAACCCCTAACAGGAGCAGCTGAATGAAGAAGATATGACATTAATCTGCATCCAGCCCTGCATGTAGGCCCTCCAACCTGCAGGGAAAACCTGGGGGTTGGTGGCAGAATTGGCACTCTAGCCACCATAAAAAAACCTCACATTAGTTCCACTCCATCTGCACTAGTGTGGTGCTGAGGTGTCACCCATAGCATGGCTGCACTCGGGTCCTAATCTGGGATCCTGAGTTGGTTTGTCATGTGGTGGGTGCGGCAATGTGCTGTATCAGTGCGTGCTCCTAACCTCTTCTAACCGGTATGAGAACACCCGCACATAAATGTTGAATGTTTTGGTGTTTTACCCCCATTTTTTGGCCCTCTAGAGTCTAAAACCATTTCATTTTAGGTCATTTTTGGACCATATTTTGTGCAGGAAATTACACCCTTACGGTAATGAGTAAACCAATAAGTATTTTCAGTAAAAATAAATCAGAAGGATTTGAAGTTGTGCATGCCGATCAGCTGATTCCAGGGCCACCTAACAGTGATATTAAAGGGTCAAAGTTACTGTTTTTCACCAAACTTGTAATAAATGGGGATTGGTATTGTATTAATTAATTAATTAATTAATTGTATTCATTCATTAATCTATTGTTTAATGCTATTTTGAGGGTGCTGATCACAAATATGACACTATTTTTGATATTTCATTCTTTACCGGTGGTCCTAGCCCTCTAAGAGTCACTCCCAGAGGGTTAAAAATGACAAATTTCAAATATAAGAAAGTGGGGCATTGTTTTAGACTATTTCAAGGTCAGTGATTAATAATATAATATTATTTTTGACATTGCTCCTTTACTAGGGAGACATCAGTTCCCCTATGGACAGGGAAAAATGACAAATTTCTATTGCAATCAAGAATATTTAGTAGTTAAACATTTCAATTGAAGCACATATTTTAATATTTCAAATATCTGACACAACTATTCTTGCTTATTACATTTCTTCCGGACACCTTGAATTTGGGAGGCTCATGCTAATTCAGACTTTTTAACGTCTGGCCTATAGTACTGCAACCTGTCGTTCTGAAGTGCTTTGAGAGGCTAGTTTTGGGCCACTTGAAAGCTGGGCCCTTCCACATCACACGACCCTCTCCAGCACCATTCAACTGATGCCATCTCATCTATTCGTTATCTGGCCTGGACCCATCTGAACAAAAGAGACACTTTGCTTAGAATGCCTCTCATTGGCTTCAATTCAGCTTTCAACACCATCTGTAGCTCATAGGAAATGTGTCTCTGCTAGGCTACCACACTTTCCTATGAACTGGATTCTGGACCTCCGGACGGAGAGACACCAGACAGTCTACGTCGGAAACACCATCTCCAGCACCATGGCGATAAGCTATGCCAAAACTGCCTTCCATCTTCCACTTCCCACTCCTGACACAACAGTGTGTCATTTACATTTAGAGCTTATGTAAAACCATTTTTTAGAGAGGGCATTCTCATGGCACGCATGACGTTCACTTCTGGAACGGTGCGAAAACGATACATTGGAATTGTCCTTAACGATATATGAGGTTTACTTCCTAAAACAAACGAGAAAATAAGAAGGCAACCATCACAGAACATTAATCACAAAAAAAATCCTTCAACATGGGGCTTACTTGTTGTTTTACCACGCCATCCCTTAGTGGTGAAGCGCCTGTACGCACGTCAAGTCTCGCGTGCGCCGTCTTTAAACGCGGGTTGTTTGGCGGGTTGGGCGCATGCGCCGCAGTGTACGCTTTTTTAATTGCCGCTGACAGTGACGGGTGCAGTACAGTACGTGAAACTGATGATACCTGGTGAAACGGAGCGTGTTTTGCTTTTATACATTTTAATTTTTCTTAAGAAAATTTTCCAAAGTGAAATAAGAAAAGGCGGCACTCACTGAAACAGATTTTTGGAGCACTGACCAAACCAAACACCTCCGAATAGCAAGCTTTGGGAAAAAAGTTTCTGTGTTCCGCTTCAGAGACGTGATTTTAGCCGTGGTACGAGGTGGCAAGTGGTTTATATGCATGGCAAGCCAAAGCCGAAGTAAGATAAATGTTAAAAGTGTTTTTAAGACGTCCTGAAATGAATTTAAACAGCCAGTGGATTCAGATGCCAGTTTCAAGAGAATGTCAAATGTATTTTAGGAGTTATTCAAATGAAATCATTGAAATGCAAATCCTTAAACACGAAGTACTTATTTAAAGTTGCTCAAGTACATCTGCTGAAGTAACTTCCCGTTATTTCTGAGGTTTCCAGTGCATACCAGGATATCCTGAAATCATTCTCTGCACATTTTGAGATTTCTAAGATAAATTTCAGGATATATTGAAACAACTGCTTGTAAATTTTCTAGTTTTCAGTACGATTAAGTGTCAAATTTTAAGATATTTTGCTTAAACTACTCCAAAATGTGTTTCTGATATCTAAAAGCTTATTTTTGAGAAATCTTAGTATGGTCTGAAACTTATTTCAAAATATCTTGTAATATGATCAACACATCATTAAAAGTTTCTTAAAAGTAATTTGAGATATCTTCACCTTTAACTCTCATTTGAAACATCTAAAATTAATTTTCTTATATCTTAAAACAGGTTTTGGTCCGATTTCTGATTTACAAGACACATTTCAGGATATAATAAATAAATTTGCTTACTCTGTTTTTAAATGTCTAAAGTGCATTTCAAGATATCTCTAAAATACTTCCTTTTTATTTTAAGATATCTGAAATAAATTTTGAGATACCTTAACATACAGTCAGTAGCATAACATTGTTACATAAAGGGTTGCAGGGGGCTGTAGCCTGTTCTAGCAGCAGTGGGTGTAATGCAGGGATTAGTGCTGGGCAGAGTGCCAATCCATCCCACAGTGGCACTGTCCTTTAGCATCAACAGTTAAGCTAACCTACATATCTTTAGAGATATTTCAGTTGTCTACTTTATTAAAAGGTGCACAGTATGGAAATCCATCAAAGATCAATCTAAGATATCCTGAAATTCATTTTCAGATATGTCAAAATTCGAAGAAAATCATTTTAAAAATATCAAACAGTATTTGTGATATTCCAACCCGAAATGCATTTATGGTATCTGAAAATAGATTGTAGGATCATAAACTGGAGAGGAACATATTAGAAGATATCTTGAAATGGAACTGTTTCACAAGAGGCAATATATATGAAACTTGTGTTAAAGAGTATACGATTTTATTTACAGATTACACTCTTGTATACTGGGCATCATCTCTTGTGACATGTTCTGTCTTTCTGAAATAGTGTTCATGCACAAACGTGTCACCAAATGATATCATTTGGCAAGAAAAGTGTTTTGTTGTTTTAAGCTGGCAAATAGTGCCTTAGGGACAGTTGTGGACAGATGAATGGATGGATGAGCATAACCAACTCTAACCATACAGGGTGACTTAGTTTAATGTCTGTAAAATAAGAGATGTTAAAAGATTTAATGAGGACAATTCAGTAACTGACTCTCATCACACCAAATATGAGGGAGGTGTCTGGTTAAGAGCTGTTGAAGAAACAAAATACTACACTCTACCACAGATAACAAATTAAGTAATATACTATACATTAAAAACTATAAGCAACAGAACTCATGTCAGGGGCGCTCTTCATATTGCAGCATAATTTGTCAGTGTTACGTATCACTCCAAGACTGGTGTTTTGTGCAGCACTGGTTTCTGCCTTCTACTCAATGATACAACAATACACGCAGACTTCTCGTCACCCAGAGCTGATTAGGAATTAAATACAAAACAAGTAGAAATATCATAAAACTGAATTAAACATGCAAAAAGGGGCCAATAGGTATAATGTACAAGAGGTTGTCACTTAGCTCCTTTATGTACATGAAGCTGTTAACTGAGGGATGGAAAAAGGAATTGAAAAGAACTGAAGCAAGTAAATAAGGCACATCAATTTTTGTTTTACATCCCATTTAAAGGTGTTTTGCAAAATGCAGAAGAATACAAAAACAACACAAGATAAAGTAGATTATTGATCTTTCAAAGTCAATATAAGATTCTGGACAAAGCTTATAAATGCTATGACCTCAATTCAGAGCATCAAACAATTAAATGAATGCATATAGAGAAGGCAAATTGACAGAGTGGCAAAAATAAAACAAAGAAGCTCTGTGAAGTCATTAGTATCACAGGAAACGCTGACCATTTTTAAACACTGGACGTGTGAGGTGTGCGTGAGGTGGACTGAGGTGGACCCACAACTGGTTTTTGCCTTGCACATAAAGTCACCAGGATAGGCTCTGGTCCCTGTGATACTGGACTGGATTAAGCACATATTTTCATAGACAGACAGAAGGAAATAGTAAATCCTTAATAAACGAGAGAAGTGCTGTTTTCAAGAGCAATTTGAATATTTTAACTTGTGAAGACCTACTTAGGGAGAATACAAAGAGAAAGAAGTAGCCACAAAAGTGAACTCATTTTTGAACCAGGATGAACTGGGCCCCTTGGGGTTGGAAAATCAAAGGTGTTTATCACGGATACATTCAGTAAACTCTTCTCGTGATTATTCTGGACTGGGTGTTGAAATTGGCAGTGTTTCAACCTGATGGCCAAGTTGTGAAGATTGTGATTCAATATAAGTGAGCACATCAGTGGAGCTGAGGAATTTGGTCAGAGCCACGTCCCCGAGAGAGCAGTTGTTGGACTCAAAATCTGAGCCTTTAAAATAAAAACCATCCTTCATTGTCCACCAGTATTGTCCTTTGAAATTGTGCTAAAGATACCAAAAAAGGTTGTGCTGTTCACTGGAGACCCTGAGTTCAAGTCCTGCTACTTTCTCTTGAATGGATGAACAGCAGAGAGGAAGGCTTTTGCCCTGAGCCGAGACAGTACTAGCTGTATTTGTCGTGAGTTAGGATTTGGGCAGCATCACTTTAACTATTAGATGGCTGTCACTGAACAATACAGTTTACAGTTCTGACAAGAGGAAACAGGAGACATTTTGTAAGTTGACTAACAGCAAATTAAGGAAAGGAAAAGAGAGGAAAGGTGGATTAGATTAGGCCCTTCAACATTAAATTGAGCCTCACGGAGGAGCTCAATCGGTGTCCTGCCTGAACTTGTACCTGAGGGCAGGGTCTCTAACTAAATATGTTTGACTGAGATGTTGAAATCTCTTTAATTAAACAGCATTTGTTGCATCACTGAAGTTACCAGGATGTTTGGTCTGCCCTTCTGCTTTATCTTGGATTAAATGGGTTCACGAAAATGACAAAAGGATATTCTATAAGCAAAAGCAATCCCTGTAGACCGCTTGCAACAATCTAGGTAGGGTCTGAAAGTATCAGCACATCACTGCCCATGAGGTAGATGTTATCTTCCACACGTACAGATCTGAGTATAGCATAAAATGATATGTGTTTCCAATAGAAAATCAGGGTGCTAGTGATGTTGTCTACCCCAGAGATAATATGAGCATTTTATTTTCATAGTGAAGGTCTGTTTGCGTTTACTAAAGTACACAAAACAAGTCAGTGTGCTGAGCAGGTGTATGAGTGGCTTCTTCCCATTCTTACAACAAATAATTTCAGTAACATACTTAATGCACTTCTGTAAACACTTTTTCACATAACTGTATGCTGGTTGGCCCTTACAGGGTGAGCTGAGTTAGTGGATGGCACTAGAAGCTTACAAAAGGCTCATAAAGAAGGAAATTAACTATGAGTCACAACTACTGGGACAACACGAGCCAAGGGCACATTGGTCACTGGTATGTGGCCAATCATTATTAAGAAGCTGCTTTCATTTTTCAGACAAAATTATACTAAAGACTGAAAACAATTTTTGAAAATGCAGAGCTGGAATATCTGATTAACTGGTATGGTCCAAAATAATTTGCTTCCAATAAAAACAAATCAGTTAGAACAAAAGCCTGAAGCCATAATGACCTTAGTAGAATGTTGTGAGTCATCAGCGTACATCTGGGGAGATGGGTTTGTGTGCGTTGGGGGCTGGGGGTGTCCAGCATTTATCACCGTCTCAGTCAAAGGACACAGGCAACAAGGACAGAGTAATTCTGGCAGATTCTAGAAAGCTGCTTCTCATCTCTAGTCATACTGAGGCACCCACTAAGTTATGACCAGGAGCACCAAGTGGTGGCACTAAAAATATTATTCAGTTTTTGATGTGAAAAGCGTGTTCCACAGAGGTAAATGGATTTCCACAGTTAATAAGACACTCCAACATCAACAGGAGAAATGCCGCATAGACTGTATGATTAACTTCACGGCCTTTGTAATCTTTCACCTATCAACTGAAATATTATACATTTCTTTTTACACATAATCAGGTACATTTAGAAAGTGTTTACTGACAATCAAGCCCAAAGCTACAAAACCTTCTACAAGGTGCCAAGTTAAGAGCTCTCAGAATGGAACAGGTGGTGTATACACAGGGCTGAACGAAATCCCTCAAGGCACAATTTGGTGATTTTTTTTTGCTACAGTAGACTTGTTTCCAATACAAAGA
This sequence comes from Polypterus bichir lapradei, assembly GCA_026402145.1. Taxonomy (NCBI): domain Eukaryota; kingdom Metazoa; phylum Chordata; class Cladistia; order Polypteriformes; family Polypteridae; genus Polypterus; species Polypterus bichir. The sequence continues at coordinate 90,637,999 of JANRMT010062856.1, forward strand.
TTTTCTGCCCTCACAACTGGAACACACTGTACAGCTCACTGTACAGAGTGATTTTCACATATTATTTACAATTTTATTTCACCTCCTGCACTTTATTAGTCAACTGCATCTGTCTGATAAAATGCACAGAAATCTGTGTATTTTATCATTGTTTAATTTAAATCCTAAACCACTTGGCAAATGTTCTTTTTTCTGAAAATTTCAAAAATGTAACTCTTTTTATACATGACTAAACAATTATCACCTAAGGGCTTTCAAGCTTTGCAAATTAAAGGCCCTTTTTCACAATTTATTAATCATACTTTTACCAAGACGCAGTAACAGCCATACATGTCTGCTTACAGGAACTACACCAAAGTAAATCTGTCCCTCATGGTGTGCATTCAGTGCCAGGCTATTGTTTGCTCACATTATTTAATTAGTTGCCATAAAACCCTTCATGTTGTACAAGTTAACCTTACAAAGGTTCCTTAAAAACAATTAGCAATGAACAAAGCATGAAGAGGAGATACTAGAGATTTGTCTAAGAGGTGGCTTAATTGATGGTACATGATATGATAAGGGGGTATTTTTTACTTTCTTTTTAAATTAATACAATTTGCAGCAGATGAGTTTTGATTTTAGTATTTTGTTAAAAGTATACATTTAAACACTTAAAATAATTAACATTTGTGTTTGAGAAAAGAATACACATTTAATAGACAATACTACTCACATAACACTTTAAGATAAGAAAAATTATGTTGTTAGAATTTCTAACAAAATTTGCTTTATCAGCTCAGGCTTTGGAGGACCACTGCCTTTCAGGTGCTAAGAATATTAAGACTTGGAGACTGATGGACTGTGAGGGTAGAAATAAAAGTTTCTATGTAACTAATTTTACCCATGTTCCTGTAGGGGGCGATAGCTCCCTAGTTGGAATAAGTTCTTTTGTAATTGTGGCGTTTTAAGTAACCGAAAACTATATAGCTATATTAAAAGGTGATACCTCTCCCATAGCCTGTCGCCCTGACGTCACATGTGATGGAGACCATGGAGCGGCCGCTGCTTCACCACCTGAGGCCACAGGTCCGCCACGCCCTCAACCCTCTGCAGTTCGCATACCAGGAAAAGGTGAGAGCGGAGGATGCCATCATCTATATGCTACACCACTTGGACAGAGGCAGTGGTGCTGTAAGAATTATGTTTCTGGACTTTTCTAGCACCTTCAACACCATCCAGCCTCTGCTCGTTAGGGACAAGCTGACAGAGATGGGAGTAGATTCACACCTGGTAGCATGGATCATGGACTATCTTACAGACAGACGTCAGTATGTGCGTCTCGGGAACTGCAGGTCTGACATTGTGGTCAGCAGCACAGGAGCGCCGCAGGGGACTGTACTTTCTCCGGTCCTGTTCAGCCTATATACATCAGACTAAAAATACAACTCGGAGTCCTGCCACGTGCAAAAGTTCGCTAACAACACTGCTATCGTGGGCTGCATCAGGAGTGGGCAGGAGGAAGAGTATAGGAACCTAATCAAGGACTTTGTTAAATGGTGCGACTCAAACCACCTACAACTGAACACCAGCAAAACCAAGGAGCTGGTGGTGGATTTTAGGAGACCCGGGCCCCTCATGGACCCCGTGATCATCAGAGGTGACTGTGCAGAGGGTGCAGACCTATAAATACCTGGGAGTGCAGCTGGATGATAAATTGGACTGGACTGCCAATACTGATGCTCTGTGAAAGAAAGGACAGAGCCGACTATACTTCCTTGGAAGGCTGGCATCCTTCAACATCTGCAATAAGATGCTGTAGATGTTCTATCAGACGGTTGTGGCGAGCGCCCTCTTCTACGCGGTGGTGTGCTGGGGAGGCAGCATGAAGAAGAAGGATGCCTCACGCCTGGACAAACTGGTGAGGAAGGCAGACTCTATTGTAGGCACGAAGTTGGACAGTTTGACATCCGTGGCAGAGTGACGGGCACTGAGCAGGCTCTTATCAATCATGGAGAATCTGCTGCATCCACTAAACAGTATCATCTCCAGACAGAGGAGTAGCTTCAGCGACAGACTGCTGTCACCGTCCTGCTCCACTGACAGACTGAAGAGATCATTCCTCCCCCACACTATGCGACTCTTCAATTCCACCGGGGGAGTAAACGTTAACATTATACAAAGTTATTGTCTGTTTTACCTGCATTTTTATCACTCTTTAATTTAATATTGTTTTTTATCAGTATGCTGCTGCTGGAGTATGTAAATTTCCTCTTGGGATTAATAAAGTATCTATCTATCTAGTGATACAGCGGTAAAAATGACATAACAGAAAACAACTTAGCTATCTTTAATGACTATTTACGCGGCATTACAGACGGGAAGCCATAGCAAGACATTACCAAGGTGGGATCTTGATGTATACAGTCTGCCATTTTTCGTTGCTGCGCTGGAAGGGTTTTTAGGACAGATGAAGATATCACCCATCCGTCCATTGGCTTCAAAGTATTTGACTGCTGTCCAAGTCTTATATACTGGTTCGTCCACGTGCAGGCCCTTACTTAGGTTCCAAACAAGGGAAGGGGAGGGTTCCATTTCATCTCTAACATACTGTACATAAAAAGTACAATGCCAATTTTTGTAGTTGTACCTTCTCTCTTCAAATGCTTGCCTAGCAGTTCTAAATGCTGAGAGCCCCTGTATGCTAACTTTGGCCTGGCCTATACATGTGAGTGGATTTATAAAATAATTTTTGTACACAACACAGTGACATTAAACTTATAGTCTTATTACAACCCACAATCTTGATTACTGTTACATTTGAATCAACATCAAGTTTGGCATTGGGAGCACAGTCTTTACTCAAATCAGCACCAGTGTTCTCTCATTTGACATATGTCAGAACATTAAAGAACTCTTTAATTTCTCTGTGATTAATTTTACAACTTTTACGGAAGCATACCAATTGATCTACCCATTGTAATAGTCTCTGTGTGTAATTCAGGCTTACTGCATGTTGTTGGGATGAACAAACCAAAAAAAAAAAATCAATGATAGAAAACCGAGTACTGTATCATAAAGTTGAGGGTAGAACTAGTGTGATAAAAAAAAGCAAAAGGTAAAAGATTAAATGCTGAAACACCATTTTAAAATGACATTTGCACTTCAGCACTGTTCTGAGAAGTAGAACAAAAGGAGGTTCTTGGACAAGTTTACATCAGACAGAAGCAACACAGGTGGGAAGTTTCACACTAACAGAATGTTCTTCACACTATACTCACTTGTAAGGGCTTTCAACAACTGTAATTTCTGGTATTTCTTTTAAGGGAGATGGCGCTGATACTAGACTTAATGTCCAAATTTGTGTAACTACTCTCACCACTGCTGGTCATTATAGAACTAAGTCAGACTGGATTTTTGCTATGGATAGAGCAGAAGTCTTGGCTTAAAAGCCACTTCTCGAGACTCTTAATGCCAGCTAAAATGCCTTGTAAGACAATCAATTCCAGACCAAGTTATAGTGTAACATCATATTCTACAGCAGGTAGACTCAATTATGGCGCTGAAGGTCAGCAGTTGGTTGCAGGTTTTGTTGCCCAGAGGGGACTGGGCGGTCTCATGGCCTGGAATCCCTGCAGATTTTATTTTTTTTCTCCGGCCGTCTGGAGTTTTTTTTTTTGTTTTTTCTGTCCCCCCTGGCCATTGGACCTTACACTTATTCTATGTTAATTAATGTTGACTTATTTTATTTTCTTACTGTGTCTCTTATTTTTCTGTTCTTCATTATGTAAAGCACTTTGAGCTACATTTTTTTGTATGAAAATGTGCTATATAAATAAATGTTGTTGTTGTTGTTAACAAAAATGATAGGCTCATGTGCACACAAGAAAACAATGGCAAGACATCTGATCATTCCTTTAAAAGACTCAAACACACCCTAACTCACTGGTTCCTCCATTAAGCTCACTGCTTGGTCAGGCCTTAACTTCTGCTCTGCAGAGCAGGGACCCAGTAGCTTAGGGTATAGCCATAACAAAGGCAACAGCAATCCGTTCTCACCATTCTTCTTCAAAGCGTTACCGGTGCTGGACTGGAAAAATGGAAGACTATCTGTAAAGAGGATTTGGACAAGTGTCTGCCATTAGTACAAACCTTGCCAAGGAGATTAGTGACTGAGTATAAGAAGACTGTAAACATAAAGCCAAGCGTTTGCATTGCCAATGATAGAGGCTGACTGATCACCAGCAGACCCTACTAGGCATAACTTTGCTAGCAACAAGAGGACTGACACTATGTGTTTCAACCTCATGAAAAAATCATAGTTCCGCTTGCAACCAGAAGGCAAAGAAGGAGGCAAACCCCTGAAACAAACAAAGAAAGGGTGCTGCAAATTATTCCCTCTGTCAGGAGAAAGCCAAGCAGGAAAGGAGCAAGGCCTTGCTTTTGTCAGACCATACGCACACCCACTTTGATTCTAAGAACTATCAATTGTAACTTGATAGCTAGGACAGAGTCAGCTCATGTATTATGGTATTGGTCTAACCATAACTAACAGGTAATAAAATTGTGCTGTATAATTTCAAGTTGGTTATTATGTTCGAGACATGAACAGCAGGAAGATTTATATTAGGATAGACTGGATACTGATCTAAACAATAGAATAAGCTGAAGTACAGCAGAAATAAAGAAAATGTGTTAGAAAAAGAAACTTTGTACATTACAATTCAAGAAAAAAAATACAATTTCATACTTATTAACCAAAAAGTCAATTCTACATAATCAAAAAGTACAATAGGAGTTTTGAACGAAAGAACTGTTTCTTAAGTTTTCTAACTAAAAGAAAGCTTGAGAAAACGTAATTCCACAGACCATCTTGTTATCTAAATATAAACTTCTGCAACCTCGACAATCACTGGCAGATGAATTAAAACCTGCCTGGCTGGACTTCTCAGAGCTACAGAAAGGGTGGTCGTGAGAACTGAATAAGTATATAGATAGCTATATACACCTGTAACTAAAAAGTATAAAAGTTATTAATTAAAGTGCATGTGAACAGTAAACAAAATTTCTGTATTTTAAATTATACAATATGTCAAAAGTCCTTCGGAATAAATAAAGAAATGTACCCTTTGCATGACAATGCAAACAAGCAGGTAGCCGTCTCTGCAACAGAACTGCAATTATTTGTATAGCACGTGACTTATTCACTCCAGAATAACATGTTGGGAAAGCAGATAGGCTGGGAATTTGAGAAATGTCACTTTAAAAATGAAAACATTTAGTTGTGCAAGAAGCTAAGACTGTTGAGTGATTATTACGTTACACAGAAATTAGTTTAAAAGCATTTGAAAGATAAACCTTTATTTTTATTTTTTCTGGGTAAAAGTCAGACCATTGAAATAAAGATGATCTTAGATCAAGTGGAAATCTGCACTAACCCTACCCTTCCCCTTCCACGGGGTTATTGTTGGCTGTGAAGACAATGGTGAATTGGTGATGGAGAAAAAAAATTCAACTACATTTACATTTTTGTGTTGATTAACTATGGCAACCCAACACAGATGTCCTGATGACAGTATAGTATATGCATGTAAGTTTTTTTTGTCAATTCATTCTCTGAACTTCTCAGTTACACCAGCAAAAGACACAGTCACAATTTCAAATCAGTTTTTATTTCAACTTTACATAAAAGAGAAATATAGCTGTTTTCTACCAGATGGAAAAAAACATCCTGATAACAAAAATGGAAAGATGAAATGTCAACTGCCAAAAGCAGGAAATTCATCTTCAGCTTCATCTGCAAAAACAGAATTAACAAGTACATTTAGGTACTAATCCTGTATGTAACCACACATGTTTAAAATGAACCAAAACACTTTATTATGTATGGTTTAAATTGTACAAACTCTACATTAATTAGTGAAAAATACATGCTTACTGTTTTGAATACAAAAATATTAGAATTCACAAGAAAAGACAGAATTTGAATTGGTTAAAGGTAACATTTCTTTTGAAAGTAACATTAACCTAAAAGTTGTTTTTTTAATTTTATTGTCAGTAAATACATCTTGTTTAGACATTGAACAAATTGGGCAATGTCCTGTGGGTCAGTTGGTTTACCTGAACAAAGAATTTAATTAACTATGTGGTGGCAAATTAGTAATAAAGTGAGCACATACTTGCATGTTTTGTTCATAAGTGACCTATATTGCAAAGATGTCGTCACTTTTAAGTATTTGAACTAAGGTGCCAAAATCTTCATGCTTCAGGTGTAGCTCCTTCATAAGTGCCGAAATAAGTTTAGTAGATGTATGTCTTTGTAAAGATTCCTTTATTACTGGAGAAACACAAGATAATCTGAAATAAAAATAATAATATATATATTTAGTGTGCAGCACACATATAATCATTATCTTTTACATTAATAACATGTATTCAATGTAATATTAAAACAGTGCACATTGAACTAAATCAAAATTTCTAGTACGAAAAGAAACACTTTTAAACTATTTTCTATTCCAATATTTGTGTTTGTCTGAAATAATTCACTTAAATCCAAGAATATACGAATACAAATCTGAAAATTCATCTTTGTAGTAGTGTGAATTTAATACAGTGTTATCTGAAAAGAAGGGGCTGAAATTAAAATGTATTACCTCTTAAGAACTCTAAATAAAATTCAGTCTTTTTTTACATGCAGCATTTAGAACATCATTGTAATATTATCTATACAATATATATAAAATGCTAAGGGTGGTGTCTGTCTGTCATGCGATTTGGTCGTATTTAAAAGCTTATAGCAACTTCTGCAACATTATTGGGGTTCTTGTCTTTATTATGGCAAATTGTATAGGCAAACAGATCGAGAAGATGACATGGATGAAAAGAAAAAAGGAAGAACTGCAAGATATGCTGCGCATGAAGCAAAATACAGAAGCTACGATTATGTGTTCCGGCATCTACTAAGCAACAAGCACATGAGGTCCTTTGTGTTAACCCTGTCTTCTGTTTCATTAGCAAACTAATCTATTTTATAAAATCTAAGAACTTTCATTCATTTTGAGTGATATATAAGATGGAACCTTTTGTAATGCATATATATATATATATATACATGTATACAGTATATACTAGCAAAATACCCGCGCTTCGCAGCGGCGAAGTACTGCCTTAAAATTTTTATTAAGAAGAAAATTAAACCTTTTTAAACTGAGGGAAAATATACCAATAATTATTTGTTAAGGATCTCTTTGTATGCCACATTGTCAGTTTGGCCCTCCAGTTGTAATATGACCAAGCTGTAGCTGTGCGCTGAGCTTACTCTTGAGCATGCAACGTACAGTTGGCCATGTGAAAAGTAATCTTGTTTCAAATCTCACAGCTTGGATTGCTGCTGTCATAATCGGTTTGAGTTTCATGGTTTGTTTCAATTACGACAGTATTTGTAGGACTTGTGTTGAAGAGACATTCGGCATCTGTCAAGCGTTGTAAGTATACAACCAGTTTCATTGATAACGTCACATCCAGCTTTTGAGAGTTTAAACATTTCTAAACATCAAAGTGTCCACTACTGAAATCGTCACCTGTGAATCTAAGATGTTTAAGAGGCATTGGCGGTTGTCCAAAGGTGTAAAATATTTGGCCATTTTGGTACACTTAAGCATTTCACTCTTATAGTGCTCCTGTGTAGTATAATTATCTCCTGTACCGTCATCAGTCCACACCTTGAACCTGTCCCAGTCATTCAATACATAAGACACAATCTTCCTCCGGATATCAAGAGTGAGCCTGATATGGCCGTGCAATATGTAACAAAGAGAATGGAAAAGGCAGGTGCCATCTCTGGGCATGGAAACCACTTGGTAAGTGACAGTTCTTTGATCGATGGTGATCACCTCGATAGACATGTTAATGGGGGTACGGTTGGAATGATAAAGAAAATGGGTACCTGAACAATGTAAAGTAAGTCTAAAATACCTACACAATAACTATAATCGTAATAAATGAACAATAAAACAGCGGAGAAGCCGTGGATTAAAAAAAAGGCTGTAGTTATCAGCAGGGAGACGTGAATCCCGTGGCGAAGCAAGGAAGGGAATGTAGAGACTGGAGCGACAGACGGCCTTATATAGGCAGGCAGCCAACAACGTGGGAGGCGTTGGGATGGGGGACCCAACGCCGCCTCACACAGTGACCGAGCTGCAGGCTATGGACGTATATATGTACGTAAGTAGGATTCAGTTAGCGTTGGGAACCCGCGTTCCAAATTTCTTGAAGATGGGCCCATAAGTAACAAAGACCATTGAAAAGTTCAATATGACGGCCGACAGTGCCATCATATCACCGAAATAAGTACCAAATTTCAGCCTTCTACCTACACGGGAAGTTGGAGAATTAGTGACGTTGGAAAGTTCAATATGGCGGCTGACAGTGGCGTCACACCACCGAAATAAGTACGTACATCGGTTTTGGTTAGCGCAGGGAAGCCACCTACCAAATTTCGTGAAGATGGGGCCATAAATAAGAAAGTTGAACATGGCGAACATTGTCAACCGTTATGACCGTTACGCATAGAATTTCGAAATGAAACCTGTTTAACTTTTGTAAGTAAGCTGTAAGGAATGAGCCTGCCAAATTTCAGTCTTCTACCTACATGGGAAGTTGGAGAATTAGTGACGTTGGAAAGTTCAATATGGCGGCTGACAGTGGCGTCATACCACCGAAATAAGTATGTACATTGGTTTCGGTTAGCGCAGGGAAGCCGCCTACCAAATTTCGTGAAGATGGGGCCATGAATAAGAAAGTTCAACATGGCGGACATTGTGAAAATTAGTGACGTTGGAAAGTTCAATATGGCGGCCGACAGTGGCGTCATACCATCGAAATAAGTACATACATCGGTTTCGGTTAGCGCAGGGAATCCGCCTACCAAATTTCGTGAAGATGGGGCCATAAATAAGAAAGTTCAACATGGCGGACGTTGTCGACCGTTATATGTAGAATTTCGAAATGAGACCTGCTTAACTTTTGTAAGTAAGCTGTAAGGAATGACCCTGCCAAATTTCAGCCTTCTACCTACACGGGAAGTTGGAGAATTAGTGACGTTGGAAAATTCAATATGGCGGCCGACAGTGGCGTCATACCACCGAAATAAGTACGTACATCGGTTTTGGTTTGCGCAGGGAAGTCACCTATCAAATTTTGTGAAGATGGGGTCAGCCTTCTACCTACACGGGAAGTTGGAAAATTAGTGACGTTGGAAAGTTCAATATGGCGGCCGACAGTGGCGTCATACCATCGAAATAAGTACATACATCGGTTTTGGTTAGCGCAGGGAAGCCGCCTACCAAATTTCGTGAAGATGGTGCCATAAATAAGAAAGTTCAACATGGCGGACGTTGTCGACCGTTATGACCGTTACGTGTAGAATTTCGAAATGAAACCTGCTTAACTTTTGTAAGTGAGCTGTAAGGAATAAGCCTGCCAAATTTCAGCCTTCTACCTACACGGGAAGTTGGAGAATTAGTGATGAGTGAGTCAGTCAGTCAGTCAGTCAGTGAGGGCTTTGCCTTTTTTTAGTATATATATTGTGGTCCCCGGGCTTGTGCCTCCTCCAGACCGTGAGGGGGCGTCCGTCCTGGTTCTGTTGGGGACCACGGGTCGAGGGAATGGAAGCCCTACCCTGTAGGGGCCCGTGGTCACCGCCAGGCGGCGCCCCGATGCCGGTTTATCCCGTGTGGTCCTCGGCCGGGGCTGGAGCCCGGTCGGGACGCCTTGGAGGACCGGAGGAGGGTGTGTGCCTCCTCCAGACCGAGTGGGGGCGTCCGTCCTGGTTATGCAGGGGGCCTCGGGTACAGGGCTTGGAAGCCCAGCCCTGTAGGGACCCGTGGCCACCGCCAGGCGGCGCCCCAGTGCCTAATTATCCCGGGTGTGGCGGAAGTGCCGGGGGGAAGACGACAGGGGATACACGGACGGCTTCCAGGTGCGCAGCCGGCACTTCCGCCACACAGGGGTGTGGCCAGCGTTAAGTGCCGGGAAGCAGCTGGAGCCCATCCGGGTTCCCATAAAAGGGGCATGTCGGGTGGAAGAGGACAGAGCTGGAGAGAGGACGGGAGGCGGCCAGGAGAAAGGCACAGTGACTGAGAGGCCTGGACATTGGGGGAATCGGTGCGGGAGGCACTGGGGTTTGTAAGCACAAATAATTGTATATATTGTGTAATAAACGGTGTGTGGTGAAGTTATGATGTCCGTCTGTCTGTGTCCGGGCCAGCGTTCACAATATATATATATATATATATATATATATATATATATGCAAAAAAAAAAAAGAAAAAAGTAAATAGGCCATTTATCATGATGAGACTTAACTTATTTAAACGTCTATAGTTAGGCTTATGATACTGTTTTGTCTTGGTAAAGTTCAATATTACTCTAATTTCCCTTTTTGTATTCTTTATTGTGTAGATTTTATCAGAATGCTTCAAATCCCATAGATTTATCACTGTATCAAGGTATTATACTTTATAACTTCTCTGCACCTTCCCTTCGAAATCTATAACCTCAGGCAATTACAAAGAGTAAAAGGACAAGCAGGAGTTAAGTTACAACTTTAAATAATGTAGTACTGATAATATTCATAAAATAATAACAAGCAAAGTACATGTGAATATCGGCAACCATACATCCTGATAAATGATAGATGTGTAGTTTCAAGCATCTCACAGACTTAATAGTTACTTAAATGTCTCTAGTTATCACTTCTAGTCAGCTTTCTTCAGGACAGGCCACATGCCTGTCTTAATATGGCTGCCAAGTTGTGCTTTCTGCTTGTGTTCTTCTCTTCATTGCTATGCTGTGAGAAAGATAGAGACTGAGAGGTAAAGCAACCAAATTTAGAGATTCTCTGTCCAAATCGTTACATCAATAGGGTGTTGTGGTACAGAATGGCCTCTGATTCAATACGAATCCCAAACAGCCATACTTCAAATGAATGGATGCACACACTATCTTTTCACACCTGCCCCCAAGACCTTTGCTAAGCTGAAGTTTGCCAGGTAGGTAGTTTATGGCCATCCCGTGGTGGTTGTCTCATATGAATGTTCTGCACAGAATCCCTCGAGAATGCGGTCTGAGTCACACAACCGCCCCAAAAACAACCCTGCAATAAAATTCACACACCGAGTCAATCCTGAAGATTCAGGGTTGGTTAGACATGAAAGCATTGCTATTCTCATCAATGAGATAAAATATTTCTCCTGAAACACTAATATTTGCTTTGTCTGACTTATACATATACATTCAAAACATTTATCAATTTACATACAAAATTTCACGCCACAACAGATACTATGCATGTGCACCACTCATCCATATAAACTCTTCAATAAGTATACATTGACACCCCTTCTTTTTTTTTTTTTTTACATTTTGCTCCTGTTAACATCTCTAAATTTTAACTCATTAATAAAAAAATATACATTTATTTATTTAGTTTCTGTTTCTCCAGAAAGATGTAAATTTCTCATTTAAAAGTATTACCCCTCACTCAATAGTTTGTACACAGTTCTTTAGCTACAGTCCTTTTTGCTCATTCTTTAATACAAATTTGCTGCATTTCTGTCAACTTAGATGTAGAGCTTTGGTGGGCAGCAATGTTCAGATCATATAGCTCTGGTCTGACCATTCCAGGATTACTAACCTTCCTTTTTTCAAGCAATTCCCAATTTTTTTTTCCTTGTGCTTTGGATCATTGTCTTTCTGGTAAATATATCTCTGCCCTAAACAATCTCTGGCTGACAGAAACTAGTTCTCACCAAGGATTTGCTTCCATTTGGCTGAATTCATGATGCTCTTGATGGAAACAGGCTTCCTGTTATTCCCATTCAAAAACAACCCCAGGACATGATGCTACCTCCATGTTTGATGGTAGATATTGTGTTACTTTTGTGCTGGACTGTAATTGATTTCTGCCATAGAACTTTGGTTTTAGGCCAAAGGGCTCAACTTTAGTATCATTAGACCACAAAGTTTTAAACCAAAATGTTTCAGATTTTGGCATGTGACATCTAGAAAACTCCAGGTATGGTTAACTGTTGTCCACTCTCCTCAAGAAGCAGAATCCATTCAGAGCTTAAGATCTGGAAACTTTCTCCCATTTTAACCAAAGAGCTCTGCAACTCTGTTGTTGTTGTGTTTGACCTCTTTGTAATTTCTCTGACAATTGCTTTTCTTGCCTAGTTTCTCAGTTTGGTAGGATGGCTTGATTTTGGTAGAGTTTGTGCCAAGTCATTTTTCTATTTTATTACAATGAACTTCTATGCTGTCCTTGGATTTTTCAAAGCTCTCATAATCTTTTTTGTAACCAATTCCCTCCTAATAACTTAATCTCGAAGAAACATGCGCAAATCCTACAGTTAGACTGTTCTAATCTGTTGTGAGACTTCACAAACTCAGTAATATTTACTGTGCAATTGAACACACGTGTACCTTATTAATGTATTTACCGTGATTTAAAAAAAAAATAAAAAAGAAGAATCTCTCACTCAACACCAAAACTAAGGTGGGTGGAATCCTTATCAATTATTATTTTATTATTGTACATAATTATCTCTGTAGGAGCAGAAAAATACCATTCAAATATGATTTAATTTGACTGTCCAACAGTGAAAAATGAGATGGGGTGACTATATATCGAAGGCACTGTATACATGATATCAGAAGAAAACAAAAAAAGAATGGCCTAGCATTTTTCAAAGCTGGCAACTTTCTACAAAGCGTGTAGCAAAAAAAAATCAATTATCCTTTCCTTGAAAGATACAAAGCAGTAAAAACATTAAGTCAGTAAAACAGAATGCAGAATTCAATATTACTTCAAAAGATAATATAATCACATATACTTTTAAGTTATATGTAACTGCAATATGCTCTTAGTAAAATTAAGTAATATTTTAAAATAAAGATTTATAATTACTTGACAACAGTGTTAACATAAGAATGTACTGATTACTACCTAAATCACCACTACATACCCTGTTTATATTACTGCTTTAGTAATCAAAGATTCTTGCTTTGCGTTCTTCTTCCATTTACAGAAGCATATTTATTAACTACTCTACAATTCTTACACAGGCATTAGATGACAATGTAGGTACTACTTTGTTGGTAACATCCTGTATTAATGTTAAACTCTCTTTTATTGTAGATGGGAGATTTTGTTTTATCATGTTTTCCTATACATTTCTCCTTAATTCACACCCCTACTCTATTCTCTGTACACCAATGACGGCAGGTCCACTGACCCTGCAGTAGAAATCATTAAGTTTGCCAATGACACCACCATCATTGCATTAGTTACCAATGAAATGGAACTACATATAGAAAGGAGGTGATCTGTCTTTTGTCTTGGTGCGCTACCAATAGCCGGATACTTAATGCCACCAAGATAGTGGAAATGGTAATTGAGTTTTGCAAAAAGCAGTTACAACCTCTTCCTCTTAATGACTCTAAAGTCAACATGATGGAATCTTTGTGATAACTGTGCCCAGAAATTTCAAACACGCTCAGATGGGACATTAACACTACTTCCATTTCTAAGAAGACTCAGCAGTGGCTGTACCTTTTACATAAACTAAAGAAATTACATATTTCCCAGCCTATTTTAGTACCATTCCACAAAGCCATAACTGAACGTGTGATCAAATTCTCCATTGTTGTCTGGTTTGGTTCAGCAATGGTCCACTCCAAAAAATACATTACATTGTTTGTGAGATCTGCTGAAAAAATAACTGTGCTCTTCCATTTGTTGTAGACTTGAATATATCATTGTGTCAAACTATGCCAAAAGGATCACAACTGACTCATCTCACCCAGATTATCATTTGCGTCAAAAACTCTCCTCTGGTAAATGTTTCAAGTCAATCAAAAACAGTTTCTTTCCCAGAGCAATAGCCCTCACAAACCAGTAGTTTAACTTGTCTTCCCCACTTGTTTGTGTATTCTTACATGTACTGTGTAAATGTGTGTATGTACAGTATATGTGTATGCGTGCATGCGTGTGTGAATAATCACTATATACACACACACACTACCATCTGCACATCTCCTTTATAATTGAACAATTCTGCAACTGTTTAGAATTTATGTTGTTTAACTTCCATTATTTATGCCCTTTTGTTTGTGCTGTTGTAAGCAGTTCCAACCCAAGTTAAATTCCAATAGATTAAATACTACCGAATAAAAGTGGTTCTGATTAGTTATACTTACTAATCATGTCTCCCTATAGATACATGCTTAGAAAATCATTCAATCAAGAAATAAAAGATATCATATAATCATTTAAATTTGCCTCATGAGCAAAGGCAAAATAAATAAAATCAATAAATAATAATAATAATGCCCCCAGACATCACAGGTACCAAGTCACTTCAAAGTGAAGAATCACTCATCGTCTTCACTTGTAATAATGACTGGTACCGATGCATTTTAATGAGAATAAGAAAAAAGGAAAATCTACCCCTAGCTTGGTAACTAAAAATAATAGGCAAAACAATATGTCAAATAATGGCAATGATCCTAGCCTTCAGTTAAATGAAAATTACTGATTTGTTCTCTACAACAGAAGTACATAACATCAGTCTTTTTGGATGATTGTAAATAGCAGATTTCCTGAAATAATAAAGATAAAAGAAGCAAGTAGTCTGCTGAAAGTATCATAAAAATACAGTACAATACCTAACCTTACTTTTAGAACAAGCAAGATAGTGAAATATGTTACACTTCCTTCAGAAATATTTTCTGTAAATAGTAGAATGAATAACAAAGAAAATATATTTTTGGGCATTACCTGGAACAGATTTTCCTTTGTGACCTATTAAATTATTTTTTTTATTTGAAAAAACGTACTGCCACTGGGCATATAAAATATAAATAAAATAACTCACTGAATGTGCCGATCAATAAATGTGGGTAGATAATCAGAGCAAGGCATTTTCTATTCTGTGAATCTGTGGCATTTAACTTTCTGCACTTGCAGTACATTTTATGATATTCAGGAGAAATACAAGAAAATAAAAAGCAAACTATTAAAAATTTATGTAGTTGCTAGGTCATACTATTGACAGATGTCTGAATATTTGATATGGCAGGAAAAATGACCTATGTATACTTAAAAGTGAACAAGAAGCAGCAATTCAAATAATTTTATAAGTGCAAAATATCCATAGTTTAACACTGTTGCACTAATACAATCTATAAACACACAATCAAACTTAATCTAAAGCCATGCATTTAATGTGAAAGAAATCAGTATTTAAAAAGTGACAACTGATTCACTGTTAGAGATCAATTATAATTGTCATGTAAATTTACACAAAACATAACTGAATATTTACAACAAATAGCCTATTTTTTTACTTTTGATTTTTTTCCTAAAATAAAAGTGTCACATTAAAAAGATTTCCTAAAAATGTAGGATTTGTTATTCAATAAAATTAGGAAATTTGGTCAAGGGACTGGATAATTTTGCCACACACTGTAGTTGACTGCTGCACCTTTGCTGTACTGTCAGCTACTATCTACTATCTCTGTGGTTCTTTGAAAATGCTTGTCGAAATGATAGTATTACATTAACTTTCAGGTACTGTTTGGATGGTGCAATTCAGTTTCCATTTTTAAATTACAGTACTAAACTAAACCATTTAGAAAGAGAGATCCTAATTGATATAGTTTGAACCCATTTCTTAATCTACACTTTTAATTACTTCATCTTGAAATTTGTTGCAGGGTTGTTAATTTTGGAATTTGATAACCTTTACCTCAGGTTAACTAAACAATGATTCCTGAACAGATGTGAGCTTTATCAATAAAAAGATTGGCAGTGATTTCAGTTGTGCACAGGCAGAAGTCTATAGTAATTATATCCTCATTTTTTGAACATGTAAAAACTGTAAGATGGTAAGCCATGGGGTCAAAATGCATATTAGTATATGTAGCAAATTTCACTTTTGGACAGTTACTTGCTGTCAAGTAAATTAATTTTTCAATACATGTGCTTTCAATAAATACAGAGTCAGGAAAATGACTTGTGAATATCATCTGTAACCCAGCAACATTTAAAAACTTTTAGCCTATCTGATTGCTTTTGCAAGACACTTTAGATAGCTATGATAGATGGATACTATACAATAGGTTAACAAAGAATAGAAATAAAATAGAAAAAGGAGATTGTGTGCTTGTAAAAAGCAATTCTTCCAATATTTTTAACTGTGCAATTAGTCTTTTATGCTGACAATTCAATTTATGAATAACTTACTACCTAAGGAACATCCTACATGGACCATATGGCATATAACCAATTTTTAACTTCATGATGCAAACTTCATTTATTATCCAAAACCTGCAATCTGTTGTGATGAAGAAAGAAAAAAAATCACACATAATTTCTGACAGTGCTTTACAAGTTTCGACAGACCCTTTAGGCTACAATCAAGGTATTACTACAGCATCTGGCAAATGAGAAAGGATTAATAAGAGAAATAACCTCTGCAGAACTGTGGTATAAATTGGGGGTTGTTTTAAAAAGGCAGTTAAAAATAATTCTAACGCTAAATTAAAAAAAATCATACTCAGCATTTAATTTTTGGAAATTGGTTGCAAAGTTCACTTTATAATGAACACATGGATAACATAGTAATGTACTATTAAAACTTAAAATTAACTAAATAAATAAATATGAGCTTATTATTATAATCTTATTATATAGGTACAGTATTCCTTAAGAATGATCAAACCAAGTTAAAAATATTATATGTGAAGTTAACATTTAATGGTGTACCTGATCTGCAGGTGGGAGATGGGATACCAATTGAGCAAGTTCACACACATAAATGATAATTTAAAACTACATAGTTGTGCAAGTGAACTTTAATAATCCATTGATGTGAAAGCTGTAGTAGTATGTGTGTATGAAGTCTAATCCAACAAATCTGGCCTACTCCAAACTTAAGTATGTGAAGGCCTACTCAAAACCTAAGTACTTGATTGCCATTAGATGATTGAATATAAGCATAGATATTAGAAGATGCAATACCTGACCAGAAATCATTTGGACGTCTACTAAGTGAAGGACTGCGTTTATACAATACAATACAGTTTATTTTTGTTTAGCCCAAAATCACACAGGAAGTGCCGCAATGGGCTTTAACAGGCCCTGCCTCTTGACAGCCCCCCAGCCTTGACTCTCTGAGAAGACAAGGTAAAACTCCCAAAAAAACCTTGTAGGGAAAAATGGAAGAAACCTTGGGAAAGGCAGTTCAAAGAGAGACCCCTTTCCAGGTAGGTTGGGCGTGCAGTGGGTGTCAAAAGAAGGGGGTCAATACAATACAATACACAGAACAGAACAAATCCTTAATACAGCATAATAATACAAATTTTAGAAGCACGGAGCAGAATTTAACTGTAGATGATATCCCATAATAAGATTTGGATATTTTTAGAGTCCTGGAGACCTCATTCCATCGTGGCCATTCCACGACTGAAATGTTGCTCGGCCAGCCAATCCGATGAAAGGACCCCTTTTTCCCCATGATTCCTGTGATCCTCCATCAGGGATGACTTTACCATAGGCAGGCAACAACTTGGCAGGAGGGCCGTGGCACCAATTGCCACATTTGAGTGCCACATTTATGTTTTTAGTCACATCTGTGTGATAATAGAAGTTGTGTAAGAATTTAGTATTTTCAAAGAAAAAATAATTAACATTAACAAATTAAACAATAAAAATAAATAAAATACCCAATTCAAAAAGCCACATAAAATATCTGGCAGGAAAAAAACTCTGACCATCTTATTTTAAAAGAACTTAACAGTAAGTACTCTAGGATACAGCACTTTTTACAGAAATTTATAAAAACATGAAATTTGTGGCAGTGCCATCTAAGAAATATTTTATCAGCTTTCTGTGTCTTAATATCATCAATACTTGCCGTCAGGACTAGGCAAGTGCAGTTTCTTTTTTCATTTAATGCTAGACCTTGCTGCGGATAAATGGCAGACAGTTTGCAAAGAGGAAGGGCAGGGTTTTGGTGAGCCATCTTTTCCACACTGGTTTTACTAACTGTATAGCAGAAACAAAACTCTTGCCACTGAGGACAGTGGCCTCCCAGCTGAAAGGAGACTGGAACCTTTAAAGGGCATTGGTTCAGTTTGGATTATACATCATGATATATGTTCAATGCCTGAAGACTACACCTTCACATTTGAACTGGAAGGAGCCAACAGACTTTTCATGTATGGTGACTATATATTCTATCTACTTCATTGTCAGTTTATCTTTACTCTCATATCTGGATTACATATAGAATTTGATCATTTTTTTGGTAGCGCTGATGGTTAGTGTAGTGTTGCTACAGATCATTAATGTTTATGTTTTAACACTAGAATCCCTGAAGCGTACGAAAAATGTTGTAATCCTGGGCCAGCTTACATTCCTTTGGACTTCTCCTTTAGTGTCTTTTGTTTTGCAAATGTGTAGATCAACACAAGCAGCAAGCAGCCTGCTATCCTATTCCCACAACGCTGCAGCGCAACTCGGACAAAAGTTCTCCCAGCTCAAGTCTATTTATCTGCTTGTAAGGTGCCTGGAGTTGAATAGGGTAAATAATACATTGTTATTTCTAAACACATGCATTTCATGTTTGTTCCATGTCTACAATAATCCGGGTAAATACAGGATGACAGAAAATACGAGGCAAGAAAATGTTGAACACATACCTAAAACAGAAACTTTTTTCATGTTATGGTACTAATGAGAAAATTTTGACATGAAGTATATAATGTGTGAAGACTGGAGTCCAAATATCAAATAAACACTTTCACAAAAGATACAAGTATAACAAAACAAGTGTGCTTTTATTCAAGAATAAAACTGATGAAAAGGAAATCGAGTTAGGGTACGATACTGACACAACTGCTTGGGTGGTGCAGTGGTAAGAACTGCTGACTCATAATCAAGAAGTTGCCGGTTCAATTCCGGGTGCTTCCTAGATTTGCCATCTTGAATAGTGAGTTGCTCTTACTGTTACTATTATAGAGTAAAAACGTACATTTGATTTGATTCTTTAACAGCCAGTGTAAATTTATGGTACCTGTAAAGGTTAGTGTTTTTTTTTTTTTAATTCAGTTTTATTCTCTCAGTCACGTTCACGCTCTCCCAGATCTGACACTGCTGTTTAAAAAAAAAAAAAAGACGTGCTATAACAGAAGTGAACTCAGATGATAATGAGGGTTCTACATCGGAGAAAGAGAACAGAAGCCCTCCCCGCAAGAAATGTTCACTTACACATAAGAACAACGCAGCTGCACCAGGCATAAAGGCAACAGATGGCGCCGTTTGGATGCAGCAACAGTTTGGGCGTTATCCTGCCAGTGAATCTGCCACATGCATGTCCTTCAATGAAACAGCAGGGCTTACAGAGCTTGCCACGGTATCGTGCAAAGTTCCGTTTGCGATTATGTTTCTTGATGGTCTTTATATGAAAAACATTTATTTGTTACTTAACGCCATGTCGAAGTTGTTTATCCATATTTATTTACTTATCTTCCTACAACGTAAAGTCACAAGTAGACTGCAGATCGACTGTTTGAACAACACAGGCATTCTAACAAAATACATGTGCAATGCCACTCCTTATTTAGGAAAAGATCAGTTACGAAAAGTGCGACGGCAGCTTTGACCTGCACCTATAGACACTTCAGTACACGAGCAATGGTACAGAGAATGCAGTCAGACTTCTTCTTTTAGGGCACATACAATGTCAGCATGGCACTGCCAGATCTAAAGAAGTTGCATAAACTCATTTTTAGAGCCATAGTAAGGTTGAGTATGTCAACTTCCTCATATAATACATAATACCTATAATCACTCCTATTAGACAAATTCAGAGCTGACAAATAAACTCATTCATGTCTTTAGGATTTGGCTAATGGGGGAAAAAAAAACCCATCAGACTACCCAAAGAAAAACCCATGCAGTTACAAGCAGAACATCACATAATATAAGGCATTTCTAAACAGGACAAACATCATTTATCTGTTCTAGTATCACTCTTAAATATTCATTAAAACTTGTCAAAGTTTCCACTAGAAGTACATGCTCAGTAAGGGTAAAAATTTCTGTGTGTGAAGAAGTACTTCCCCTTAATTTCCACAGAGAATTTTGAAGACCAGAATTAAGATCCTAAGTTTGGTTAAATTGCCTTAACCTGTCAAAAGCAGGACATGCTCTTTAGTCTTGAGATGCATTAGTTTGCAGTTTTCTGCAGTTTCTGTAACTGCTAGGTCTTTTTCGTGGCATACATGTAGTATTCCAAAAGAGGTCTCACTAGCACATTGAATATTCTGAGCATAACATCCTTTGATTTATAATTAGCATTTTTACAATAAAATAAACATTCTCAAATTATCTTACTCCAATTCAGGGTTGTAAGGATTTGCAACCTATCCCCTCAATACTGGGCATAAGGCAGAAATCAGCCCAGGATACCAGTGGCACTCCAATGCAAGACACACATTTATACTCACAAAGAGACTAATCTGGAATGGTTAAATTAACCTACCTTTCACTTTTTGTCCACTGAAGAGAAAAACAAAAGATGAAACTCCATAGGGACAATGACGAGGCACTATAGTTAACCTAGGATGTAGGATCCACAAGGAAGCGGCATTAACCACTTGCTATGCCACCCACTAGTTAATATAATCTAACAATTTTATTTGCCATTATTGCTACTACACTTTCTTTAGACAATGAAAATGTTGTATCAAGTTACACTTCAAAATCAATTTTGGCATTGTCCATCTTGCATTTACAATTCAAGTTCCTTTTGGCTGCCAAGTGTCAACAAGTAGCTCAATGTTTCTTAACATTCAGGACCCCCGGTGGCTGCAGGTTTTTGTTCCTACCAGTTTCTCACTCACAATCACTGTTATTTTTAATTGATCTCATTGTCTAATTATCTGACCCATTATTTTGTTGGACCTATACCAATAGACTGTCTAGAGCTGGCTCAATGCCCCATGACCCCCCCCCCCCAAGTTTCCCATTAGACAAACTCTCACCTTCAGCTCCTTAAGACTGAAATCTCCGAACTCTGGTTATCTTATCCTTTAAGCTGTGTAAACATGACACAGAGTAAAGAAGCATTTAGATTCTATCCCCAACTGGCCCTTACAAAGCCCAATTTTTCAATAATCAAGCTATGCATATTGGTGTGCACCCCATCTACTTTCTGCCTTGGTTTTTTTTACGTATCAAAAACCTGGGCAATGGCTTTGATGATTTGGGTTCCAGGAATTAAGGTCCAGGGTTCTCCACCACATCCTCCTCTTGTTTATTTTTTTTAATCTTCAACAGATATCAGTTCTTAATACTTGTGGTGTGTTCTTTTCATCCTTCCTTTTCCCTTACTCACTTTTTGTCTTTTATTTTTTCTTGTCACATAAAAAAAAAAAAAAAAAAAAAGTAGCCGTGGTGTTTTCTGCATTGCACAAAGCACCCTACAAGCTGAGCTCCATATGTGTATTTAGTCTGGCAGCATAATGTCCCATCCTTCATTACCTTATCTTACAATGCCACCTTTAAGAATATAATTGTGTTTCATTGTGTTCCCCCAATTTCCTTCTCCTGGACCTTTCACCACTCTACCCTAATCCAAACCAGGAGAGACTGTTTTTACCGGGTTCCATAACCACAACTTTAGGAAACAGCTTTTAGATGTCATTCTCTTGGGTGACTGGATGCCCAGCAGTTGGTGATGTCAGGAGCTCATTCTCCCCGTTGCCCTCCTTGATTTGTCACATAGATTCCTTTTAGTCACTTCTTCTGTTTTGTTTATTAGTTTTCCTCACCAGTTATGGTCAGGTGTGTGCTTTTTTAAATTTTATTTTTTAATTGCTTATAACCTGTTTTTTATGCATTTCATTCATCTTGTTAATGTGTCACAGACCACACTTATGTATACACTCACACTTACTCATACTAGGCCAATTTAGACTCATCAATTAACCTAACATTACATATTTTGTATTTTGGAGGAAAAACTCAAGCACTTATGAAGGAAACACGTAAACACTATAGTGCAATGTCTGGGCCGGAACCCATTACCAGAACTCTAGATCTGTGAGACTGCAATTCTAATCACTGAATCACTAATATGAAACCATCAGTATAAAAACTATTACCCTATTGTGGTCCCTATATCTTCTCAACAGGCTACGTAATTACATGTAGAAGTGTCCCAGTCAGTCATTCCTCTTACCTAACAAAACAAATTATTAACAGTACTTACAGGAGCATGAGGTTGGAGTTGGGGTTGGTTTTTAGTTAAGGTACTGTTTTGGTTGATTTTAGATGCATTTTACTGTGATTTTTATGTGCTTTTATCACTAACATATATCTCATCTAAAATGTACCCAGGGCAAAATCCAATCTATGAGAAATGCCACCAAATGCTTGAATAGCTAGGTCATATATTTTGGTAATATCCTACAGTTTAACTGTTTGGGCAAAAATATGTGCAGATCATGCTTAATGCTCTAGCAGCAATTTTAGGCTAGCACCAAATGGAATAACAGTGTGCTATGAAAAATCAGTTGAAATAACCAATACCATATTATTGTACAAAGATGTACATTGCAACAAGTGGAAGAATCCCAATCCACACTCAGTAACTGAGTGGATAAGTAATGTTTTGCATTATCTCAAAATGTAAAAAAAAATATTTCTCTATATAAAGGATCTGTTCTGAAATTTTAATAACTTGGCAAGAACACATTAATATAATTCTAAATTAGATATATCAGGCATGTGCTCAATTTATTTTACTTGCAGTTTTATTGCATAAAAAGGAATATTTTAGATAGGAATCTCTAGCCATATATTGAGTGAGATTCATAGATTGTTTTTCAGTGCAGACTATTGTAATCACTATGTAATTTTAATTTGTTTGATTGTGTTCTGTTATAATGTCATTTCCAAACTCCAAATACAACTATTAAAAAATAATAAAATCTATTTTATTTAAAGAGTGCAATTTATTTTAACAGTGTAAATTGCTTCACTGCCAGTATAGCCTATATAAAGTATTATTTTCCATTATAACAAATTGGACATTTTTTTTATTTAAGCAAACACTTTACTGCAAACTGTAACAAATAAATAACAAATAACATAAATAAAAGTCTACAAGTTGTAGCTGTTTATAAACATGAACCATAACAATTGCTATCAGACATTTTAAGGAACATGGATGTGGATGATAAGGTGGATGACAAAAAAGTAGAAGGAATAACTGTAGTAAATCATTGAGGCGAGTTGTAAATTGCTTGTCTTTGACAACTTAACTATGACTACAGCAATGAACTTACGGGAGCAACTCACCCTAGATACAACATGATTTTTTGAAATGCTTTTAATTTTTAAACACACCAATTAGTTACCTATTCTGCTTTTAAGTTATTTCATAAATACTAGAGCAAAAAATTGGAAGCATGGGATAATCTGGACTCAAAATCGTGATGCGGGTCCTTCTTACGGCAAACAGTGGTGTAAACACGTTCCATACACCAACAGGAAATGAACAACAGTGTGGGCATGCACCATGACTGATAGGAAAAGAACAGTGGAGACATCTGCTGAGAGTGAAGTGCAGTGCATTGATCAATCAGACACATGTCAATTGTGAATACATAATGCAGGCACAACAAACACAGTCAGCCACCTGGACAGAGTGATTATTATGATTATAGTATGTCATACATACTGTATTTAAACTAATCCATCATAGAACTTTTAATGTCCATGGGATTTGATGCCATAAATCCTGAACTGTCAGTTTGTTTCCTATGATTAATACATTTAATATGTCATCAGTTATCAAACCTGATGCTCCCAGGGATGACACACTCCTGCTCTGAATTAAATTAACCAGTGAATGAATTTACTGATTAATGATTATGCATTTATTGCTAAGGCTGTATGTTTATAGTACCAAAATAAGATCAATTAACCACTTCATTTGCTTGTTTTAGTAAGAGATGTTAACTATCCAAAGCAACTGCCTCATGTTATTTCAGGAGAATTACCAAGCTAGTTTACAGCCTGAAACATGTATCGTGTCTGGGTTTCTTATAGTGAGTTGTTACTGGTAGAACAACTAACCATCAAATTTCTGAAGCTACTTTCTACATTACAAGGTTGCATGATGCTAGACACCATCATTGGCTGCACTGGGCATAAAATGGGATTACAGTCTTGGATGGTTTCCATGCAGATTAGCACACTCCCAACAGGCCAATTTAGAGAAACAAATGGACTGAACATGCACAGGTTTATGACAAAAAAAACCAGAATGACACAAATTGTGCAAATTCCACAGCAGCCATACCACTAAGCATGCTCAGGCCTGGCCAGTACTTGGATGGGAGGCCATCTAGGAAAAGCATGGGTTGCTGCTGGAAGAGATGTTGGTGAGACCAGCAGGGGGAGCTTACCCTCATGTCTGTGTATGGATCGCAATGCCCCAGTGCAGTGACTGAGATACTGCTGTAAATATAGAGCCGTTCTTCAGATGAGACGTAAAACTGAGGTTCTGGCTCTCTGTGGTCACTAAAGATCCTTGAGGTTCCTTCATAAAGAGGAGGGTTTATCCCTGGCTCAATTGCCCAACACAGTCCACCCCTCATTCTGGCCTCATAATCATCCCCTTGGGAGCTAAGAGGCAGCAGCAATACTAACATGAATGAATTTGAGAAGAAATGAGCACAGTGGTGCAGTGGTAGTGCTGATGCTTTGCAGTAAGGAGACCTAGGTTCGCTTCCTTGGTCCTCCCTGCGTGGAGTTTGTATGTTCTCCCCGTGTCTGCGTGGGTTTCCTCCCATAGTCCAAAGACATGCAGTTTAGGTGCATTGGCAATCCTAAATTGTGCTTGGTGTGTGTTTGTGTCCTGTGGTGGGCTGGCGCCCTGCCCGGGATTTGTTCCTGCCTTGTGCCCTGTGTTGGCTGGGATTTGCTCCAGCAGACCACCGCGACCCTGTGTTACGATATAGCAGGTTGGAAAATGGCGGACTGACTGACTGAGCTAAGGTCACATTTTGAACATGAAAGCAAAGAAAATGTGCCAGAAACATATAGGAAAACATGCAGAAGTTACATTTCACCAATTTTCTTGTTCTGCTTATCCTGGACAAGGTCATGCACAATTATGTATTCATGCAAACATACAGTTAAATATATCTTAGCGTATCACTGCCTCCTTGTCTTCTATGAGGCCTTGTTGTAATACATGACTTCTTTAACTGCTCTATAAAAAGCATGTAGTTAAGAAACAAACAGAAAACCTTGTCTGTATCTTATGATTGCAGGAATGTTAATGATATGAGATTACTTATTAAACAATATCAAAGCCTAACAGTGAATGCCCAAACTATAATTTCAAAAATATCTCAAGTACTACAGCCTGTCTGTGGACTATGATTAATGTTTTATAGCTAGTGAGTTTGTTGAAAGGGTGGATCTCATACTAAAGCACAGCTAACAGTTATATAAATGATGTTAGTGACAATCAGGATGTGCTTTGACTTACTAGGAATGAAGGGAGACTGAAGCATTATAAAAAACAATCATTTTCTTAAACATCTTTACTTTTCCATTGCATTTTAAAACACTAAGCAATCACATACTGTACAATGAATAAAAAAAATAAACTGAGGTTTTTTCATATTCATTCACAAGGCTTGGGCATGTGTACGAAGAAGATGTCTATTAACTAAACTTCATCACACAATCAGAGTAAAGAAAATTTAATATTTGTTTAATAATAACACAGTACTACAGGATCATGGACGGAAATAACTGCACTCAGTTGTTAATTGGTCCCCAAGGGCTAAATATAAAATGTACTTTGTACTTGTTAGATGAATGACTGATCATTAGAAGACAAAGTAATAGAGGTTTAGACTATAAACTGGCAATACAATACAAATAATGTAAATCAAAAGGAAAAAAAAACACACAAAATTGTCCAGGTAAAACACAGATACACAGGTTACTACTTATATGGCAATGTATTACTAAAATTGTATTTTTGCTGCAAAAGGTTTATAAGCTTTACTCTACCACAATGCTGTCTCTATACATGTCTTCCCTAAAGTTTTACAGTCCGAATTTTGATTTTATGTTTACGATTACATTTCAAGAGGTATGTATACATTCTGATTACTTTTAGGAATATAGCCATTGCTGTTCCACAAATTCAACTGTGAAGCTAACAAGTTGTAAAAGAATTCTATATAGTTTTTTAACAGCATGTTTTTACAAAAAACACAGACATATTTTCAAGGTTAAAAAACATAGTACCTTACAAAAATATTCAGACCTTTGGCTGATTCTCTAATTTACTAAATAATCAGTTCTATAGGCAAAACATGTATTTTTATTTCAAAGCAATTCATCTCAAAATGATATGATACTCTTAAGAAGGAAAAAATAAAATATGCCACTTGCACACATATTCAATGCCCAAAATTTAATATTTTACAGAACCAACTTTTGCTGGAATACAAATATCTTATATAAAAAGTTTGTATTGTCCAGCATCTGTTCTTCCTCCCATTTTAACCACCATACATCATTGTAGGGACAGCATTTTTGATGTGTGATATTTGTGCCACATACACATCTCTTTAAACTTTGGTTAAAAAGCTCAGTCTTGGTCTCATCTGACCTCAAAATGTTTTCCCACATCATAAGTGGGTCACTCTCACGCTTTCCGGCAAACTCCAGATGTACTTTCACATGGTTCTTTTTGTTGACTAATAGCTACTTTTGTGCCACCCTCTCCACATAGGCCAGTGTTGTGCAGGTGCATTGACCTCCTGAACTTTGTAGGTCCTTCAAAGTGATTGTTGGGCTCTCTGAGGCTTCCCTCATAAGCCTCCTCCTTCTCTGAACAAAGGATTTTGAGAGCATCAAGGTGATTTGATTTAGCTTCCACTTTCTGAAAATCAACACTGTGACACCCATACACATGGATAATACAGTATATTGTACTTTCTTCCCAATTTATGCATTTGTATTATTTAATTTCTAATGTCTTTAGAATGACTGTTAGTCTTCATTTTCACGCTTGTCCTTCAGATTCACAACTACAACACCAATCTTCTGTGGATTTAGTATGGAGAAAATGTGGTAGTGATATTAACAATTATAAGGCAATTTTGTCAAAATTAGGCAACTTTTGTATCTATAGATCACAAGGTTAGTGAAGAGGCAATCACAAGAACAAACACTGTAAACATAAAATTACTGTATGTGTGTATATATTTATAATTAAATACTATCAAGCTGTAATTTTTTTCCTTGTTAAGAATTTTTTAATATAAAGCAATGTCTCAAAAATAATTAAGAAAATAATTTGCAGTGTTTGAAATACAATACAAAAATCACTGAGAACAAAAATTCAGTGCAGGAATTGTTATTTAGTATAATTAAGAAAATTGATCAAGAATCTAAATTATTTTGCAAGATGCTGTAACTTAAAAACTGCAGCAGTTCAGCAAATGTGTTTTGGAAGTAAATGCAGTAAAATTACAACAAAGACCAGTTTAAGAAAGTGCTTTTATAAAATTTAAGTATTACCTGTATGTAATGCAGCATGCAAAGTGGTCCTACAAGTTTGCAGGTGATCTGAAAGGTTTCTTTATTGACTGCTTTCTATTGTAATTTTATGCTCACTAATAATCAGCAAAGAGATAATATAACACAAAATATGAACTATTTTGTGAAGGAGGCAAGCAGTTAAAAACAAACACATAAATACTATATGCTAGAGAAAATGTTTATTAGCTAGACTGATACCACCAACTTCAAAAAAAAAAAAAAAGTGGAGAATTACTTTATGAAAATTTCGGGAAGCTGGTTACTCCTGATACCTTTGCACAAGCTGAAGTATTTCATTTGATTACAGTAATATTAATTTATAGACTATTTTTGACTCCTTTCTTTGTATAAATATTACAGATTCAAATTTAAACCATTCATGTCTAATGAATTTAAATCAAGATTTTATCATAACAGTAAATATAGTCCTCTGGTGTATATGACCATAAGGCATTGGCTATTGGAAATTATTGTGCCTTAATTAAGTGATTTGTCCATTATCTGAGCAAAATAAATGGTTCAGTTTCTACTTTCTTTTTACAACCACAAGATAATGGTGAAGTACTGGCAAAATAATGGGAAATACGACATTGTCCTGAAGTTTATTTTGGAAGAATATCATTTATAAAAATGTAACAGCCTTCCTTGCGGAACTGACCACAATTCAGTGCCATCAGCCAGTTCACATAAATAAAATGAAAGTAGACATATTTCTCAAGCATGCCTTGAAAGCTTTCCATTAGCATGTATCTTGGGTATAAAACAAAAACAGCAAGTGTCCAAGAGAAAGCTGACTAGTTTAATAAAATGCAGCTTTAGGCTATCTGCACGGTTAAATATAAATGTATCTTCATCATTTAGCATTATACATGAATTGTAAGTTGATTCAAATTTAAACTACAAAGTTCCAGTAAATAAATAACCAGTAAACATTTTATGAAGTGTTATGATTTTACTTTAAACTACATTCAGTAAAAATACATATAATCATAGTGATAACATTCCTGCCTTTCTTTCTAAATGTGACATAAACAAAAGACAGATCAGAACTATTTTTAAAATGAAACATTCATGAATTTACATAATATCATTTCATTTTTTCTGAAACCTTTTCAAGTTTTTCTGCTACAAACAGTAGGAAAATATCCAAACTTATAAAAGTGATCAAAATACCAATCTTTTTTACACACATACTGTTGAAATCTTTACTAATTAAATTGTTTTTACTAGAAAAAAAACAGGTGAGGTCATGGGTTACTACGATGGTACTAACCACCAAGTTATATCATTTACATTTTTGTTTTCGGTTTAGCAAACCAGTCTCCATTGCCATGTCTGTCGTTTGGGTAAATACTTAACAAAATAATTTTAAATTGTCTTAATAACTGTTAAATGTTGAACCTTAATGTATATTCCAATTTACAAAACATATCATAAAACCTACTGACAGGGCTGTGAAAAAGAAGTCAACATTGTTCAGTTTCTCAAGTTTGACTGGTGCTATGAAATTTTCTAAAAAATTCATAAGATCTATTTCACAAATTATTAACCAAACCATGTGGGCATACAGTAAAATGACAAAAGATTTGTTCTCAGAGTTGATAAAAAATTTATACTAAGGCATTCAAGTAAAGTTACTTTCTGTGTTCTGATTTAATGAATCATTTGAGCAGTATTTGGTTGAGAGACATAGATGTAAGGCTCGCTGAAGCCTGCTCTAATGCCTGCTGGAGCAGCCTTCCTAGGGACAGCAGGCCCAGAACAATGTGTCAGACTACAGTAATGTAATGGTAGAGTAAACTAGACATATCAAGGAGGTTTACAGAAGGCTAAACTGGACCACAGCACATTCTGATCCCGGGAATGCCTAGTAAGTACCTCTCTGCCCTAGAGGCTACACTTGGCAGACCTGCAGGATAAGTGATGGGCTGATAAACAGCTAACAAAGTAAGATTTCTTCAAATCCTTTAATTCAAGCTTGAAAAATGTGCAAAAATTGCCCAGTGACCTTAAAAAACAACTGAACATCATTTCTAGTGCAATGTTTAAAAACAATGTTGATACATTTTTAGTTTCTACCTATTGTTTACCAATTAAAATGATGTAAAATTTAGTGATGGAACACTTTGCACTTTTGTACCAGAAAAAAATATATCCTAATATCCTGAAAAGAGTAGGAAAATGCATATATAACAGACACATTCAGTTACAATATATTTTTAAATTATAAGTATTGGCAAAATTGTGCTGTCTTACAATGTGTTCTCAATAGGGTACACAAAGACTGTAAAATAATTATTTCTGCTGATTCTTGTACTTTTAATAATATCATCTCAGTATTGGCCAATTCCTTCTAAACCATCTGTGTTTTAATAGACTGAACAGCATTCTAATATAGAAAAATGTACAATACAATTAATTTAGTTTTATTTACTACTGTAAAAACATCATTTAGCTCTATTAGATGCAGCTGGCTTTAATAGTTTACTAATGTAAACTTGCTTTTTATTGTACCCAGGGTAATTTATCCACATATTTTCAAGACATCCACCTGTCTCATGGTCTTGATATTTGATTTCAATTAGTGGAGGTTTCAACTATTTCGGTAATTTAGATTTTGTCAATCCATAAAGCCAAGGTCACTGAAGTGTATAAGCCCGCATTTTTTTACATAATTATTTTTTTTATCTCACTCTTTACATACTTAAGTTAACAGGTCTTGGACACTTTTCTCTCCATTTCATGTGCATTTAGCTTACTTTTTCTCTCCCCCTTTGCTACCCCCTTTCTAGCAACTCTGATTATTTTTTTTCTGTTTATTGCATGTAGTGGTTTATACTTTAATTGATCTTTCTACTCCTTGAAGTTAGTATCCATACCTTGAATTTGTAGTCTGTAAACAATTCTTGTTTTCACATTCTCTATCATGTATGCCATTATTATTTCTAAGTATATCAAGGATACAAACAGTGAAGAGAAGCACCCATATCTAATGCAACATTCATGTACTTGAGAGATATTTTTGAATATTTCCCTTTTGTGACATCGGAAATCTTGGAGTTTCGGTGGTGTCTCGCCTAGATATCAAAAAACATGTAGGGCGACAAAAACCTCATTTTTATGCCGTTATTAACAAAATGTACCCACAGAATTTATATTACTTCATGAAAAACACATAAGACTAAAAATGTGAATTTTTAACAAAAATGTATCATTTCTTATAAAACTACCAATAAGCTAACAACAGGCATATTTTATGTTTAAAATTATGCTAGATGTCACAGGAAAAATATTAGCATTTGCACACTCAGTTATGAAATTAATAAAGGCAAGTAAAACTGCATTTTTAGTGTTAGTCTTTAGATTGGTAGGCTTCACTGTTATTAGTCTTTTTCATCTACTCAAAATTCACCTCACACAATTTTGGTATGTTCATGCTATACCACATAATTTATTCAGAAACATTCATTAGCCTTGTTCCCTTCTGCCTTTTTCTATATTTCCTGTAATTCCAGATTTTGATGTTGGATGCCTCTGTTTGTCCACTGTCATAGAGACTATGGCTTTATTACAGATCTTGTTCAAGTTGTTAGTGTTAGCTATCTTATATGTAATTTCGAAGTATTTTGGTCATGCGAAATTACCAAATGTATTTTCCCCACTAATGTCTTCAGAGTTGTGCGGAGTTTTTGTTTAGAGTATCTAACAAAGGCATCTACTTGTGCAGCCCTGTAGCTAATACAACTGTTGATCCAGGAGGAGAGCAATGGAGTAGAAAAATTATTTCACAAAACAGAAGGCTTTCCTATTTCATTAATGATGATATGAGTTAACTAATCAAAAACATGAAAAAGTTGAATTTTTAAACTCAAAACAACAGAAATTTGTTTTTGAAATTCTTTGTGAATACAGCCAATATTTCACAGTTCTAATAGTTATATTTGCTAATTTATAGTTAAATTTGTTAAAAGATTCCATATGTATACTTACACAGACAGGAGGATAACAGCAATTAAAGTCCATTCTAAATTCTTATGCGTAATATTTGAGTTTGTAAACCTGAAATGAGAAAAGTACACATATATGGTCAAACAGGGTTTCATGTAATAAAAACAAAATCATTAATATGTGAAACTTGGCATGAATAGACAAACTGATAAAAGACTTTCATGACTAAAGAAATAAAATAATAATAAAAAAAAATTCTATAGCAATTGTGGCCTAGTTAATTCCTGGGGTACTACTGTGACTGCAGGACTTTGTTTCAAGCAGTTTTACAGATCTGGGTCAGGCTTGTGTGTAAAGGATCCATTTGTTTAATTGGCTAGCCATTTTCCCTTCTGTTATTTTGCATTGAGAGAAGTGTGCTACTATGATATTTCCATTCAGACGTTTGTTTTTGCCATAGCTTTAAGCACCTTTATCAATTTCTTTTTAATTCACCTTTTCTATGGATTTTGCTCCCTTAATTGTATCCAAACAGTATAGGACACAAATGCAAATTATACAGAATGCTAAAGCAAAGTAGTACCTACTTGAGTGTTATATTAATTTTTAGTAATTAAAAGCATATGTCAATGGTTCCCAAATTCAGTCCAGCGTAACTTTTTAACTTCAGGTGTTCATACCAAACAACTTCCACTTTTAACTGGAATGCCTTTATTAAAGTGATCTGTTATTTCCCAGTTTCTGCACTCTTTGTGTCATTCCAGAAACTGCTACATTTTGTGGGATTGAAAAAGACGTTTTGTGTTATACTAGAGTGAATTATTTTTCCTTTCCATGCTTTTGAAAATTTTGATTTTTTAATCTTTTGGTTATGTAAGCATTTTCTCAATAATTAATGGGCAAGTGAATGATACTGAAGTAGCTGCTCCTCTTTAGCATTCTGTGTCATTTGCACTGGGGTTTGCACTGCTCATCACTAATTGTCAGAATTTCAATAAAATTAAAGAAGCTAATTTCACTTAAAAGGTGAATCAGAAAGAAAATGGTAAAAAAAAGTTAAGAATGTGAAGCTATGACAAAAAAATCTGCATTTCTTCTGGCACATTTTTCAGAATGCAAAATGTGAGAAGAGGAAAGACTAGCTAAATGTATAATTAGATTAATTAAAAGAAAAACTGGCCCTTTGATTTTTTATACTGGCTGGAATGTAAACCTGTAGCCACACTAGTACCCTAGGACTGAACTTGAAAACCCCTGATCTATATATAGCATTCTGAACATTCCGTAAAGCTTAACATTGAATGAATTTGTCTTTAATAATAAATAAACAAAATAACATTACATTCTCAGATCCACGTAAATCAATTCAGATTTGCGGGGGGCTGGAGTTATCTTTGCACTGTGCGCAAGGCAGGAACCAGACCTGGATAACATGCTGGTCTATATAGCAAGGACCACTCATAATACACACCCAAACTCACACATGGCCAATTTATAGGTCCAGTTAACTAACCCACACATCTCTGGAGATTGGAGGGGAAAACCGCATTGCCTAGATGAAAACCCATACAGACAGGGGGCACACAGGCAAACTCCACATGGATGACCACCAGGCACAGGATTTAAACATGGGATATATCATAAATACATTTTTTTCTATTCAATGGCTCCAAATGAAACATTACTTATTTGATTTTAATTTTACTGTGAGCAGTTAAGGTATTATACTGCAAATGCCAAAGCTACCAGTTCAATTGTTACTACTAATTTAGTATGAAAATTTGAGCAAAACCACCTAAACTGAGACAGCTACTTGTAAAAATATATAACCAGCTGTACTATTGTGATTTGTATTTTACTTTAAATAGTATCTTCTGAATAATTCTAAATATGTATTTCCCTTTTTTACAGTATGCTAATGAGAGTAAAAAAGAAGATAGCATTTGAAATAATGGAAAAAACAGCATTTCCCTTAAGATGTACATCGATCATCCACAACATTAAAACCACCTGCCAAATATTGGACGCTGTGAGCATACCACTGTAAAAGTGACATTGTGATGCAAATAACTTATTTTTTCATTGAACATTTTTTCTGTTGTTCAGTGTTGGCAAGTCCATCCCCAATTAAAGCTTCTTGTAACCAAAAAGTTCTTATTCTCATTCTCCATGAAAACATAAGATTAAAAAATTTTCTTGGCCATAACTATAAACAACATGGAGTAAATAACTCACACAAATTGAGTGTTTTTTTTTTAAATATATTTAATTATTTCTTTATGTTCACTTCGGTTCCATTTACATTATGGATTTCTGTTACTGCATTCCAAACTTTCCTCTTAAAATTGCTGGGTCAGTATCTTATTCACTTTTTGGCTGTTTTTACAATAAGAATGTTACGACTGAAGTATTTAGCTCTGTTGAACTGTTTGCAATGTTACATTTTTTTACATTGTAATTATTGTAAAAAGAAAGTGTTGCAAAATTTTGCAATATTCATTATACATTTTAGAGATATAAGTGAACTTCTAATGCTAGGGAGCAATATAATTTCACACCTTGTGTACTAGGACCAGTCCCCCTTTATAGGTCATAGTCAAGAGATGAGCTGGACAATTCTGGACTGCCTAAGGCATCAATCAGTAAGTTTACATGTACAGACATAATTAGGTTAAGGTGAATAACCTGGTTATGGCAAAAACTTGGTTCCTTAATAATCCATGTTTACATGCCCAAGTAATGTTCTGGAGTTTTCCTTTGGAAAAACACTTAAACATCTTTAAACTACGCAAAAAAAGACTTAAATGTCATCATCAGCCACCGAGAATTTGAAAAATAAGCATGGTTTTTGTGATAACTTCATTGAGTTTTATCAATATATTTAGTCAAACTGACACTTTTAAGTTTTTTCTATTACTGTATTGCACTGTTGGCTGTGCAACTGAGCACGTCAAAAGACCAGACATGTATACTTTTTGCCATTAACCAATTGCTATTAGAATAATAATAATGTTTGTTAGGTTATTCGTTACCTTGAAAAATAATTGGGTTACTTAATGCATGTTACTTTTTAAGATGTTACCCTACTATTCTTGAAGTTGTATTGCTGAGTTTAGCAATATATACTCAGCTCCACAACATATATTTAGTGATTTCTGAAATATTCTGACATACTATTTCAGCCTGGAGAAGGAATAATGTGATTGCCCAAGCATTTGCCACTAGAAGTGCATTTTGTGGACACTTCTACCTGTGGCTATTGAAAGTGTGTAACACATGTGCAGGCTGACAGAGTGCAATGGAAATGTGAAGACTACAAAATCCTTACTGGTAACCTGGTTAAATGTTTACAAGGCCACATAATCGAATTATTCACAGAGAAATCTACCTCCGATAATCAAGTTTCTCAGATTCCAATAACCAGATTTCTGTAATCAGAATAATGGTTTGCATGGCATTTTGGAAATAAGATTTATGTGAATAATCTGCTTATTCAAGCACATGTAAATGTGCTAAATGACTGACAAAAATGTTAACACTGTAGAGCAAATCATTAACAGAGAATTGAATGTTGCTATTTGAGACTACACACATCATATGGAGATAACTGAATCCATTCTTCAAGAAAAAATAAACATGAGAAAGGTCTATGCACACTTGATGCCAAGAGTGTTGATTCCTGAAATGAAGTAACACCACATTCAGTGTTCCAAGGAGAATTTTAAGGTAATGAATGCAGAACAGATGAAACGTAAATAAAAATAATAACTATAATAATAAGATGATGTTTCAAAGCTATGGATAAAAGTTGAATGCATCATCATGACTCAGTATCTAAATAACACTCAAAACAATGGAGTCATTTTGATTCTCCAAGATTATGGACAAAACTGTCCACAGTACTGAGGATGTAGTCCTTATTCACTGCATGTCTGAAAGGGCTCACATAACATCTTAATACTACCCTTAATGGCTCTGGTATTTGTAGTAATCGATCAGAAAAAACGTGGTGTGGAAAACTGTCATCCATCCCCATTCTCCTTTATAAGAGTGCTTCTACTCATAATACACAAATAATAGTCTGCTCTGTGAGATACCATACCCACTATTCTCCAGAATATGATAACCACCCTTTTGCCACTCACAAGGGTTAAACCATGGAATGCACTATGCCAATGAAAAATGCATCCATTCAGCTGCAGAAATGTAGAAACGAGATAAAACATTTTATTTGGGTGGAAGAGAAAAGCATTGTGAATATTGCAAAAAGTGAATAAGTACATTGTTCATAGTGATTATGCTGGAAAATTAAATCTGTTTGGTTTGAATTGGTGTTTCTCTTAATAAGTCAGGCTCAAATTTTTATTTTAATTATCCATCATACATACAAATTCTAGAGTTAATTTATACTTATATTATTAAGAAAATGTTCTATCATTTATATTTTGTTCAGAAGATTAAATGGTCAGCCATATAGTACTCCCAGAATACATTGTTTATTTCTCCTTGTTCAGCACATTTTGAAAATGGAAAAATATTAATTTCTGTACTGATGTTCCAAACTTATCTTGTGCGCATATGATGAATTACAACCTTATTTGCCTTTTCAACATGTTTGTATTATGAAATAAATCATTTATACAGTAACTGTTTGATTTCCCATGTGGTCAAGAGAATGACTTTTGTTTTGAAACCTTTTTATTTGTGTTATCTCAGTAATGCTACAAATAACAATATTTAATATTTCAATTAAAAATTGAACGCATTAGTCTAAAGATACACATTATTAACTGTTAGTCTAAACATTAACCTTAATCATTTCAATTACAGTAAAAACGTGTTGCTATTGGAAAGAGGCAAATACATTTGTAATAACTAGTAGAGACTAGATAGTCTTTAATGCAAGAACTCTGACCAGACAATTTCCAAAAGAAAATATTTTCACATTGTTATTTCCAATTCCAATCCAATGACTACTTAAACAACAGTGGCTTACTTTTCAGAGCTCAGCATGTGAGAAGAGCAATAGACTATGATCACATAAGCCAACCTATGAAAGGGTTAACACCAAAACAATGTATTTAAGTTTTATGTCTCTTAAAAATCAGAAGTAAAACTCATGTTTAGAGTGCAAATGAGTGTACATAGGAAGTTATACTGTTGTATTTACTTAGAATAAAGGCTTAAATGGGAAGTTAGACTGGACTGTCTACACTGAATGAGTCGAAGAAACTTGTGGTAAGAGGTTAAGAGATAACCGAACCTTGTAATTACCTTTGTTTGGCAATAAACTTCCACTAAATCCAAAAAATCCAAAACTCCACTGTAAAAACACCTTTTTAGCTACTTTAACAAAGTAAAAACATCTTTAAATGGAATAAAAACAATTCTGTCAAACCTACACTGACCACTAAGTGCATGAGCACATCAGTAAAGAGCAGGAAAACTACTGATTAAATTCTAATTATTATTTTTATGTGAATGTATGTATTATTTATTTCAGTAAACTCAAAACTGAAAAGCTTTCTAATGTTTATATAATCATACATCTTAAAAGTATACTAACTTAAAAATATGTTCAATCTACCTCTTCTTTTTAATAGCATTGTCAGTAATAAACAGCAGTTTGCAGTGCTTGACAAATTGATACTGACAGGTAGCTCACATTTAACATTCTAGCTAATCTGCCATGAGGAGTTACAATGGAAAAGACAGCTCAAATTCACAAGGGGTAATCTCTCAAAATACCAGTAAAAGCAGCTTTATTTCTGTGCTCAACAAGAAGCCTTTATTGATTAGACCACGGTGAAGTGTCACTCTCTTAAAACCACTGGAGTAGTGGATGTGGTGTCCGGGTTATCTGTGTCAATTAACTGAACTTCTGTGTAAGTATTGATTGGCAACAACTCAACACTAGTAATTGCTATCAAAATGCCATTTACAGAGCAGATATCTACAGGGCTAGGAAAATTTCTCATTTATATCAAAGTGGATCTAAAGATGCATTTTCCCTACAGAATTTGTGGTGTGGTAAACAGTTTTGCTTCTGAAAGCAGTACCCTTTAGATATACCACCCAGAATCATTGTTGTTAGCTGTTAAACAGTATTTTTTTTTTTTTTTTATGTGTAGCTTCCATTTTTAAAAGAAGATATTCTGCAGGTGTGACTCAATGCCTTTGTTGACAACCAAGGAAAAATCCAAATGACATTATAGAAAGTCTCACATTAACACTCCGAACAAGAAAGAGTTATAAGAGTGAGTGTTTCCCCTTGTGGTAGTTGGAACAATTCACAATCTTTCCTGCTATCTCACTAATCAGTAGTGTAGTTCAGTGCAAACGTCTGGACATCCCTGGTCAAATTACATGTTTTGTAGTACAAAATAGTAAGCAAACTAACCTGACAGCAAACAAATTGAAACAATGGTATTTACATAACAATATTTAAGTATAGTTATGATTTCTTTAAAGAACCAATTAAAAAAAAAATTGGCATAATACAGAAAAAATACAGAAAATTTATTAAACACAATTATGAGTGAGAAAGATGTACATAATAATACATTTGTTATATTGTAATTGCACACTACAAGAAAAGAAAGATTTTAAATTATTAAAAGAATTATTAAATATCCAAATGGTAGATTTTTATGAGAAATCATATTTATTAACCAGCACAAATAGATTATCTCATTGCTTTCTATAGTGTTTAGCAAACCAGTGAATCATTAATGGTTTATATCTGAGTATTTAAAAACAGACCACTAATATAAGATAAGCATACTACATATAATAATACATTATATATTAAATTATGAACTTGTCTGGAAAAAAAACTGTGACGTAATTAACAATAAGATTTTTAAGAGTAATAATGTTCTGGTAATTCATTCCATGTTAATGACATGTATCTTTCAGATCATTACAAGTTTTACACTTTCAAAATACAACAGAACAAATAACACTGTAACAGATAAAAAGCATTATTTAGAAAGATATGCTGTGTTCCAGCGATCCTTTTATAAAAGATTGACATCAGTGACTGCTGCAAATGTATGTGGATATGACATGCTATTGCATTTAAACAGAGTAGATGAGAATTCGATTACATTAGAGGAAAGCAAAAAAAAAAAAAAAATCTTTAAAACTATAAACGGAGAAATAAGCTTGAATTTCTAAATTTCAAAGGGAAACAAACTGGCACAGAATGTTAGACACGTTTGTTACTTTTAAAAACAACCATAAATGTAGCATAAATCTTTTTTAAGATTTATCTAAAACTGTACATTGACATAAGCAGGCTGTAAAATGGAGACAAAACACTAGAATAACTACAACATACCATACATTAACAAAGGTAAAAAAATCATATATCTTAGCTTGAATATTTATTGCAACCCTTCTTTTTCTTTCAGCTATAAAGATGATTAACTGTACTGTACATTATTGTTTAAATATTCTGATTTTGCTGACAGCATTTTAAAATTAACCTATTCATCTTTCAGAATAGAACACTGTAAGTTCTCCACAATCAAAACAATGACAGTTTTCACATGAGACATTGTTGTAAATAAAGTAAACAAGTTCTGCTAATTGGTCTAATATACAGCCTAACTAAAATTAGGCTGTCAGAATAACAGAGCTTGAAATAAGCATGAAACAATCCTTGAAATGTAATCTTTCAAGCATTAAATCTGAGAGAGGGGTCTAGCAAATACTGTTTTTAGAACGGACAAAGATATTCGGTTAATATTACAGTGGACACTCCAGATGAGTTTCTTGAATTAATGTAATTGCTTCATGCAATAATTCCGGGCACACTTCTCTGCCATGGATGCCCATGATCACAAGTTTGACTAAGACAAAAGTAGCCACCCATAGGTGAATGCTGGTTACTGCACTTTGCTTGCCTCAGAAATCCTGGGACTCATCTCTCCATTGGTTTAAACTGAAGCTGCTAGTGGAAGGTCTCCCAGTTATTAATTTCAACACTTACTTTATACTAAAATGAAAAAAGTAGTAACATAATACATATATTTAGTGATGAAATGATTATTATTACTTATAATGTTATTATTTATTTATTGTCACATTACCCAATATATTTTTATTTACATACATAATTTATTTAAAATAGTCTGACATATTCCTCCATAGATTGCATGTTGTGCTTAGAAATGAAAGTAATGTTTTCATCAATAAGACTGATCTGACCTAATTGATTTATAATTAAAAAGGCTCATTGAAATGCCAATATTCTCTTTTTAAGTCTTTTGCACAGGTTTAGTTTTTAACTATTATAAAGTTTGTCATGTTTTTGGAATTCTTGCCCTTTCTATTTGATTCTGATTATGCTCAGTCATTCTTTGCAATGTTCTGCTTAAGTTTTATTGATTGGTAACTAAGCTAACAGATCAACTGTTTCTTTTATTTCATGCAATCTCAATGTGTTAACACCTATTGTTTTGTCCTGTCCACATATTCTCATTCTCTACTAATCTGTCCTGCAATCTAAAACTCATCTTCAAACAGTGCTGCCCATTTTTGCGGCATTGATACACAGCTTCCATTTTCACTAAGAAGGTAAGGATAAGTACACAAGATGAGGTAAAGTGTCCTGACATTTAATATCTTTCCAATATAAAGGATGAGCAGGGCAGGAGGCACAATACACAATCAACAGGACAATATTGTGCAGATGCATGAACAAAGCAGAAAAAGTTAAAGATGAAGACCTTTTACTCTATAACCTCACTACAAAATATGAAGCATAAGAGTTCTGAATTTTCCAAAACAGTGGTGGGTTCATTAGTATATATCCACAGCAGTAAGAGCTGTAAAAGTTATTACAGGAAAATAAGACCGTTTCTATTATTACAAATAGTCACATGTACTAACTTATAATAAACTACAGTACTATCTTAAATATAATACATCAACTGCTTGGTCAGTTTGGTGGTTTAAATTTACTCACTGACAAAAGGAAACAATATACATTTTGCTTCTAAATAAAATATGTACATAGTAATTTAACATTTTATTTATAATTTAGATTTATTTATATTGAATTATAATTTTCTTCTAAAAATATCCCAAGTACAACATGCAGTAACAAAAAAAAAAACATTCAATAGGAAAGAACATTTTTCAAAATATATCCTTTTCTTTGGTCTCAAACAACCTTTGACTCATGAGTAACACATGCATTTTTCCACTTGGCGTCAACTCGTGTACCAAAAGCTAAACCACTGCATCTTGATTTTCAATCACTGACTACATTTAAAATAAAAAAAAAATAAAAAATACATCCAGAATAAAATGATTTAATTGAAATTTCAGTTAATGCCACACACTATGTAACTCTGTCTGTTCTCCAAGGGACAGCTCAAACATCTCAGTTTTTCTAAACAACTACAAACAGGCATTTGGGGATTTCTGAGAGTGGCAACTGTGCAAAGCAGTGTCCCTGGGGTCTTCTCCACTGAAATGACTGAATATCTGAAAATTGGAAGGGGTTGAAACTAAGTGTTTCTTTTAGAAACCAATGGAGGAGAAATAAACTGAAACTACTTACTGTGCCCTGAGCCTTCGTGTTCATTTGCTATCTTTATCTCTCTCTGAACACATTAACTTATGAAATCATCTCACTGTCACCTCAAGCATCAAAGTGCACAAAACAGAGAGATCAGTGAAGTCAGTATTAAAATGCTGTTATAAAATCGTATAGCTTTGCTTTTTGTTTAGGAATTGACAAAAATTGAAATGGTCAGATAATTAGAGGTTTATAATATATCTTCAATAGCACTGTTTTATATGTATTAGTATTAAATATATCAAGCAAACAAAATGACTTGAGTTGCATACAATTTTTTAAAATTAGGTTTTTGTTTTGATTGATAAATCCACTCCATTAACAACACTAATGTATTTCTTTGTAAAGTGTCACATTCATGACAACAGAATAAATAAAAAATACACACAAACTTAAGTTTACTTTATTTTCTTAGCATATATTATTATAAACACCATAAATTTACAGTGAACGGGGGGGCTTTTAACAACTTTCCCATACAGCAACGAGAAAGAATGTACCATACATATACCCATTCGCAAACCCATTTAATTCAATTCAATGTTGTAAAGGCCAGTGCCTATCCCAACAGCATTTGGCACAAAGGAGAGAGGAACAACCCTGGACAAAATACTTGAACACTGCAGAGCACACACACACCCACACCAGGACCAAGATACAGTTGCCAAATAATCTAATCTGCACATCTTTAAACATGTAGGAGAAAAACAAAAAGAGAACATGCAAACCTGACCTACATAGTTATTGTTGTCACTTCTGCCTTCTGGCAAACAGTACAAGACCACTTCTATCCACACTGATCAACAGAAAAGGACTCTTTATTGTCAAAGTGAAAAGAAATCTCTTAAAAAATGCACTGTGTGTTTTAACACTTTTCTGTTGTGGCCATGATTAAGTTTTTTAGCAATTTGTGCTATAGTAACTCTTCCATGGCTGACTGGTGTATATATCACTTCAGATTTACTGGTTTGAATACATCAGTTCTTATATTGATTCAGATATATACATTTGATTAGATACATACAATACAGTGGAGATTATTTTGACTTTTTTTTTCTCTCCAAGCCCAAAAGAGCATGTCGGGTCACACCGAACATCAAGAGTTTCCCCATAAACAGGCTCTTAATCAGTGGCATTACACTGAACTGTTGAAGTGTCTGTGGGAAAGCATTGGGTAGAAAAAAGTGACCCGTGCAGTGCATACACTGCTGCAACATGACAGAACAACTGCACACATCACATTTTCATTCGAAGAGTTTTTTTGACTAAAACAGTGATGTTGTTGCTTTGCATCCCCAAATTAGCCAGATCTCGCTGCGTGTGACTTCTTTTTGTTCCTAAAATTAAAACTGAGATTGAAGGGAAGACAATTTGATAATGAAATACAAATTCAGAAAAAATTGCAGAAGGCACTAGACACAGTTAGAAAAGATTAACATAGGAAATGTTTCTAGGAATGGAAGAACCACTGAGACAAGTGTATTGCATCTCAAAGGGAGTATTTTGGCGGCGGCTAAAATGAAATTACTGTAAGTTTTTTTTTTTAAAAACAAATTTTTGGGTCCTCCCTCATAAGTAATTTATAGATGACCTATAGTATATGGGAGGATGTGCATAGGTTATATTCAAATACTACTACCTGGAACCAATCTCCTGCATATCCAAGGGACACCACAATATACCATAGTTGGGATACATTGGTTTTGATATATACATTGGCTTCAGTATATCCATTCAGGTATATACACTGGTTTGTGTTACAAACATTTAGATATATAGGTCAGTACAGACATATACATCAGTATGAATAGAAAGGTTTGGATTTACAGGCAGGCACAGCACGGCCGCCTAAGTTTATCATCTTAGCTTTGTTTATCATCAACATTGTTGCCCTCATTGTACATTTTAACCCAAGAAGGATATACAGTGGGCTCCACAATGTTTGACAAACACCCATTTTCCATGATTTTAAACTGTTCCACAGTTTAAAATTACAAATCATACAATTCAAATTTGATTAAAGTGCACATAGCAGACTTTAACTTAAGAGTATTTGCATACATTTCAGTTGTATCATATAGAAATGAAAACACTTTTAAAAATGTCTACATGGTCCTCCCATTTCAGGGCACCATAATGTTAGGACATAGCAATGGTATGTATATTAAAGCAGTCATATTTACTACTTTGTTGCATAGCTCTTACATACAGTGACTGCTTGAAGTCTACGATTCATAGACATCACCAGGTGCTGTGTACCTTCTATGCTGATGCTTTAACAAGGGCCTAAAACAGCTATCTTTAGCTCCTGCTTGTTTAGGGGTTTTGTCTTCCTCAGTCTTCCCTTCAGCATATGGAAGGCATGCTGAATTGGATTCAAATTGAGTGACTGGCATGGCTATTCTAGAATTCTTCATTTCTTAGCTTTGTAAAACTCCTGTGTTGCCTTAGCTGTATGTTTCAGATCATTATCTTGTTGTAGGATGAAGCACCTCAGAACTCATTGTGTGACTGCCATCAACAGTTACATCATGAATGAAGCGTGGCAGGCTTGTGGCAGCCATACATGCCCAAGCCATAACACCCCCATGTTTAACTGATGGGGTGGCATGCTTTGGATCTTGGTCAGTTCCTTTTCATCTCCACACTTTGCTCTTGCCATCACTCTGACACAGGTTTATCTTTGTCTCGTCTGTCCAAAAGACATTTTTTATGGGTTCTTTTAAATCCTTTTTCACAAACCATAATCTGGCCATCCTGTTCTTGTGGCTAACTAGTGGTTTGCATCTTGCAGTGTGGTCTCTGTATTTCTGTTCATGAATTCTTCTGCAGATAGTAGTCTCTGACACGTAAATACACTCTGCCTCTTACCGACTGTTTCTGATCTGTCAGACAGGCCTTTGGGGCTTTTTCTTTACCATATTGAGGATTTTTTTGACTTCAGGAGTGGATGTCTTTCTTGACCAAACAGCCCCTTTACGATAACTAAGCTCACCAGTGCATTCTTTCTTCTTAATGACATTCCAGACAGTTGATTTAGGTAATCCTAAGGTTTTACCAATGTCTCATATGGGTTAAGTCTTGTTTTTCAGCCTCATAATGACTTCTTTGACTTTCACTGACATATCTCTTGTCCTCAGATTTAACAATGGCAACTGTAGAATCCAAACTTTAGAAGCAAACCTAGGTATCTGATGCCTGCAACAATAAAGCAATGATGCACACCTGAGTAACAACACACACCTGTGGCACCAATTGTCCCAAACATTATGGTGCCCTGAAATGGTGGGACCATTTATAAAAAGTGT
This sequence comes from Polypterus bichir lapradei, assembly GCA_026402145.1. NCBI lineage: Eukaryota > Metazoa > Chordata > Cladistia > Polypteriformes > Polypteridae > Polypterus > Polypterus bichir. The sequence goes on from JANRMT010062856.1 coordinate 90,682,538, forward strand.
GATTTCTACATGGTGTGACTGAAATATATATAAATACCCTTTATATTAAAGTCTGCAATGTGCACTTTAATCACTGCCGAATTGTTTGATTTGTAATATTAATCTTTTAGCAGAGGGGTAAATCAAGGGAAAATGTTTGTTTGTCCCAAACATTAAGGGGGGCACTGTAACTGTCGGGTGAAATGATTTTGCAAGCCATCTTGGTTTGGGGTTCTGGTTCCTAAAGCACTTTTCTTTTTTCCATCCATCCATCTTCTTCTGCTTATCCGAGATTGGGTCGCAGGGGCAGCAGCTTGAGTAGAGATGCCCAGATTTCCCTCTCCCCGGCCACTTCTTCTAGCTCTTCTGGGGGAATCCTGAGGCGTTCCCAGGTCAGCCAGGAGACATAGTCCCTCCAGCATGTCCTGGGTCTTCCCCGGGGTCTCCTCCCGGTTGGACGTGCCCGGAACACCTCACCAGGGAGGTGTCCAAGTGGCATCCTGATCAGATGCCCGAGCCACCTCATCTGACTCCTCTCGATGCGGAGGAGCAGTGGCTCTACTCTGAGCCTCTTCCGGATGACTGAGCTTCTCACCCTATCTTTAAGGTAAAGCCCAAACACCCTGCGGAGGAAACTCATTTCAGGCGCTTGTATTTGCGATCTCGTTCTTTTGGTCACTATCCATAGCTCATGACCATAGGTGAGGGTAGGAATGTAGATCGACTGGTAAATTGAGAGCTTTGCCTTACGGCTCAGCTCCTTTTTCACCACGACAGACCGATTCAGAGCCCGCATCACTGTGGACGCTGCATCGATTTGCCTGTCTATCTCATGCTCCATTCTTCCCTCATTGGTGAACAAGACCCTGAGATACTTGAACTCCTCCACTTGGGGCAGGATCTCGCTCCCAACCCTGAGAGGGCACTCCACCCTTTTCCGCTGAGGACCATGGTCTCGGATTTGGAGGTGCTGATTCCCATCCTAGCCGCTTCACACTCAGCTGCGAACCGATCCTGAGAGAGCTGAAGATCACGCCCTGATGAAGCAAACAGGACAACATCATCTGCAAAAAGCAGTGACCCAATCCTTAGTCCACCAAACCGGACCCCCTCAACGCCCTGGTTGCACCTAGAAATTCTGTCCATAAAAGTTAGGAACTTTTCTTTCTTTACTTAAAACAATTTACAAAGATCCCTGCCTCCTATGTTTACTTCTATAGTTAAACTGCCCCTTCCCTTCGTAGTAACTACAGTCACACACACAAACTCACGCACCACCTGATACACACACTATTGATTAAGTATGTAATTTCTTGTGTTAGCGTGCCCAGTGGAGGCCATGTGGTCACACAGCCTTGGAACCCCTGAAAATTTGGTGTTTTTTTTTTCTTTTTGTTTTTTCTGTCCTCCTGGCCATTGGACCTTGCTTTATTCTTTGTTATTTAGTATTGCCGAATCTTATTTTTATATTTTACAAACTTTTCTTCCTTCATCTTGTAAAGCATGTTGAGCTATATCATTTGTATGAAAATGTGCTATATAAATAAATGCTGTTGTTAAGAAAGGACAAATATAAACCCAGAACATTTAATGTCCTTCACTACTTGCAAGGCATGAGATTATGAGAGAATTTTGTCAATGTGGCATTTGAGAAATGATAAACTAACACTTCATGGGTTAAATAAGTCATCATCCTGACAGATACAATCATCAAAGTTAAAAATACAACTAAAATAGTTAGCGGACTATGTAGATGTGATTTTTTCTGTGTAATCTGCCTCTTAATGTCAGAAAAAGAAAACAACAACAACACAAGAGTGTGATCAAAGTGTTGGAAAGTCAGCTGCTGATCTGGAACATTTAGTTTGTACAGATCATCTAACAGCTATATGTAACACTGAACGCTTTCTGGCAATCTTCTGAGAAGAATCTGTAATTGGGAGGATTCAGCGAGGGATAGACAGGTATAAGGAGATGGGACAGTATGGGTTGGGGCAGGCAGGTGGGTCTCTTGTTGAATTCTTTTAAATAGTGAAATAAAAGTGCTTTGGAAGCGAGGATCCCGATCCAGGATGGCTTTCAAGATAAAACATAGCTGACAGGTATATGCTTCTTGTATTAAAATCTGTACAATAATGACAACAATGTTGAAGCAATATTGAAGTGAAACAGATGCTAAACTTAATGGGGCCCACACTATTCCTGCCTGTAAATCCAAACTGTTCTACACAAACTGATGTATATCAGCGAGCGGAAGCAGAGAGCGGATCAGCGAGCGGAAGCAGAGAGC
>JANRMT010062856.1:90693031-90705285 GCA_026402145.1 Polypterus bichir lapradei
TGTATGGCCGGCTGTTCATCCAGGCCAATACCCCCATGCCGCCAGGTGGAGCCCTCCCTGCAGCAGGGAAGTGCCCCGAAGGCCAGCAGGGCATCATGGACATTGGAGTCTTTATTCACAGCCCTGCTGGATACCATGGGGGCCGCTAGGAGACGCTGCAGGGAGGAACAGCGATCATTTGCCTTACGTCCAGGAAGTACGTCCGAGTCACATGGACAAGGGGAATGACGTGCTTCCAGGGTGAAGAAAAGGACTTTTGATCTGGTTTATAAAGGGACTCTGGGAACTCCCAGACAGCAAGCTGGGCTGGGTTGAAGGGTGGCAACACGTCTGGGAGTGGAGGATTGTATTATTATTGGATTATTGCAGTTTTTATGAGTATTGTGGAGAGTACGGTGCTTTGTGCACTGTGCAGTTTGAATAAAGTCAATATTTGGACTTGTACCTCGTGTCTGGCGTTTTGGACAAGGGTTCAAGGGAGCGATAGCGGACCGTATGTGTCACAATATATACACTATATATATATATATATATATATATATATATATATATATACACGTATATATGAATCAATTTACACATTTAAAAATCAATCTTATGAAGTAAGATCGCTGTCAAAAATAACTCTTAATAATTTAAGTCAAATTTACATTTCATATGCATCAACTGCGCTAGCGCTTCTGAAAGTTATGCTTGCTACAATTCTCAAGCATAAACAAACTGTCAAAAATAAGTCATTGGACCCACGAAGCATTCTTTATCGAAGAAGAAAAAATCTATTTTTGTTATTACACGTGTGCCACAAAGGTAGAAAGATGGATTCTGACTGCAATCAAACTCTACATATACGAGGTAAAGCTTTAGTCATCAGTTCAATTGCCACCTCTAAATGGAGGTCTTGGGGACTGGAGCTTTTCCTAGCAGCATTTAGTGAACATTCATGGGCAGTCGAGTCGAGTCTTTGGGAGGTCTGGTATAAAGTCCACAGAGATATGGGGAGAATGTGACTGTTTCACGAGAGCCTGAAGTTATTTGCTTCCAGCCAGTTTCATAGTCACACAATTTGTGCAAAGCAGTTACTTATTCAACATTAAGAGCTAGTCAAAATATTCTGCAGCATAAAAAGATATTAATGTGCGCCCTTAATTTGAAAAAAAGAAATCAGTTTTCTACATTTCCTACCTGATCAGATATAAAGGATTTACATCAAGTTGGACCAATTTAATTTTCAAAGTTTTGTGACAAGACAGGTGCTTTTGTTATATCTGAGTTAGGTAAAGGGGTCAAACTGACAGGCAAAGTTGGCACATTCCCATATCTAGTGAATGAAATTAGATGTTTAATGGGCACTGCAGAGAGTTAGATGGCACTGGGCTACACTAGTTTTAAGAAGATAGATAGATAGATAGATAGATAGATAGATAGATAGATAGATATGAAAGGCACTATATGATAGATTATACATCAAAGGACATTTCAAAATGGGAATATTAAGGAATAAAAAATCCTACAATATAAAAACTAAATAAAACTAAAATCTTAAAAATGGTTTGGCTAATTTGATTGGCATTTGGTAATGATGTAGAAAAAAAGAACATTAGCCAAATTGCGTTATTTTACTTGTCAATACTTTTCAGTAATAATGCTGTAGTAAGTGGGCTGCTTTAAAGCACAGACAAGTGTGGCTACCAGTTGAATGTTGCAAACACAACAGCCACTTGCCAATAGCATGGACTGATTAGTCAATATGCAGTGATGTAGTGACTGGGAAAAAAGACAGGATGATATGTAACACAACCTCTAAAGTGGACGGGAGGTTGCCTCACTGAAGCTGCAGTAATATGTAGTTACACACTCAACGTGTGCTATACACCACGAGTCCAACTGCTAAGGAGGGACAAACACAGGAGGAGCTGGACTTCTCACGTCCAAGACAATAAACTGTAACAGATGGTGCTAGCACAGCTTAGCAGGGAGAGCTGATGGACACTAAGGGGGAAAGGCATGAAAACTATGTACAGTCAACTCATTAGGCAACACAGGGAAATTTTATACACGTGTGTAACACCAAGGGGTACCCAGAAGCCATCCTCCACCTTCGATTTATTATACCCTAGACTGCTTTGTGCAAACCTGACCCCCAGGTCTTGAATCAGTGGAACATCACCATCAAAACTCCAACATAAAGGTGCAATAATTACAATTTTGCCTACAGTACCAAAAACGCTAGCGCCTCCACTGACTGTACATTAGGGCTGCCAAATTATCCAAAACATAAGGTTTGAATGTACAGATTAAAAATGAGTAAATCAGGTTAGCTATTCTGGGCATTACATGTGTATCTGTACATGCTTTTCTTAAACTTTACTATTATGGTAAATGGTCATAGCAACAACAAACACCAACAGCAAAAGAAAAAAAAATCCTAGCTGTACTCGAGTAACTGTGTGAATGGAGCACATGCTATGATTTTTAACATTTATCTTGTTGCCAAAGTGCAGCAATAGAGGTGACTTGGTCACATTTATGGAATTATTATGATATGATTATATTGTGACTCATGTTGCTTTAGCTGGAGGACTCAGGATTTTGGACAATCTTTTAACTTTATGTATTTACTATGACACCCATAATACTGTTGATTTTGTTAAGAAAGACAATATTTATGACTGTACTTATCAAATAGTTGTCAAAAATAAATCATGCACTTTTCTCCTCACTTGCCCTAGTTCTTTATCAGATTCCCAAACTACTAGATGCTCCAGCTGGCTGTTGTTTCAGGTAAGTGTACACTTCATGCATTACAGTCATCAAAGGCCATTAGCAGTAATTGCCTTCTTCCTGACTTGTGATTATGACCTGAACTGTTCATTTTTTGTCCTCATTGGAACCTTTTACACTGGACCACAATAAAAACTATCAAGCTACCTACTCATAACATAAATCACACAATTTTTAAAGTACAGTAAGCAACCATTATTTTTTATTATATTAAACAAATAACAATAAAAACGAATACTTAATATACATTTTGGAGAAGTCTGGAGTAATAATGTAGGTTCAGGCAGCTTTTAAGAACAACAACTCACCGAAATGTCCTTACAAGGTTGTTAAGATTCGTTGAAACGTCATATAAGGTAAGCTGGAAAGGTCCCAAAATGTCTTTCAAGCTTTGAAGAAAGAAATAAAGGTAAGGTTCTACAGTTTTCTGTTGGATACAGTAGCTTGAAACAGCATTCAGCCCCCAAATCTGTTTTCACATTTAATATGAGGAAGAACTCATATTTAGCACAGACTAAAGTTGTTTCACGTACACTTTGCCCAAATTTAAGTAAAATATCACTATGGAACCTTCTGCTATTTGTATTATTTTGGATACTTCAGTGGAAAACTAAATAAAAAAAAAAACCTCATTGTGTGTGAACAAGTAACTGTTATCAAAAAAATCTATTGTAAACCAAGTTTGTACCAGCTTTATATAAGATTTGAACAAAGTATATGCAAAATTACCTGGTTACACTCTTTTTCAATCATAGATTGTTTTACCCTTTACTAACAGATGTTATCATAAAATCTGAAGTTTTTTTAGGTAAGACAACAGAAGTTTTAAGGTACGGTTGTCAAACTCACTAATAGTGCTTACGGTGGTAGCATGTTACATGTTGATTAGCATATACAAGTAAGAATTTCTGTTCTCTCAAATTCTTAATTTACAATATAATAAAGTACAAGTTTTTTATGATCTACAAAGCAGTGTACATTGTGCCAAATTAAAAGAACCAAACTGAAAACTTAGTTAAAAAGGAAAAAATCTAAATTGTGAGATTTAAAAAGTATTCACCCTTTGAAAATATAAGGCAAACTTTGCTCAGGTATTGAGGGTGCCAATAATTTTGTCCAACCCGGTTTTTGTTTTGTGTGAAATGATGTCAGATTTAGCTTTTTTTTTCTGTTTTTTGTGTTGTTCCAATGCACATAAAGGAAATAAACATGTGTATACCAAAACATTTGTAATTGCAACAATTTTCTGGGAGAAATGGTGCATTTTCTGGGAAAATTCCAGGGGAGCCGATAATTTCGGCCATGATTGTAATAACATGAAAACATGCTTTTCTCAAAGTTATTTTATGTATACATTATAGAGAGCTGGAAGAAGGATTGTCAACATCCAGTTTAATACTCTGAACAACTCTTTAATACAATTAATCCTGGCTTTGAACAAACCTAGTTGTAACTTTCTAAAACATGTTTGTAAATTCTATAAATTACTAAGTAGAAAGGTAGGTTAAAAAAAGTCCAACGTCACTGAAATTTTTAATTAAACTGCAAAACAGTTCTAAAACTGCAAATTCAAAGTCCACAGCTGCTATGATTATACTCTTCAACAGAATAATTCTACTATTACTCAATTAATTCATTTATAAGTTATTTCTGTGAGTAACGTTCTATAATGCCTCCATAAAAGATCAGGTTTCTGGTCAAAGCCATTTGAAACTTTTTAGTTTTGTTTTCTTCCAAATTGTGCTAACTAAAAATTTTCATGCAGAATGTGATTTATTTATTTTGTTGGTGTTTAGTGTGTGCTACATGACAGGTTTTTACCCTTACATTGTCTCCAAAGTTCAGTGAATGTGATTTAGCAATACAAATTTTACGTAAATAGCACCATTTAAAAGTATTCAGACACTTCACCAATTGACTAATTTTAAAAAAATAACAAATCCAACACTGTTTGTGTGAGATTTTTATTTGCTTAAGTATTCAATTTCTGATTTCTAGAAACTTCACAAAGCTGAAAAGACAGTTGCCTAACAAGGACACAATTGCCTTACAACTGGCTAACATCAATTAATCAATTTGGATAAAACTCCAACAATTGAAGGATCATTATTGAGGCCATGAATTTTAAGGACTGCTGCAAAAATGATGATTAAAGAGAATTACAAAAAAGTCAGAGATAAAATACAAAAACATACTATAAAAGGGAACAGAGAACAAAATACTGTATGTTATTGTTCTCCAAGTGGGCACTGTTAGTTCAATTACTGTGATGTGGAAGCTGAGAGAAATCACTTAAAACTGACTAAAAAAGGTTGTTCATCTGTCCAAAGACAGAGCAGAACTTGGAGACAAGCAACACATGGACCAACAATCACATTCAAGGAGGTAAAGAGTATTGTATTGGAATGCAGATGCACCAGTTAGGTATGTCAAGAGCTTTACATAACATTGAGACTAAGGTAGAGTTTTTGGGCAAAGAGATGTGGCACAGTAAACAGTACCAAGGGCCACACATCAAAGAAGACAATACCTACAGTGAAGTACAGTAGTGGAAGCATTACGCTGTGGGGTTGCTTTGCACCTGCAGAGACTGGGCATCTGGGTAAAACAAATGTAAGAATGGACAGTGGAAAATACAATCAAATATTATAAGATAACTTAAAAAATAGCTTGTTTATAAATTTATCTTTCAATAGGACAAAGATCTGAAACACAACACCAAAATAACCTGTTGTATCCTTTTTAAGACTACTGTCTAACTTAAAACTATTTCACATTTAAAAAAAACCTTTTGAGTTTCAGTAATTTAAAGTAAATCAAATAGGATAAAATTTCAGTGTAGGATTTGTTATTTAGTCAAATCAGCAAATTGGTTGAGGGTTCAGAATTACTTTTGCAAGGCATTGTAGATCAATAGCTTCAAATAAAATACACTTGTGGTTAGTCATGTAATTTAGAGTTTTTGTCGACTTTGTGCATAATGCCTCAAATGAGGCAGAGACTATTCCTCTGTAAAAGTCCTATAAAACCAATGTTAGAACAGAGTGCTGTTTTAGATAAATCACAGTCAGCCAGGAAAGATCTAGACATGAGAAGATACATATGATGAGAAAGACAAAGCATTAATATTGGTACACATCTCCTTCCTCATGTGGAGTGGCTTGCTCTTTCTTATGCTACCGTACGCCATGATGAGTACAAGAGAATGAGTATATAGAAGGCGTTTCTCTGATTTTCTTGCTCCATGGCACACGGGAGGAAATACACTAAGGTTCTATTGCAGTCTTGTGAAAAATGCTGTACTGGAACATGGGCAATAAGTACTTGTCGAGATTGGCAGGATTAGGTGTGTTCTTAATAAAGAGTGCCATATGAAAGCAAAATGTATTGTGTGCATGACAATAATGAAAAATTTATGAAATACAATTCCAAAACATATTCAGTACATACCTTTTTATTAATTTTTCCAGAACAATGTGCCTCCGAATAGCATGTTGAGACCTTGAATCAATTAACGGAAATGAAGGTTTCATTTGATCCTGTAGAGAACAATAAAGACAAACACTGTACTTATTTCATCACTATTTATTCTAATTACTAAATCATTTTAATCAGAACATGTATTTGTATAGAATTATGACTTTTTGATACTATCGGGCACATATTTTAATATACAATTGGTCAAGAGTGTACATGTTATTAAAGTAATACTACACCCCAAAAATAATATTTTCATATGTTACTTACCCATGTAGTTTGTAGTGGTGGCTGGGAAAAATTAATCTCTGTGTAATGGTACATATTTATGAACAGAAAACAGATGCATACAATTAATAATAACTATGGAAATGGCTATTCAAAGGTATTCATGTAAATATACACATATACTTAATGCTTTCAATTTACCAGACAGTCCAAAAGAATAAGGTCACAAGTACATGCAGATGAAATGGGGTTCCTGTACAGGGTCGCAGGGCTTAATCTGTCTTCTTAAGAGGACATATTATCTCATATCTTTCCCACAGAAATGAATTGAAAACAAAGAAGGTATCAGAGCTAACCAGCGAAATTACTAGAATAGATTAAGAACATGCCAGGTGTCCAAGTGAGGCTCTTCATAGGTAAAGGCAGGCTCTGCATTCAGAACTCGACCTCTTAACAACTAAAGAAACTGAACAACTCATTTTTAAATCAAGACATCGTTACTATGAACATGGAGAGAAAGCTAATAAGCTCTTAGCTTAACAAATCCACAAGCAAGAAGTTCACAATGCAATCCCAGCAATCACCAACACAAACGGAGACAAAATCATTGACCATAAAAATATAATTCACACATTTAGAGACTACTGAAAGTCCTTATATTCTACTGAGTTTAAAGAAGACAAGACACAATCTAATGCATTTCTAAATGAATTACAGATAACACAAATAGATACTCTCAGGGCAGAGGAACTGGATAAACTGGTACCCTCTGGATTGTTCGCCCCAGATATATTATTATCGTTGGATGCAGAAAAAGCATTTAATATGATTGAATGGAACTACCTTTTCACGTAATTGGAAAAATTTGGGTTTGGTCAGAACATTTGTGCATGGATCAAACTACTGTATATCAATCCAGAAGCTTCAGTTTGTATTAACAACAGTAATTCAGACTACTTTAAACTAGAACATGGTACCAGACAAGGATAGCCCTTGTCACCACTACTTTTCGCAATTGCCATTGAGCCACTGGCAGTTCACTGTCGAATTGCTTGTGAGATAAAGGGGATTATCAGAGAAGGACTTGAACAGAAAATTTCTCTATATGCAGATGATATGTACTGTATGTATCAGACCCACAAAATACTGTTCCGACAGTCCTAACAGAATTTCAAAAGATTTCCGGTCTCAGAATTAATTTAAAAAAAAAGTGTGTTCTTTCCAGTGAATTCTCAAGAACACAATATTAGACTGGATACCTTTCCTTTTATCATCGCAGATCAGTTTAAATACCTAGAGGTAAATATCACAAGTAAACATAAAGCTCTTTATCAACAAAATTTAGCTGTCTGTATGGAAAAAATTAAGCAAGACTTGCATAGATAGTCAACCCTTCATCTCACTTTAGCTGGAAGAATTAACACTGTATCCTTCCTAAGCCTCTCTTTTTATTTCAAAACATTCCAATATACATCAATAAACCGTTTTTAAGAAATTACATTCAACCATAACCTCATTTATTTGGAATTCAAAACATCCACATATCCAAACAGCGACCCTACAAAGACCTAAGGCAGAAGGTGGCATGGCTCTACCTAACTTTCAATTTTATTACTGGGCAGCAAACATACAGACTATAAAAACCTGGACATGGACACAAACAGATGAACAGACACAGGCTTGGTCCGCAATAGAAATAAAATCCTACAGTACTTCTTTATATTCTTTGCTTTGTGACCCAATAAATGCAAGTGATCGCCAATATACTAACAACCCAATTGTGCTTCACTCAATCAGAATATGGAACCAATGTAGGAAGTATTTTAAGATAGAGAAGCTTTTATCTGTGGCACCTCTGCACGAGAACCACCTTTTTCCACCCTCACAAACATATGCAGTTTTTAATATCTGGAAAACATTTGGGATTAAATCACTTTATGTGTACACAGACGTCTTTGCATCCTACGAACAATTACATTCTAAATATAACTTTCCAGCAAAACATTTCTTTCACTACCTTCAAATTAGAAACTTTGTAAATCAGAACCTGCCCAATTTTCCTCACCTCCCACCTCCCTCTATGCTCTATTAAAGATCCAAAAGGACAATGGGAAAAGGGTCTCTCACTCAACATCTCAGAAAAGGAGTGGAAGGTAGCAATGCAGAGAATTCACTCGAGCTCCATATGCGCAAAGCATACAATTATTCAAATTAAAATTATATATCAAGCACATCTGTCTCATTTAAAATTGTCCAAAATGTTTCCAGTGCAAGATCCAACCTGTGAACGCTGCAATCAAGTTCCAGCCTCACTGGGTCACATGTTTTGGGCCTGCACCAAAACATTACTTCTGGACCAAAATCTTTAAATGCCTTTCAGACAGCCTTGGTGTAACAATCCCTCCTAACCCATTAACAGCTGTGCTTGGTGGACTCCCAGGTGGAGTTAAAGTGGAGAAGGACAAACCAACTGCAATTGCCTTTACTTCACTATTGGCACGTAGACTTATCTTGCTCAACTGAAAGAATCCTAACTCACATATTCTAAGTCAGTAGGTAACTGATGTTATATACTATTTGAAATTGAAAAAAAAATCACATTTTCACTTAGAGGATCTGTGCAGAACTTTTTCAAAACCTGGCAGGATCTAATCAATAACATTTAAGAATAAGCTTTTAAAGCACTGAGGGAGCAGATTCCCTACCCATTTCTTTTTCTTCTCCGTTTATCTTTATTCACTTATTAATTCATCTATTTCCTCATTTTTACTAGCTTTAAGTTCTACTCTGCTGGCCATGCTCTCTTTCTGAGTGGTGAGGGGTTGATTTGTTTTCGATCCTACTTTTGTAAAAATTGATCTATTTGTATGAATATTGTGTGATTACAATAAAATCAATAAAATAAAATTAAAAAATAATAATCTGCAAGACAGTGAGGAGGCCAGCAATACACAAGGATGCTGAAGTAGAAGCTTTGCCTCTTCTGAATGGAATGGAGTCAGTTGAAGGGGTTTGGGCAGATATTTGGAATGCCCCTTTGACATTCCTTGAAGTGTACAAGATACAGCCTGTTGAGGCAAAAAGCAGGAGCAGACATATGACATGGCTGAAGGATCATATTTCTCATCAAGCATCTGGTAATTTTCCACAAGGTGATAAGAGGATTCTTTTGCAAATGGCCTAGTTGGCACAGCTCAGTGTCTTCCCCTCATCAAGATTAAATGAAATTAAAATGCTTATATGTGGATATTTAAAAATCCTTCACTACCATAGCATCCCACTCTAAACTTGTTTTTACTAATATTGATATAGTTGTTTATCTCTTATGCACTAAAGGATTTTTTAACATTACTGCACCTAAACTACACACCCAAAAACAAACAGCGACTATTCTGTGTATGTAATAAAGGAGCTATAAATGTGTGAAGAGTAGTTGAGTATAGCTGATTTATAAAACAAAGTAATTATATGATTCAGAAATTTGTTTACACCAATTTAACTCAATAAAACAACAAAAATGTGTTGCTTTAGGGATTTCTCTCCAAAAAACTAGATTTTACCATACATAACCAAGACATTATATGATGCACAACCCTCAAATCAGTTTTCTTTTGTGCCTCAATCTGTCATCCTTCATTGGACCAAGATAAAATGTAATATCCCATATCACTGCAAAATTATACTGTTTGGTACAAAATACCCCACTTTTTGGAAATATTGTGTCCCTTTTTGGTCCCTTCTGCCTAAACAATGTCTCAAAACAAGTTTTGCATTTGAAGTTACAATTTTTTTATTTTTGGAAAAAAAAAGAAACATACATACACAAAAACACACACAATATATCACATTGAAGCAACAAATCGACATTTTGTAACTATGAACATACAATTATTCATCCAAACCTTTACTTTCAAAATTATTTTTCATTGCAGTCCTTGAAACAATGCCTGTTTAACACTAAACACAGAGAAAAATTATGTTTTGTGCAATACATTTAGGTTTTTGTGCTGCAATTCACACATCTTCTCTTGCCTTCTATTATAGTTACCCCACAGAACTTTAGTGTGTTTTTATTTATTTGCTTTTTTCTTGCATTTCTTCTCTGGAATAAACTAATTACATACATACATTTTTCTTCAGAAGCTCAAATCGCTTTATTTCTCAAGTGCTCAGAAACCAGCAACACAAGCAGCATAATACAGTGGCATTCAATTGAAGGTTGGGTCCTTCACATGAAACTTCAAGAGACGCAGATACAGCATAATAATACTAAACTGTACATTAAGAAAAGCTTCTGGTTCTCTAAGTTAAAATTGACAGAGCACTGTTTAGAAAACTAGCATTGGAAGAACATGTAGCACACAGCCTCCAGGTATGCTAACTGAACCCATGACACTTGAACTTTAAAATCACATGCCATGACACTTCAAAGTGCTATAAGCCACACTTGCAAATCAGGTATAGTATAGAGTTCTTCCCAGCAACTAAGTCATTCTCAATAAAGTCAAAACTGTGATCAGAATCTGACTCATGGGCCTCATATTTCTTATCGCAAGCATTGTGTAACTTTTCTAAGACTTCCTCAACTGTTATGTGCTCTTTTTCTGAAGACGACATTTCCCTAGTACACACTTGCCTTATTGTGTGTCAAACAAACAATCTCCATGAACAATCACAGAAGCATGGGCATTAACCGTGTGTAAAGATCGACAGGTGCACACTCAATTTATTTCTTGTCTTTTACACACAACTATGACATGTAATATGAATGACCAATATCAGACAACTATATTGTACATCACTGGAATGCTCTGAACCTCAGCTATATAATGGCAATGAACCTATCACTGTATACTGCTTGATGTAGGTAGGATCTTTGATAAAAGCAGATTCATTCAGATATGACAGACTGTTAGCCTCAGCAAATGTGTGCAAATGCCGTAATCTACATATATAAAATTATTTTCTCGTTTAAAACGGAAATTACGTATGACCACACGAAATGGAAATTACGTAGGACCACAGAACATATTACAATACAGCAACTAATCACTTCGTTTGTGGACGCCGTTTTTATATCATCTTTATGAATTGTTATTATTTGTGTGAGAGTTACTTTACTGATATTGAAAAGAAGTAAACACAAACACACCGATCTATCCCATAGAAGTATGCCCCACGCTGCCCTCTCCCAGCGCTCCTTTTGCTATATGATATATAATAATGCTTTAGGGGGTGTAGCAACATAGTTTGTTCCAACACTGCTTTCATAAAAACTGAATGATGGCATGCAAAAGTTGGTACACCCTTAGAAATTGTTTAAAACAACTTTCAAGGCTTGACTAACTTCCACTGTTGCTAATCCATTATTGTTGTTCCTTGAAAAAGGATTTTTCATCCATCTCTGAAAATGACATTGTTTTTCAGTTTTTTTGGTAAACTAAACTCTGGCAGTTTACTTATTTATTACTTATAAATTACATATATATATATATATATATATATATATATATATATATATAGATATATATCGGGGCAAAGCCCCCTGCTCGCTTTGCTTGCCTACTAGGGGTGCACTTCACGCCAGCCACTTAATGCCTCTGCCGCTTGCGTTGTGAAGGGGGGCAGGGGGGAGGCTGAACAAACACTAAGGAGATTGGGATGGATTAGCTGCTGCTGCTGCGTGTCGATCATTTAAATACATATATACTGTGATATATAGCCGGCAATTTATCCCGGCCAATACCCCCAAGCCGCCAGATGGAGCC
>JANRMT010062856.1:90705685-90728705 GCA_026402145.1 Polypterus bichir lapradei
ACACACACACACACACACACACACACACACACACACACACACACACATTCACTGCTGCAGGTACAAGATAGTTAAAGCAAGGAGGCATGTTTCAAAAGAAGTGGCTATTTGATTTGTCTGCACTGGTGATAAAACTAATCTACTTGTTAATACCAAAATAAAACATCATATCGCTCATATACGACAGCACAACAAAGACTGTTTACAGGAGTTTGGTAATAATAAATCAGTGACAAATATAAAAAAGGAGGGAAAAATTTGAACAATTAAAGCACCAGGAGTTTGTGACATTTGAAATTTGAATCGATTTAACTCACCCATTTAAATATTAGTAATTTTTTTAAACCAGCTAATGATGCAAATATAAATCTTGAAAGAACAAATATTACAAACCTAACAGAGTGATTGACAGACAAACCAGATTTCAAAAGCATGTTGTTACAAAAACAGCTTTAAACCTGTTTGAAACCACTAATTCAACAGTATAATTGTAACATTTGAATTTTTAATTTTAGCATTAATTTTAAGCAGTAGTTTTCAGTTACTGTACAGAAAATGTCAGAAAATAAATTTACTTACATTCACATGTTAAGATAAGCCAAGTAGTCCATGATAACATTTTTTACAAATCTAACTAAATTTTATAACATCTCCTAACTCTTATTACATTGACAGAATCCCAATGTTTATCCTAAATTATATTCAAGGCTTTTTTTTAGATTTATGAATGCCCATACTAGTATACTAGTGTACTTAAATGATAACTACTTGATGGATATACCAATATTTTAAAGCTACTGTTACTTTTAGTATTTATATATTTTATGTTCTAATACAGAAAAGGCACTATATTGTTTTCTTGAATAAAGGAGTTTTTTTTTAATAAAGTAAATTGAATTACTGTTTTTGCCATGGTATTATACAGGTATCAAGTATAAAATTTCACAGTGGCATTGGTATTGAACACAAAAATTCTGGTATTGAGATATCCCTATCTGGACACTTGTCCTTTCTCTTAATTTTTTTTTTTTTTTGCAAAGCTGCTCAAGCTCTGTCAAACTGCATGGGGATCATGAGTAAACTGCCTTCTTCAGGTGCATCCTTAAATTTTCATTTGGAAAGAGATTGGGACTCTGACTTGGCCGATCCAGGACATTAACATTGATTTATTTAAGCAATTCCCATTTAGCTTTGTCTTTATGCTTGGGGTCATTTTCTTGCTAGAAAGCAAAACCTTATACCGCACCTTCTGAGAAGGTTATCTCCAGGATTTTGTTTGTTTTGCTAGATTAATTTTACCATCTTTTACCATCTACCGTAACAAGCATTTCAGGGCCAAATGCACAGAAGCAGTCCTACAGCATGATATTCTGCCATGGGGTGTTTCACAGTGGGTATGGTGCATTTTTGAGTACATGCATATGGCTTATGCCAAACATTGCATTCAGTCTGATGGGCAATCTTAACCATTGTAGCTTGTAAATACATCCGAGTTATCATAGGTCACTAGTTTTCTTACATGATCACTCAGTTTTTGACAGCCTGCTCTAGGCAGATTTACAGCTGTGCCATACTTGTGCCATTTCTTAGCTAAACTCCATATTCAGTAACTTAGATATTTTCTGGTGTCTATCCTGTGATTTGTGCTTTTAAATCACCATTTCACGGAGTTGCTTGAAGTGTTCTTTTGTCTTCATTGTGTGAGCAATGCCACAATACAGACTCACCACTCACTCACTAGTAAGACCTTCTTTATACTAATCTGATTATTTTCTGTATTGTATTTATTATTAATTTAGGTCACTTTGCACAGATGATGCCTCAAGAAAAGATACTTTGGTACTAATTTAGTACGAAAGTTCTGAAAATGTAACGTCACCAGGTTTTTCACAGTATTGCTAGAGAAAGTCCGCACTGCACTCATATGTGACTACAAGTAGACGGTTTATTTCAAAAGGCACAACAATACCTAAGAAAAATGCGAGTAAATACTACATATAAAAAAGTCTTGCATTGGTAAAACATGTCGAAGAGAAAAAAAGCAGCGGTCATGTCTAGAAATGCATTTTTATGTGTGCAGGAGAACTGTAGTGTGCAAGTGCAGGAATCAATCTTGAAATTAAAAAAAAAAAAAAGAAAAAAAAAAAAACACACATGCTTGCATTATTGCCACGTTTACCCTGAAATCAGTTTAGAAATGGACTTTTGTGTACTTTCAAAGCAAAATAATGTCACTGATCCAATGAGGTGTAATCGTTTAACTTGTATTGTTAAAGATAACTAGGTCAATCACTTTTAAAAGTGTCCTATAAATGAAGGGAGGCTTGACATTCATTCTCTGATTTTAATGAGCACTTTTACAAATGTCCATCAGATTAAGCATCTGTCCAGTTCTCATACAGCTCAATGTTGTAGATCGAGGAATGGGACCTCACATGCATCCACAGCAACAAGTACAGGACTGTGGGAGGACTGCTAGCACAAACAGTTGTAGCATTTGAACATTGACGCCAGACTCAAAACGAAGTGGCCATTTGGCTTGTCTACACCAGTGATGGCACAGGTTACTCCATTTGTTAATACCAATAAAAATGTATTTAGTACAATCGTTCAAATAATATGGGAAACCTCCCTATTAATACAACATGTACCGAGATAAAAGAGATGTGTAATTGCCGAAACACACAGTACGAAAACATAACAAGGCTTACTTCACTGTTAAATATGAATCTGCAAGCACTACATTTTTGTCATTCTTTTGGCTTTTCAAGGCAAAATACTGTACATTACTATAACCCATAACTGAAAGCATACGTCATATATATGAATGGTATCTATATTACTAAATGAAGGTTGTATATATGCACGGATTCCAGAGGCCAGAAGCACCGGAAAGCGCACGCGCACAGCGCCCCAGAGTCAAACCTAGCTGCTTCCCAGAGTCAGTAGGTCGAGCCCAAACAACACAACCTGTAAACTAAACTTCAGGTCACAATACAACCACTGCCCGAACGCAAACGCACACACCACTGCATATAAAATCTTTGTTTAGTAATGTAGATCTCCAAGCCAGGATCAGAGGCCAGAAGCAAGTCGTGCACAATACAATCACCACCCGAACGTGAACACCACCGCACATACAACCTATTGACATTGACCAGATAAATAACCAAGTGATTGGATTGCTTCATGGAGAAAGCCACGTCTTTCTAAGTACTGACAGTGTTGATTCTGAACACGAAACTGAGCATCTTAATTTCCCATTAGAATATTTAAACACTATTAGCCCGGCCAGATTACCACAACACAATCTTAACCTTAAAGTAGGAACAATAGTCATGCTAATAGAAACCTTAATACTAAACAAGGTTTATGCAACAGTACACGGTTGGTCATGAACAGCATGAGAAAAAATGTTATTGAGGCACAAGTACTTACGGGATCCCATACTGGCAATACTGTTTTGATTCCCAGAATTGACCTTACAAGTTCTGACCTGGAATTACCTTTTAAACTTAAAATGACGCCAATTTCCCATTAAGACTGCATTTGCCATGACGATCAACAAATCCCAAGGACAAACCATAGACAAAGTAGGGATTTACCTATCTGAGCCTGTATTTAGACATGGACAACTTTATGTTGCCTTTTCAAGAGTCCGGCGTTCGTGTGACGTTAAAGTGAAGGTTTTAACTATTCCATACCAAGGAGAGCTAATTCAAGGACAGGAAACCATCTTTACCAAAAATGTTGTTTAAAAGGAAAATTTTGATTAACCACTTTGAATTTACCATTTTATTAATTTTTTGTTGTCAATTTACTTCATTTAAACCTTTGCACTCCGATATTTGTTTTATTTATAAGTGCAGCAACTCAAAGACATTTTGGACTTAAATGATATAACAATTACATTTCAATTTTAGTTTGAATAAATTGGTTAATTTTAGTACAAATATATTTATTCAATTAAATGAAAACTTTCCCTGGACGCTCCCACCCTCTATCATTTTTCATCCCAGGGAACAGAAAGTGATTGCCATTCTTGGATTTGTGATTCTTTAGAGAATCGAGGGTTTACTGGTATTGAAGAATGTAACGCTGCTCCGCAATTATATATTTATTGAGTACTGGTGAATGGCAGCCAAAGATTCTAATTCTTGATTTGTACACAGGCAATGACAAAATGTGATCACTTACATAAGAAACCTTAAAAACATCAAAACAAAGGACATTTAACAGAAGTTCTAAAAATAAGGATTCATGTAAAACTGATTAATTTCACATAAGAAGTTTTAAAGTTGGGGAAAAAAGTAGGGACAAATTTGCAAAACTAAAGCACCACAACATTTTGACATTGGATATTTGAATTTCACTCAGACATTAAATATTACTCCAGTAATATTTTTGAATCAGCCAATGATGAATGGGATTTCTTTTTTAGGCATAATACTATAGAGTATTGAATATCATAAAATTTCACTGGTATTATACAGCACTACCAGAGATCTCTTTGACCTTTTGACATTAAAGAGCCTTTTCTGTTGATCAGTATTAAAAAATCAAGGTTAAATTAACTGTGATTCAATGCTGTACATCAATAAAATATGAAAACTTCCAAGGGGATGAATACTTTTTATAGGCGCTGTATATATTAAGTACTGCTAAGATCTGGGTTCATTTCAGTTTTTTACAACATTTAAACTAATCCTCTTGGGTTCTTTTTATAGTTGTCAATAGTGAATAACAGTGAATAGTGAAACCAAATAATCAGATTGTAATTCAGACCTATGAATGTAATATTCCATTCTTCACCCTGTTAAGTAAGCGAACCAGCCACCGTGGTGCAACATCAAAGGCTTGCACGAACCGTATCATAAACATTTATATACACACACTGTCACACACGTGCACGTGGAAGGCAGCTAAAGGGCTTCAGTAAGGGCAGTTCAGAGTCATACCAGGATGTGGCAGAGTGCACTGACTCTTTTTCTCCCTTTCCTGTAGACCATTCACGGGAGATTCCACCTGGCCCTCTTGACGTCACTTCCAGGACCGAGCCTATGGAAGGAGACCTTGCCAGATCCAGCCCCTGTGATGTCACGTCCGGGCTCGAACCAATGGCTGAAGACCTTCATGAGCCAGACCCCTTTGATCTCACTTCCTGTCTTCCCCTTTAAAACCCTCCACCTTTTCCCTATTCCCTCAGTTCTGTTTTGGACTCAGTTTTGTGCACATCAGTGCTGTGTCTATTTGAACGATTTTGCAGCCAGGAAATCAATTATACGGGTGGCTGCCCCATACCTCTGTATGACTCTGAGTCGAGTTTGTGACATTGGCATAGTAGGCAGGATGGAGAAGTCCTGGAAGAGAAGGGGACAGGACCTGCAATGCATCCAGGTGGGAGCATACTGGGGCCAAGTTTTCAGGCGGGGAGGGTGTCCTGTGGTTCGGCGAGACCTGGTACGGGCTCCACTCCAGGCACGCTTAACTAGGCCACCTAGCGAGGCCAGGGAGTGTGCAGGAGGGGCTCACAGAGTTGGGCTGCTCCAGAGGGGGGAGGCAAAAGGGGCTTATTATGCTCTCTCGAAGGAGAGTGCCCGCCTCCCTGTGAAACCAGACCCCTAATTGCCATCTAGGGGTGCCCCAGACTGGCAGGTGACTAAGGTAAGAAAGTGGAGCTTCGACCCAGAGCAGCCAACGGATGCATGAAAACAAGCCCTACCAAGTAATAGAGCAGGTAGTCTGCTATCTGCTCCTGAAAGCGCTTCCCCGTGGCTTCACCCAGCCGGTCTGGGGTAGGAAGTTTAAGAACCTGGCAGAACTCATAGAGCTTCTGGAGACACAAAGGACGGCCTCACAATCTGAGGGAGCAGAACCATCCCTTTGTCCAACTCAGCCAGAGTACATCCCAAGATCTAGCCCGCCCCCCCACCATCCCCCCTCCCCTTACAACCTGGAGCTTGTGCCGACGTCCCCGGAGTTGTGGGCACGCAAACCGCTTGGAAGCGAAGAGGAAAGCAGGTGGAGGGAGAGGAGGGGTTGGTGTGCTCTGGCTAACCTGTTGGCGGTCCTATATACAGGCATGGTGATAGTAAATGGGTACAAGACCACAATCTTATTCGATTCTGGTAGCAACATTATCATTCTTGCCCGCTGGTTTGTTCTGCTGCGACAGTGGTTAAGGACTAAGACCAATATAGCTTGTGTCCACAGAGAAATCCGTTGGTACAGCTTCACCGCTTGTCTCATCAGTTACGGAGGATCGATATGAAAACTAACCGTGGCCATCCTTCTGAATCCACCACACCTGGTGATACTGGGGCAGGACTGGTCTAAAATTAAAAGTGGTGAGACACATACCACTCCTGGTGTTAACTTGGGCCTTGTTATAAACGGGGATGAGCCGTCTCACGCTGCCTCCATACCATGTAACCAGCCGGCAGAGAGAGACGAAGCGGCCTCCCTGAGTGATGTGGCAACTCCCAAAATCAGTTATGCGGGTGGCTGCCCCAAACCTTTCTATGATTCTGAGTCAAGTCTGTGATAACACATGCACATATATACACACACACATACATACATACATGCATACATACATATTTTTATTATGACTTTATAAAGATAAGGCAGACATTATTTTCAGACCTATGAATATGTATTATATGTGTATATATTTGTAATGATAGGAATAAAACTTCTTACTAAACATCAAAATTGATGCTAAATGGGGCAGAAGAATTTAGTGGAGAATAAACAAAATGTAAGTCATGTTTATTAACACTGAGTAAAGGAAATGGTTTTGAGTAAGCGGCCCCCATATATACATCTCTTGAACAAATAAGCAATGTCATTGTTGGTAACATTCATAGGCGATGACCATGATTATGTTTTAATGAAAAAGCATTTTAGACTTAAAACTGTAAATTCTGTTATATAGTAATTCTGAGGTGTTTTTCTCAATAAAAATTAAAAATCCTTTTTTGTTTTAAAAAAAAAATAATGATGCAGTTGAGTGGTGAAATAATTATTTCTGATATTGAGAAGTAGAATAACAGTCAAAATTCTATCCCTGAAAATTCAGAAAAACAAGCTGTTGTGTGCATTAATAAGTGAAAAAAAGATTGCATTGAAATTCACTACAAGTGTGTGTGTGTATATGCCTCATATTCCCCACATGCTTACAACTATGAAGAGGTTTCTGATGGCAATAAGCATCAA
This sequence comes from Polypterus bichir lapradei, assembly GCA_026402145.1. Lineage (NCBI taxonomy): Eukaryota > Metazoa > Chordata > Cladistia > Polypteriformes > Polypteridae > Polypterus > Polypterus bichir. The sequence goes on from JANRMT010062856.1 coordinate 90,712,904, forward strand.
GAATAAGTAGTATTCTGTATTATAAAGAAATGCACGATCTAAAGTGCAAAATGAAAAGAACAACAAAGACACTTACAGTTAAAATACTATTAATAATAAGTTAATGGCGGATCAGTTTACTATAAAAGATTACAAGGGTTATGTAAAATATTTTAAAAATAATCTATAAAAGGGCACAAACATCACAAAAAAATGCAGTACATCTTTTTTGTTGCAAATGTCTCTGGTTTCTAATGTTTTGATTTTTACTAATATTTCATTACTATGCTAAAGCTAAAATCCTAAAAGTATGAATAGATATTAATCATTAATTAGAATAAAATGAACTAAAAAATGTTCGCTATAGTCAAGTAAAAGATTGTTTGAATATAGCAATTATATAAAAAAGAAGGAAGCAAGAAGTTCAGAAATAAAATAAAAATACAAAGAGATAAATGACTACTGCCTTTGGTCTCTTTCAGATCATTACAGGAGATGTTCACCATCAATATTCAATTTATCCAAGAGTCACACAGCACCAATTATAATTAGGCATTCAGTACATTCACAATGTACTGTATTATGAACTACAGTTTTCTCAAATGGACTGCATTAAAAAAAATGCAAAACACTATTATTTATGCATGCCAGTATAAAAGTATAGGTGGTGTACTGTAAATTAGTAGCAAGCCAAATCACAAATGCACAAAATTTTAGCCTAGCTTTCTTAACAAAAAACATAACAATGAAAGTAACCCCCAGGAAGGTGAATAGCAGAAGAAGGAATAAAGAGAATAATTAATACCAAATAAGAGCAAGCTCAACACCAAAGTTTATACTAGTGTACTACTGCAAACAGAAAATGAAGCTTACTAATTTTTACATAAACTAAAGCAGCTACCAGAAACTAAATGACTAAATAGACCTTCCAAAGTTCTATGGCAATTAAATCAAGTTTAAAAGGAACAATTTGATTTTGTTGGTTTTTATAAGGATCTGGTGGACAATAACCAATTTTGTCCTCAATTAACTGACTGACTTTGCTGAACTACAGGGTTAGTCAACATTATGTTAACATTTGAATGGCGGAAACAATTTATTCACAAAACATACTTCATATGTGTAAGATGAGTTACAGAAATCTCTCAACCTGTTCACCATTATGTTCAACACATGTACCATATGCGTCACATAAATTGTCCACAAAAATTGTATATAAGTATAAACATAGCCATACCATTAGTGTTAACATAACTTTGACTCTCAATGTATTGCCAATCTTTGCACATATATCCCTGAATAATTATTTCACATTAAATATTTTCTTCACCCACTTTGTAAATGGAGGAGTTTTTCTGATTTCATATAAACAAGATGCATCATTATTTATCTTAATGTTCTGTAATGTATTCACAGTAATGAAACACTGAAATAAAAAAAACTTATTTAAAATGAAAAAACAAAAATTAAGTACTATATTATATAATTTAAACAAGCAAAATGTGACAATTTTCATATGCACTAATTATTCATCACAAATTATTATTTGTACTGTTAACTAAAACTGCCTAGGTAAAATAGCCTTTCCAGTTTGGGATGCACTTACCGAAATTTGTCTTTCCTGGATTTCCTCTGGCAGGACAAAGTGTCCTTGATAAAAGTCACCAACTCTATAAGCAAATAACTCTGTTTCCTTCTTGACAGTCTCATAGTCAGGTAAAGGTATGACATTTTTATTTGATTCTTTGGAAGGGCCAGTCTCTTGCAAGCCACTTTGTACTTCCAACTCACAGTCAACAAGACTAATATTATTAGTCTCTACAGCTAAGTCATCCTCATCAAGCTCTTCTTCAACTCCTGGAACAGCCACAGAACACTGACATTTTGGTTTATAGTCCACACCATAGATAAATTTAAGTGTCTCTGCAGTTTTCCATTCAGCTAGTGTTTCTTTAAGCTTCTTCAGTAAACATTTCTTTAGAATTAGAGGTTCTGTGTTTTTCTTTGTTTCAGCTCTTGTATATTTTTCAAGCAAATTTTTTAACCCATCTGCCCCTTTCTTACTTATACCTACTGAGTCAATATCTGAAGTGAGGACTATACTTAGATTTTCATCCTTAGCATTAACTGAAGAGCCATTTTTCTCAATCTCATCTTTCATAAAAGCTTGAGCAGAGACATGTGAAGTCTTATCACTACTTATGATGCATCTGCTGAATGCCTTTGTAAATTCTGCTAAAGAACTGCTCTCACATTCACTTTTGACCTGTATGGAAGTCTCACTGTTTTCTTCTTTAATGGTGGTCATTTGTCCTGATTTAGTACACAGAGCTTGCTTCTGTTCTGTTCCGTTTGTTGTAGCATTAGCACCAGTTATAAAACTGGACACAAAATCCTGTTCTGGTCCACTGTCATCACTTTCACTTTCTGTGGAGGCTGAAGGCATATCACTCTTCATTAAGTCAGGGATTTCAATTTCAGATTCCCTAATCCGATCAGCAGAAAGTTTTATTTCCTGCCCAGCAATGCCACTAAAAAAACAAAACAAAATTTAAAAAATTATCTACAGGTCTTATTTACACAATTTCTTGCTTTCCAAAGATTACATTTTACACCTATTTTCATCAGAAAATTGTAGTGAAATACATTTGTTGAAATATAAACCCTTTTTTGTATTTACATAATAAATGTGTTACTATAAATAAATAGAAAAAAAATCATAATAATGAAGCAAGTTTACTACAAAAAAAGCATTTATTTTAATTCTCCAGTCAGTATTGCTATCATATTGTAAGGTACATGTGAAATAAAAAAAAAAAAAAGTGCAAAAGTGTGTGTGACTGTTCTGTTGCTGAAAAGAAGTCAGTAGATCCCCTCACTCCCCACATACAGTTTGATAAGAATAATAAAATATAAGATGAAGATTTGAATGATTACTTCATCTTCATGTTGATAAAATAATCATTTTTGTAACATGCTGGAAAAGTTCTTACTTCCATTTAAAGACTTAACTACTTACTTCCAGATGCTGTAAATGGTGTTAATCTACAATGAAGTCAAAATGCAACCGAAAAGATGTAGGAAGTATTAGCATATAGTTCTTACTCTGTGTTAGCATCCAGTGAGTTTTAAAGCCCATTTCATCATCCTTGTCCCAATACACATTTATATTTAACTTACAAAACAAATTAATGTCTGTAACTGACAGAAAAAACTGCAAATACAATATATAAGATTGTTTTTTACGGTTCTAAGAATAAACTAGGACATCAACAGTAAATTGATTGTTGTGAACTACATTCACTAGGGTTTAAAAAAAAAAGGGCAAAAACCTGAAAAATTAACCTCTATAAAATCGCCATGTGTAAATATTAATTAACAAATAACACTTTGTAAGAATATGAAGGGCTTGATGTTCTTTCCCCACACTCACAATACTACCAAGGACAAAGTTCTAACAAACAAGGAGAGTCAAACAAAATATTCTATCACTGAATCAAGTTTTAAGCACAATAACATTTTACCTTTTGAAATGTACTACTTTAGGTCTATTAGATTTTTTTCGCTCTTAGCACAAGTCATGTGTTTTCTCACATCATTTTATAACCTAAGTGAAGTTTGGCAGAGAGGGGCAGTTCTACCATTAAGTAACTTTAGTTTCAACTAAATTCCCAGAAACCACTGCATGTCTGTTGCATCATCAAAGACAAGTTCTTTAAAGATGCTGCACACACACTTTGTAAAAAATAAATTCTTGGCACATGCTGTCAAACATACTTCCTAATTGTTTTATAACTTTCTCCCGATTTCCAATAGGTGGAGATGAACATATAACTATATGGTGCTTTTACCCACCTGAAAAACAGTTAAAAACACACACCCCTCTGTCTTTAGTTTTGAGAGTTACCTTTTCTTTTTGGTAAAAAAAACAGCCAAAAGGGGAATCATCATGTTGCTTAAAGCATACTTCTCTCAAATTACACATGAAATTGGAAGTCTGTGCAAAATTCTGCTACTTACTGAAAGCAACATTTGGACAACAAATATTCAAGCAGTTCTTCATAGGAAACACATAATATAACAAGTTGTTGCCATATAGCATTTAGCTTAGGTTCACTGTAGCTTAACAGCTATATTAGTCTTTTCGCTAAACATTTGAAATGAAATGTCAAAAATCACTTGTAATAAGAACGGCAAGAACAAATATTATGTAATAGCTATTGCTGATATATTTTTATTGTTCCTTTGTGTGCAACTTTCATCACAATGCAATAGAAATGTAAACTAAGAGCAGCTGCAGAGTAAATCCCACAGTTCAAATACATTAACCTTCCTTTTTAAATAACAAATCTGTACATGTTCCTAGAGTCTCTTCTGTATAAGACATAATCCAATCTCTTTTCATTCAATTTATATGGAAACCTGATGATAGCTGAGATATAATATTACTCTGGCGGAAAAGCATAATAATACAATACAAGAATAATTGTCTTTATAGTAAAACTCTTTGAAAAGTATATTTTCCAAACATTACATACCTTTTTAATAGCTTAGAACAATGGACATCAATACAACTTTTTGGTATGATTTCACATCTCATCCACAGTACACAAGATTAGTAAAACCAAATTAAAATATCCAAAAATAGCACAAACGGCAATGCCAACATTCCATTTTTAAATGCCTACTATACTCAAACTAAAATAATGTATAAACAATGCAAGGTCAAAACGCATTAGTAAATAGAATTATTCAACAAAAATGACTTAACAGAATATTGATTTTTATAAAGCAAAGTAATTTACTGAACAAGACATTGGCAATGATATAGAATTGCATTTATGACTTATAATGTTATTTGCACAAACACATGGCATTAATTTGTGCATAACTTCTGCTTTCAAAAATAAATATTGCTATTTCTATGATGTTTGCAGAAGATCTGGATTGACTTTCTGATTTTTTTTAGAATAATCTATGTTTGGAGATTAAAACTACAATCCTTTTTAAAATATTTGATAAAAACCTAATATTCACTACCACCAAAGTGGCTACCAGCAAATAATCAACACCTTGTTAAAAATGTCATGGCTTAGGGCAGGGGTGGCGAACTCCAGGCCTCGAGTGCCGCAGTGGCTGCAGGTTTTCATTCTTACCATCTTCTTAATTAGTGACCAGTTTTTGCTGCTGATTACTTCTTTTAATTAACTTGACTCAGGCCCCATAGTTGTTTCTTTTTATTTAATTAGCAGCAAAACAATAATGAGACACAAAACAAGCTACCACATGACCAGCTCCCCTGTGCCCATTACACAATATCTGAAATTAAAGAGAGGTGATGGTCTTGGTAAGGTTGATCTCTCAGGTCACCAAAACATTTGGATGGTGCTCTTAGAAAGAACAGAAAAACAACAGTTTACAAAATGTGTGCAGTGGCAGAATGAGAGCAGCAACAAGCTGTGGAATTAAATAACGGGTTTAATTAACAGCAAGAATTGGCTTCTCATTAAGAAAGTGATTGGAGTGAAATTGGTTGGAGTTTGAAGCCCCAGTTTAGCTGGTCATCTGTTAGCTAGTTTCACATCTCTGCTTGGCTGTCATTTAATAAAGAAAGGAATCAATTCAGAGGACTGAACTCTTCTAACAGGGCTATTAAAGAGATGGGGAAAAAGTTAATTAGCAGTGAAGACTGGTCACTGATTAGGAGAAGGGTTAGAATGAAAACCTGTAGCCAATGCGGCACTCCAGGGGCCTCATGCATAACGCTGTGCGTAGAATTCACACTATAGCATGACTTAAGCACAAAAGCCGAAATGTGCTCACGCACAGAAAAATCCAGATGCAGGAATCTGTGCGTTCGCCAACTTCCGCGTTCTTCTGCTACAAAAATCCCGGTCAGTGTGAAAAGTAACATGCGTGCTGTCCCGCCCCAACTCCTCCCAGAATTACACTTCTTTGAATATGCAAATCAATATAAATAGCTCTTAAGCTCAGCCTTCTGTGAAAAGACAATGGAAAAAGCACAGGGGAAAATATAACAATTTCAGCGAATACCAAGTGGAGGCAAAGGAAAAACATACTATTTGTTAATTTAAACAGTGGAATAAACACCAAAAGGAAGTTGATCGAGTGACATAGTGTGTTGGAAAAACTTGAAAGCTCAAGTTCACAAAGTCGCACAGTGCCAAAATAAAAAAGAAGTTGTCAGATATCAAAGTCGCCATGAAAAGGGAGTCGTAGCCCACCGTCTGAGCTTACGAGTATTAGGGTACAGACAATAAAAAATAGGCACACAGTGGGGAAAAAAGCACGAAATGTCAACTTTAATCTCAAAATTTCCACTTTAATCACGTAGTTTATTCTGTCATTAAAGTAGAACATCATAAACTTCATCTTAAAATCATTTAATTTACTAGTTTCTCAAATCCCATCGTAACTAAAGTAGCACATTAAATGCTTTGTTTTGTATTTGATCTTCAATGTGCTCTCTGTGTGTGAATCACTACGTGCCTCTGTTCTTCCTCTTTCTCCGACAGGCCACAGAATCCATTACAGTCGTGATATTATAGCTCTCTGAATAATTAAAATACTGAGATGTATACGTGATATCATTTTCATGATGATTGGAATGAAAGCATGTTATTAAACATGAGAACACGATGGCGTAATGATTGTTTATGTCTCACACAAGATGCTGCTGCGCCATGCGCGACCTTCAATGAAATAATTTATTGTAGCAGTACTGTCTCTTTCAAACATACTAACCTCCAATTCCTGTCCTTACTTTTCTTTCCCCAAATACCCAGTCGCCACACAATCAGCTCTGTAATAGACGTTAAGCCATCTGTAAGCTTACAACAACGATTCTTCAAAACCTTTAAGGAACATTGAAATATCTTCATAGTACATGTTTAATTATTCTATCCGTTTATCCTTCCAGTGTCGTGCCAGCCTCAGTAAATATACAGTGCAAGGCAGGGACAATACGTGAACTTGCTAGCGCTGCGGCACCATGTCCTCACATGTTTAATTATTAACAATACAGATTATTTAAATGAAGTTGAAGTTTTTTCTGTATAATATAATCAACACATTTTGCTGCATTTCATCTTAAAAATAATATCGTCATCATATGTAAATACGTGCTTTATAAAGTGGCGCAGGTTGTGCAATATTATAACTGTACTGCAAGTTTACAGTGAGGTGATTGTACTTATAAGTACAGGGACAAGATCAGCAACTGTTATTGGCAAGTCTAACACACTCCATGACTATAAGTTGTGTAATGCGACAGCAGCTTAAGTGAAATTGCTTGCTGACGGCTTTTCATACCCATTGCAGTTTCTGCCCAGTTCTTAGGCGTATATTGTTTTAACACTGGTGATGATACTTTGAACATACCTTTGTGGTGTGTCTCTTCTTTGTTTGGGCACAATATTTTCTTCCCAATCAATAATCACTTTCTCTTTATGAACAGTGAAAATCGCTTTTCATACTTATCTCCTGCATCTTATGCTTGTAATGTTGGACATTTAGGGGATGGTGAAAGCAGTCTGTTTAGAGAATTGTGATTTGCCAAGGGCCCTTGACTATGATTAAAACTAAGTTTAATCGTCTGTATGGGGTTGCTTCTTTCCAAGACAGTCAGAGTGTTTTATTTTCAAACTACAGCAAAAGGAAATTCTGGCATATACAGTATCTGCAAAAACTAATAGGCTACAAAGAAACAAGTTATTCTGATAAAATGCCCATTCTGACCGCATGTTACATTTTAGAAGAAACTAAGTTATCTGGACAAGTTAGATACATATCGACATAATGTAATGTATTCAGTGTGCCTTTCTAGATAAACATGAAACTGTTAGACTACTGTAAAGTATTATTTACTGAATTATCAGATGTCTCAGGGGGTGAAGATATGAGGAGCAATCAAAATATTTTTTGAGCATGTATTATTAATATGAAACACTTGGAAAAAACAAACAAGTTTTACTTTTCAACATTACCCCTGTGATGTTTCCTTGAACTTGATTCTGTCAAAATATGATCCTACTCTCTACAACCATAAAACTGATTTAAACAGGTTGCGAAAATGAATGGATGAAAAAATGGATGGATCAGTGTTTTTCAACCAATGTGCCACAGCACAGTGCTGCGCTGTAGAAATAATAGTGTAGCGCACTTGGGTCTGAACCTGAGAGGGACAAGCTCTGCACAAGGTCAAGACCAGTATTAGGAGGACAGGACTACCTGGAAAAGTGGGCACAAAAGCAGTTCTACAATCGCTAGCCAGGCTGCTCAAATCCATCTTCCCTGGGTGTGTGGTCACCAGCGAGCCTCACAGGACTCGTGGACAGTGGGTATATGAGTTGCGTCTGAGGCAGAAAGAGGCTGGCAAAAGGGCGAAGTAGCTGGGAAATGCCATCAAAGTGGTCACTAAGTTTCATGTCTGCGAATGCTGATCTCGTACCTCCTTTTTTATAAGCTTCTCCAGTAGTCCCACCCCTTCGGACAGTTGAGCATCTATATGAGATATAATGTGTTTATGGTTAGTAAAATAACGGTGTGCCTTGGGATGATTTTGGTTACAAAACGTGTACCACTACAGGAAAAATTTTTGTGGAACATTGGGAAGACTAAAGCATTCAGAACAATTCAAATGATCAAAAAAGTGTAATCAGTATAAAGAACTGAAAACATATTTTTAAGTAGCAACACACCATAATGGTGGTTATTCAATTGCCTAGCACACACACTCACACAATTGCCAATCACTTTACAATCATATTTTTAGGATGTGGTTACTTCTGCTGCTTCATTTCTACAAGATTCCTGGGTTCTAATCTCGACTTCTGCAAGCATCTTCTCTGTAGACGCTGCACACTGTTGACTTAACCAAACTGGCAAATTTATACTGTTGTGAATACAAGAATGTGTCCAGCAAAGGGCTGGCTTCCCATCCAGTGTTGGTTTCTGACTTCAAGCCCATGTTGCTATACCCCAAACAGAACTGGATTATAAAGGCTAAAAAAAATTATGATTAATTATGTTCCAAGCTGCTTAAATGAAACAAAACTAAAGACAAGGTTACCTTGCACGAAGTTTGCATCAACTGGGTGTGTAACACCTGCGAACACTCATACAGATCTAAATAATTCCCTAGTATGTCAATCAGAAACTGAAGTGATGATGAAGCATAGTGTTCTAACCCTTGCAAAGTCAAACAAAATTGCATACAGCATAATTAAACTGCTTCAAATTGCATATTGCTCTTTTTTTTTTTTTAAACTGTACCTTGTACACAAAAGCTATTATGTCATACATACGAGACAGGAAGCCCCTGTGTATTTTTTTTTTTTTTTACTTTGGCATTCAGTGCTTGTGTACTTCACTTTCTTTCATAGCAGTTTAACTTCTTACCTCTGCACTAATTTCACTTGCTCAGTATTTTCCCCATTGATAACGAATGCACACTTTTATTGGTAGTGTGATATAACTGCACACAGGTTCAAACTGTCTGCTTCAAAAACAATAGTTTGATGTGAAAAATATATTGTAATTACTTCATAGAGTATGCAGTAATATAACAATGCAGCACACAACTGATAACATTAATGAACAAAGAACACCTCAAAACACAAGTTAATCAATTTCATGTTACTGACTGTTGAAAATATGTACCTTAACATGCTGCCTATATTTTAATTTCCTTTAATTATAAACCTGATAAGTGATTTCGATCAAAGGGGCCAATTCTACATATTCAAAACATTCTTTTTATTCCTGAGAAAAGGATATATTTTGCATACTTGCTACAGACAGACTTAATTGCAGAGGCTAGTTTACAGATAATACAATTGAAAGTGTGTGTACCTGCTTAATTTGTCTCATAGCTCTCTGCTCCATCTTATGGAAGAAAAAGATATTGCAATGCAAGTGAAGACAATGATAATGAACAAGTGAGGATACATATATATATATATATATATATATATATATATATATATATATATACACATACATAAATATATATACTTTCACAATATATATAAATATACACACACACACATATATAGAGACACACACATAAATACATATACACACATATAAAAGGAATATGTCCTTTCTTTAGTCTTTCTCTAGTCTTAATATTTAAATCATGGCTACTAAAAGAGAACTATATATAAAGGTTCAAAGTTACAAGGTACATTTAAATAAGACCAAATTCCTAGTGAGCATGTGCCCCCTGCTGGACACAGCTTGTGAAAATGGCTATTTACCATATGGCGATGAACTGGTTATCTCACCAGAATCTCCTGAAAAACAATTCAGCCCAAATTTATGTTTGAGAGAGAATGCCAAAAAAAAGTGGGAATTTAATGTAGTGAAGACAAAAACCATGGTTATATCATTCACCAGATGGGACCGTTACTGAAAGGGACACTTTAGAACAAGAAGGAAACCATAAATACTGACGGGAGTAAATATTGAGAGTTGTCAAGCTGAACCATGAAATAAGCTCATGCATGGCAGCTACAGGCAAACTGTCATATGCAACTGATTTAAAGTTCCTAAAGAAAAATAAGCCATAGAAACACAAAGATTGCAGATTACAAATTGCTCTCACTTCTAAACTCAAGATTGCAACCACAAAAAATAAGATGCCCAGTGGCTGGGATTACCAGTTGTGACTGAAACACATTAGTACATTAAATCTCAAAACTTGCAACTTGAGCAGCAGAATACAGGCTGTGCAACTCATAAGGTCTGCACATGTACTAAACACTACACTAGACAAGTACTAGAAAAAAAGATGCAATGGCTGAAGTCCAAGGAGAAGATTACAGACCACCTGGAAATCCTTTTGCAAACTCTTTACGTTTTCTGCTAGATAAGGGTTTGAATAAATAAGTAAATATTTTTTAGCAAGCAAAAGGCCTCAAGGGAAATGGCGGAAAGAAAAAAGTGATGGTTAGAGGTGAAAAGGCAGAAGGCATGAAAGAAGTGGGTGCACAGCTGTGTGGGACTGGGTGGTCTCGTGGCCTCAGAACCCCTGCAGATTGTTTTTATTTCCTCCAGCCCTTTGGAGTTTTTTTTTTTTGTTGTTCTTTCCTGTCCTCCTGTCCATCGAACCTTACTTTATTCTTTATTACTTAGTATTGCCTAATCTTATTTTTATATTCTTTTTTCTTTCTACATCTTGTAAACCACTTTGAGCTAAATAATTTGTATGCAAACATGCTATATAAATAAATGTTGTTGTTGTGTGTGCAGTACAGATGAGAGAACCTTGGTTAATTACATGGATTTGTCGGAAGCGTCAACACAAAAGATGTAGGGATATGAAGGATAGTCTGCAGAAAGTAAGTGCAATCTTGATATCCAGAAAATGTGTACGATTGGTTTATGATGCTGGTACAGTAGGTGTAAATTCAGATATCAGCAATGAAGTTGTTTTGGACAAAGTATGAAAGTTCTGCTACTTTGGCTGACATGTTGAGTGCAGACAGCAGTGCAAACATAGTAGCGGTAAAGGGTGAGAGGTTCATAAGGAAATTCCTGAAGTTGTCCTGTATCCTTGCAGCTAAATGAACCTTTCTGTCAATGAAGGGAAAAGTTTATGCAACTTGTATTAATATTAGGAGAGCCAATCAAAGCAGAATATGAAGTAAAGCTGGAAAAGACAGAGATGACAATGACCAGGGGCCTCATGTATAAACGGTGCGTACACACAGAAATGTTGCATAAGAACATTTCCGTGTTCAAATCGCAATGTATAAAACCTAAACTTGGTGTAAAGCCATGCACATTTCCACGGTACCTCATACCCTGGTGTACGCAAGATCTCTGCTCGGTTTTGCAGACTGGCAGCACCCAGCGTCAAAGCAGTGCTACTGTTCCTGTGTGGTTATTCTTTCTTTTTCAGATCCACATCCCTGAAGCGGCTTTATAAATAGACTGAAATTAACCGCATATTGTTTATTAGTTTAATGCATCTGATTGTAATTAACCAGTAACAATATAATGGTCCACGGAATGGCCAAACCATTCCAAATACAATAGCTGCTTCAGCGTTGTTACTCTCACTGGACCTTCTTTTTCTTCTTTCAACTGCACCCGTTAGGGGCTGCCACAGCGGATCATCTTTTTCCATATTATTCTCACTGCACCACTCAGAATATTTATATCACTGTATCTGAGTGGGGAATCAAAGATCTACAGAATATGAGAAGGAGAATTATCGGTATACAGCATCAAGCACACACTGCCTCAGCCATGCTGTCTATTGAAGTGCTTTCACATGGCAAACATTTCAAAGAGTTTCCTGTACGGACTTCGCGGTTCAGAAACAGTTTCATCCCAAGAACTATAAACGCACTCAATCAAGTTTATGATGTTCTACTTTAATGACAAAATAAACTACATGATTAAAGTGGAAATTTCGAGATTATCCATCTATCCTCCTCTGCTTCCCACTGTGTGCCTATTTTTTTTTTGTCTGTACACTAATAAGCTTTGATATGACACTCAGACAGTGGGTTATGACTCACATTTTCACGGCAACTTTGATATGTGACTTCTTTTTTATTTAGGGCACTGTGCGACTTTGTGAACTTGAACTTTCGAGTTTCTCTGACACTCGATCAACTTTCTTTTGTTGATTATACCACTGTTTAAACCAACAAATAGTATGTTTTTCCTTGCCTCCACTTGATATTCACTAAAACTCTTATATTTCCCCCTGTGCTTTTCCCATTGTCTTTTCATAGAAGGCTGAGCTTAAGGGCTATTTAAATTGATTTGCATATTCAAAGAGGCATAATTCTGGGAGGAGTTGGGGCAGAAAGGCAGGTGCGTGCACATGCGTTACTTTTCACGCTGACCGGGATTTAGGTAGCAGAAAAACGTGGATGTTTGCGTACGCACAGTTTTATGCATCTGGATTTTTCTGTGCGTATGCACATTCCCACTTTTGTGCTTATGCCATGTTATAGTGCGAGTTCTATGCACAGCGTTATACATGAGGCCCCAGGTGAATATGTAGAGTGTCATAGATGGAGAGGAAAATGAATGCTGATTAAAAAAAAGGATTTAGTGTGGAAGTAATAGGTATTGTGCTGAGTTGAAAGAGGCTATGGTGATTTGAGCTTATGGAACAATTGGCTGCATGTGGTCTTAGGGACAAAAAACAACCCGAAGATCTCTAGCAGTTTTACTATATTGGTGAACTTGCAGAGGAGTCAGCTAAGTGGGCTGGGACAGGTTGTATCTTGTCTGAGACAGAACGAGTAGTTGACAGCAGCTGGGGCACAAATTGAGTGGGACAGGCTGGAACCTGTCTCAGGTAAACATATGGTAGCTCATTGTGTGAACGTACAACGTGCATGTACCACAAAGCTGAGTTTGTCTGCTTGGGCTAAATGAGAAGTGAGGTGCATGCAAGCGCCGAAAAAATGTAAGAATGAATGCAAGTCATACTTATATAAGCTTCTACATCTTCCATAGAATTCACACCAACTCCCGTGCCTATGGTTGAGCGTGAGCACAGTGGACTGCTACACACACACAGGTCTTTCGTTTATATACTAAGTATGCTACAGTATGTCTAAAAGGCATCGGAAAGTTGGAAGTGAAGAGGATAAGCATTACAGAAAGCCAAAGAAGACATGGCTGAAGGTGGTGCAGATGATATAAAAGAAAAGTCTCACTCCAAAGGATGCTCAGGTTCGCAGACATTGGAGGAAAACAATCTGGCGAGCAATTGGCTAACCTGAATGAACATGGTAAACAGCTGTTAAACCAATGATAATGACAATTTGTGCTTTAAATTGCTTTAGAGTACAATATACAACTATATAAACCTCCAAATGTGATTCTGTCATATTAAAAAGAAAGCACACCCTATGAAACATTTGTTCTTTTTTGAAATATGTGGACATATTAAGATTTGACATTCATTTATACAGTATCACTAGATAAAGGTGAAGTAATGGGGGAAAAATATTGAAAATTTGACTTTACAATAATTTATTCAGGAAAAAATTAACAGATATGCTATTTCTGTCTGAGGAAAAAGTAATAGCTGGAATACCAGAAACAACCTCAAGGGAGGATGTCCTACAAGTCTCTTACATTAACTGGGAAAAGATTTTTCCCATTCTTCCATGCAGAATTTTTTCAGCTGTGCAATATTTGAGTGATTTCTTCCATGCAAAGCTGATTTTAGATCGGATTCAAAACTAGGTTTTGACTTGGCCACTGCACAACTCTTTATTTCTTTCATTTCTGCCATACCTTAGTAGAATTACTGTTAACTTTGGATGGGAGTGGGCACATACTTACATACATACATTAATACAGACATACATACAGTGGTGTGAAAAACTATTTGCCCCCTTCCTGATTTCTTATTCTTTTGCATGTTTGTCACACAAAATGTTTCTGATCATCAAACACATTTAACCATTAGTCAAATATAACACAAGTAAACACAAAATGCAGTTTTTAAATGATGGTTTTTATTATTTAGGGAGAAAAAAAAATCCAAACCTATTGGCTCTGTGTGAAAAAGTAATTGCCCCCTGAACCTAATAACTGGTTGGGCCACCCTTAGCAGCAATAACTGCAATCAAGCATTTGCGATAACTTGCAATGAGTCTTTTACAGCGCTCTGGAGGAATTTTGGCCCACTCATCTTTGCAGAATTGTTGTAATTCAGCTTTATTTGAGGGTTTTCTAGCATGAACCGCCTTTTTAAGGTCATGCCATAGCATCTCAATTGGATTCAGGTCAGGGCTTTGACTAGGCCACTCCAAAGTCTTCATTTTGTTTTTCTTCGGCCATTCAGAGGTGGATTTGCTGGTGTGTTTTGGGTCATTGTCCTGTTGCAGCACCCAAGATCGCTTCAGCTTGAGTTGACAAACAGATGGCCGGACATTCTCCTTCAGGATTTTTTGGTAGACAGTAGAATTCATGGTTCCATCTATCACAGCAAGCCTTCCAGGTCCTGAAGGAGCAAAACAACCCCAGACCATCACACTACCACCACCATATTTTACTGTTGGTATGATGTTCTTTTTCTGAAATGCTGTGTTCCTTTTACGACAGATGTAACGGGACATTTGCCTTCCAAAAAGTCCAACTTTTGTCTCATCAGTCCACAAGGTATTTTCCCAAAAGTCTTGGCAATCATTGAGATGTTTCTTAGCAAAATTGAGATGAGCCCTAATGTTCTTTTTGCTTAACAGTGGATTGCGTCTTGGAAATCTGCCATGCAGGCCGTTTTTGCCCAGTCTCTTTCTTATGGTGGAGTCGTGAACACTGACCTTAATTGAGGCAAATGAGGCCTGCAGTTCTTTAGACGTTGTCCTGGGGTCTTTTGTGACCTCTCGGATGAGTCGTCTCTGCGCTCTTGGGGTAATTTTGGTCGGCCGGCCACTCCTGGGAAGGTTCACCACTGTTCCATGTTTTTGCCATTTGTGGATAATGGCTCTCACTGTGGTTCGCTGGAGTCCCAAAGCTTTAGAAATGGCTTTATAACCTTTACCAGACTGATAGATCTCAATTACTTCTATTCGCATTTGTTCCTGAATTTCTTTGGATCTTGGCATGATGTCTAGCTTTTGAGGTGCTTTTGGTCTACTTCTCTGTGTCAGGCAGCTCCTATTTAAGTGATTTCTTGATTGAAACAGGTGTGGCAGTAATTAGGCCTGGGGGTGGCTACGGAAATTGAACTCAGGTGTGATACACCACAGTTAGGTTATTTTTTAACAAGGGGGCAATTACTTTTTCACACAGGGCCATGTAGGTTTGGATTTTTTTT
>JANRMT010062856.1:90738705-90807255 GCA_026402145.1 Polypterus bichir lapradei
CATATACAGTGTGTGTGTATATATATATATATATATATATATATATATATATATATATATGAAGAGAGATGCTTTTATGGTCACATTTTATTTGGATTATTACTATTTGTATATATATTTAATAAAAATTTACAAAAAAAATATCATCCAATAAAGTGAAAATGCAAAGTATAAACAAACATACCTTTGACCTTGCTTCAGCAGTATCACTTCTGGGTCTCTAAAGGAAATGAAGTATAAGTAATTAAACCAATTAAAAACCTCTAATCATTTCTTATGGGAGGTTAGATTATAGCACAAAGTATTATATTATTTATAATGAACAATCTGATTCATATAAATATGTGCATTTACTAGTCATTGAAATTCTCTGTTCATTGTTATTTGAAAAATGTATACAACTTAAAGCAATGCTCCAGCCAAAAATTATAATTTTTATATGTTGTCTAAGCCATGTAGTTTGTAGTGATGGTTGTGAAAAATTATTAATCTTTTGTTTTTCATGCTGAATGGAGAGAAAGCAGTTTATAATATAACAGAACCAAACTATGTAAAAAATATCCATTAAAAAAAATGTCACGTTAATTACACAGGATTTTTTTAGATGAAGACAGGACTTTTGACCAATGAATGAGAGGGACAGGCAGGTCTTCAATACAAAAGGTCTTTCCCATGAGGTTTTAGGCTTCCAGTTTTTTGATGTGTGATGATAACTTCAGAAGTATTTATTTAACTATACTATAGCAAAGTTGGAGTTGGTCTCGTCCGATGCGAGAGATGGACGTCTGAAGTGGAGCTCCGCTAGCAGTGGTGTTATTTTTCATATTATTTGCTTATTATCTTGAGATATCCTGTATTTATTCAACCCGAGAGGGACTGCTACAGTATATGTAAGCACATATAAACATGGCCAACAAGAAGGGGGGTTCGAAAGAATCGAAAACTAAAGCTACACCCAAGCTGCGATCAGCAAGCCCCGGTTCAAGATACGGCCTTTCAGAGACAGACCTGGATCAGATGGGCGAAAGCACAGACTCCTCGGGACCACGGTCCGCTGCATCGTCGCCGGCTGAGAGCGAAAAGGGGAGCGAAGGTGCGATCGTGAGTGCAGAGCTGGATAGCTCGCCGATTGGAGAAGATCACATGAAACTGGAAAGGGCCTCGAAGTCCGCGGCTTCAATTGCGCAATTACGCGAGCCTGTAGCAGCGGGGACGCCGGCTACAGCAAAGTCTGCTGCTTCATCTACGGTACAAGAAAGCACAATTGAACTATCTGAACTGAAGGTGTTGCTCGTTGAGCTCACGCAAGACATAAAGAAAAGCGAGAAGGCTAATGAGATAGCAAGGGCAAAGGCACATGAGAGCCTGAAACAGGAAATCCAACAGGCAATTGAAAGGCTGCGACAGGAATTCCAACAGGCAAATGAAAGGCTGCGTCAAGAGGTGCAACTTGAGCTTCGACAGGTGCTGGGAAAAATTGAAGAGCGCATTCAGGAAAACTCGGTTAAATTGAGCACGCTTACTGATCAATTGGAGCATCTCAAGGAGACATTCACGAATCGGATTGAAATGGTCGAACATTCAGCTGCCAGTGCCGAAAAAAGAGCAATAAATGTTAGTTCCGAATGCAAAAAACTCGGAGAAAAACTTGGAGACAGACTGGCTGCTTTAGAAGATGGCAGTAGACGGTATAATGTCAGAATTGAAGGTCTGCCGGAGAATCGAGAAAGTTCAAACCCTGTGAAATTCGCAGCTGAACTTTTTTCTAAAATAATCGGGGACGACTTTAAAGCAGAATCTGAGATAGCAGCGGCTTTTTAATACCATCCCCTGGGGTTATTATCTGGGTGTATCATCTTAATGCACTAAAATTGCTGAAGACTATATATATATTTTAAGTGTAAAACTCCTTTTTTTTCTTTTCTTTTTTTTTTTTCTTTTTAGAGATATCTCTATCTTTTAACCCTTAAGCGCCGCTGCATTGGAGCTTGTTTTGCTTTGGACGTACTCTGTCTCTGGGTATGTCAGAGGATTGGGACAGTGTGAAGTGGGTTTTAGCCTCACTTGGGGAGGCAAAAAGGGAGGGTGGGGGGTTAAGGGGGGGAGAGAAAGAGAGCAGGCCTGATCTATACCTAATCTATCCTCTCAGTCTTTATAATTATAATAAGACTATAAAATGACATCAAAAACTCAGAATCAGTGTCTCCATGATGGGACAGTTAACTTCGTAAGCTGGAATGTTAAAGGCCTGAATCACGAATTAAAGAGAAAGAAAGTACTCTCTCACCTAACAGGTCTAAATGCTAAAATAGTATTTTTACAGGAAACTCACTTAATAAGCAAGGATCAGTTCCGGCTGCAAAAAGACTGGACTGGCCAAATGTTCCATTCTAGCTTTACGAAGAAAACTAGAGGTGTGGGAATTCTCATACATAGAACTGTTCCATTTGTAGCATCAGATGTAGTATTGGATCCTGAAGGGAGATATGTAATGGTTATGGGAGACTTATCTAACTGTAAAATGATCTTGATAAATGTTTATGCACCTAATGTTGATGATAAGGAATTTATACAAAATTTGTTGGCATCCATTCCCAATCTGAACACTCCTAAAGTTATAATGGCTGGGGATTTTAATTGTGTTATGAATCCACTTTTAGATAGGACCTCCTCCACAGGGGGAACGGCATCTAACACTGCAAAAATAATTACAAAGTTTATAACTGATCACAACTTATCAGACCCCTGGAGGTTTTTAAACCCAAATTCAAGAACATATTCTTTCTACTCACCAGTACATCATTGTTACTCAAGGATCGATTACTTCTTTATAGACAATAACTTCTTGCCTAAGATTAAATCTTGCAAATACGATGCTATTGTTATTTCTGACCATGCACCTATGATCTTGGAGCTAAAATTACTAAGCCCCATGCACTCACCCCGCAGATGGCGCCTCAACCCGCTTCTATTAGCTGATGAGAATTGTACTGAATTTATATCCAAACAAATCAAATTCTTTCTAGAGACAAATACATCCCCCGAGATCTCTGCAGGGATACTCTGGGAAACTCTTAAGGCCTTCTTAAGAGGACAGATTATCTCATATCTTTCCCACAGAAATAAATCCGAGGCCAAGAAAGTAGCAGATATAAAAAGCGAAATTACTAAAATAGATGAAGAACATGCCAGACTACCAAGCGAGACTCTACATAGGAGAAGGCAGGCTCTACATTTGGAATTAAACCTCTTGACAACTAAAGAAACTGAACAACTAATTTACAAATCCAGACATCATTACTATGAACATGGGGAGAAAGCTAATAAGCTTTTAGCTCAACAAATTCACAAGCAAGAAGTGCGCAACGCAATCTCGGTAATCACTAGTACGAACGGAGATAAAATCGTCGAACACCAAAATATAATGCACACTTTCAGAGACTACTATAAATCCCTATATACTACTGAGTTTAAGGAAGACAATGCAGAATCTAATGCATTTCTGGATACATTACAGATACCACAAATAGACGCTTTTAGTGCGGAGGAACTTGATAAACCTCTGATGTTATCAGAATTACTAGATGCTATAAAATCACTCCAAGGCGGGAATGCAGCAGGCCCTGATGGTTACCCTGCAGAATTTTACAAGAAATTCTCCGCTCAGCTAGCCCCCCTCTTATTAGCAACATTTACAGAAGCCAGAGATAACCAATCTCTTCCACAAACCTTTCGCCAAGCACTAATCACTGTCTTTCCAAAACAAAATAAGGACTTATTACAATGTGCATCATACAGACCAATTTCACTTCTGAATAACGACGTTAAAATACTCTCTAAAATCTTAGCCAGAAGGGTGGAGAAAGTGCTCCCCTCGGTAATATCACAAGACCAAACTGGATTTATTAGGGGCCGGCACTTATCTTCCAATCTTCGACGCCTGTTTAATGTAATATACTCACCAACTAAATCAAACACCCCAGAAATATTATTATCATTAGATGCAGAAAAAGCATTCGACATGATTGAATGGAAATACCTTTTTACTATAATGGAGAAGTTTGGGTTTGGCCCAAACATCTGTGCATGGATGAAATTACTGTATACTAACCCAGAAGCTTCAGTTTGCATCAACAACATTTGCTCAGACTACTTTAAACTAGAACGTGGCACTAGACAAGGATGCCCCTTGTCACCGCTGCTGTTTGCGATTGCCATTGAACCACTGGCAATACATTGTCGAAATACTGATCAGATAAAGGGGATTAGCAGAGAAGGACTGGAACAGAAAATCTCATTATATGCAGATGACATGGTACTGTATATATCAGACCCAGAAAATTCTGTACCTGCAGTATTAGCAGCACTCACAGAATTTCAAAAGATCTCTGGTCTCAGAATTAATCTGAATAAAAGTGTACTCTTTCCAGTGAACTCTCAAGCATATAATATTAGATTAGATACCCTACCTTTTATCATTGCAGAACAGTTTAAATACCTAGGAGTAAACATCACAAGTAAACATAAAGCTCTATATCAACAAAATTTCGCCGTTTGCATGGAAAAAATTAAACAAGACTTGCATAGATGGTCAACCCTTCATCTCACACTAGCTGGAAGAATTAACACTGTTAAGATGAATATTCTTCCTAAGCTCCTTTTTTTATTTCAAAACATCCCAATATACATTAATAAATCATTTTTTAGGCAATTAGATTCGACAATAACCTCATTTATTTGGAATTCAAAACATCCACGCATCAAAAGAGCGACCCTACAAAGACAAAAGGCAGAAGGCGGCATGGCTCTACCTAACTTCCAGTTTTATTATTGGGCAGCAAATATACAGGCGATAAGAACCTGGACACAAATAGAAGAACATACACAGGCTTGGTCCGCAATAGAATTAAATTCCTGCAGTACTTCTTTGTATTCCTTGCTCTGTGCTCCAATAAACACACGTTATCGGCAATACACTAATAACCCAATTGTGCTCCACTCACTTAGAATCTGGAACCAATGTAGAAAGTATTTTAAGACGGAGAAGCTTCTATCTGTGGCACCCCTGCAAGAGAACCACCTCTTTCAACCCTCACAAACATATGCAGTTTTTAATATTTGGAAAAAATTTGGAATTAACTTGCTTAGAGATCTTTATATAGACAACGTCTTTGCATCCTATGAGCAATTACATTCCAAATTTAACATTCCAGCTACACATTTCTTTCACTATCTTCAAATCAGAAACTTTGTTAAACAAAACCTTCCAGATTTTCCTCATCTTGCACCCTCATCCATGCTGGAAAAAATATTGCTCAATCTCAAGGATTTAGACTCCATCTCTACAATATATAAAATCATTTTACAATCCCTCCCTTTTAAAGATCCAAGAGGACACTGGGAAAAAGATCTTTCAATTAATATATCAGAAAAGGAGTGGAAAGTAGCAATGCAGAGAATTCACTCGAGCTCCATATGCGCAAAGCATACAATTATACAACTCAAAATTATATATCGAGCACATCTGTCTCGACTAAAACTCTCCAAAATGTTCCCAGGGCATGATCCAACCTGCGAACGTTGTAACCAAGTCCCAGCCTCACTAGGTCACATGTTCTGGTCCTGCACCAAATTAACATTATTCTGGACAAACATTTTTAATTACCTTTCAGATAGCCTTGGACTTAAAATCCCTCCAAACCCATTAACAGCTGTGTTTGGTGTTCTTCCAGATGGGTTTAAAGCGGAGGAAGACAAACAAATTGTGATTGCATTCACTACACTTTTGGCACGTAGACTTATTCTCATAAACTGGAAGAACCCAAACTCTCCTCTTTTAAGTCAGTGGGAAACCGATGTGTTATATTATTTGAAGTTGGAAAAAATCAAATACTCAGTCAGAGGATCCGTACAGACTTTTTTCAAAACATGGCAGGATCTAATCAGTAATATTTTAAAATAAGTTCAAAAGGCACAGAGAATTTATTAACTTAGGTATGTCTCCAAGCCTTAAATTTAACGCCGTTTGGCTTGCTCTCTCTCTCAGGGGTGGGGATCGATCTGTTCTTAATTTTTCTCTTTGTAAAAACTTGATTGCTTTGTATGGATTGTAATAAAATTAAAAAATAAAAATAATAAAAAAAAACAAAACAAAAAAAAAACTATACTATAGCAAAAAACCTATGCGTTTTACAGGTTTTGAGCATATGACTAGTTAACTGACATGTGGACTACGCCAAAAAAAAAACTTTTTTTTTTCCTTTTACCAGGGATGCTTGACACATCATTCGTCATTGTACATCACTGGGTTCTATTATATCATATATATTTTCCTCTTAATTCTGCATGAAAACAGATTAAAAATGTTTCTCAACCATCACTATAAACTACATGGGGTAAATAACATATAAAAAATTTAGGTGAAGTATTCTTTTAAAATAATACTAACAATCAAAATCTAAACACTATTACAGTATATCCCTGTAAAGGTGCTTTTCCTAACAACATTCGTCAAGAAGTCATTTTGTCAGGTTTATGACATTTGCTGCCATAAGACTTACTGTATCCTTAAATCAGTACATGATTTATGAAATGCAACATTTAATGGATAAGTCTATTTAACTAGAATTTCAACCAACATAAACTACTTATACTTAATTTTCCAAATCATTTTACACTTGTTCCCAACATTAAGGATGACTTTAAGAAATCAAACCTCTGAAATAAAGATCAATCCATTATTTTAGAATTTTTGTAAAAACAGCCTTTGTTGCTTTTTTCAAGGTATCTCACACAAGTAATAAGATATTTTGTACAATAATAATAATAATGTATGTGTATAGTGCCTTTCTCAAATAATAGTCTGACAGAAAGAGTTAGAGCCTAGAAAAATCCAAGGTATGAAAAGACAACTTTTCAGTTCAGTACAGTGTATTTGGGGGTGCAGTATAGCGGGTCCGTGGCTCAGAAAAACTGGCCGTGGGTGGGAGGCTGAAGGCCAGGTGTGCATTGCCTTGCTGGCACATTCAGGCGGTCTGATTGTCTCATTATCAGTCCGGGTCCACAATCAGCTGATCGCACCCACAACCGTTCCAGGAGCAAAGGAACAGGGAGAAGAAAGAAAAATGAAAAGAAAGGAACAAGAAGAGATAAGAGAGAATGGAGGTTAAAGAAAGGAACAAGAGAGGCAGGAGCGTGAAAGAGAGTGAGCATATGTAATGAGAGAAAGCAGGTGGATGGGAGTGGAGCCCCAGGAAGGAGCGTGTGGCCGACACTTAGGAGAGAGCTGAGGAGTCTATCCTGTTGAACGTCCAAGTAGCAGAAGCGACCACTATGCTCAGGAGTGTGCTCTTGCTGAGAGGAGTCAACAGATCGGCAGTTGTGAGAGGGCAGAGTGTGTTTTCGCCACACGGAGCCTGGAAAGGCAGTTGTGGGCACAGAGCAGGGCTTGGTGGCTCCCTGTAGACACTGTAGGATGGGCAGCTGAAACACGGGCCAGGTGAAGAAGGTTGCCTGCGCCTGCTGGGGGTCCTTAGACGGCAAGGCAAAGGGGAGTCAGATTATTAAAGGGGCACCGAGGCTCACTGGATTTAAAGATACTGTAGTTTCCTGCCTGTGTTTTAACCTTATTTTTAATGGATTTTCTATTGATTGAATTTTAACCTCCACTTGCATTTTTGTTTCTATGGATCATTTATTTATTATAGAAGGAGCTGTATACTTTTTGAACACTGTTTTGTTTGTATGTCTTTTAATAAAAGCACTCAAGCACTTTTCACCATTCCCTTGCTTGATGTTTTTGTCCCCATCTGCTCACCTCATCCCAGTCATGACTATCGGTGGTGGCAGGTTGAAGAGGCACCCAGTGGGACCTGGTACCGTGGGGCCGACCCACACAGTCACATGGGGTAAACGGCTCTAGAGTTTAGGGATCGTTTCATTAAATGGTCATTCCAGAAGAATGTCTGCTCTGGGGGACCAGCAATAGTCCAGTGCTAGAGTGCCTGGGTGTATAACTGAGGGTAAGAGTGAAGAAGCTGAACTAGAAAGTTGGGACTAACCCATGTAAAGTTATGAAGGTTATTAACCACAAATTTGTATTTTACACATGAAGAGAGTGGGAGCCATTGTAGCTGGTAAAGAACATGATTGTTCAGGATTGCTCTGTGTTTGAAAATAACCACATATTTATACCAGGGTAAGGTGTATTTTCTTTTTATCTTATTGTTATCCTTAAAACATTTAATTATTTTTTATATTTATTATGTTTTTCTGTTCTTTTGCATATATTACTGCTGTTCATTGTCTCTCTCTGATTTGTCAAGTATGTTGTGTAAGTGTTGCTTCTTTGCTGATTATTGTTGGTACACTGCACTTTGGCTTGGTTTAAGAAGTATGATTTTTAGATCATGGACTAGCTTTTTTGCTTTACGTTTTGTTTTTGTGGAATACCTGTTTTTTACTATTTGCTTTTTTTTTAGCTTTTTCTTTTAATCTTAGTAAAATTAAATCTTTAAAGGAATGCTATTCTCATTCTTTGTACAGGGGTGTTCATGGTTCCCCTCCCCCTTAGTTTTGTGATTTTACTTTTTCTTAGGCCTTTGCCTCATTGTGGTTGGTTTAGACTGCAAGCTTAGTGCTCGAGTTTGGGGAAAGAGGCAAACACTGTTATGAAAATGAAAAAAACTGAATTTTAGTGAACTTATGTTGAGGCTCAAAAGTAACTGATAAGTTACAGGCTATGTTCATATTGCTGGTAAAGGTGTCTCAATTTCCGATTTTTGGCTCATCACATTTCTTTCTTTGACATTGAAAAATTAAATTTCTGTTACACTACTTAATGCCATTTTCAAGACAAACAGAAAATGAAAGACTGTAGCGGCTGCTTAACCACTGTAGGTAGAAACCTGTGGACATGAGAAATGAGCCAGGAATGGTATGAATGAGATGTGGAGGGTTTAGATGCAAAAAAGTGGTTTAACAATTTCACAAACTAGCATGCATGTGTTTGAATGCAATTCTATTAAGGTATGTAAATCAAAACTGATCCCAAGTAGAATATGGGCATAACTCCTTTTAAGCCTCGAATAAATAAATATAACTAATAACACTTTTCTATTCCCCATACAATGGCCCAAATGAAATTGATTCAACTGATTCTAATAAAAAAATGTATGTATGTATGCCTTTTTTTGTAGGTATGCCTATTTTGATTATGATTAAATTGAAAATCTATGTGTGTTTTTGTTGATATTGTTTTGTTGTAAACATAAACTGCATACATTATTTAAATAATGTATTTCTATTATCATTTAATTTTTGATGCCACCTCTCTAAGAAGTACCTCAACAGCATTAGCAACCACTAAAAGGCTGTTTGGTTAGTAGATTGCCACCTACTAATCAAAACGTTATCACAGGTGTCTTGACAAGCAAGTTTGGAGACAGACTTAGTAGCTGAAGACTGTCTAACTATTGAAGAAGAAAAAAAAGTTTTTTTGAGAGTGTGCAAAATAAATAGTCTCTTTATGCTATAAGTGATTCACCACAATATCTGCTGTATCTGGTGACTGTTATGCCATGAATTAATTAATGAAACATAGATGAAACAAGGAGATCAAAGATGTTTTTTTGGGGTGGACTAGCATTTTACTAAATAGAAGCACTTTGTGGTTTTCATGTTGTTTTTGTTTATCCTTTAGATATCTCGAGAGAAAAACATTACTTTAAAAAACGGCTCTAAAAAAAAGCATTAGAATAAAAATATGTATACAGTAATCCCTCCTCGATCGCAGCGGTTGCGTTCCAGAACCCCCCGCGATAGGTGAAAATCCGCGAAGTAGAAACCATATGTTTGTATGGTTATTTTTATATATTTTAAGCTCTTAGAAACTCTCCCACACTGTTTATAAATATTCTCCGCACAGTTATACAGTAAACCCTCGTTTATAGCGGTTGATCCGCTCCAGACAGATAAATGAATTTCCAAGAAGTAGGATTCTTTATTTATAAATCTAATATTTTCGCAGTTAGAGCATTGAAAACCTGTTTACGACCTTCTAAATACGTTTTTTAACATTATTAGAGCCCTCTAGACATGAAATAACACCCTTTAGTGAAAAGTTTAAACTGTGCTCCATGACAAGACAGAGATGGCAGTTCTTTCTCACAATTAAAAGAATGCAAACGTATCCTCCTCTTCAAGGTGCGTGTCAGGAGCGGAGAATTTCAGAGAGACAGAAAGTAAAGTAAACAATCAAAAATCAATAGGGTTGCTGCGCTTTTAAGTATGCAAGCACCGTGATAAAGCGGCGCAATGAAGGGATCAATGTGAAGGTAGCCTTTCAGCATTTTTTTACAGGCGCGTCCCTATCTTCTAAGCAAACAGCCCCTCTGCTCACATCCCCTCCGTCAGGAGCAGTTAATGGGGCCAATCATACGCCTCCCTGATGGTATTGCATGATGGAGAAGTATCTGCCTGTATTTCTCAGAGAGAGTGAGAGAGACAGAGAAAAACAAACAATGAAAAATCAATACGGGCTGTTAGAGCTTTTAAGTGTGTGAAGCTGCGCGCGGGAAGCATATCGTATATCATTGAGGAGTTTTATTTAATATGTAATACGTGCTCTGATTGGGTAGCTTCTCAGCCATCTGCCAATAGCGTCCCTTGTATGAAATCAACTGGGCAAACAAACTGAGGAAGTATGTCACATAAATTGAAAGACACATTGTTCGCAGAAATCCGCAAACCAGCGAAAAATCCG
This sequence comes from Polypterus bichir lapradei, assembly GCA_026402145.1. NCBI lineage: Eukaryota > Metazoa > Chordata > Cladistia > Polypteriformes > Polypteridae > Polypterus > Polypterus bichir. Next base: position 90,749,468 of record JANRMT010062856.1, read on the forward strand.
TGATATATATTTAGATATGCTTACATTTAAAATCCGCGATGGAGTGAAGCCGCGAAAGTCGAAGCGCGATATAGCGAGGGATCACTGTATTTTCAATATTTGCCCATAAAGTATAGCTCATTATTTGTGATATTTTATATTGCTTTTTTCTTCTTTTATTAAGAATTACCATTTTTGCAGCCCCTTATATTTTAACAACATGCAAATATTAAAATTAAATGGACAAACTTTTATTGATTATGGACATTTCAAGGTTTTGAAATCCTGTTACAAGGGAAACCATGGTGCACAAAACAAAAAGTGTTATGTAATAAATAACGTGTTATGTAACTGTGTATTCCCTACCTAAAGCATACAGAACAAAACCATGTCTCATAACAGATATTTCATTTTTGTTAATTGTGTTGTTAAATACCGTGCTTCTTCTCGTGTCCACAGTGGCGTCTTAGGGAGTTGAACTTCATAGTATTTAGATGCTCTATAACAGAAATTGCTGCAGAAACACTGCAAATACAGGATAACAACTAATATTAATACCTATAAAATATATATTTTTTTTAAAAAAGGTTAAAAATCATATACTATAAACATATTAAGAATCCAAAAATGGATGACATGTCAAATAATGAAAAAAACCTTGGAATTAATGTAAGAGAAAGGTGTATAAACCATCAAAATCAAAAGTATACACACCATTACTAAAAGGCTTCTGCATTTCCATAAAGGCATAGATTAATATACAGCCAACAGTAATGCATCATGTTAAACACTGGTGTAATTTATTTAATTACATATATTGTACATATAAAAGAGATTAATAGCTAAATAAGAGAAACATATCTTTAGTAAGACACGATTAGTTTTCTTTCAAAAGTTTCAATGAGATAAGTAGAAATGCCTACAAGTTTACTTAACTCTTCGAAAAGAATGAAAAATTGCTCCATAAAGTGGATATCAAATAAACAATTTTAGAAAATAACATACAAATATCTTTTAAATTTAAACACACTTAACTGACATTTTAAAGCCATTGTTCATAATAAATGCTCTATAAATCCTTAACAAAGAAAGTGTACTTGGGTACACAATTTTCAACTCCCTTTCAGCCTCTCATTTCTTATATATCCTAAGCAATTCCAATGTACTTGGGTAAACATTTTTTGACTCATCACCAGTCTTTGTGCCAGTGGTTGTTGCTAACCTCATAATATCCACCTTATGTGTAACTTTCAACCCTTTTCAGAAATGCCTCCATGATATTTGGTTAGAATTTCTTGTCTGAGACAACACAAAGGTAGAATGCCAATTTAGAAATACAATTCCACTGCATACAGGAGACTGCGGTGGGCTGGCGCCCTGCCTGGGGTTTGTTCACTGCCTTGCACCCTGTTGTTGGCTGGGATTGGCTCCAGCAGATCCCCGTGACCCTGTAGTTAGGTTATAGTGGGTTGGATGATGGGTGGATGTATAGAGGAGAGCAGCTTTGGTTGCTGGCTCCTCTCTCTTTCTCTTGGGTGGGGGTCAAATTTTTCTTTGACTTATTTAATTTGACTTGACTGTATCGAATGTTATCTGTTTCTAATTAAAATCAATAAAAAAAAAGGAAATACAATTCTACAAATGAAATAATGTTCCCAAATCTACACTGGCTGAAAAACTGCAAAGATGGCCTAGGCACACAGCCACAAGTAATATAAAAGGAGTTGTTTAATGATTGTATTTTATTTCATGGTGTGAACAGAATGACAATAATAACTAAAACAGTGTCAAAGAATACCAGTGGTACCACTGCAGAAAAGTGGTCAAGTTCTCCTCCGTCAAGTTAAAAGTATAGATTTGATGTTTCTGAAGATGGCAGTACAGGTCATTCAGACAAAGGTGAGAACTACTGTGTGGTTGCTAGTTCATTTGAAGAGTATTGTGCAAATGGCTAGTTGTTCTTGCAGTGTTGGCTGGAGGAAAGATGAGCAGATATACTGTTTCTATTTACTGTGAAGACATTCTTTGTATTTGATCTCCATAACACTTGTTCAAGTGACCATGGATAGCTACCTGTATGAAAAGTAAAATTTAGAAGCATAGTTTTAGCTTCTTTATTGAAATCAATCTATCTGCATGTGTGTGTTTGTGTGTCCCCTACATCAACACAGAATGGTATCTCTTCTGTCTAGATTTGCATCCTGTTAGGCATACTCATCTGCTAAATTACTCTACTACTGATTTAAAAATATAAAACAAAATGTAATCCTTGAAGCCACCTATTGTGGTGTGCAAAATCTGTACATTTTGGCCAACTATATATTTTCATTACATTTTGCTCAAGACAAAAAACAGGTGAACCTAAATACAAGACATATGCATGGGCAGTTTAACATCAAGGCAATCTGTTTTCCTGAATTGTACTAATATCAATCACAGTACCATTTGTTTGAACTGAGCAGGAGATGCCTCAAGCTGTATTGATGATTTCATCACCTGTGAAGGGAAGGGCACCGGGACTAAATTGGTTTACAGCTTGGGAAAGAAAGGCTCTTAAAACATCAAAACTTTTACTGCTTAGGAAAATGGACATATTCAAATAGATTAAAGAGTTTAAGCAATTTCATCTATCATACTGACAGCCAACCAATCAGAGTATGTAATAATCACGTGTTGCGAAACCACCTTGGAAATTTTATAATAAATATGCCTCGCCTGAAGAGCAGCGGAAGAATAGAACAGAACAACATCAGATGAGGGCGCCAGCAATGTGTGGCCGTTTCCATCTGATCGTCGACAAAGCATCTCATGAATTAACTTCTGAGGGCTAGATCACAAGCATCCTAGGACATTCATCTTTGACATCTTTAACTTTTCGTAAGCTTATTCTAAAGACTATATACAGTATATACAGCCTTGGCTATCCATATTTTCTTTTATGCTTTTCTCTACTGGTATTACTGTCTTTAATAAATACCATGTTGCTTTTAACTTTCTATATTTTGTATATCTAGAGTGATTGAAGTAATAAGGTAAATTTCTTTGAGCACATGGAGCAGTAAGGAAGTGCCATATCATCCGATCTGCAAGGTCCAATAATAAACAGTGCGTTAAAGTAAAACATTCACTGGTTGATAAATGGCCTATAGCCAGGGATGTTGAGCCTTTGTATGTTTGAATATATTCTTGGAGGCCAAAGGTAATATTTAGGTTTCAGATACAGTGGCTTGCAAAAGTATTCGGCCCCCTTGAACTTTTCCACATTTTGTCACATTACAGCCACAAACATGAATCAATTTCATTGGAATTCCACGTGAAAGACCAATACAAAGTGGTGTACACGTGAGAAGTGGAACGAAAAATCATACATGATTCCAAACATTTTTTACAAATAAATAACTGCAAAGTGGGGTGTGCGTAATTATTCAGCCCCCTTTGGTCTGAGTGCAGTCAGCTGCCCATAGACATTGCCTGATAAGTGCTAATGACTAAATAGAGTGCACCTGTGTGTAATCTAATGTCAGTACAAATACAGCTGCTCTGTGATGGCCTCAGAGGTTGTCTAAGAGAATATTCGGAGCAACAACACCATGAAGTCCAAAGAACACACCAGACAGGTCAGGGATAAAGTTATTGAGAAATTTAAAACAGGCTTAGGCTACAAAAAGATATCCAAAGCCTTGAACATCCCACGGAGCACTGTTCAAGCGATCATACAGAAATGGAAGGAGTATGGCACAACTGTAAACCTACCAAGACAAGGCCGTCCACCTAAACTCACAGGCCGAACAAGGAGAGCGCTGATCAGAAATGCAGCCAAGAGGCCCATGGTGACTCTGGACGAGCTGCAGAGATCTACAGCTCAGGTGGGGGAATCTGTCCATAGGACAACTATTAGTCGTGCACTGCACAAAGTTGGCCTTCATGGAAGAGTGGCAAGAAGAAAGCCATTGTTAACAGAAAACCATAAGAAGTCCCGTTTGCAGTTTGCCACAAGCCATGTAGGGGACACAGCAAACATGTGGAAGAAGGTGCTCTGGTCAGATGAGACCAAAATGGAACTTTTTGGCCAAAATGCAAAACGCTATGTGTGGCGGAAAACTAACACTGCACATCACTCTGAACACACCATCCCCACTGTCAAATATGGTGGTGGCAGCATCATGCTCTGGGGGTGCTTCTCTTCAGCAGGGAGAGGGAAGCTGGTCAGAGTTGATGGGAAGATGGATGGAGCCAAATACAGGGCAATGTTGGAAGAAAACCTCTTGGAGTCTGCAAAAGACTTGAGACTGGGGCGGAGGTTCACCTTCCAGCAGGACAACGACCCTAAACATAAAGCCAGGGCAACAATGGAATGGTTTAAAACAAAACATATCCATGTGTTAGAATGGCCCAGTCAAAGTCCAGATCTAAATCCAATCGAGAATCTGTGGCAAGATCTGAAAACTGCTGTTCACAAACGTTGTCCATCTAATCTGACTGAGCTGGAGCTGTTTTGCAAAGAAGAATGGGCAAGGATTTCAGTCTCTAGATGTGCAAAGCTGGTAGAGACATACCCTAAAAGACTGGCAGCTGTAATTGCAGCAAAAGGTGGTTCTACAAAGTATTGACTCAGGGGGCTGAATAATTACACACACCCCACTTTTCAGTTATTTACAGTAATCCCTCGCTATATCGCGCTTCGACTTTCGCGGCTTCACTCTATCGCGGATTTTATATGAAAGCATAACTAAATATATAACGCAGATTTTTCGCTGCTTCGCGGGTTCTGCGGACAATGTGTCTTTTTACTTCCTGTACATGCTTCCTCAGTTGGTTTGCCCAGTTGATTTCATACAAGGGACGCTATTGGCGGATGGCTGAGAAGCTAACCAATCAGAGCACGCAGTTAAGTTCTCCTGACTGAGAAGCTAACCAATCAGAGCACGCAGTTGAGTTCCTGCGTGCTGAATGCAGTGTTAACCAGGAAGTCTCGTCTCGCTCATTCAGCATCAACGTGTTTCGCTGTGTAAAGAGTTGTGCTCTTTTGTGTTTATCTTTGTGCATAGTCAAGCCCTTCATTATGGCTCCAAAACAATCTGCTACTGCTTCAGGGGCCGTGCCCAAGCGCAAGAAGAAGATGTTAACGATTGCCGAAAAGGTAGACGTTTTGGATTTGTTGAAGGCTACGATTCTTTTTATTTAAAAAGTAGGAAAGGAATATAAGATCTACGGCTGCAGTGTCCTTTTAACCAGGGTGCAAAACGAGTTGTAAGTGGATGTAATAAGGCAGTAGTCTGGATGGAATCTGCTTTAGGGATTTGGATTGAAGACTGCCAGAAGAAGAACAACGGCAGTGCTACACAATCGCTTGAAGTGGCTCCTTTACAAGGGCTGTAACGCTCTCCTTTGTTGTGCAGTAAAATTAAACTCATTGTTATCGGACAAGTCATCGTGTCATTGTTGGTGAGTAACCATAATTAATTTTCTTCTTACAGTACTTAGTACATGTACGTACGTTTAGTATCACTGTACACACATTTACTGTATACTATTTTTCTTGCATTGTACGTATTTATTGCTGGTGGCCTGTCTATCGTAATGGCTGTAACATATGTGATATCGGAGACACTCAATATCTTTAAAATAATATTTAGGTTTTACTGTATATAAACAGTGTGTTTATATACATAATTTCAATGAATCTTACCCAATATCTAAGAGAATACAAAGGGATTATGCTGTCTAACTCTGCGGGGAATATTTATAAACAGTGTGGGAGAGTTTATAAGGCTTAAAATATCTAAAAATAACCATACAAATATATGGTTTCTACTTCGCGGATTTTCACCTATCGCGGGGGGGTCTGGAACGCAACCCCCGCGATCGAGGAGGGATTACTGTATTTGTAAAAAATGTTTGGAATCATGGATGATTTTCGTTCCACTTCTCACGTGTACACCACTTTGTATTGGTCTTTCACGTGGAATTCCAATAAAATTGATTCATGTTTGTGGCTGTAATGTGACAAAATGTGGAAAAGTTCAAGGGGGCCGAATACTTTTGCAAGCCACTGTATATCTAAGACATTGCACGCTTTTTGTGCCTATGATAAGTAAGTCTCTTGAAGTACTAGGGAAAGCGGATTGTACATGTGTTATTCATACTAACGATACTTGTGTGGTTAAAGTGCTAGGGAATAATGTACATGTGTATATGTCTTTCACATGGTACTTTTGTGATTAGGGTCTGTGTGTGTATGGGCATATCTATGTGTGTGTGTGTTAATCTTAAAGTGCAACAGTAGACCAACCCGGTAATAAACTTGAGTACACTTACCTCTGAAGAAAACAGGTAAAGGTTAAGTAGAATGGAATATCACAATAATACACCATTTAATGACTAGGAAAACACATTGGCTATGAACTACCTAAATTCAAAAAAGCTGCACAACCAATTTAGAATTGCACATCTGAGTGGGTAGAAAGAACAACTCACAATAATGCATAATGAAAAAAAGCAAACCATACACCTCATGTAATTCATCTTCAGGACTGGCTAACCACTGCATAGCCATGTTTCTGCTTAATTGGTTTAATCCTTTCCAAAAAAAAAATGTTCTATGTACCGTTTCTGTAATTCATTAAATCAGGAGAATAAAATTCAACCCATTATATCAGGTACAATGATCCGGTGTTCTTCTTTTTCACAAACAGAAAAACAGCACATGTATGGCTTTTTCACACTTAGTGTCCTAAACCACAGGTGGAAGCCCATTTCATGAATTGGTAATAATAAAGTCAGGATATCATAGTTTTTGCATAAAATACCAATAGCTGTGAAATTTTACGATACAAGTTCTAAATTTCATTATAATGCTCCATATGGGGTCTCTTGGAATGTTACATTTTCAGGAAATCTTCTTATGCCCAGTTTCCTTCAGATGCAATGAAATCATTTCTTCTCACAACTTTTGTGAAAGCCCTTTAGTCTTAACCATGATTGCAACTCTGCTTGAACACATTCAAAGGAGTGGTTTATGTATGCATCACAAAAGAACCAAATTAAAGATCATTCAACAGTCCCCAAAGCTTAGTTATGTTTTAACACTACTTTAGGCCAACAGCAAAATTATATAGGGCTTGAATAATTGTGACATAGCTAGATAAACAAAATGTCCTATTATTCAGGAATCCTACATAATAATCCTACAGGAGTGACACAGAAAAACAGGAACTTTTGAAAAACCCAATAAAAATATAAGAAATCCAACAAAAAAATTTTATTGACAGCAATTCAACCACTACAACTTGCCTTTTAAGAGACAGTAATCCAAATTATCAATGTCTGAAAATTACGTCCTGTAGATGGCGTCCTCCTGTACGTATGCATTCTTCCAATCTGCTGTTGAGGTTCCCCATTGATCGCTGCAACATCTCAGCTGGGATACCACGAATTTCATCTTGAATTCTTTGTTTCAATTCATTCAGTGTCCTTGGCCAAGTCATGTAGACCCGACTCTTAAAGTAGCCCCACAAGAAAAAAAAAAATCACAAACAGACAAATCTGGTGATCTTGAGGGCCAGGGAATGTCACCGAATCTTGAGATGACACGGTTACTGAACAATTCTTGCACAGCTGCCATTGATTGCCTTGCAATTGATTACTGTTACTAAATGGCGAGACTGTTTACAGCTCAAGGTTCCTGTTCCGCAGTGCTGACAACTGTACATGGCTGCCACTACGCATTTCAAAAGTTCCCGTTTTTCTGTGTCACCCTGTACATTTTCTTTGTTGATTTTATGCATCATTACTCTATAAAAAGTTACCCCAAACAAAATCTAGCTCTTTGGGAAAAAAACACTTTAATTAGCAAATACTTACAGTCACTGGGGGTTTGATTTTTTCAGACTGCAATTGTACAGTATGTGCTCTTACTACATTCATCACATTTTAGAGGTTATACTTAAGAATGTTAGATGGCATTCAAAAATCAAATAAATTACACAGATTTAGAGCTTGCTAATTCATATTCAGCAATGAAGTGTGCTGTTAAGCTGCCTCAGTAATTACAAGTTTTTCTTAACCCAGTATATGTCGTATTCCTAGGGAGATGTGCTTGGTGTTTTGAAGCACTGAAACACTAAATTCTCACAATCACACATTAAAATTATCCTAAACTGAGCACAACGAATTTGCAAACATGCCTTCTGGCATTTTTCTTTTTCAAATTGTGTTAATATAGTATAATATGTAGTATTTAGTCATATTTTTATCTCATATTATCATGCTTTCCAAAGTAATTTGTCTACTTGCAGTTATGTATGACCGCAGTACCAAAGGATACTGTTTTTCTTTTAAAAAAGATAGTACCATTACAATTTCAGAATGTGGTTTCAACTTGGTAGCAATGCACAGTTCTTGTGACATCTCTGGTTGGTAAAGTGTGATGATCTAAACAGTGTAAATGAATTGTAAAAGCAAAATTAGAAATAAACAGAGATATCCTCCACAAAATCATAGCGGCTTAGTTACACAACTTCTCCTGGGTACCTGTACAGGGATACCTACAACTTAGAAAAAACCTTATGACTGGACAAGGTCCCAGAAAGACAGAAGCATGAAATCCATTCTCTCTAGTATATGGATAAGGCCTTGACTGAGTTTACTATTACTATCATACTAATACGCTTTGCCCCTCTTACAATTGAAGCGAACAAAGTAACTAAACTTTTCTTCATACATAACGTGCACCCAAGTTGTTCTTCAGACTAAGCTGGATTTTCATAAACATTATATTAGACTATCAATCTAAACGCACTTTTGCAATTTTGCAATTTTGTTCCCATAGCAACACCTACCATGCCGCCGTCTTTATCTACCTGTCATTTGAAACCAGGAAGTTGGAAATTATTTTTTTCGTCTTTTTAATAAAATCATAAAGACATTTCTGGAAAGGTTTGCATATAAGGTGGAAATAGCACAGAAAATACACACATTTTTAAATATCATAAAGTGCCTCATAAAGGCGAAAACTGCTGATTTTATACAATTACTTTAAATATGATCATATGTTCATTGCTATGAGACTGTATGCTGCTTTCATGTGAAAATGTGGTTGTTTGGTTTTTCACATTTCTATTCTACATTACTGACAAAAAAGCAAAACAGAGCCTGGTGTTTGTTAAACTTTGGATGTAATTAAAATAAAGTAAAAAATTGTCTAGCTAAAAGAACTTGCTTCTCAATGGGAGAGCGACTTTTAAGGGGCAGAGTGAAAAGAAATAAACAAATCTGCACCTCCAAATATACAAATAATGACTGTGCTTTTGGTTTCACTGTGTATGTGATGACTCAAGTGAAAACACTGGTATCTTATAAGGAGAGTGGTCTTGTCACAACAGACATTTATAGACTTCTCCTAAATTTGCTTCAATCACCACTTTGTCCAAATGGCTAACACTTAAACAGTCTTTTCTTTTCTTACTGAGGTCTCTCCTCAACCAGGCAAATGTATATACTTATCTTAGAAGTATGTCATTTAGTTATGACATATTAATATCACTGGACTCAGAGCACTCCGATTGCTAATTTAATACAGGAAGCATAAAAAGGATTGGTCTGAAATATCAGCACAACATATTTAAAGATCCAATAAACTAATTTTATTCACCTACCTTTCTTTCTGTAATATCATATACTTTGTTTGTTTTTGTTGAAATTTTGAATTGCTGCTTAGGAACCTAAAATAAAAAAATGAATAATACTCATACAACAAAAAAGCTGTACAACTTGAGAGTAATGACTTACATCCACAAACGCAAATGAGTCAAATTCAATTTCTTACTGATAAAGCACAGTCATAAATTATACTTCAATTATACTACAATTCTGCAACATATCTGCAAAATGCTTTTTGCAAATCCATTAATCCTTCATAAAACATGTATGCATTTCCCAGTGTACACCACTAACCTAATCAAAAACAGAGCTTTTAAAGTACATAATACAAAGAACAAAATGTGAAAAAAGAAACTTACATTTACAAGTGCATTTTGACAGACAGGATAGCCACATATTTTTATAATGGCTCTTTCTTCTACAGCATCTTTATAGTTTGCAGGAGAAATAAATATTGCCTAGATTGGAAGTAAAAAGACAAATTTAAAAATTAATATTAAAGTAAAATTATAACGTGTATTACACTATACATATACAAAAAAATGTTACACTAATTATGGCATGCTTTAACATTAACCACGTTTTGAGCCACACATCCTTCTGATTGGAAGTACAGTTGCCAGCAAGTATTAATTAAGCTATCACTTTGACAACTGCATATCATTACCTTAGTTCCTAGTATCTATGAAGTGTGTTTTTTTTTTTGAAGCACATTTAATAAAAATAATTTTTGTTTAGGTTCATGTTGCAACATTTTGTTACTCCCCGTTTGGTACTCTGAACATTTTTTCAATCATATTACTATTTCCTACAGCTGTCTGTTTTGCCTTATTGAAGGCATCATTTAGCAAAACCATTAGCAGCATTCATCATCTCATGTACTTAACCCAAACAGAGGAGTTGAGACCTCATGTGTAGTGAAATTAGCATCCTGACATTAGGATTAAATATAACACTTATTTTTAAAGTAGTGTTTATAAATGAACACCTTATTTTTAGAATGACAACATTTTTTCCTTACACTTTTACATTCTCATCTTAGACAAGTTAACAAAAAGGTATACTGTAGTCACGTAAAATATTTTAAGTCTCTCTAAAAATTTTAATACCTGTGACAGCAATCCAAAGTTGTATTGTTTCATTCACTGCAGTCTCATTACCAATGGCATTTAAACTAAATTTTCATCGTTAAAGGTTTTGGTTTATTTCTTTTACCAAGCAGAGCATTTTAAACACCAAAACTCTGTTTTTAGTTTAAAGTGTATGTAAACAAAAACTTTCCAGTTTAAGTCTATAAGACAAGCATAAAAATATATACTAAAAATGACGTCACAAAAAGTTTTAACATTTTAAGCAAAATACAAAAATCTAAATCCATTTAAAGCAATAGTTCACCTTAAAATACTGCCCACAATTATAAGTAGTTTGAGTATATCCTTTTTAAAGTGCGTTTGCATATAATGTGCAAAGCACTTATTGCAAGATGTCTGTTTGTCTGCCTGTAAGAAACAATTCAGCCATCCCATAGACCAATTTTGTTGACATATGGCATATTTGTCCTTTAAAGAAATTTGTTGAGACACGTCAAATTTGGTTTTAAAATTTCAAAATCTCCCATTGAAAAGCACTGTCAAATTTATGAACTCATCCACCTTAAAGTGGGGAAACATTCTGTGTGTCTTCAACTAGGAATTAGTTCACCAATTTAATTTAACCTTGAGAGCAGAAGATATTTTATATATTTTTCTTTTTAATTCATTTGAAAGACACTCAGATGCCATATGCAAGCCAGTCAGACGACAGACAGAGCATACAAAACAAAGCTCTCAAAGTAGTGATGTCCTCCTACTGCTAAAGGCAAGTTAACTAAGGTAGTACAAAAAAAAAATCACTACTCGGGAAATAAAATGAAGGGAAAGCAATCATCTGCATTTTATTATTGTCAAGAACCAACGTTATCAGACTACAGCTAGTTAATAACATTTTTTCTGTCTACTCATTTTTACTCTGAGAGACCACACTGGCACTGTGGTTAAGGTTGCTGTCTCACTGACCCAATGTCCTGGGTTTGAATCACAGGCCCAATGGTTGTCTGGGTCTAATATGTGCTTTCTCCCTATGTCTGCTCATGTTTCTCTCCAAGTATTTCAGTATTCCACAGATATGCCCAATGATTAGTATATTAGCTTAAATTTCCTTGAGTGATGTGGTTTTCTTCATGTTAGGACCCTACAATACACTGCTGCCCTGTCCAGGGTTGATTCCCACCTAACAGGAAAGATCAAGGTAATGGCTGGAGGCAAAAGGGCAGGAGATGTAGAAGAGGTGGTTGAACGGTTGTGCAGTGTGTGTGGTAAAGTTATTGAGAAGATCTCAATCCAATGCACAATATGTCCGAAGCAGGTGTATAAAAGATATACAGTTAGCTCCATAAATATTTGGACAGAGATAACTTTTTTCTAATTTTGGTTCTGTACATGACCACAATGAATTTTAAATGAAACAACTCAGATGCAGTTGAAGTGCAGACTTTCAGCTTTAATTCAGTGGGTTGAACAAAAAGATTGCATAAAAATGTGAGGCAACTAAAGTATTTTTTAACACAATCCCTTAATTTCAGGGGCTCAAAAGTAATTGGACAAATTAAATAACTGGAAATAAAATGTTCATGTCTAATACTTGGTTGAAAACCCTTTGCTGGCGATGACAGCCTGAAGTCTTGAACTCATGGACATCACCAGATGCTGGGTTTCCTCCTTTTTAATGCTCTGCCAGGCCTTTACTGCAGCAGCTTTCAGTTGCTATTTGTTTGTGGGCCTTTCTGTCCGAAGTTTAGTCTTCAACAAGTGAAATGCATGCTCAATTGGGTTAAGATCAGGTGACTGACTTGGCCAGTCAAGAATTTTCCACTTTTTTGCTTTAATAAACTCCTGGGTTGCTTTGGCTGTATGTTTTGGGTCATTGTCCATCTGTATCATGAAACGCCGCCCAATCAATTTGACTGCATTTAGCTGGATTTGAGCAGACAGATATGTCTCTGAACACCTCAGAATTCATTCGGCTGCTTCTGTCCTGCGTCACATCATCAATAAACACTAGTGTCCCAGTGTCACTGGCAGCCATGCACACCCAAGCCATCACACTGCCTCCACCGTGCTTTACAGATGATGCGATATGCTTTGGATAATGAGCTGTTCCATGCCTTCTCCATACTTTTTTCTTGCCATCATTCTGGTAGAGGTTGATCTTGGTTTCATCTGTCCAAAGAATGTTTTTCCAGAACTGTGCTGGCTTTTTTAGATGTTCTTTAGCAAAGTCCAATCTAGCCTTTCTATTCTTGAGGCTTATGAGTGGCTTGCACCTTGCAGTGCACCCTCTGTATTTATTTTCATGCAGTCTTCTCTTTATGGTAGACTTGGATATCGATACGCCTACCCCCAGGAGAGTGTTGTTCACTTGGTTGGCTGTTGTGAAAGGGTTTCTCTTCACCATGGAAATGATGCTGCGATCATCCACCGCTGTTGTCTTCCGTGGATGTCCAGGTCTTTTTGCGTTGCTGAGTTCACCAGTGCTCACTTTCTTTCTCAGGATGTACCAAACTGTAGATTTTGCCACTCGTAATATTGTAGCAATTTCTCAGATGGGTTTTTTTCTGTTTTCGCAGCTTAAGGATGGCTTCTTTCACCTGCATGGAGAGCTCCTTTGACCGCATGTTGTCTGTTCATAGCAAAATCTTCCACATGCAAGCGCCACACCTCAAATCAACTCCAGGCCTTTTATCTGCTTAATTGATAATGACATAACGACGGACTTGCCCACATCTGCCCATGAAATAGCCTTTGAGTCAATTGTCCAATTACTTTTGTGCCCCTGAAATGAAGGGATTGTGTTAAAAAAATACTTTAGTTCCCTCACATTTTTATGCAATTGTTTTGTTCACCCCACTGAATTAAAGCTGAAAGTCTGCACTTCAACTGCATCTGAGTTGTTTCATTTAAAATTCATTGTGGTAATGTACAGAACCAAAATTAGAAAAAAGTTGTCTCTGTCCAAATATTTATGGAGCTAACTGTAGTTGTTTGAAGGGTAGTATGTAGGCAGCAAGTGCAACCTTTTTTTGTAGAAAGTGTGAATGGTTGAGAGTACCAATGAAGCCAAGTTTTCATTTAGATTTCAACAATAGAGTTGTTTTAGAAAAAGTACATATGTTCTGTTACTTAGGTGACATGCTGAGTGCAGACACAGCAGTGAGAGTGAAGTTGAGAGGTGAATGAAACAAATTCCAGGTGCTGTCCCCCGTTCTGGCTTCTCTGACATTTAGAAAAGCTGTGTGAGGAACAGTATTCTCTTTGAGAGTGATACATTACCAATGAAAGGGGAATAAAAAGCAAAGATGGAAAGAGCAGAGTTGAGAATAATCAAATGGATATGTGGCATGAGAGAAAGACGAATGCCAAGTACAGAAAAAGACTTTGTATTGAGATTATAATGTGATGTAAAGGAGAAACTAACCAAGGTGGTTTGAGCATGTGGAGTGAAAGATAGAGGATAGATGGGTGAGAAGGTCCAGCAAAAAAAGGGTGGTGGAGGCGATGACAAAAAGAGGCCAAAGAAGATATGGTTAAAAGTGGTGTCAGAGGATATGAAAAGAATGGGTCTTTGGAGAGTGGAGGAAAAAGATGATGATTATAATGATGAGCAAATTTAAAAATTATTTCTTCAAAGGCTAAAATATTGTAAACATCTAAGTAATAATTTACACAAATATGAGGAAAAAATAACAAATTACATACATTAGCTGCATTTCAAAAAATATAATGCTGCTTTCAGTATTGAACTAGTTTTAAAATAATTCCTTATTTGTTACCATGTAAAATTCTTGAAAGATTCTTGTTACAAACATCCATCCATCCATCCATTATCCAACCCGATATATCCTAACTACAGGGTCACGGGGGTCTGCTGGAGACAATCCCAGCCAACACAGGGTGCAAGACAGGAAACAAACCCTGGGCAGGGCGCCAGCCCACCGCAGGGCATGCACACGTGCACACACACGCACACACACACACACACAAACACTAGGGACAATTTGAATGGCCAATGCACCTAATTGAACAAAACTGGAAATAGGAAAAGCAGACTAAAAATTACAAAATATATCATACTACATTAAGGTAGAAACACACTTACACAATCAATCAGAAAGTCTTCCGAGACGTTACATTCTAGAAGACGTTGAACAATGTGCAGTGCTTTCTGTTCAGCTTCTCGCTTCTTCCTCAACTCATGCTGGATAGCTTCTTTCCTTTACAACAGAATTATAAACACAATTAATTAACAAAGTATCAATTTATATACATTAAAGCAATTTTTAGAAGATAAATTCAGCATTTTTCACGCTGAAGTTACTTCTCACAATTATGGTAGAATGTTAATCTGTCACATGAAAATGCATTCCAAAGTAAAATATTTTGTAAATAAAAATTTAAAAAATACATAGCCTGCTCTTGCATTTTATAGTGGAAGTACATGGTGAAAACAAAAGCCTTAAAAATTACTAAATACATCTGATGAGAGACACCCATTTTACCCTGAACTTCAGTAAAACAGAGAGGTTTTAAAACCCACACTAAGCACATCAGAAATACATTTCTTCCCATTTCCAGATGTCTTCTTAAGTAGGAATATTGGAGGTAACAAAATTCCAGAAATGAAGTTTTGAATAATTTATGTAACCAGTGTAGGTAAAAGACCACTATCAATCTGTTATCATTTGAAAAAGAGATTTGTTGCTATCAATATTTCAGAAATTTTGTGTAGGTTTAACCTATTTGTTTGTTTTATGTAATTTATGTCTATTATTGGATGCAACTGGAAAGGCAAATTTTGTGTTTTGTTGTGTAAATATGATTAAAGAAATCCTTGAAATGCATCCTTTTTAAAAGAGCAAAGATATCCATTGAAGAAAACATGCCTTCCACATTTTTGAGGTATGCTTATGACAACATAAGTAAACTGAAAATAATACGTTTTATCACAGATTCTTAGTATGAAACTTAGCATTTACAGAATCTCAGTAAATAAATATTATTATATTATGACAAGCAACACAACCATAAGCCTTTGTTACCTGCCCAGCACACCTAAGCGAAGAAAAATTGCACTTGCCATAAAAGGGTCATAGAATACATATGAGGATGTACTGTAACTGCCTACATTAAAGGTCTCCCAAGACAAAAAAAGTCTCTCTCTGCCCTTTCTAATATAGTTCATGAGTGTTGCAAGTCCTGTCCAGTCTGTCATTGATGTGGACCTCCACATCCACTTCCTGAATAGCGTCCGGGTGTAGTGGTTTTTTGTTGGGAGAGTCAATTATTGGTTACTTGGTTTTGTAGATGAACCAAGTTGCAGACAATTCTTACTGCACCAAGAAGCAAAGTTCTCCAACTGAATCCTATACTCTGATTCACCCCCTTGTCAATACACTCCATCAGTACAGAATAATAAGACAATTTCTGCAACTGACATGAACTGGTATTATTTTTATAGCTGAAGGAGTAAAAGATGAAAAGGAAAGGAGAAAGGACTGTTCCTTGTGCTAATGTAATTCCTTGTGATTATCCCAGACACCTTAGGCTCATCCACCTGCATATCTTTAAATTATTTATACAATCATAATACTGTATCTTGTATCTTCAGCAATAAAAGCCTCCTTTAACAACTGCTCTGAATTTTTGCTTTTTCTCTCTCAATAGTACCTCATTTCAACTTCAGACATCCTTTGGTGCAACTTCCCCCACACCAACTAAATATTGACAATCTACCATGGCACTTTCAACTTTTGATCTATTTTCTTAGGGATTTGTTCTCCTTCCCACTCACCCCCACTCTTTCTCTTCAGGATATTCAGTTCGCCCCTCTAAAATCTCAATTCTCCAAGCTCTATCTTGTCATATGTGATAAACATGTGGTACCATGCTGAAAAACTCCTTCTGAAAGATGCCACACTGTCACCCACATAATTCCAAGGCCCTGCTTTCTCATTACATTAGCTAGACTTCACACAGACCGCAGCTGCCCCTCTTTTTTTATATAAACGTAGCCATTTGATCATGACACACATTAATGCCACTGTAAATGGATGTACTTTTCATTAGTTACACATTCTTGTATGTGTCCTTACTACCACTCTCACTTGATTTCATCCACATATTTAATTTTGTTCACTCAATTCATATTTCAGTCCAGTGGTTGCTGGTAGCTTTCCTAACATACTGCAATGTCAAAGAAAAAAAAAAGCTGCTAAAGAAGGAAGACAATATAATATGTAAACAAAAAATATGTAAAGAAAATGTGGAAGTAGTTGTTTGTTGATATATGCTTGTCCACGTTGGGTATATACCGTGTTTCCCCGAAAATAAGCCCTACCCCAAAAATGAGCCCTAGTCAAAATTGTCAGCTGAAAAGTAAGGTGCCTCAGGCCAGGTTTATACTTCACGCGGCACAAGACACAAACAAAATCTCTGGATGGGGTATCAGCTCATCGCAAGGTGAACACAAGCACACACATACACGCATCACCAAATCCCCAAACCTTCTTGTCTTTGGATGGAAAACTGAGCACACTGTGGAAACCCACCTGGAAGACATGCAAACTCCAGGCAGGGATCACAAAGGACATGACTCCCTGCGAGACAGCAGCGCTACCGCTCTGCCACCCCATATGTGTAAATATTAGCAATATTCATTACTGAAACAAAGTTAACAATTTATCTGAAAAATGTAACATATATTTTAATGCATTTCATCATGAAAGTGATGTCAAGTATAAATCTAAGAATTCTAAATGTGCAGAGAGCTGGAATATTATAAATTTAATGTGTTTTGTGTGGCGATGCTGCTTGCCATTGTTGTCAGGTCAGGAGGACGCCCCAAAAGCGCGTAGTGATTTAACAACTGGGTCTGTTTTAAGAGGACATTTACAACAGTCTACTTTAATGACAAAGTAAACTATGGGAATAAAGAGGACATTTAGAGTTTAAAGCTGAAAGTTCCACTTTAATCATAAAATAAACATTTTCATTATTTCTTTATTTTTTGTTCTCTGTGGCTCAAATACGCCGTCATACATTTTGATGGTATTGTAAAGGTGCAAAAAAAAGAGACGGCACAGAAGATGGTATGCGAGACTTTCAAAATATATCATGTCATTACTTTGGGGAATATGCAACGCTTGAAAATCAAAGCACCATGAATGCATTAGTATGCTGGCATTTTGCTTCACCAAATCGAACCATTTATCAAACATCAAAGCATGCACATCGATCCCGGAGGATCCTAAAAGCGGCTAGAGTAGCAAGAAATTCAGGCAGAAATTCAGGGTTTGAATGCGGAGAGCTATGACGATATTCCAGAAGATGACATGACTGTATTTGGATAAATGTGTATTGTTGTACATGAATAAATGTAAGAAATCCCCTGAAAATAAGCCCTAGTGCATCTTTTGGAGTAAAAATTAATATGAAGAGCCCGTCTTATTTTAGGGGAAACACGGTAGTTATTTTTTGGCCCTAAACATAGATGGATTTTGACAGCTCTGCTGTAGTCAACTAGTAGTTCTCTTTCTATAATTTATTTAAGCTTGAATCATCTGTATCATGGACTAGTAGTGCCTCCTGTAATTCAACTGAAAGATAATCTGCTTCTGCTGAGGTGTTGAAATCTTGGCCCCAATACTGTTCTTTGTTAATGATTTTTTTTTTGTCAATTTATCATTCTTTTCTGTGGCAATGGAGTTATACCATAATATTTACCCTTAACTCAGGATAGGTTAAGGTGAGTTTGGTTGTTTCACAATTTTTGTTTTGCTTCTTCTTCTACTTGTATTTCCCATTATTCAGATTAATAAAAAAAAAAGTCGCAAAAAGGAAAATTAATGTTATGCTGGGAAATAATTTTACTGCTTTTCATTTTCATCTTAAGATTCCTCCTATTGTCAAAGTAAAACAAGTCAGAGGCCTGTTTCTTACCTTTTAGCTATTTCTTCACTTGACAGTGATTTTTCATGCTTCCCACCTGAAATTAAAACCATTATTTGAAGAACAGTTACACTCTGTGAAGCACTGTCCATAGAAACGTGTAATCATGTTTAATATACACCGTCCTTAAAACAGTTAAACAAATACATACATAATAGACTGTAAGGGCAAGATGTATCAAGTACTAGAGAATAAAAACCTCACATAATTATTAATATTAAAATTACCACCTTTGATATCTTGCAAATCCGATTATATAAAGTTTGATAAGATTGTAATTATCCATTTGAAATTCAAAATTAGCAATAATTCAAACAACCCTTTTATACCGCACTGTGCTAAAACAGTAAAGAGAAACTTCACTTTCCAGATGTTCTACCATTCACTTTTTGAGTCGGTTTTATCCTATTAATGTACAAAAGACCCCTGTGTTGATTCCAGCAGTGAAGAGTGCAAGAAGGAAGCAGCCCTGGACCAAAAACCTCACTCAAACTCAGACATTCACCTGTGCTAATTCATGTGGGGCTTGTTAAAATTCACCAATAAAATGGTTTTATGCTGCTGGAGAAAACCAAGGGAGTCCGAGAGAATTTAGAAGAATGTGGGGAAAACATACAAGTTTCACAAATAAGGTTTTCCAGCCAGGATTCAAATTGTGGACCAAGTGTTACAAGGAAGTGATGCTAAAAAAAACCCCAAATGAGGTTCATCACTTTTACATAAGAAGTTAAGAACAGATGGTAGTTACTATGGCAGTTGAGCCAGATGACCTTTTTTTTTTTTTTAGGCAAATCTCCTGTAGTGCAAACAAAGAGCAACAATTCAAGGTTTATTTTACCAGAGACCAAAAGACAATTGGAATATTAGCCTTTACATTAAAGAAAGTAGAATAATAAACTGAGAAAAAGGAAAAGTCATCCTGTGTGATTAGTCAAGCAGCAAGAAATGTGGCTTTAATGAATTTCATTTTGTCCTTTAATTAAAACAAGCACCGTTTGAGAGAAAAAGAAAAGAATTTTAAATTGCTGCTTAGTAAATAATAGGTTTGATAGCTTAACAGCAAAATGCATCTTATAAACCTATTAAAAATGCTAGCCTTCTTTCCTCTTGAAAGACATCTTACAATACAGTATTTGATAACATTTGCAGCTTTTTTAAAGATTGTACTGTGTTTATTTGTTTGTGTGTCATACAGTATATGTTTTGGCAAGAACAGCATAATTGAAATGGTAATCCATGTTTATAAGTACACCTCAAGAATTCTGAGTGTCCGCCTGATATACTGAGGAAAAAAAGGACTTGTATAAATATTGTAAATGTATATTCTAACAGAAAAAAGCTGTAGTGCAATTAATGATTTAAAATGATTAAGACCTATATGTGCAGGTATACAGTATTTACATTTAAGCAGTGTTTAATTGCCAATATCAATTAATTGATCATATTAGAATATATCATATTTTTGTTAGGGAAACTGAGAAAAATATATTATTTTAATTAAGCCCAGAAAGAGTAATGCCTTTCCCTAAGAAATTGCAGCGGGCAGAGCAGCATCATGTCACACCACAGAGTAACACAAACAGTGCACTCCAACTCAAGAATAGTCCTCCACTTTAGGAGGAATAACACCAGACATCCTCCTTAAAACCTTGGTGCTGTAAATCTTTTAATCTGTGCCAAAATAAATCAAAACTCTTAATAGCTAGTAAACAGCCAGCCCCTTCTGTGTTATGGATTTGTCTCTCTTGCATCTTGCATTCTATGCAGGTATCAGATTTCTATAATCCTTACGTTTATCAATAAACTGTATTATTCTGCTTCTTTAAACAAGCATGCTTCAGGTACCATGTTATAAGTCTAATGGCCAGAAACCCCTCCTACAGAGAAAGGTAAGGAAAAAAAGTGGGGAGCCTTACCCAATTAATTAATTACTTGCATTGGCAAAGGAAAAAAATGACAATCAACCACCTGGACCCACTGGACAAACATTGGAATGGATGATGCGATTATCTCCCGGCTCCACAAGGCTTATTCACACCTGGACAAAGCTGGCAACATTTTGACGATTATGTTTTTGATTTCTCCAGTGCCGTCATTATCATTCAGCCATCCCTGTTAAAGGGTAAGCTCAGTGATATGCAGGTAGATGAGCCTAAGGTGTTTTGGATACTGGACTATGTGCAGTCTGTGAGACTCAATGACTCTGTTTCTGACACTAATGTGAGTAACACTAGAACACCACGGGACTCCTTTTCTCTTCTTTTTTTTATACCTCCGACCACAAATATAACGCCAGGTCATGTCACCTGCAGAAATTCTGTGATGATTCTGCACTTGTGGGGTGTATTGATAAAGTATAGGAGTCAAGCGGAGAACTTATTCAGCAAATGTGTGTCAAGAAATGCTACTGGGGTTCCTTTATACCAAGCACAAGACACCTGCATTTTGCCTTAATGGGCCTGTGACAATCAAGTCAGAAGTTTCCTTTCTTTATAGTCATTTTGGCTTATATTTATTTGCTAGGTTTTGTAAAAAGCCACATCTCCGAGAGGACAAATAAAGTTCTAATAAAACTAAGATATGGCCAGCACTTCCCCCTCATGGTGCTTTTTTTCATTTCAGACCTATGTGGACCTTACATACGAGGTTTTACAAAGTTCGTATAGCACTCCACCAGTGACTGACCCGCTGTCAACACTAAAATCGAATGGTGTCTGTGACTGAATGAAAACACGTCCTGTGACAAACGGACTCCTGCCATACACCTAATGCTCTCATCATAAGCTCCAACTCCTAAAGACCACGTATTGTGTAGAAAAATAGATGGACCTACATTTGTGGAGAAAAAAAATAAACTACTGCTCTTCGCTAAAGCAAGAACTATAAAAACTTTGAGCTGGAGCACGGAGCGCAAACAACGGGGTACGAAAAACGCAGCAAACGAATGCAAGAAATTAATAATCAGAGAACTAAAAAGTTATTAATCAGTAGTTCAACATGGCAGAGCGCGTTGAAATTCATATCAAAACTCACTTATTACCACATATAATACTAGAGAAGGAATCAGCCCAAGACATAAACACTAATGACAAAACGAAGGACTCCGACACGGTGTGCGCTAAGACAACTGACACAACTGGTTATCCTCTCTAACACAGTTATTTGCGCCAGAGGCATTCACTAACACACAAAAGATAAAGAGGACTTAAACATAAGCTGTAACCTCTTCGCGCCGCTGTGTCAAACCGAACTCTTCGCCGCTGCGTTTCCGCCATGCCTGTCAGACGACTGCGACCTTTCACCCGCGCTTTCACTACGTCATAAGTCTACGGCAAGCAGAGAGAGAGAAACATTGTCATTGTCCCGAGAGCGCTCAGTGCAGCGGATACGTAAGTAAACGAATACAAGGAATTAAATTCCAATGAGAATCTAAAAGTTTATTGATTTGTTATTCTCGATAGTAGATGCTTACCGGGCGTTCAAACGGTGCAGCTGGGGATGCGTAAAGAATTAAACTGCGTGTTCTTCAGAGACCGGTGACATTCTCTAGTACTCCTACTTGTATCGCCCGTAAATCAACAGACTACTCTGTATTTTTAAGATTTCACAATCGGTTTTATTCAAGATCGATGCATTGTTTTCGCTAATTTTAGTCATGATCAGAAAGAAAATAATTTATTATGCTATATGTGTGCATGGCGTGTTCGGCTTTTTTTAATAATCTTTCCTTTAATGTTTGTTAATATTGGAATAATGTTTGACAATCACAGGTAACGTGTTAAACAACCTGGGTGACCTACAGACCTTTTTAATTAAGGCCTTTGGTAAGCTGATTAGCTCAGGATCTTCTCTCCGTCATTGAAATGACGTTTGGATTCTTCTCCAAGGGTCTGGGTAATCCAAGGAGGACACTAGGCGATAAATACCCCGAAATGACATAGCACTGCCATACGACACACTTTGGCCCCAGCTCACGGTTCTGGGCCTTCTCCGTTTGTTTAAAAAGTGGGCCGAATATGTTTTACTTATATTTCTGAAATATTTTGATAATTAAATTGATGTCAAGATAAGGTGGTCATATTAAATTTTTTTGTAATTAATTTTTTAAAACTATACATCAAAACGGGATTTCCAAAAAAAAAAAAAAAAGACCTTTACGTATGTACACCAAGGGCAATATACACCCACAGAGCAGATAATTAGGAACACTATACCAATGGCCCTGCAAAGAAGTCCTCTAAATTGCAGGGAAAACTTAGGGATTGGTGGCAGGATTGGCACTCCCATTCCAGTGTGGTGCTGAGGTGTCACCCACTGCTTGGCCTGCACACGGGTCCCAGTCTGGGTGGTTTGTCATGTGGTGGGTCTGGCAATGCAGTGTATCAGCGCATACTCCCAACTTCCTGCTCCTCCTCTATGCCAATGCTGTGAATTGCCATCTTTTGCTCTCAATGGAGCCTCAGTTTTTCATGACGTGGATTTCACAAGATTCCTTTGAAATTCTGGTCCATGTTGACATGATTGCATAACGCAGTGTCTTGCAGATTTGTCAGCTGCATATTCATGCTCCGAATCTCCCTATTTTTCACATCCCAAAGGAGTTCTATTGGGTTCAGACCCAGTGACTGGCAAGGCCACTGAAAAACACTGAACACATGACAACCAGCTTGAGACGAGCTTTGCTTTGTGACCTGGTGTATTATCATACTGGAGGTAACAATTAGAAGATGGATAAATTGTGACCATGAATGATGCACAGGGACAGCAGCAATACACAAATAGGCCATGGCATTCAAGCGATTATTGATTGGTATTAATAGGCCAGTATTCTGCCAATAAGATGTTTCCCACACCTTTACACCACCACCAGTCTTAACTGTTGTCACAAGGCAGGTTGGGTCCATGGATTCATGCTGTTGATGCCAAATTCTCACTCTACCATCTGTTAACCTCATTAAAAATGGAGATTCATCAGACCGGGCTACGTTTTTACACTTTTCAGCTGTCCCAGTTTTGGCGAGCCTGTGCCAACTGCAGCCTCAGCTTTCTGTACTTGGCTGACAGGAGTGGAACCTGCCTATCTGAGTCAAGGTTTAACATGTTAGGTAGTCTCAGATGACCTTTCTGCTTACCACAGTTGTAAAGAGTGGGCACCTGAGATACCATATAGCCTTTCTGTCAACATGAAACAACCTGGCCATTCTCCTCTGACCTCTCCCACCAACAAGGCAATTCCATTCACAAAACTGCTGCCTACTGGATGTCTTCTGTTTTTTTATCATTCTGAGTAAAATTTAGATAGTGTGATGTATGAAAATCCCAGTAGACCAGCAGTTACAGAAACACTAAAACTAGTCCATCTGGCACCAACAATCATGCCACTGTCAAAATCACTGAGATCAAACTGTTTTCCCCAACCTGGTGTTTGATGTGAACATTAACTGAAACCGCTGACCTGTATCTGAAGATTGTGCTTCTGCCGCTGCTGCTAAATGATTGGCTGAATAGAGAATTACATGAATAAGCAGGTGTACAGGTGTCAAAAAACAATTTCCTCAGTGAGTGTATCTTACCATATTAATTGTTACAATAATCATTCATTTAATGGATGCAAATATTAGTGGGTCATAGAAAGCCTGTGCAGCACAGAGACAAACCCTGAATGGGACAGTCATCCTTCAAAAGCCCACTGTTATACTGGGTCAGTCTATCCTTGCATCTGTTATGGAGCTCAGTTCATTCAGTTTAGAGGGGCATGGGTAAAATGTCCATCACAGAGCGCACTCCTGCATGCATCCACATTCCCTACTGGGCAACTAATTTTGAATTACATATTAATCTAACATGCTGTCGTTCGGTATATTGGAGACACATGAGATACTGTAGCTGTGGAAAGCCCAAGCACACATGGAGGCATTGTGCAGACTCCTCGCAGGCATTTACCAAGCCAGCAAGTGAATGTGGCTCCCTGGAATTACGAGACAGGAGTGTGCTCTATCATAAAGTACAATTAAAGATGAATTCCTGTACATTCAATGCTACATAAAATGAAAAAGCCCAGCACAATAAAAGATGAGTACAGAATCTTCCTTACTATGGTATTTTGAGTGATTGGTTTAATGGTGAGATAAACATGGAAGATAAAGCTGTTCCACTGAATCTAAAACAAAGTAGTAGAGCCTCTCTAGCATTAAAGGGAAACTATTTGTGAAGCTGTATGTTGTTTGACATTGCACTAATGAAGACTACACATTAAACAACATTGAAAAGGACTGAGATGAAAATAATCCTGTGGATGTGCACAGTTTCATTGGACAGAGAGGTAGAAGAGTACAGTCTAACTATAGGACTGTGTGGTGAAGACAACTGGATGTGGCTGTGGATGAGGTTATACATACGTATTGAGGAACGAGCCCCGGCCACAGACAGGCAGACATGTTATTATGCACCACCACACGTTTATTTGCAATATTTATAGTCTTATTAAAGTGCACCACAAACCCCACAAGTCCCCAAAATCCAGGCCTCTCACACACTCTGCCTTTTCTCCTTCTTCGGGCCGCCTCCACTCTCGCTTCTCCTGCTTCGTCCTCTCCTCACCCGACTCCAGCCTCGAATGAAGGGAGGCGGCCCCTTTTATTCACAGCCGGATGTGCTCCAAGTGCTTCCCGGCAATCTCTCACCGACACGCCCCAGTGTGGCGGAAGTGCCGGCTGTACTCCCGGAAACACTCCGGGTGTCCCTGCTTCTCTTCCCCCCAGCACTTCCTGGTGTGGCGGAAGTGCTGAGGTCCAGGGCTCCCAAGGCATTGGGGCGCCCCCTGGCGGTGACCACGGGCCCCTACTGGGTTGGGCTTCCAAGCCCTCTACCCGTGGCCCCCAACACAACAAGGGTGGTCGCCCCCTCGTGGTCTAGAGGAGGCGCAAGCCCTCCTCTGGTCCTCCTGTGTGTCCCGGCTGGGTAGCACCCCCAGCCGTCCGCCACAGTATATAAACCCTACACACATATTTTTAGGAAGTCACTGCGCATTGGGGAAATTCAGAAGAACTGAAAAATGGCAAAAATAAAAAGTGTGACTGGGAAGGTCTAAGAAACTATGGGCCAGTAAGCTTAACGTGCATCGCAGGAAAATTAACAGAAGGAATTATTAAGGGAGAGATTGAAAAAGACATGGCAAGAAGAGGCAGCATGGGGTCAGAAGAGGGAGGCAGGAAGCAAAAATATTAGATATGAATACACAATGGGAGGTCTGAAAATTAAAAGTACAGTTTATGAGAAGGAAAAACGACACTAAAAAATGATGGATCAAAATCTTACCATTCAAATTGATTTTTTTAAAACATGCATTCAGTAAAGTAAAACAATAAAAGTAGATTTTTAGACAGGAAAATATATTTTGATTTGGTTGACTGGAGATCCTAAATTGATAGCGTATCAAGTCAGTGCTCCTTTGATCAACTGGCACCATGTCCAGGGCTTATTCTGACCGTGAACTCAATGCTGCTTTGCTGTTGAATTAAACAGGTCCCATAAAATGGATAAAAACAAAGAGCCAATGCATTTTATAGTAGAAATTCTTTTAAATTGTAAACATAGCATTTTAAAGTCATATAAATTTAACTTACTTCTGAAGATTCCAGCTATCAAAAAATAACTTAATACTAGGAAACCTATTGTTTTCCATTTCATAGCTTTATAATACAAGGTTCTCCTTTTTTATATTTTTTTGCAGTGCTGCAGATGTGATGTCGGAAGAGTTCCCTTCAGGAAGACGAATAAATGGCTTTAGATCAGCTTACGGAGATGATACAGAGATGTGTATGTCCTTTCTTCATTTGTATTATATTTATTATGGGTGGCATCCATTGTTAATATGAACTAATTTTTCTTATTGTAAAGGTGAAGGGAGCTGGAGCAGTTTCTGCTTTTGCACATGGAGGTTCTACACACGGCACATGTCTGTCCAAGACCTTAACAGTTAATGTTTGCTTTAGTATTCAAATTTGCAGTGGTATACAGTACAGGCCAAAAGTTTGGACACACCTCCTCATTCAATGTGTTTTCCTTATTTTCATGACCATTTACAGCACTCCATCACTCTCCTTCTTGATCAAATAGCCCTTACACAGCCTGGAGGTGTGTTTGGGGTCATTGTCCTGTTGAAAAATAAATGATCGTCCAACTAACCTGACTTCTGCACAACACAACTGCTGGTCCCAACCCCATTGATAAAGAAAGAAATTCCACTAAATAACCCTGATAAGGCACACCTGTGAAGTGAAAACCATTTCAGGTGACTACCTGTTGAAGCTCATCGAGAGAATGCCAAGAGTGTGCAAAGCAGTAATCGGAGCAAAGGGTGGCTATTTTGAAGAAACTAGAATATAAAACATGTTTTCAGTTATTTCACCTTTTTTTGTTAAGTACATAACTCCACATGTGTTCATTCATAGTTTTGATGCCTTCAGTCATGAAAATAAAGAAAACACATTGAATGAGGAGGTGTGTTCAAACTTTTGGCCTGTACTGTACATGCTGATCAGTCAGTCAGGCTTTGCTGTTTTAAGCAGAACCTTTCATTTTTCTTTAAAGGATAAAGTTAGTGTGTTTCAAGTTGAAGTTATTTCTTCACAACCATTGTATATGTTATTTT
This sequence comes from Polypterus bichir lapradei, assembly GCA_026402145.1. Taxonomy (NCBI): domain Eukaryota; kingdom Metazoa; phylum Chordata; class Cladistia; order Polypteriformes; family Polypteridae; genus Polypterus; species Polypterus bichir. The sequence goes on from JANRMT010062856.1 coordinate 90,776,801, forward strand.
GACACATAAAATTGTTTTAAAGTGAAGCATTTTTTAATAAAATTTAAAAATACCTGTTCTTGCAGCATACAGTGGGGCTAAAGAGTACAAGAGGTGAACAATAAAGCCTTAAATGTGTCTACCTTGAAGCAGCAAAGGTTTTGATTCAAGAAAACATGCCCTTCGTGTTTATGAGGCATCCTTGTGATAACAAAAAGAAACAATAATTATTTTATCACAGACTGGCTGAAATACCTGGCATTGCCCAGGAGGCAAATAAAGTGTTTTTTTTAATTGGTTGAGAAAAATATAATAAAAAAAAAACACAACTTAAAAAATTAAAATAAATTAACAGAAAATGAAGACTCACTAATGTGCTTGTCTTGTATCATCCAGTTGATGCTTAGAACTGGCCAACTCTATTTAATTTCAAAAGTGGTCCTCAAACATAAAGAATGCTGGCAGTCACCTCCAGTTCGCCCTCTGGTGGTCGTTCTGAGTGTCAACTCGATGATAACATTCATACAAGACCGCAAGATCACCCAAACCCTACCCAGAAGCGGGTGAGTTAGGGTTGATTTCACCCTACAGTACTTTTAGTCGACCAATGAGAAACATGTGGACTAAGTTTCATGAAAATCACTCCAGCTGTTCGGAAGTCATGCTGGAACATACACACATACATACACACATACATTGACTTTTATATTTATATATATATAAATTTTTTTCTTAATGTAAGAATGCATTTGCTGATCACTTGTCGGCCCACAGTTGCTGTTGTGGGTGGCATTATGGCAACACCAACGAGCCCCCAGTGCCAAGCTGTACTTCTATTTTTGCCTCTGTAGTTCCGTTTCTGCTGCAGTTATGTTCTTCCATGGCTTGTACCAACAGACAGATGCACACTCCAATAATATAAAAGTGAATGGACACTGCAAAAATATGTTTGTGTTCGTCCTGTGATGGACAGGTGCCCTGGTGTTGTTCCTGCCTTGTACCTGATGCTTTCTGGTGTAGGCTCCAGCTGCCCCACAACACTACCCTGGATAAGGAGGTTAGGAAGATGAATGGATTATTATCATCATTATTATTATTGTTCCTATAATATACAACAATATTAAACTCATCCCTTGACACTGGCTTTGTGCCGCTCACTTTTAAAACCGCTTCTGTAACCCCAATGTTAAAAAAGTCTGTTCTTGATGCTGACAATCTTAACAATTTCCGGCCTTTTTTCCATTTACCTTTCCTGTCAAACGCTGTTGAGCGTGTTGTAGCCTCCCAGCTCACCAATTACTTAACCACTAATAACTTGATGGAACCCTTTCAGTCTGGTTTCAGGGCACAGCACAGCTGTGAAACTGCTCTGCTACAGGTAACCAATGATTTGCTTATGGCAGTAGACTCTGGACAAACCAGCATATTAATTCTATTAGACCTCAGTGTAGCATTTGACACTGTCAGACGTGACATTCTACTGTCCAGAATGGAAAACATGCTGGGTATCTCTGGCACTGCCCTGCAGTGGTTCAAGTCCTATCTGATTGATGGGCAAGAGTTTGTTAGTCTTGGCAACAGCAGATCCAGCGTGGCGCCAGTCACACAAGGAGTTCCTCAGGGCTCTGTCCCAGGCCCTCTTCTCTTCTGTATTTATATGCTTCCCCTTGTCCATATTATTTGTAGCTATGGACTGGGCTGTCATTTTTATGCAGATGATACTCATCTCTACTTCAATGTTAAAATTGGAACTTAATCAGTGCTCTATCAGTTCACAACTAGCCTCAGTGAAATTAATACCTGGATGGAGCAGAACTCTTTAAAATTAAATTGCAACAAAACTGAACTCCTGCAAATTGGGACTAAAATAAAACGTAATAAAATGAGCTCCTTCCCAGTCCATCTTGGAGGTGATCTCATCAGACCTGCCTCTACTGCGAAGAATCTTGGTGTCATTTTTGATTCCTACTCCTCCTCTTATTCCGCTCACATAAATCACATTAAGAAACTTTCTTACTTTCACCTCCGTAACATATTCCGTGTTCGCTCCTTCCTCTCCTTTTCTAATGCTGAGAAACTTGCCCATGCTTTTATCACATCCCGCATTGATTATTGTAACTCGCTGCTGGCAGGTGCCCCTTCTAATCTTATATCACAGCTCCAGCTTATTCAAAACTCAGCTGCAGCAACCACATCACACCCATTCTGCTCCGTCTTCACTGGCTCCCTTTGTCTTGCAGAATCGAATATAAAATCCTACTAATAACCTACAAAGCCTTAAATAACCTTGCGCCAAACTACATCAGTGACCTTCTCCATCACTATGTGCCTGCCCACCCACTAAGGTCCTCCGATTCTGGCAATCTTGTTGTACCCCACACTAATCTACACTCCATGGGTGACAGGGCCTTCAGCTGTATAGCGCCCAGACTCTGGAATGACCTACCGAAATTAATTAGATCAGCTGACTCCATGAATCCTTTTAAAAAACAACTCAAAACTCATCTGTTCAGGAAGGCTTTTAGCTCTACTTGACTTTATTACCCTTCTTTCAGTTTACCTCTCTGTCAAGAAGCTCATGTAACCTGTGTGTGTGTGTGCTAGACCATCAATTATGTTGTCTGTTAGGCTTTCTCTGAATTTACTGTCTTAATCTTCATTATTTATTTATCTGGTTTAGTACAATGCTATGTACTGTATACCCTGCCGTTCTTTCTTATATTCTGTAAGTGCCTTGAGCAAGGGAAAGGCGCTATATAAATAAAATGTATTATTATTATTAATAGAGAAAAACATATGTAGAGATAAATCTTCTCTTAGTATTTGTCCCACATTGATGCAGGGTCCACTTTTCAGCACAGTGTTTTACAGTTGTTCTGATCCAGAACATCTTTCTTTTCTTCCTTTAACTGATAGAACCAGCAATTTTGGGGTGCCTACAAGACCACTTTCCCTGTGTACTGAGGTGCAAGGCTGTCTTTGCCACCATCTGCTTGTTCCTGTGGATCAAAGTGGCTGTAGGTGTGCTGTTCTATTTGAAAAGAATAGCAGATGGTAAAGATCAATGACAGCCATTAATAACACAGTAATCCCTCCTCGATCGCGGGGGTTGCGTTCCAGACCCCCCCGCGATAGGTGAAAATCCGCGAAGTAGAAACCATATGTTTGTATGGTTATTTTTATATATTTTAAGCCCTTATAAACTCTCCCACACTGTTTATAAATATTCCCCGCAGAGTTATACAGCATAATCCCTTTGTATTCTCTTAGATATTAGGTAAGATTCATTGAAATTATGTATATAAACACACTGTTTATATACAGTAAAACCTAAATATTATTTTAAAGATATTGAGTGTCTCCGATATCACATATGTTACAGCCATTACGATAGACAGGCCACCAGCAATAAATACGTACAATGCAAGAAAAATAGTATACAGTAAATGTGTGTACAGTGACACTAAACGTACGTACATGTACTAAGCACTGTAAGAAGAAAATTAATTATGGTTACTCACCAACAATGACACGATGACTTGTCCGATAACAATGAGTTTAATTTTACTGCACAACAAAGGAGAGCGTTACAGCCCTTGTAAAGGAGCCACTTCAAGCGATTGTGTAGCACTGCCGTTGTTCTTCTTCTGGCAGTCTTCAATCCAAATCCCTAAAGCAGATTCCATCCAGACTACTGCCTTATTACATCCACTTACAACTCGTTTTGCACCCAGGTTAAAAGGACACTGCGGCTGTAGATCTTATATTTCTTTGCTACTTTTAAAATAAAAAGAATCGTAGCCTTCAACAAATCCAAAACGTTTACCTTTTCGGCAATCGTTAACATCTTTTTCTTGCGCTTGGGCACGGCCCCTGAAGCAGTAGCAGATTGTTTTGGAGCCATAATGCAGGGCTTGACTATGCACAAAGATAAACACTAAAGAGCACAACTCTTTACACAGCGAAACACGTTGATGCTGAATGAGCGAGACGAGACTTCCTGGTTAACACTGCATTCAGCACGCAGGAACTCAACTGCGTGCTCTGATTGGTTAGCTTCTCAGTCAGGAGAACTTAACTGCGTGCTCTGATTGGTTAGCTTCTCAGCCATCTGCCAATAGCGTCCCTTGTATGAAATCAACTGGGCAAACCAACTGAGGAAGCATGTACAGGAAGTAAAAAGACACATTGTCCGCAGAACCCGCGAAGCAGCGAAAAATCTGCGTTATATATTTAGTTATGCTTTCATATAAAATCCGCGATAGAGTGAAGCCGCGAAAGTTGAAGCACGATATAGCGAGGGATTACTGTAATTGTATTATCGGGCAGAAAGATGGTGCAGTGGTAATGCTGCTTTCTTGCAGTGAAGAAGATTGGCATTCGTGTGGGCATGGATATTGCATGTTCTTCCAAGGTGCTCCGGTTTCCTCCCACAATCCAAACACATACAGTTTAGGGGGACTGGTGTTGCTAAAGTGGCCCACGTGTGTCTGTGTGTCTATATCACAATGGACTGGTGCCCTGTTCAGGGATTGTTCCTCCCTTACGTCTGATGCTTGATGGGAAAGGCTCTTGCTGCCCTGTGACCCTGCTGTGGATAAGTGACTTAGGAAGATGGATGGATGGGTTAATGTCTGTCTGTTCAGTTCTTGTTACTTTTTGTGAATTTCCCCTTGGGATTAATAAAGTATCTATGTATCTATCTATCTATCTAATTACATGCCAAGTGCCTGCTCAACATTCTCACTCACTGGAGCACACGTGTATTATCAATCTTTACGACATAAAGAAATAAGCTCCTGTATAGTGAATGAATCTAAGCAATCGTGACTGCGACCTTTTCAGTTATTATTGTCTAGTTGTCTACAGAACAAACACATCGGTTCACATCTGGGCATCAACATTAAATAGTGCCAAAAGTGGAGTTTGGCAAAAGCTTTCCGAGGTGAATTCACACCTCTGGGAGCAAAGTCCTCCTTCCTGTGTCACAGGCCGCGGTGAAGACAGTGGCTGAAATGGTGCCACCAAGGAAGATGAATGGGGTGTCTGGCGATGTGACAAGCACAGCCGGTTTCCTTTTAAAATGGCTGAATCTCACAACAATGGTTTCCTTTTTTTACCTTTTTAATACAACATGAATACAATGTTTTGCAAAATGTGTGTAATGTCTAGACACAGATTAATACTTCATGACATTTGTGGCTTGAGAAGTGGACATTTTCGGTAAGTTGTAGGGCTTTTTCCATTCTCCTATGCACTTGTGTACCCTTTATCTCTATGGAAAGCTGCAAGAATAGACAAGCTAGTTTAAACATTTAGAACGCAATTTCAAGTGTCAAATTAATGTATACTAGGATTGTGAAGAGATAACTTTGACTTGAAAAATACCAAACGTATCATTTAACAGCATACTGTATTATTGTGTACGAAGCACTTTCTGGGCATCAACCAGTCCAAGACGTCGAGCTGAGCTGGGTGGAAGGGTGGCAACGCGTCTGGGAGTGGTGGATTTATTGATTAGTGTATTGTTTAATGAGTATTGTGGAGAGGAGGGTGCTTTGTGCATTGAATGTTAATAAAAAGTCAAATTATTTATTGGACTTTTACCTGGTGTCTGGCGTATAGTCAAGGGAGCGATAGCGCCCCCCCAATCTGTCACAATGTATAAACTACATTTTTAAAAAGATACACAATGTTAAAATAATCTGTACTACTCATCCAAGACTGACTGAAATGTAATTAATGAACACAGACCTAAGCATATTCAGTGTTAATGTTTGGAGTGCGCCATCTATTGGAATGTATTTTGCAATATATGTAGTAATAAAATGCATTGCATTTTTCATTCCAACAGATGGTGCATAACAAACATTAGCACTGCTTTTATGAATCCCATACTAAATGGCATATGACAGAGACATATTGATAAAGTTTTTTTCTGAATAATTATCTCTTTCTGTTTAATTGTTCTATATATGCATTTGCAGCAGGTAATTCCAGAGGATGGATTTAAAGTGGAAGATTATGAAATATTTCAGAAAGCAGGCAAAAACTGCCTGGAGGAAATGAAGACAGCAGAGATTTTAGACATAATAAAAGAGGAGAAAAATAAGGTAACATAAAATTATATTTCATTTATAAAAACTCAATTTTGAGTTCTTTACAATATATACAAAATGTACTAAAGATTGTGTGCATTTAAAATGCTGTCGGTACCATATTTATTAGTATCTTTTGAAGTGACATTTTAAACACAAATTTTATTCTGATTTAATCCACAACATACCACCAATACAGTTATTTTAATCTTTTCATTTTTAACATAATTTCTGGTGATTAATATACTGTACAATTAAACAGTTGCTTTCTTTTCATAAATTAGTCAATACTGCCCAGAGCTAAGTAGAGAGTACAAATGTTTATCTAATGAGTTGTGTTATAACTACTTTAAAACAAAGGAAAATCATAAAGGATCCTCAATAAAGAGTAAGCAATTTCAGGTTCTGATTCAGAATGACATTTAATATACATTAAGTAAAACATTTTCCCATAAATAACTGTGCATAGGTTGCAAATATAAAGAAAAAAATAGCATTTTAACTGTCCCTCATGTAATGGATGATTATGATGAAGTCCTTTTTTATATGTTGCATGTATTACATTTAAAGCCCCTAAAATCTGCATCTGGCCGAGTAACACTGTGCAAATTTAAAATATGAGTTTGATATTATAGAAGTCAAAGTTATTTTTCATTATTGTGTTTTAAAATGTACATTAAGTCTTATCTTTTTTGGCTGCTGTTTAAAGAAAATATAAACAAGGGTTCTGGATCTTACAAAGCGAGTCAATAAAATTAATAAAAGTACATTAGCTGTAGTAATTGGTTACTAATTACTACAGTAATTAGAAAGGACAGAGCCGACTATACTTCCTTAGAAGGTTGGCGTCCTTCAACATCTGCAATAAGATGCTGCAGATGTTCTGTCAGACGGTTGTGGCGAACGCCCTCTTCTACGCGGTGGTGTGCTGGGGAGGCAGCATAAAGAAGAGGGACGCCTCACGCCTGAACAAACTGGTGAGGAAGGCAGGCTCTATTGTAGGCACGGAGCTGGACAGTTTGACATCCGTGGCAGAGCGATGGGCGCTGAGCAGGCTCCTGTCAATCATGGAGAATCTCCTGCATCCATTGAACAGTGTCATCTCCAGACAGAGGAGCTGCTTCAGCGACAGACTGCTGTCACTGTCCTGCTCCACTGACAGACTGAGGAGGTCATTCCTCCCCAACACTATGCGACACTTCAGTTCCACCCAGGGGGGTAAACGTTAACATTATACAAAGTTACTGTCTGTTTTACCTGCATTTTTATCATTCTTTAATTTAATATTGTTTTTTATCAGTATGCTGCTGCTGGAGTATGTGAATTTCCCCCTGGGATTAATAAAGTATCCTATCTATCTATCTATCTATCTAAGAAACTGACTGGAATGAAATGCTGCGACCACTTTGGTCCTCCAGGACCTGAGTTTGTCACTCCTATTTTACACGATGGACTGTATATTGTATTAATGTGGTGCTAAAATTAGACTTTTGTGCTCTTTTTTTCCATTTTTTTAAACTGTACTGATTTGTTTTGAATCTCCCTTATTCCAGTATTTGCAAAATTTAACAGTAGTATAACCTTTAGTCTTAAAGCTTGGCAATTAACTGAAGTGACTGGTAGGCTCAGAATATTTGTGAATTGGTCTTCATTTCAGTTTTTCACTGTGCTTATGTTTCTTAGACATTCAGCAATTTCATTGCATATAGATATTTTTTGTAAATTTTTACACACTCTAATTCTGTCAACAACCCTTGTTTCTCCTTTTGTCAATATTTCTTGTTTCCTAGACTATAATTACAGTATTTATGTATTTTGCATTACTTTCCCCACCCATCACCATCAATTGCTCATCTGATTTTTCTGAGATGATGACTTTTTCATGTTTGTAATGTCATAAACTTGACAATGAGACACAAAAAGGTTTGGGGCAGCCATCTGCATATTGGTTTTCCTGGCTACAAAATTGGGCGAATAAATGTATTACAGATTAGAGTCCACAACAGAACTGATTTGAGATGGTCAAAATGGCGGCTTTAATGGCAAGTAGAGAAGGTGACGTCATCAATGGGGATAGAATCCCAGAAGTGATGTCATCAGGGCCAGGCAGAATTTCCTGTAACTGGTCTGCAGAGAAGTGAGATAAAGAGTCAGTGCACTCCATCACCCCCTGGTCTGGTGTGGAGTTACTCTCATTTAGGCCCTTTAGCTGCCTCCCATGTGCACGAGTGTAACTACCAATGCAATTTGACCACATTTTCTATTCGTGTTGCTTTTTGCTAATAACACTTTTTCCAGTTTCTTTATTAAAGTGGTCCAAGTTCTGTGCAGTGCCTGAATCTCCTCCTGGAGTAATAAACTTGTGTACCGTATGACAAATGCTGCCTATTATATTTTATCCATACTATACACTTCAGTATACTTTATTATGTGAAATTCTCCTGTCCTCCATCGTTTCATGTTTGAGTCATTTTTTCTTTTAAGGGTTTTCTCTTATTCTGGCTTTAGAGACCTCACTTCCACCATTACTGTTTTATTGTAGTAGGGTCCTAAGGTGACCCTGTTCTTGCTTTTAAACACATTACTACATAGACCTGAACAGAATGTCCAAAAATCCCAACTACAGCCCTCATATGTTTACACTTCCTTTTATATCTGTAATGTAACCTCTGGCAACACGATAGAATACCAGAACAGTCAGGAGAAAGGTTTATACTTTTATTCATGCTTAGATTAATTTAAGGTTTTTAATTTTTCTCAAAATATAAGAAGAGTTAAATGAATGTGATAATAGTACAACCTGGATAATAAGCAGTTAATTGTGCTAGGAATCTTGAGCATTCACTATGCATTTACAGGTCATCACAGTCAATCTTAGCAAAAACTGTAACCTAGACAGATTTCAGTTTGATACTTTTTAATATAGTGCCTGCAGATCCAAAATGGTGATTTTATCCCTCCAGGACACTCCACCCCTTGATAAGATGGACTAAAGGTGAACTGTGGGCCTTTCAAACCCCTGGCCCACTGAGTAGGTAGTATATTCCCATACCATTTCAGTCAACTCACCTGCCAGGTAGTAAATCTCTGAACAGGTTTGGATCGCCGCAGACACTTGAATAAACTTCTCAGAGTACCTGCCAAAAAAATAAATAAAATCTGATCAGGCCATTGAGTTTGTTCAATGAGATTCCACCAGATGCACTAGAAGTCTTTATAATTGCTGCTTCACACTGACTTTACAAGCATCCTGCACGTCCTTAGCTAGTCGGGTCATTTTAATAGAATTATGGTCAGCTTCCAGAATAAGAGACAGTAACCCCTGCTATGTTCTATTAAGCTGTAAATCTTATCTTTAAAGTTCTTCCAAACAATTGTGGTACTTTAGGTAGGGAACGCCTACAAACACCCATTCTAAAGTCAAACATTGTATTAATGAATAATAATCATTCTACCCCCCTGCCCAAGATACTTTAGCTCTGCAATCCACCCCGAAAACTGAAACAACATGTCCCTCCAACCAGTCTACAGTGATGAGGGTTGCTGTGCAAGCAGATTTATTCACTTCATATAGTTCAATCTTATTTAATTAGATTTGTCCTATTTACGGTGCCCCTATGTCTGAAGAATATATGGATGACTATCACATAAATCTAGGTCATTTCCCCTGCTCCAATCAGTAGAGAGGTCTGACTTCCACCAGTTCTAGCCAGAATATACTAGAACAACCTGTATGGGGTACCAAGTGTCTACTGGGTCACCATTAAAAACTGCAACCTACAGATGGTCTTCTGCTTCTGTTCCATCCTTAAACAGTGAAACTATTTCCGATTTAATCCACGATTGTATTCTTTTACCTTTCAGCATTCTCGCTTCCACCACACCACTCACTGAAAAGCTGGGATTGAATCATGACAATCATTTAGTTTTCACTGTTTTTTCCACTTCGATTTGGTTTATGTGCTTCTCTTTTTGTTTTCATGCTTCTCAATTTGTTTGTGCATGTATCCAGCAGGGGGTGCTAGCTCCCTTGTTGGAATGAGTAGATCAGATATATTTGTACAGAGCACAGTGACATATTTAACTTGTACACTTATTACAGAGCAGTTGTCATTTTGTTTGTGTGCTGCTTCATTTTCATTTGTTGTTTCTGATTTGTTTTTGCGTTTTCTCATTTGTTGTTGCGCATTCAATTTGTTTTTGTGCATTACATTTTTTTTTTGTGGTTTCTAATTTGGTTTTGTGTTTTCAATTTTTTGTGTGTTTTCTCATTTGTTTTCAGTTTATTTTTGATGTTTCTCATTTATTTTTGTGTTTCTAATTTGCTTTTGTATATTCAGTTTGATTTTACGTTTTCGCATTTATTTTTGCGCAATTTGTTTTTGTATTTTCAATTTGTTTTTACCTATTCTGATTTGGCTTTGCTTTTCCAATTTGTTTTTGCACATTGCACTTCAAGGCCACCATAAGTACGAGAGACTGCTTCTGGGGGCCATTGTAATTTCAGACATTGCGCGTTTGTGGCTGGCTACCAGCAGTTACCACAGTGCAAATCTGTGAACTGGTTTGTGGTGTAAGTCCATGGCAGTACAATTACCAAGCAGAAAATTCCCTGCCTCCTAGAGTTCAAATACATATTAGTACTTTTTCCTTGTAAATTATACCTTCCATCCCCTTGTTTTATATGGTACTAAATATATATATATATTTATATTTTATATATATAGATATATATAATAATAATAATTCTTTGCATTTATATAGCACTTTTCTCACTACTCAAAGCGCTCAAAAGCGCACAGTAATAGTATGACCCCGACGTGATTTGAACACGCAGCCTTCTGATCTGGAGTCAGACGCGCTACCGTTGTGCATATATATTATATATATATATATTTATATTAATAATTTATCTTATTAATAACCTTTAAATTTTTGGTGAAGAGTCTACTTAAACAGTTTGCTGTTTAACAGGTTTAATGCTGAAACTAAGATGCTGATATAAGATACTTCTGTATATGACACTGTTTCATTAGTGTTTACTATTATTATTTTAAGTCAAATATTGATAAAAACAGAATCTGCAAAATGGACATGACCTGGTTTGTTTTTTTGTAGGTTATTATAAAGTGCATGGGTTGGAATCTGCTGGGTCCACTTATAAAAATAGTTTTAAAGAAAGAAAAATCCAGCCTTCAGCACTGCCTGAGTATGCTGACACACATTTTAGAAGTAAGTAAATCTGTAAAGATTACCATATTAGTATTGCTATGCTATTTTTCAAATCTGTCATTCTTTATTTTTTTAAATAAGGCTATTAAACGTAATACAAATATTTTTCCATTGCCATCCTAACAGCATAACTTAAGTAAAACATTACGCAACCCCAACTAAACACAATGTTGGTGATGATGATTATATTGTATAGTATTACAGTAGTAATAATAATTTGAAATACTGAATTTTCCTCTGTCATTTGATAACTATTTGTATCAGGCGATGACAACATGTTACAACACTTTACAGAACGTATCATTCTGGAATGAGTTCTTCATTATGTTTCAGGTGTGCAGTCCAAAGGAGGTTCTGCTTGGTTTATTAGAGCAAATTGAAGATGCAGACATGGATATAATTGCAGAAACAATTGTTCTGCTTCTGCAGCCACTACAGACAGGTACATTGTGACCCTGGCTATGATGGTATAGTACAGATAAGTTACTGTTAGTTTTAAATGCAGATAATCCTTTCTTCCACTAAGGTGATCTGAAGAAGGCAAGTATGTTTCTTTAGTTGTTTACCTTCATAGTACTCTTCAAGTCAATGTTATGGAAAAATGGTAAAATACTGTGATTCTTTGTAATCGGCATGTCAGTTTCAGAATTTAATAATAATAATAATGCTGAAATAACTGTTCAGACATGATGCACACTGGAGGAACATTAACTTGGAATACTATGTAGGAAATGTTAATCAAACATTCCAAAATGAGTATTATTAACAAATGTATACAGACCTAAAGAGAGTAGATCTGAGATCAACTAAACAGAGATTACATTAAGACAGTACAGTATATAAGAGTAATAAACCTCATACAGTGAAATGAAACTCACCTGATAGGTCTACTGTTCTACAGTGTATGCCCTCAGCAGAACTTGCCAGCTTTTGCAGAGTCACACAGATGAAATATGTGCTTTCTGTAGCATGTGTAGTAGTGCATATTTTCCATGTACTTTTATAGTTATGACAATGGGCATTCTGCTCAAAAATTAATGTTTGATAAACAAACCACATAGTCATTGCCAACGCAGTGGGGCACAAACACAGCTGCTGACAGTCCTGCATGATTTTTCCTGGGGAACAATTATTTCTGCCCAATAACAGAAGTCCATGATACGTCCACGGGGTGTTTCGTCACATTCTGGTTAGCTTGAAAGTTCTCTGTGTGAAATACAACTGAACTGACTGGAGACTGAAACAAACAAATAATCTCAGAGTGTGAAAATGCCTTTAAACACCTTAGATAAATAGGAATTGAATAGCTACATTGGACCAAATGACCTGCTCTCATTAAAAGTTCTTAAGTTCTTTATTAAAAGAAACAGCTGTAGGTCACTTGCCACACTGCAGGTTGGCTTCTCGAAATTCACCCCTCATGCCACCATAAGTCTCCAGAATCTTCATAGTTCTCTTTTTAAATTGTTGTTTTATTTTAACATGACATTTGTGACAGTATTTCAGCAACATTTTGTTGCTGTTTTTCTAACAGGTGCCACCATTTTGTTTCTGTTTTTCATGGCAGCAGCCATTTTGTTTATCATTGTGATATCTGTGATTAGCCGTGTCGTCAGGTGTCACTGACATGTGTCATGTCATCAGAGACTTCCCATACAAGATGGTAGCATGTAGTTCCAGATATCCAAACTTATGGATTCACAAGTATATCAACGTCAATGTTAGCATTTATGAAGGACCTGCATTCCAGTCATTTTCATCAACATTTTGATTTTGGTTGCTGAAGCTTTTGTCCTTCCTTTTTGGCTTTAAAACTTTGCATAATTTTTACTATTCTTTGTCTTGCCCCTTTAACATACTGATTATCTCCTGATTAAATACTCTATAAAAATAAACATGTCCTTTGTGCAGCTGATTTCCTGATTTGTGAAGAGGAGTGTGCCAGATGACTTCAAACAATAATAAAAATCCATCTATTCCTCTCATTATTATTATACTTAAGAATCCAGTGCATTACATCATAGTTAGCAATACTTCTAACCATACAATATGACTATATGACATGTAAGATAACCAAAACTTAAAACAAAGAAACATTATGCAAAACAGCTGTTACATTAATATCAGATCTTTGAATATACTCAAACATTTAGAAAGTCTATAATCTACATTGCTTTACTTTTGTCAGCACTGTTTTAATTTTGCAGATTTTTCATTTTTTCATGTCATATTTATACACCACTTCCACAGAGAAGTCTGTTCATATTTTTACCTGAATACCTATGATTGTCACCAATGAAACTGACAATATTTTGTTTAATGAGGAAGATGTTTCCCTTTTCATACATTGAGTAGTCGTAAGAAGTCTCCCTTTCAGATGGAAACAGTGGGCTGGCGAGCTGCCTGTTCTGCTTGTCGCATGTCATTGTTTTAAGAGATGGGAGCACATGATGTGTGTCTGCCAAAAGCAATTCAACACCTGCTAGGTTAGATGTCTGTGGACTTGTTTTAAATGATGGCTCACTGCCTTGTCTCGCGTAGTGTTGTAAAAACAATATTTGTCCTTTATTTCCGGCCCCGGGCGTGGTTAAACCTCTTTCTCGCAGGACATATAACACTGCTCGCGTGGTGAAAGGGCGGCAGCTGTTGTTGCACTGCCCGTTGATCATTTTAAAGCCTGTATAGCCGCTGTCCTTTTTGCCACTTTGTGTCTCTGCTGCTCGTGTTGTGAAGAGGGGGGGTTAGGGTGGCTGAACGTACGCAAGGAGAAGTGGTCGGATCATCTGCTGTGAGCTGCGTGTTTTGCTTGTCGCTTGTCATTGTTTTAAGAGCTAGGAGCAAGTTAAAGTGTCTCTCGCGGGTAATCGTATATATAATTTTAAAAGCTTTTTTCTTTCTTTGGAATTGTTTCAATTTCATTATTTGCACTTTTACTTTAAAGCTTCATTAAAAACAATATTTGGAATTACCTTTTCTTCAAGATCACTTTGAATTTTGATTCCATTTTTGAAGACACATTGTGACAGCGCAACGTATAACTGCCTGTCAGTGAATATTGTTTCTGTTTCTCTAATAAATAATCCGACTTTTTCTAATGTTTGTCCCTGTGATTTGTTAATTGCTATAGCAAAAGCTATTCTCACGGGAAACTGTAAACATTTTAATACGAATGGCATATCACAATCTCCTTTGGTGTCTGTTATTCGTGGAATATATACATTACCTTTCTTGTCGCCTGTTAAAATTTGCATCGCATTTTTTCAATTACACCTGGTCCTGATGATTAATTTCCTTTTGTTTGGGCTAATTTGATCTTTACTATCTTTTTTTTGATACTGTAGCGACTGACGTAATAAAGTGTCACAAAAGTTTTACTTGAACAATCGCCGACTTCGTAACCCCAAACACAACTTTCTAGCACCTTCTCCAACCCCTCATCCCCCGGGTCTCGCCCCCCCCCAACTTACCGCATCAATCAATACCCCGCTATCAGTCTTCCGTGGTGTTCTCTGCCCTCCTTCAATCGGACCTAACAGTCACTTAAAACAAAAAAGGCTTCAACCTGGATAGGACGCTACAATACTTTCGAATTTTACCTTTACCTTTCTCTGCATGTGTATCGCGCCATCGTTTGTTTGAGCCTTTCGAATTCCACTGCTTTCATAATCTCTTATCTGCCTTTTTTCTCTCCAACGCTTTTGGGTCTTTTTTCTTCGCACTGCTCTTTCTGCTTCTTTCATTGATATTTCCTCTAGAACGCATTGTTTTTATACGCTTTATATGTGCTGAGAGCACAGGATCTGTGTGGCTATGTGCCTTTACACGACTGAGTGTTATCTGATATTGTTTACGTCTCGCGGGTCTTTTAAGTGTCTTCTGAGAACTTCCAAGAGGATCACGTCTTGTCGCCCTGCTTTTCCTTTCCAGGATTTTTTTTTATAATAGATAGATGATTTTATATGTATTAACTAGGGGGGGGCACAGTGGTAGCATGGCCGCCTTGTGGACCTAGTGTCCATGAGGAATTTACACATTTTCTCTGCGTCTACATGGGTCTTACTCAGGGAACTCCAGCTTTCCTCCTGCGTCTATAAAGACACATAGGTCACGTGTTCCACAGGCAGTACACATTCCCAAGCACAGCACAAAAAGTAACACAAAGCAAAACACTCTTTTTCTTTCTCCACAACTCCTCCCAGGCAACCTCGTCCTCCTCCTCCCGATTCCAGCTTCTTGAGTGGTGGTTGCTGGGTCCTTTTATAGTCCACATGGAAGTGTTCCAGGTGGTTGATCGGCGAGTTCCAGCTGCACTTCCGGGTGTGGCGAATATGCTGCCCATACGGGCTCAGGAGTCCCAGCTGCAGCACCCCCTGGCAGTGGCTGCGGGACCCAACAGGGCTGCACCCAACTCCAATTCCCATGGAACCCCGCGGGAAACTGGGCATGGCTGCTCCAACCCAAGGGGGTGGCCATTTAGCGTCCAGGGGGAGGTATTGCACCGTCCATGGCTGCTGCCCCTGAGCATATAACGAAGGGGCATCTTGGCCGGTCATGGACCCCAGTCGTACACCACACTGGTTAACCCATATTGGCCCTGTATGGATGTGACTATGAGTGACTGCATGAGTGGGTCCTGCGATGGATCCTGGGTCCTGTTCCCTGCCTTGCTCCCAATGTTCCTAGAATAGGCTCTGGACCCTCAACCCTGAACTGGACGAAGCAGGTTTGAGAATGTTATGTTACATATGAACTACACCAACTAAGAACAGCAACTGAGCAGCCGTCTAAATTCTCGTGCCTATGTGGCAAAATATTATGATCAGTAGTATCAGAAGGGGCACCTAAATATGAAAGCATAAATAACAGGGACTTTACCTGCACCTGCATTTGCAACACAATTTCTAGTAGTGACTGGTGTGAAAGCTATGTGGAAATTTCTCATCCATCTACTGTATTATCTAACCTGCTATATCCTAACTACAGGGTCACGGGGGTCTGCTGGAGTCAATATTTCTCATAAATGTTATACAGTGCATCCGGAAAGTATTCACAGCGCATCACTTTTTCCACATTTTGTTATGTTACAGCCTTATTCCAAAATGGATTAAATTCATTTTTTCCTCAGAATTCTACACACAACACCCCATAATGACAACATGAAAAAAGTTTACTTGAGGTTTTTGCAAATTTATTAAAAATAAAAAAACTGAGAAATCACGTGTACATAAGTATTCACAGCCTTTGCTCAATACTTTGTCAATGCACCTTTGACAGCAATTACAGCCTCAAGTCTTTTTGAATATGATGCCACAAGCTTGGCACACCTATCCTTGGCCAGTTTCACCCATTCCTCTTTGCAGCACCTCTCAAGCTCCATGAGGTTGGATGGGAAGCGTCGGTGCACAGCCATTTTAAGATCTCTCCAGAGATGTTCAGTCGGATTCAAGTCTGGGCTCTGGCTGGGCCACTCAAGGACATTTACAGAGTTGTCCTGAAGCCACTCCTTTGATATCTTGGCTGTGTGCTTAGGGTCATTGTCCTGCTGAAAGATGAACCGTCGCCCCAGTCTGAGGTCAAGAGCGCTCTGGAGCAGGTTTTCATCCAGGATGTCTCTGTACATTGCTGCAGTCATCTTTCCCTTTATCCTGACTAGTCTCCCAGTTCCTGTCGCTGAAAAACATCCCCACAGCATGATGTTGCCACCACCATGCTTCACTGTAGAGATGATATTGGCCTGGTGATGAGTGGTGCCTGGTTTCCTCCAAACTTGATGCCTGGCATTCACACCAAAGAGTTCAATCTTTCTCTCATCAGACCAGAGAATTTTGCTTCTCATGGTCTAAGAGTCCTTCAGGTGCCTTTTGGCAATCTCCAGGCGGGTTGCCATGTGTCTTTTTACTAAGGAGTGGCTTCCGTCTGGCCACTCTACCATACAGGCCTGATTGGTGGATTGCTGCAGAGATAGTTGTTCTTCTGGAAGGTTCTTCTCTCTCCACAGAGGACCTCTGGAGCTCTGACAGAGTGACCATCGGGTTCTTGTTCACCTCCCTGACTAAGGCCCTTCTCCCCCAATCGTTCAGTTTGGATGGCCAGCCAGCTCTAGGAAGAGTCCTGGTGGTACTGAACTTCTTCCACTTACAGATGATGGAGGCCACTGTGCTCATTGGGACCTTCAAAGCAGCAGAAATTTTTCTGTAACCTTCCCCAGATTTGTGCCTCAAGACAATCCTGTCTCGGAGGTCTACAGACAATTCCTTTGACTTCATGCTTGGTTTGTGCTCTGACATGAACTGTCAACTGTGGGACCTTATATAGACAGGTGTGTGCCTTTCCAAATCATGTCCAATCAACTGAATTTACCACAGGTGGACTCCAATTAAGCTGCAGAAACATCTCAAGGATGATCAGGAGAAACAGGATGCACCTGAGCTCAATTTTGAGCTTCATGGCAAAGGTTGTGAATACTTATGTACATGTGCTTTCTCAAATTTTTTGTTTTTAATAAATTTGCAAAAACATCAATTAAACTTTTTTAACGTTGTCATTATGAGGTGTTTTGTGTAGAATTCCAAGGAAAAAAATGAATTTAATCCATTTTGGAATAAGGCTGTAACATAACAAAATGTGGAAAAAGTGATGCGCTGTGAATACTTTCCGGATGCACCGTATTTCTTTACATTTGAGTTGCACAGTTACAATTTTTTGAAATTCATAAGAATATTTAATTTCTAATTTGATTTCTTTAATAGAAGTCTAACAATAAGTACTTCAAAGAAATTTTGGACTATGGCATTTAATAATGGATTATTAATTTTGTCCAGTTTTATTATTCTTTTTTTTATTTATTTGGTTTGCTTTGTAACTACTACAACTGAATCTTTCAACAGAGAAAGGGGAACTAGATTTAAAAGACGGGCAGTTGGTTTAACTGTGAAAATGAAGTATAAAATCTCTGGTTCTAGGCACAGTCAAATTTTCTAAAGTAGTAACAGCAGAGGAAGATGTGATGTGACGCAGTGTACTAGTTCAGCTGATGGTGTGGAGTATTGGTTAAGGCTTTGGACTTCCAACCCTAAGGCTGTTGATTCAAATCCCACCAGTGACACCAGTTTCCAATTGGAAAAACAAAAAATAAATGCAAGCAATTGTATCTCAAATGTTGTAAGTCATCTTGGATAAAGGCACCAGACAAATAAGTAAAATAAATGTGTAATTCTTTATTATCTAGTTATTTGGAAAAGAAATGAAAAACTAATTGCTACTAACTTTAAGCAAAATTTGGTTAGATATTTCAATGTTTTTTACTTGTCAGGTCAGCTATGGTTATTAATGTTGTAATATGTTAATCTAGAATAGAAATTAGCAATATTTACAATGTACCATAGAGAGTGCTTTCTTATAAACTTAAATAAAAAAGTTATCTATCTATACACTCCATCTATCTACTGTAGCTGGCTGCATTATCTTGGTTAGGATCCTGTGGATTTCTTTTAACTATTGTGTATTATTTTTCTTGCATAGTTCTTTTAAAATTGGGAAAGAAGAAGCCTCCATCAGTGGGCATGTCTCTATCTACAATTTTAAATCAGATTTCTCAGCTTCCAGTACCTTATACACAAGAACAAGAAGAAGATGATGCTCATGGCCTTTGCCAGTGCTGTGTAGCACTACTAACATTTACCAAGCCATTTGTGGAAGAAGTTCAACAAAGTTATACAAATAAAATGGTGGGTGATATGGAAGAACTGAGAAACGAACTGCTAAAATTGTAAGTATCAGTCTAAAGGAAGTACTCACCCATATTTAATTATTAACTTTTAAACTTGTGGATTTCAGCAGTGCAGTCGTGAGTAGTGAGCCTTGTGTGTCGTAGGCTGAACTGCTATGTACTTAATAGATTTTGCTGTGGATAGAACAATATCTTGTTTAGGTGTGACTTTAACAAAATAAATGTTTTTAGAATTCTTACTTCTCTGATTTATTAAGAAAGAATAATATATCCTACAGAGAACGTTTTAAACCTTTTTGGAATATTAACTTGTCTGTATACATCTTAATAATAGTAGCTAAAGGGTCCACAAGCAGACAGCAGCCTTATCCTTAGCTATGCACTATAACATTGGCTTTTTTGTAGGTTGGTCTACAGGTATCCTGATTCATGCTCTAGTTTAAACATGTAGTATAAAATATATACAAATTCAAATTAACTGTCAAGAAAGATATTTGCTCACAGACAAAGAAGCAGCTACATGGATAAAATGTATGGGCAGAAGTTTCTGTGTTATCAAGCAGCCACCTTAATGTTTATTTGCTGTCGCTTTTATTTAATTTGTGTTATAATTTAACTTGTTTATGGTTTGCTCGAAGCCTTTGTAAAATAATGGAATAGTAAAATATATTTTGCACTCTGAGGTCACCACAGATTTAATCAGCCTTGTGTGAAACTAACTGCATTTTGCATATCCAGATCTTCATGCATTTACACATTTTTGACACTAGGGGGGGCACTATAACCGTATGATGACTTGTCATTTTTTTCAGGGCCTTGTTTCAGAAGACATTTAGTAATTCCTAAATCCCTATTTTAAACTATGTAACTGCTGCTGTTCTGAAGAAAAATAAAAATGTGAAATGTTGTTCCACATTAACAATAATAATTAGGTAGTGGAAATGGAATTTAACCTGCAGAGACTTTCCTATATATTCGTTTTGAAACAATTCTCATTTTCTATAATCAAAATAGATTAATTGTTCAGAGTCAGAAATTATATGGAGCTTTGCATCAGACTAATAGAACAAAGCATAATTATTTTAAATTGTTTCTGAGTAAAGCAACTTGATTCTTGGCCTGCTCTCGGTGCTGCTCAGGCTCCCGAAACCCTGAACTGAGCCAAACAGATTTGAAAATGTATTGATGGATGTCAGCTATGCCAGGCATTAGATTGAGAACTCAAATGAGATTATTGTAATTAATAAGAAATACTTAAATAGATGTAATTCTTCTATATAAGGTCTAGTCAGTCATTCTCATGAAATGAGAGGCCTTTGAATTGTTCAGCTATTTGGTTGTAGTTTTGTAATCATATCTGATTGTTTCTTGCAGTTGCATAAAGTGCTTAAGCAATCCTTTACTTCATGTACAGCTGGAAAAGGTACCTGAAGTTGCTGACGAACTGCCCATGAGACGCTTTGCAACTGAGATTGTAGTAAGCAGCTATGTATTTTTTTCAGGAGAATTTTTATAATTAAAAAAATATTTGTTTGACACCCCATCCAGTGCTGGTTCCAGACTTGTGAGTGTTGTCACCAGGATAGCATTTTGAATTGATTTAAGTGAATTAACTGATAGTATAATAATTTGAATTAACTAAATAGATGGAATTGACATAATCTGTCATATGTGATTCTTTGGTTTACACTTACAGTTTATCATATGGGTGCTATAAAGTCATATCTTAGTATTTTTAAATATTTTACAAATTAAAGACACTGCTTTTTATTTATTGCAAATGTCTTTTACTATACTTTAATATCTGAATTTACATTTAAATTAGGAGATTCTATGTTGCACTGGGGAGTCTTTGTCAGCTTTAGTTTTTCATCGCCTTTTAAGCAAAAAGGAGGAACCCGGCTTTCTTGAAGAAGATGCAAAATATTCCAAGGATTCTCTAGCCTGCCTTTCATATCTTATATTTGTTCAACACTTGGGAATGAATAAATTTCCTTTAGTATATAGGTGAGGCAATTTTTATTTTCACTAAAATAATAAGCTCATCCAATGAGCAAATTAGGTTTGAAATTATTTGTGGTTTAAAAAAGTAAAAAAATGCAAAAGTCAGCTACTGATAAAACATATTCTTCCTCAGTTTGTGCAAACTGCCGTCACTCAACTCAGAGGTGTACTTTCAGCATGATCTTGACTGGCTCTTGTGGGTACCTGGATAAGGTCCTGCGCCACAGCCTCCTATTCCACCCACTAGCCGCCATGACCCCAACTTGGAAATAGTGGATCTCATAATGTTACGTTAATTCTATTCATGTAATGGCCCATCTCTCTCTGTTTCCTCTCAGCTGACCTGTTTGTAGAGGACAAGGGAAAGTATGTGCCAGGCTGCATGTCAGCACAGATAAATGGCAGATCAGAGCAGAAGGGCTTCAAAGCACTTGTGGTGGAGTGCAATGGCAGCACAGGGGATTGTAGCTGCCATTCATAATGCTGGTAGCAACTCTCTGATGACTGCCTGTTACCAGTGAGTCTTGACAGTGCCACATAGCAGGTCAGCCATACTAAAGGTATGATTCACATCAGAATCATGATCCTTCACACAGCCTCACAACTCATGTACTCTGCTGTTTGGAGCTGTACAGCTATTTTCCTGTAACTGAAACTCCTAGTCAAAGCTCTGGCATTGAATGAGGGGAGGACATTAAGTCCAACCAGGTGAGAAGAGCCTTGACAGGACTGCCTGATAACACACAGCAGAAACGTTTTACTCATTGGCAATTGTATTTAGCATAATGAAAATTAAGGAGCTCCAGTGAAATAATATTACCCCCTGGTGGGGCAAAAAAAAAAAAAAAACAAACCTCAGTACTGCTACATCCATTTAACCAACAGCACTATAACCGAGGCTCGATGTCTAATGAAGTTTCTGGGCAAAGCTGGGTAACACAGTTAGCACAGTATGTCACTTGGAATTGTTTTTCAAATGGGAGCATCCCATAGTACACTCTTGTTAAAAATCCCCTAGCCCAAGCAAACACTTTCACACATCCACGCTTTATATTGGTTTGCACTTCAGGCACCAGTTAACAGAACACTCGTTGTTCTCTTTTCTTCAGTGTCTCATGGTTTAGCTCATAACAGCAACAATCCATGCTTGACAGACCAGGTCATTCTACCTCACGAGAATGTTTCCAGCTCCTCATGAAGAACATTTAAGAGGTACATTTCCAAATATGAAGGAGGGTTTCTCCATTGCTTCCTAAGTATTCTCCCAGGGGGATATATCTAGTATGCTGGGGAGGCATCCTCAGTTCATATGTAAACTATCTCAACTGGTTCCTTTCAGTCCACAGAAACAATTGTTTTACTCCAAGGTCCTAACATATTGTTGGAATGCTCTCATTAACTCTGTACAGAAACCCCATTTTAGCCACTTGTACTGTCATTCCCGTTCTTTTAGTCACTACCCAGAGCTTGTGACATTTGGCGAGAACGAGAGAGTAAACTGACCAATAAACTGAAAGCTTAGATCTCTGTCCCCTATTTTCCAGCAAAGAGGAGTAACTTTCTCAAAACTGCTGCAGTTGTCCCAATTAATTTGTTCTCAATTTCATCTCAACCCTTCCACATGAACAAGATCTCGAGGTACTTGATCTCCACCCTTTAAGGCAGGTGTTAACTGATAACTTAAACACAGTAAGCCACAGTTTCGCAAGGAGAGGACTTTGATCGCAAAATTAGAAATTCCAGTTCTCATTCCAACAACAGAACCATCAACTGCCAATCACAGTCGAATGAGGCCAAGAGGAGATAAACATTTGAAAACAGCAGAGTTGCTTCCCTTAGATCCCTGAACCTGGCATTCTCCAAGATTCAGTTGTGCCTATTTCAAATGGACTTGACTTAGCACCAGTTATAACAACACAGCTGTCACCCATCTTAGATGTATTGGGACAAACCTGCCTGCATGATGATCTGTGATCTTTTATGTTGTTGGTTAATTTAATGTTTAACTTTGAATTGCTTTACTGATTATAATCTGATTGTTAATTATTAATTATTACTTCTTTCTGGCAATCAACTTTTATTACCTGTCTTATTGCCCTGGCTGAACAAACAGGCCCTAGACTAATGTCACTCAATTATGTTTACCTCTGTTGTAAGCTGCTTTGGAAAGAAGTGTCTGTCAAGCAAATAAATGTAAATGTAAATACATCAATGTACTTGGAATATCATACATATTTTGCACTCTCTACAAGTTACCACAAGGTTCATGGGCAAGAACCTTACCCCAATTTACAAAGCACACATCGACTAGACAGATAAACTGCAATGACTCCTCAGATATCTGTGTCAGAGGAAACCATTGCTGCACTGTTTCAGCTACATTGTTCCTGAATAAGAAGGGAATTTCTCTACTCCCATATATATATTGTGAGACATGCCCGAACACCATCAGACAGACACCGCATCTTTACAACAAGCACCTTTATTTTCTCCTCCATCACAACACAGTCCCGCACAACACACTGTGCTCCAAACACCTTTCCTCCAGGCTTCTCTCTCTGTCCTTGGACCGCCTTTCCTCTCTCCACGGGAGCCTTGTCCCACTCCCACTCCCGACTCTAGCTCCCAGACTGTAGGAAGGCGGGCACTTTTATTCTCACCTGGATGTGCTCCACGTGCTCCCTCTGATGACACTTCCGGGTGTGGTGGAAGAGCACTTGGAAGCACTCCCGGCGTCCCTGGAGGGATCCTCCTCCATCTTCCCGGGTGTGGCGGAAGTAAATCAGTCCCGGGCCCTCTGAGACTCAGACCGCCCCCTGGCGGTGGCCACGGGTCCCAATAGGTGTAAACCTCCTTGTTCTTCTCCCGTGGTCATCCTCTGATCCAGGGCAGTTGCCTCCTTGTGGCCTGGAGGACGTACATGCCACCTTCCGGTCCAGGTGTCCCGCCCTAGTTGCAGCCCCAGCAACTCGCCACAGTGTATATTATATATATATATATATATATATTGTGATGGACGGATGGGGATCTTGCCCGGACGGGATGCCCTTTTAAAGAGAAGACCGGGGGAAGGGACATATGACCAGCAGTACCTCCCCCGGGACACGAGAGGGCAGGCCACCTGTTTTACATCGGGGCCACGGAAATGGAGCTTGGAAGCTCAACCCGGTGGACACCTGGAGCACTTCTGGGTGTAGTATAAAGGTGGTTGCCTCACTCCTTTCGGGAGGAGGTGGACAACACTTAGAGGAGTGGAGTAGGCAAAAGAAAGACAAGAAGAAGAAGAAGGAAGATGGTGATTGAGGCACTGTGTTGTGTGTAGAACTAGAAAGAAGAATAAAAGTGTCTGTCTAGAGACATTTGGTGTCCGTATCTGACTGTGTATAGGGTTCAAGTTCTATATATATATATATATATATATATATATATATATATATATATATATTAGACAACTCTGACAGATTAGAATGCTACAATAGTTTTAGAGGTGAGACTGCATGCAAATGGCAAGTTTTCAGCAGCAAAATAAGACAAATTTATAAATATCTTAATGTCCAAACTAGGTCGAATGAGATTATTTTCATTTCTCATTAATGTCTTTGCTGTTTTACTGTTTAATGTTTTTCAGCCCTGAATTCATTCTTCATTGCAATATGCTACACATTGAAACATTGATGAAACGGTAAGGATAAAACAACAGATGCAGAAAGCTTTCTTTTAATTAATCACTCAATGTCGGTTGTGTCTTATTCTTTTGAACTTTTCCACCATTAGAAGTAAGCCATTCAGACCCTCACAGGTAACATCTAACCTTTACTTCCTCTTAAAGTCATTTTACAAATTTATAAAATTGCTTCTATGAATAGGAGAAAAGAACTAAAATCTTTATATATATTATA
This sequence comes from Polypterus bichir lapradei, assembly GCA_026402145.1. NCBI lineage: Eukaryota > Metazoa > Chordata > Cladistia > Polypteriformes > Polypteridae > Polypterus > Polypterus bichir. The sequence continues at coordinate 90,801,742 of JANRMT010062856.1, forward strand.
CAGATAATATATATTGGGGGGGGGCTATTAGTAATCCATGGGTACAATAATGTTTTCTTTGACCTTTTAGTTACTGACACACTTTTTGTTTGAAATGATAAATTTCCATAATGCAGGGTAAAGCAAAGGCAGATGTAACAATGCAAATTATATACAGTATGGTGACTGTAATGTGTAAAGACGTGTAACAGAATTGACTTTTTGAAGCTGATATCAAATGAAATATCGTAAAATCCAGTAGAACAAGTAAACTGTTGTCCACTCACTCTCAACTTGATGCCAACATACTTTTTATTTGCTGCACCTACTGTACTTCATTTGCTATTCAGCAGTTCTTAACACACTACCTTGCATTTAAAAAGGGTCATGTATTATCCCAGATCAGACAGTGGAGAAGAACTGGGACAATGAGTGGGTGACATGCTGGTGTAAAGGTTTGGGCTTCTACCTCATGAATACAGTGCTTTAGGTTCAAATCCTGCTCCCAGTTTTGTGTTTGTGTGAAGTATCTGTTTGGGATTTTTGCCAGTCGCTCCAGTTTTTCTCCCACACACCCATAAACCTGTGTTAAGTTCATTTTCAAATTTTAAATTGATGCTGTATGAGTATGGCTGTGTGCATGAGGGGGCATTGTGATGGACATGTGTCCTTTACACCTCTGATTCCAGAACTGGACCTGGCTTCTAAATCCTAAATCTTAAATTGGATTAGGCAGGTTGTGATTGTTATGTGATTGTCACAAGGTACTATGTGAACAGAGAACATTTTGAATTATAAATTAATATAAAAATTACAAACATTGCATGTATACATTCGTGTGTGTGTGCATATATCGTATGTACGCATGTACAACGTGCACATTTTTTCCCGAAAATTAGCATTAGAAAATCAGGTTCGCGTCATACACGAGGAAACGTAATTCTGTAATGTTTACGTCTTCTGCTTGGGCTCGCTCTCTTGCTCACGCTCTCTCTCTTGCTCGCTCACTCGCGCTGTCTCTCTCGCTCACTTGCTTGCGCACTCGCGCTCTCTCTCTCTCTCTCTCTCTCTCTCTCTCTTGCTCGTGCTCGACAGCGCTCTCTCTCTCTCTCTAAACACTTCCTATACAATCGCAGGGCAAAAGTTTTTTCAAGATTTTCTTTGTAAAAATTAGGGTGCGCATCTTACACGAGGGCGCGTGGTACACGCGTAAATACGGTATATATTGTGAGTACGGGTCCGAACACCATCAGACAAATACCACGACTTTACAAAACACACGTTTATTTAAGCACAGTCCCACACAACACACAGTGCTCCTGCACCTTACACCCTTAACACGGGCCTTCCTCTCAAATGTCCATGGGCTGCCTTTCCTCTCCTCACGGGATTGTATTGTATTGCTCCCGCTCCAGACTTTAGCTCTCCGATTGGAGTGAGGCAGCCCCTTTTATTTCCACCTGGATGTGGTCCAGGTGCCTGATGACGCTCTTCCGGCAGCACACCGGGCATCCCTGGAAGGTCCTTCCTCTACCTTCCCAGGTGTGGCGGAAGTGTTGATCTCCCGAGCTTCACGACGCTTGGGGCACCCCCCTGGCGATGCCACAGGCCCCAGTGGGTTTGAGCCTCCTTACTCCTTCCCCGTGGTCCCTTCAACCTCCAGGGCGGTTGCCCCCTCGTGGCCTGGGGGACATATAGACCACCTCCCGGTCCTTCCAGGCGTCCCGGCTGGGTCTGACCCCCAGCCTCCTGTGACTATATATATATAAAAAAATCTTTTCTTAAGAGAACTACTTAACGAATTTAGATCAGATTTTTTCTATTTGCTTTGAACATTCCAGTTGATTTTGGTACTGATTTATTTGCACGAATCCAAGAGACACATAGCGGGCTGAGGGGAGGGGCAGGCTCAGCCTCGAGGTGCGTACCTTCCCTCCAATTAGCTTGCGACCGAGAGAACTACTTAACAGATTTAGGCCTGGTTGTTTTCTATAATTTGCTTGCACATTCTGGTTGATTTTGCGACTTCTCTCATTGCGCTAAGAATCATAATTTACTAGCAGGAGCGATATGTTTGCATTAATTCGAGACAGAAGCTGTGGGCTGAGGGGCGGGGGAGGCATGACGTCAAGAGTGGGGAGCCGGGGACGGCTAGTGTGTATATATATATATATATATATATATACACAGTGGGTACGGAAAGTATTCAGACCCCCTTCAATTTTTCACTCTTTGTTATATTGCAGTCATTTGCTAAAATCATTTAAATTAATTTTTTTCCTCATTAATGTACACACAGCACCCCATATTAACAGACAAAAAAAAGAATTTTTGAAACTGTTGCAGATTTATTAAAAAAGAAAAACTGAAATATCACATGGTCCAAAGTATTCAGACCCTTTGCTCAGTATTTAGTAGAAGCACCCTTTTGAGCTAATACAGCCATGAGTCTTCTTGGGAAAGATGCAACAAGTTTTTCACACCTGGATTTGGGGATCCTCTGCCATTCCTCCTTGCAGATCATCTCCAGTTCTGTCAGGTTGGATGGTAAACGTTGGTGGACAACTATTTTTAGGTCTCTCCAGAGATGCTCAATTGGGTTTAAGTCAGGGCTCTGGCTGGGTCATTCAAGAACAGTCACAGAGTTGCTGTGAAGCCACTCCTTCGTTAGTTTAACTGTGTGCTTAGGGTCATTGTCTTGTTGGAAGGTAAACCTTCGGCCCAGTCTGAGGTCCTTAGCACTCTGGAGAAGGTTTTTGTCCAGGATATCCCTGTACTTGGCCGCATTCATCTTTCCCTTGATTGCAACAAGTCGTCCTGTCCCTGCAGCTGAAAAACACCCCCACAGCATGATGCTGCCACCGGCATGCTTCACTGTGGGGACTGTATTGGACAAGTGATGAGCAGTGCCTGGTTGTCTCCACACATACCGCTTAGAATTAAGGCCAAAAAGTTCTATCTTGGTCTCATCAGACCAGAGAATCTTATTTCTCACCATCTCAGAGTCCTTCAGGTGTCTTTTAGCAAACTCCATGCGGGCTGTCATGTGTCTTGCATTGAGGAGAGGCTTCCGACAGGCCACTCTGCCATAAAGCCCTGACTGGTGGAGGGCTGCAGTGATGGTTGACTTTCTACAACTTTCTCCCATCTCCTGACTGCATCTCTGGAGCTCAGCCAAAGTGATCTTTGGGTTCTTCTTTACCTCTCTCACCAAGGCTCTTCTCCCCCGGTAGCTCAGCTTGGCCGGACGGCCAGCTCTAGGAAGGGTTCTGGTCGTCCCAAACATCTTCCATTTAAGGATTATGGAGGCCACTGTGCTCTTGGGAACCTTGAGTGCAGCAGAAATTTTTTTGTAACCTTGGCCAGATCTGTGCCTTGCCACAATTCTGTCTCTGAGCTCTTCAGGCAGTTCCTTTGACCTTATGATTCTCATTTGCTCTGACATGCATTATGAGCTGTAAGGTCTTATATAGACAGGTGTGTGGCTTTCCTAATCAAGTCCAATCAGTATTATCAAACACAGCTGGACTCAAATGAAGGTGATCTCAAGGATGATCAGAAGAAATGAAAAGCACCTGAGTTAAATATGAGTGTCACAGCAAAGGGTCTGAATACTTAGGACCATGTGATATTTCAGTTTTTCTTTTTTAATAAATCTGCAACAATTTCAAAAATTATTTTTTTTGTCTTTCAATATGGGGTGCTGTGTGTACATTAATGAGGAAAAAAATTAATTTAAATGATTTTCACAAATGGCTGCAATATAACAAAGAGTGAAAAATTGAAGGGGGTCTGAATACTTTCTGTACCCACTGTATATATATATATATATATATATATATATATAACAGTCATAACGGTCAACAATGTCCGCCATGTTGAACTTTCTTATTTATGGCCCCATATTCACGAAATTTGGTAGGCGGCTTCCCTGCGCTAACCGAAACCGATGTACGTACTTATTTCAGTGGTATGACGCCACTGTTGGCCGCCATATTGAACTTTCCAACGTCACTAATTCTCCAACTTCCCGTGTAGGTAGAAGGCTGAAATTTGGCAGACTCCTTCCTTACAGCTTACTTACAAAAGTTAAGCAGGTTTCATTTCAAAATTCTACGCGTAACGGTCATAACGGTCGACAACGTCCGCCATGTTGAACTTTATTTATGGCCCCACTTTCACGAAATTTGGTAGGTGGCTTCCCTGCGCTAACCGAAACCAATATACGTACTTATTTTGGCGGTATGACGCCACTGTCAGCCGCCATATTGAACTTTCCAACGGTCTTTGTTACTTATGGGCCCATCTTCAAGAAATTTGGTATGCGGGTTCCCAACGCTAACTGAATCCTACTTACGTACATATATACGTCCATAGCCTGCAGCTCGGTCACCGTGTGAGGTGCCGTTGGGTCCCCCATCCCAACGCCTCCCACGTTGTTGGCTGCCTGCCTATATGGGGCTGTCTGTCAGTCCGGTCTCTACATTCCCTTCCTTGCTTCGCCATGGGATTCACGTCTCCCTGCTGATAACTACAGCCTTTTTATTTAATCAACGGCTTCTCCGCTGTTTTATTGTTCGTTTATTACGATTATAGTTATTGTGTAGGTATTTTAGACTTACTTTACATTGTTCAAGTACCCATTTCCTTTATCGTTCCAACCATACCCCTATTAACATGTCTGTCGAGGTGATCACCATCGATCAAAGAACTGTCACTTACCGAGTGGTTTCCATGCCCGGAGATGGCACCTACCTTTTCCATTCTCTTTGTTACATATTGCACGGCCATAACAAGCTCACTCTTGATATCCGGAGGAACATTGTGTCTTATGTATTGAATGACTGGGACAGGTTCAAGGTGTGGACTGATGACGGTACAGGAGATAATTATACTATACAGGAGCACTATAAGAGTGAAATGCTTAAGCCCTTCACCTATGGTTCTGCATGTGAGTTTATGGCTGCCGCTGAATTGTTCAGTTGTTGTTCGGTTGTCACTTTCAAGTGTACCGAAATGGCCAAATATTTTACACCTTTCGACAACCGCCAATGTCTCTTAAACATTTTATATTCACAGGTGATGATTTCAGTAATGGACACTTTGATGTTTATGAATGTTTAAACTCTCAAAAGCTGGATGTGAAGTTATCAATGAAACCGGTTGTATGCTTACAATGCTTGACAGATGCCGAATGTCACTTCAACACAAGTCCTGCAAATACTGTCGTAATTAAAACAAACCATGAAACTCAAACCGATTGTGACAGCAGCAATCCAAGCTGTGAGATTTGAAACAAGATTACTTTTCACATGGCCAACTGTATGTTGCATGCTCAGCACACAGCTTGGTCATATTACAACTGGAGGGCCGAACTCACAATGTGGTATACAAAGAGATCCTTAACAAATAATTATTGGTATATTTTCCCTCAGTTTAAAAAGGTTTAATTATCTTCTTAATAAAAATTTTAAGGCAGTACTTCGCCGCTGCAAAGCGCGGGTATTTTGCTAGTATATATATATATATATATAT
>JANRMT010062856.1:90807355-90832055 GCA_026402145.1 Polypterus bichir lapradei
TATATATATATATATATATATATATATATATATATATATATATATGTATATAGACATAACTGACTTACTTTACTGTTTTGATTTTCTTTTTTGCAGAAAAGAAGAATCTGTGTTATCAAAGGCACTGGTAATATTTCTTTTTTAGAATAAAATTTTAATTATAGACTTTAGTTGAAAAATTCACATGACATTATATAGTCTGTGATATAGATTTTTCACTTTAATGTATAAATATGTTAATTGATAAATTGGGTAAATTCTATGTTTGTATAGGATGTGAATATAAACTACAGTGTTGAGTCAGACGGGTGGCCTACCATTTTGTGTGTGTCTTTTTTATTAAATTATTCAAATAAGAGGCCTAGACTGGTGCTGTTGTCTGTCCTCCCCACACAGTGTAAACACGTGTTATACACACAGACTATTGGAACAATTTAACTATACCGTGGACTTCAGTGTTGTTAATTTTTTATGTTACAGGACTTGTTTGAAAAAACACTTCTAAGAACAAATCAAAACAGTGTGACGGTGCAATTTTTGGAGATAACATGTTTTCTAAATGTGCCACAGGTAAAGTTATTGAGTCTTTAATAAATAATGAAAATTCTTACATTTTATACATTAAGAGCTAAGAAAGTTGCAAAAATTAATACCGCTGACAAGCAGAAGTGTGGCCTCATGATGTGACAGGTATTTGAATTCATGCTTCACTAATTTGTCACTCAAAGTAAACATAGTATATATGAAATCAAACATTTATAGGTATTACAGTTATATGATATGAGAAAATAGAGTATGCCGTGGCAGCACAAGGAACCATATATACTGGATATATTGGAGGACCCACATACCAACAGAGGAGCAGTTTGGAATTACAAGTTCTTTTAACCTTCACATCTTTGGAGGTGTAGGAGGAAAAGGAGAGTACTCTGAGGAAACCCTACGGAGATACGGGGAGAACATACAAACTTTCAAGTGTTCAGATCTGGAATGCCGGATCTGTGCAGCATTAGTGCATCTACCACCACACTGTAAAAACAAAGGAAAAATTAGAGACACAACATATCATCTGTGTAGTCTTCTTTGGGTTTGTGATGGGAAAGGAAAACAAAGGCAGGGAGATGTAAGGAGGGGCTGAAAGGAGGGTGTGAAAAGCAGCCCTTAACGAAGAGATTCAAAGGTTAGTCAGTCATAGAGTTTTACAGAAATGCGTAATCCAAGCTTGAAAACAAGTTTAGCCTCTTCTGGTTTCCTTTGCCCATGAAAAAACATTGACAGAGAGATCAGGGTTTCTATAAGGATGTGGAGAGGTCTTTGATGTTAACAGCTCAAACATGCTACCAGAATCTGCCAGCTGCCTCACTGTTTCACCTAGATGGCTAGATATTTTCTACAAGAAATAAAAAAGATTTTCGGACTGGCAGGAGAACTTACTTCATATCGAACTTCATTATTGGTGACATATTCGCAAGGGATACAGCAATTTCAGTTACAAAAGATGTTTTTCACATGGTGTGGGTTTTAGTAGTGTAAATCCAAAAATCTGGTTAAATAATAAAGTTGCAGGGTGTTGAAGTGGTCAGCTATTTCAAGGGCTACTTTCAAAGTAACACCCGAACTAGATTGGAGCTCACATTTTTCCACTCCAGGGAACATCACGGTGTTTTCTGAGGTGAGGTTTGCATAAATTAGGTGGTCAATGGATATCATCCACAAGATTCTGTTTTCCAAATGCCCTTGTGATCTCTTGTTTTCATGTTGCACTTCCAAAAGCCCCACTGGGTGAAGTATTTCAAATGGAACAGCTGACAGTTAATGACTTTTGCACTGTTTATGAGACATCACCCACCGTTTCCTCAACAGGACTGAAGAAGTCTTGTTGGCGTTCAGACAAAACTGTGCTTATGGTGAAGCTCCTGTTTCTAGGTCTTGTCACATCTGCACTATGTAATTCTTGATTAATCAAAGTTAGTTGTTAGGTTTCCAAAAGAAAGTTTTAACCTCCACATGCTCTTATGTACTGTTTGGAGGAACTAATACAAAAGTACAAAAGCAAATGTGTATACAAGAATTAGCCAATTGTGAAAAGAAAAATAATCCCATTTAGGCCAGTGAGTGGTAGCACATTTTTTAGCAGAAGCAAAATCTGCTTTGAGATATTTTTGTCCATTCTTTCTGACAAAATGCCTCTGCTGCTCCAAATACGTTGGCTGTCTTGCACAAATACGTCTGGTCTTGCCAGATGGTTTATATTGTGGGCTCACTGCGAGTCACTCATTTCATCTTAATACAGTATTTAGTAGACTTGGATAGTTTTTTTTTTTTAACATCAATGTCATTTTTGCTAAACATAAACTCACTGACCAATGTGCTGATGATTCAGCAGCAACAGGACCTGAAGTTCTTCTGTGAATGTTTGACATGACTCAGAAGTAGCAGTTTCCACAATTATGAGAAGATATCCTAGATTATTTTTGGCAACTGTTAACAATATTTTTCTGTTATACTGAAAACATCTAATTCAGACTCATCCATCCAGAGAACATTCTTGCAAAAGTCTACATGATTGTTCAGATGGTCTTCTATAAAATGAATTCATGCAACAGTGTCCTTTTTGGAGAACAAAGCCTTATTTGCCTGTACTGTATATCCCATCCCATTAATCTCAAGTTTATGAAATAAGGAATGTCTTACTGGTGTGACATTCTGTATCATTGCCTTATATTATTAAGAGGTTGTGAGATTCTTGGGCAAAATCGTGAGGTCAATAGGATATCCCATCAGACACTGCTTATGTGCTGGAAATGTAGAACACCACACACATCAAGGTGCAGTGGCTGTGCTCTTGAATGTTCTCTGCATTTGTAGGTTATATGTCATTGAGCAGGCTACTGAATTCCAAAATGTTTTGCTACTTTAATATATCCCTGTCCAGGTTGATTAAAATGTCTGACATTTTGCTTGAAGTCTCTTTCCGTTACCTAACCAGTAAGGGTCGTGTCTAATTGACTAGACTGCTGTCCAATGATTTTAGCACCAAGTTACATTTTTCTCATTAACTACGTTAACACATGTTTTAGGTTGCTTATTTTTGCAAATGTGCCAAGTCTCTCATTTACTAATAAATAATTTCCTTAACCAGTACATACAAAAAAGTAAAGATCAGTTTTGAATAAACAGGCATTTCCTAAGAAAAACATAACATTTAAAGGACAGTCACAATCTTTCAAACAGCCCATTAACAAGGCAAAATAATGTTAATCCTGAGGTTTGTTTAATCCAGTTTTGCAAGTTATGTATTTTGCTCTGATGATGAACTGATGTTTTGAAGTTTTATGTAATTTTAAATGCAACATTTTTGCAGGCCTTGGTGCAAATCATGACGCTCTGCCCTATTCAGCATTTGGTACGTATACATTTGGTGTGCACATTCACTAAAATAACAGTAGAATAGGCAGGTGGCTTCTTGTGCTAAACATTTACATTTTCTTTTCTTCTCTAGAGAACTAAAGGCCTACAGATATTTCAACTCTACATAGATATATTTGACGTGGAGGGAAAGTACAAGTTGTTCAGGTGAGTCGCACATTTTATCGTTGTTTTATGCACATACTAGGTTTTAAAAAACAAATATTATAAGAATTTGAATTATCCCAGTTCTCAGCTCAGTTTTATATACATTTTGAGCAAACTGTTAAAAGTGCGTGTCTCCTGGCATGAGATTCTTTAGGCCAAATATACATTTTGGTTTTCAGTGTTTTGTTTTGTGTGTTTTTTTTTTTTTGCTGAATAGTACTCACTTTAAGATACTCCTCACAAATTTCAATTTTTTTTTTCTGAAAAGGACACACTTTTATATTTAATTTTTTCAATGTTTTCTCGGGTGCGTTTTTTAAACGATAATAAACTGAAAATTAAAAGCCCAATGACCTCACTGTTATCACTCTTACAATCCATGGGAAATGCCTGGTAAAAGAAGACCCACTGCTAGTCTCACGCTCTTCCCACTCCTTAATGTAACACTGCCAGTGTGGCTGTGGTTGCCCTTTCACTATCACTGTGTCTCTTCCTCTCTCTTTCACTCTGCAAATTCAAGTTTTGCTTTTGGAACTTTCTGGATTTTTTTTTTATTATTGAATATTTTTGATCTGCTGTTGGTTGAATCCATGGATGTGGAAACCTGCAGGATGCAGAGGGCCAGCTGTAATCATATATGTTTGCATCATTTTCTGGTATAATAACTACCTTTTGACTGCATTCATTAAAATTACTATTTCAAATATTCATCATATTTTTATCCTGTTTATACTTGTACATCTAAAATTCACAAAATACTTCTAAAGAACAGGGAAGGTAGTGCCTGACTTGAAGTAGTGTCTGTTGGAACAACTTGTATGGTATCATCATGTAGTACTACCTCAAAAATGCCTCTTTTAAAAGGTGATATTAGTGTCAGGAATAATGACCATGCTGAATACCGATTCATGCACATTTAACATTGGTGAGTTCATTTATCACCCGTCTGTATTTCTCCATTACTTCTTGATCACCTCAGCAGTTTTAAAAATGGTACATTGGCCAATAACAGCTGTCAGAGAGCATCAGCATAGAAGCATCCTGAAATGCTCCAAAATAGAAGGTCAACTCATTGTTTTCCCATTTGGAGAGTTGATGCATTAATGACACTCTTGAGGATTCTGCATTTTTATTTATAAATAAACTGTGTCATTATGATGCAGTCTCAGATGAAACTGGATGAGGTAACAGACATTTACATTCTGGTCATTTCTTTGTGCAAGGTACTATATATGCAGAGAGACACAAACAGACTAGCATAAATACTAAACCTGTTCTCTTTGTATTAAAGATGCCTTTTGGAGGTCAGCCATCATGCTGGTGTTGAAGGCTATATCATACAGAACATCAAGAAGCAAATAGACCTAGCTCTTAAGGTAAAAAAGCTGAATAATAGTTATTTATTACGAGACCGAATTTGACTTGTCACTGAATGTCATATTTTCCCTGTCAGCCAGATAATGGTAACCTGTGGTTTTCTGGAGCAGCACTGCTTCCTCTTCTGCGTTTAGTTCTGTTTTTGCCCCAAGGACCTGAAACAGACTTGCTTCAGAATCTTGACAGGTAAGAGCTGTAGGATGGGCTTATAACTCAGGGGAAAAAGAAAAGATGCTGATCACTTACTCCTGTTATAAAATGTGATTCTAGATAGTCTAATGAAGCCTCAAATGAGAATTTTTCCTTTAATTTGTCTCTACAGTTATTGGCATGTGCAAATTGCAATAATTAAGAGCTTGCCGTCAGGTTAAAAAAGTATTAACTAGTAATTTAGTGTGTTTTATAATTGTGATTTAATAGGATTATGGAGTCACTTAACCTTCTGAGGTATCTACTTATACGAGACAAAGAATATGACAATCAAGTAAGTGAAGGAAACTCTTAACATTTCTCCTTAATCTATACTCTGCATGATTTACATGTAGTTTATTAACAGTCATAGATCATTTATCTAAAATGCTTCAATTTTGATAAATTTTCAAGTGAGACCAGGTGAAGATATACCCTTTTAAACAAAATGGTTGCATAATTCCAAGCATTATTTGGCTGAGTTGTCCTAATTTAGGGTTGTGTGGTGTCGGTAAATCCCATTCTGAGATCTGAGCCCTGATCTCTGAAACAACAGTACTACCCACTGCACCATGATACCACCAAAGTGATAGCATCTACATTGAATTACAGCTGATAAAATACTGTAACGTGTTGATTTATATAAATAATACTCAAATTCATTTAAAAATAACTAATATTTGCTATTATACTGCAGCACTTTATAATAGGGTCAAGGGTTTGACTTATTTTGTATTTCTTACAATCACTTAAAAGAACACTGCACCCAAAAATAATTTTTTTGAATATGTTGCTTGCCCCATGTACAGTAGAACCTTGGGTCACGAATGTCTCGGACCACGTACAAATCGGGTTACAACCAAAAAGTTTGCCAAACTTTTGCACCTGTTCACGACCACACACTCGGGTGACGAACAAGCCAGTTTCCCTTCCGGTTCGTACGCGCCAATGATTTCCGCACGAGTTCAGTCTCTCCCTGTGCATTCCCTGTGCAGCCAGCAAGCGAGAGAGAGAGAGCGCGCGCGAGAGAGAGAGAGAGAGAGAGAGAGAGAGAGAGGGAGAGAGCGCGAGAAGGCAGTTAAAGAAGGCAGTAAGGCCAAGAAGGCAGTTAAAGAATGCACCGGGCTTGTTTTTAAAGAGACTGCAAGGTTAGTTTTCTCTGTTCAAGGTTTTCTCAGTGTTATTCAATGTTTTTACATTTAGTTTACTATTACACTGTGCATTCTATGGTATAATTAACTATTTTTGTGCTTAAAAATCTTTAAAAAAATATATTTATATACAGCTCATATGGTCCGGAATGGATTAATTGTATTTACATACAATCCTATGGGGGAAATTACTTTGGGTTCCACTGTAGTTTGTAGTGATGACTAAGAAAAAATATTAATCTACATTTTCATGTGGAATGGAGAGAAAAAAAGTTTATGACATAAGACAATCAAATGGTGACCAGTGCTGTACAACAGCATACAATTTGAAAAATTTTGGTGGAAAAAAGAAAAAAAATGCCATGCTACTCATGTCACATAATTCACGCATCAGTTATCTCATCGTTTTCTCAAAACATGCAAGATGATGCTTTCTTGCCAACATATCAAGAAAAAATAATGCACATAATAAACAGAAAAAATAAAGCAACATGGGATTGACATTTTGAATTGAAGATTTGCCTCTACCCCTCATTCATTGGTCAATAGTCAGTTTTGTGGACTGGTGAAACTAAGTTTCTACCAGAATAATTCAAAATTCAGTACATATGGCATAAAAAGGACACTGCATACCAATATGAAAACAGCATCATAGTTTGCTTTGCTGCCTTGGGACTTAGACAGCTTACCATCATTGAGGGACTAATGATTTCCCATGCTTATCAAGGTATCCTATGGGACAATGTCAGGGTGGCTTTCTGGCAGTAGAGGCTCAGTATAAGTTGGGTGACACAGCCAACAAATCCCCTAAGCATTAAAGTAAATCTATTACATAATGCTTCAAAAAACGAAAATCTACCTTTTGGAGTGGCCCAGTAAGAGCCGAGACCTTAACCCAATAGAAATGCTGTGGAATGACCTCAAGAGAGCCATTCACACCAGACATCCAAAGAATATGGCTGAGCTGAAACAGTTCCCTAAGGAAGAACAGTCCCAAATTACTGTATATGTGAATGTTGTGCAGTTCTGGCCCACACCTTGTTTGAGGTTGTTGATGATGCCAAAGGAGGTTTGAGAAGTTATTACATCCAAGGGCTCATTTACTTTTTCAATAGCAGACAGGGAATAATTTTTGGGAGTGTTAAATGAAGACGTTTAAGATTATAATTGTGTGTGATTAGCTTGATGAGGATCAGATCACATGGTATGACCAGTTAATGCAGAAAACCAAGGTCATTCAAAAGGTTCACAGACTTTTTCCTTGCTACTTTATTTTCATATATATACAGTACAGGCCAAAAGTTTGGACACACCTCCTCATTCAATGTGTTTTCTTTATTTTCATGACCATTTACAGCACTCCATCACTCTCCTTCTTGATCAAATAGCCCTTACATAGCCTGGAGGTGTGTTTGGGGTCATTGTCCTGTTGACAAATAAATGATCGTCCAACTAACCTGACTTCTGCACAACACAACTGCTGGTCCCAACCCCATTGATAAAGCAAGAAATTCCACTAAATAACCCTGATAAGGCACACCTGTGAAGTGAAAACCATTTCAGGTGACTACCTGTTGAAGCTCATCGAGAGAATGCCAAGAGTGTGCAAAGCAGTAATCAGAACAAAGGGTGGCTATTTTGAAGAAACTAGAATATAAAACATGTTTTCAGTTATTTCACCTTTTTTTGTTAAGTACATAACTCCACATGTGTTCATTCATAGTTTTGATGCCTTCAGTCATGAAAATAAAGAAAACACATTGAATGAGGAGGTGTGTCCAAACTTTTGGCCTGTACTATATATATATATATATATATAATAGATAAAATCTGAAAATAAAAAACTGTATAAAGTTACAGATACACCGGTTGTGTTCAATTCACCAATCTAATAGCCAGGTTGTCCAAAAGATTGGTTTACAACCGAATGGTTTTCCAATTTGTTACAGACTCTAAGAAATTGAGAAAACAGCTTTTCAATTCAAAATGCACAAAACCTTTTAGTACTACTGAGGTGCAAGAAAAGAAATCCTACCTAAAATTCAAATGTAATAATTAAGAAATGAGTTTTGATATTAAACATGTAAATGAGTGTGCATCTTTGTGTGTTATCACATTTTGCCCAGAATAGTAATGAACACGGCTACAGCTGAATGCTCCCACTCTCTCTCTAGTTGCCAGTGAACCAGGACCGTACAGTCAGAGCTGCCAGTTTTACTGCTCAATTAAGGAAGATCATCATTAGCAAGCTACATATATGGCTTTCTTAGCTTGTGAGTGACTTTTCTGTATTGGGGCTCTTCAGCCTCACTACATACACTGCCTTTTACACTTGTTGTCTCCTGCAGACTTCTAAGTTGTCATGAAAACACAGGTATGTGCGAAGACTGAAAATATCTGTTATCAATGTAATAAATAAGGGTAATACTGGAGAGTAAACAAGCACAAGACACAAAAGGACAAAAAGACAACTACTTCTTAGACCATAGCTTGTCTAAATACATACAGAATGCCTAGCTGGTTGAACTGATCCCTCTGTTCTTGTACCTTCAGATTCTGGCCACATTTTCTTCCTGCCAAAGAGCTTTCCTCTTCTTCTCCATTAACTCAGGATTATTTACGTGTTCACTGCTAAAAGATTAAATTAAACTAGCCAAAGCCCGCCGTAATATACGCCGGTGTAAGAATAGGAACGGAAAACGGTGAGAAAGGAATTCAGTATAACAAAGGCTTAGGAAACCACCATCGCAGTATAACGAAAATAGCAAGGAGCGAAACCAAGGTTGAGAGAGTGCCTTCCTGTAGCAGGCTATGGAAAACAGACATATATAGATAGACGCCGCATTCACTGTGTTGCCCAGTCGACACGATACGTCAGCGTGTCCACCCTATTGCGAGTGGTAAAAGTGCCATTTAAACTAATACAGGTAGACGTGGAAACCGAGTTTTCTGATGAAAAAACAACAACGTTTTAAACAGTATCACTTACATACAACAGATTTTGGCGAATCGTTTACATGATTTATATCCATTTATACAATAAATGCATGCGTATCCCATGGTCTTAGAGTTGGTGGGCATGGCTCTCTGTCTTGCGTGCACTCTTTGTCTTGCTTGCCCTTAGTTAGAGTTGGCAGGCGGAGCTCTCAGAGGTGCATGTGGACTTTTGTACAGACGAAAGCGACTGAGGCTGTGTTTGGTGAGTTGTTGCGTGCCTTGAAAGCGACGCTGGACTCGGGAGGACAGTTACAGTTGGCATGCATGGCTCTCTCGTGCGTATCCCATGATGAGGTAGAAGGGTTAGAGTTGGCGGGTGGGGCTCTGTCTAGCATATCCCATTGGTCTTAGAATTTTTTTTCATTTGTGCTTATGATTTTTGATTAGTTTACTAAAAGAATGTGGTCCACCACATTAAATACAGTTCACTTTACAAAGGTTTTTGAACTTAAAAAAAAAAAAAAAATCATGTCTGACTGGCTACTAAACTGTGATGTCATCTTTGATTAAGCAATAATATAAAGGACAGTCCAATTAAACACATGGCACCACAAAATTGTATATTGTCATATCGGTTAAATATTTAGGGTCTAAAAATGATTGAAGCCCTTAGATGAAGTGACTAGTGAAACATCGTTTGGTAGTAATAACCTCAAACAAATGGTTCCTGCAGCTGCTAATCAGACCTGTGCAGCATCTAAAATGCATTTGGGGCCATTCCTCTTTACAAAACTATCTTAGTTCATTTACATTTCTAGAATGTCTCACTTTAACCGTTGTTTTAGTTTTAGACTTGGTTATTTTAAAAGAATATCTCATGACATTTTGTATATGTTACATACCCCAAGTAGTTTGTAGTGATGGTGGAGAAAAATGTTTAATCACATGTTTTCATGCTGAACAAAGATAAAGTTTTAGATAGAACAGAAGTCTATGGTCATCTACAGCAACAAAACATCCATGAAAATATCTTACATTCTTGTGTCACATAATCCACATGTGAAGTCACTCTGTTTTATGCTCACAGTGTCCCAGAGACACGTATTTTTACTAAAATATTGTTAAATGTATCAGTTCCAGAAAATACCCTTGTGAACTAATACATAATGTGCTCAGACGCGCTGAAGAATTTTAACTGAAGGCCCCTCCCCATTCAGTGATCACAAGTCCAGCCCAGTAGTCATGGTCTACCAATGCATTTCATTAGACATCAGCAGTGCAATGTTGACTGAAAGGCGTGTCCAACTAAAGATTAAAAGTTATAGAAAAGCAGGAAGAAAATATGCCTTGGACTTGATGCATATATGAGATGCTTTAACAAGCAGAAGGTCAATTCACCCGCAAAGTTTCTCAGACCGCTGCTACACAGTCCCAAGGTATTCCATTTGTGGATACGATTATGAATGTAACAACATGAGGCAGGTCTACAATTCAAATGCTTGTCGCATATTAGCGTGTTACATTTTAGTTCACAAGGGTGTTTTGCAGAAATTACTTATTTAATGATATTTTAGTAAAAACACATATATTTTATTTAGAAAAGGAACTGGTAGATAAATCATAACCAAAACAACAAGCCGTAGGTTGTAACTGGGGAATCAAAAAACAAATAACCGAAGCTCCAGTATGTGTGTTGAAAGTCATAGCAAAACAGAGAAGGAACTTGAAAACCAACACAGGTAATCAGAATTATTTTAAAACAACAAAGGAATTCAAGTTTAAAGGTTTGAGTTGAATCCAATTTATCGTCTTGACCCAGATATGATACACACTGCACACTTTCCTTGACCATGCCTAGTAACTGCATAGCAACCATCCACAAATGTTCCTCAAAATTGTGGCGCTCATTAAAAAAAACAAAATGGCACCATGTGAGAATGGTACTTATTTTCAACATTGTTAAAAATATATCAAATGCCAAAACAGATGTGACCACAAGATTCTTTGACTTCTGAATCACTCAAAACAAGGGCTAAATAATTTTTAGAGGTCAAGGAGAATTTTACAAAATCAGAAAGAACAGCCTGAAAACTGTAAATAGTGATTGTTCAGGATATATAGTGTGGGAGGATAACTTCTGAAAAGCATAAGAACCAAAAACAAAACATTGGAAAATGATAATGCTGAATGCATTCTAAAAAATAAAAATGTCAGGGCTGTGTACCTGACATGTTGTTGCCCTAATCTGTTAAAAGCGGTTTTAAGAAATTCATGCTTAAATGAAAAAAGGAGCATATATGTGCCATTTTTACATTGCCTTTTAGCTATCCTTTGCTATTCTTCATATTATCAGTGATGAGTTTCTATAAAACAAAATCTATATACTTGAAAGTTAATCAAGATATAATAAAAACTATTTTCTAAAACTGCATGTCTCAAAAATACTGATAAAAAACTTTATTTGTACCCCTTTATTCATAATGTTATATGTACTGACTAAATAATGAATATAAAATTTGGAAAAATGTTTATCCTCTTTCTGTGTTTTCCCCAGACAGGAATATGGACTGAGCTGTACAAGATTGAGGATAACTTTCTAAAACCACTGCATACTGGACTAAATATGTCAAAAGCGCATTATGAAGCTGAGCTCAAGAATACAAAAGAAAATAAAAAACATAAAGGTCAGATACTTTTTAAAATCATGATCATCATTGTTCAGATAAGAATGACCTTAGTTTATATCATTTGACACTGGCAAACGTTTTATGTAGTGCAAGTGGCAACAGTTTTGCTAGTTTGCGAGTTTGACTAGTATGGTTATTTTTCCAGATTTGTCCGAGTTTTATGTTACTATTCCAGTTTCAAAATTTTATTATCATTGTCCATTTATCTTATAAGTTATATATGGTGTCATTGCTGATTAGAAAACATATATACATATATATGTGTAGCTTCAACAGCAAATGGACAAAACAATGCTTTGTGTAATAAGAGTACTAAATGATCAGCTGTGCTTATTTGTGTTTTCTTTAAGAAACGTGTACATTTTCTGAACCAGTTTAATCTATTGCATTATAGTGTCAGGCACAATATACTTTACACTCAGTCATAGACTAGTTTTGCACTGCCAGATATTACATATTATTGATGATTAAAATATATATAATTTATTTATTGAAATTAATTTACACCACACTTGTTTTTTCTGCAGAATCTAAAGAGGAAAATCCACTCTGCACACTAAGTGTTGCAGGCGAAAAGCTGCCTAATATGACTACAGAGATGCAGCTTCAGGTAAGTTGTGTTTTCACTGGAGAACATGATTTAAAATTTTTTGACATTGTCTGTGCCCTTAAAAGATCTGTGAGTAATGGGAAACCAAATGCTATTTACTTAATGTAGGAATCTGCTAAGCTACATGATGAATAACTGTAATCTGTTTTGACATTTTAGGTCCTACAGTCAGCTATGTTCACTTTTGATTTAATAGAAAGTGTCCTGGCCAGAATAGAAGAGATCATCGAGGTGAAGGCAAAAAAATAATCAGAAGAAAAACTAGGTCAAATGATGCATCACTGGCACTATTATGTCTCCTGCTGTATATAGGATTTTTGACAAATGTGTGTTTATCTTTTTAGCAAAAAAATCAATGAATAAAGAGTATTTCTATTTTTTTATTCAATAAAAATATAACGGTGTGTCAACACCAACAAGTAAACAGACTTATTTTTCTTGGTTAAATATACTATATATACTGCAGCATAGTTTTTGTGAGGCCAGCTGAGATGCTGCCATTTAAAACAGTTGTTACCATACACATACATAAATACTAAGTTGTATATTTGAGGTAATATTTATTAGCAGATATTAATTTCCATTGCATTAACATAAAATCAAAGTTGTGAAGATAAAAATAAAACAAACGTCAAAATCATGACCAGCTACTGTATATAATATCAAGAAGCTAACATCAAAATTGTATTTCTTTAACATTCAACAGCAGTATACGTGCTAAATACAGAATGATCTAAAACTAACACTACTGTTACAGTTACTTACAGTTGTATATTATAAGGCCTAGTATAAAGACGGTCCTATGTAGCATTTCAGTTAGTCCACTATATATTGTATGGTATGTTTATTTAATACTCAAAATGTACACATTTTAAATTAATATTCTTAATATATACTCCTGTTTATACCAAATACAAGAGGCCTTGAGGTCCATTCCAGATTTTTAGATAATCATGGACTTCACTCACAGTCAAACTGCATCTTGCGAAGCACTTCCCACACAGGGCTTTGGTCAATAATATGAGCTCTAGCCAAAGATATACGGTCTCTAACACTGTCAATGCTAGGTTTACTTGTTACCTGTTTAAAAAAAAAGTAACAACATATATAGTAAAATATACATTTCAATGCTTCTTATAGTTTCTTCATAATGTCAATAGTGTAATGAATGCTTTATGTATTCTAAAGTTGCTTATTTTATGGCTACCTGCTCGTTTCACTATTCACTTTTTGAGTACAACTTTTACATTTTGCAGCTTAATTTAATGAATATAACACATAATGGAAAATTATCCACCTACCAGTTAAATGCTAAACAAGTGTGTATTACCGTTATAGTCTGAAGCCCAAAACTGAGAAAGGACTACTGAAAAAAATGTTTATGGTATTATAGCATGTATGTATTAGGACAAACAACTGACATTCTGTGAAAGTGATCTTTTTCATTTTTTAGTTGCTGGTATGCAATCACATTGACAAAAATTTCAAAACCAGTTATCAGTAGCTTCAAGAAAAGTGTGTACCTAGAGCTGCATCATCGAGAAGAGCAGGTAGGCAGGTAAAAAGATGGATGGATGGATGTACAGTATGCTTAACAAGAAACATGAAAGGTAGCAATTTAATTTGACTCACTTGGGCAATAGTCGTCATGCTTCTTGTTATCTCTGTAGAATTGTGAAGAGGTAATATACGAAGACTGCTTCCTAGGAATCTTCAAATGGTAAATATAATTTAGACATAATGAAAAAACTCTCAGATATATGGCATATATAAATACTGAACTTATATATATGTCACCTCATGCCTTTTCTGTGGCTATAAAAATTAAAATTGTTTTTTCATATTCAGTTTTAAATGCTGCATCTGGCTATGAAAGGACCAGTAAATTAAGTGGTGATTACATTAATCAACTAAATGTATCATACGATTCTTACTTTCACTAAACAGTGGCATTTAGGCTATGTGTTTATGATAAGGGTTTTTATGTAAGAGTTACTACAGCACTAAAGAATTTGACTCTGTTACTGTACTTTAAAGAAAATAAATCTCTGCTGCTGATCCCCCTTTCTTGATCAACAACTTTGATGTTACAAAATTGACTTACTGAACAAGAAAGATGTAATGGTAATTAACATTACACAGTCATTATTTAAAATGAAGCATCAGAAAAATCTAAACCATTTTTACTTTCTTGTATACGAAGTATAGGGAGAGTATTGTAATCGTCCAAAGACACGATGCTGAGATCTCAACGTTTTAGACCTCCCTGAGTCTGAAAATAAAATTTTTGGAGTTATGTCTGTGTGTGTGTATGTAAACAAGATACTGTAGATTCCAGAATATAAGCCGAAAATTTCGTCCTAGATTTTTGGCTTGGAGTTTGGGGGTCGGCTTATACAACGAGTATCGTTTCAGATTCAAGATTTCCAGCGCAATGCCGGTTTTGCGGATGAATACGGAAGTAATTAATGATGAAACCACAGCGCCATCTTTCAGATGAAGAAGTAACTTTGCATGCCGGTACTTTAAATTAAATAAAGAATTTATTCAAAAAAGTGTTTTAGTTGTTGATTTTATTAATAAAATTTATAATAAATTATCGGGAAGTTTAAAATAAAATACCGTTGTTTTGATTTACGACCAACATCTTGCGTTACGACCCGAATGCGGTCACGTGTATCCGCTTGCGCGATTGTAAACAAACAGCCCAGAGCGTTAGTAAGCGTCAGTCGGAGCCCAGATACATGTGTTTGTGGATGTAATTTCGGTCATTGCAGTGATTTACTTATATATATAATTCACTAAGACCATGCAAGCAAGACACATAACTGCTAAGGAAGGAAGAGAAGGTAACGAAGGTAAAGAAAGCGATCACAATCGAAACGAAGATGGAAATTGTGTGGAAATATGAGAGTGCTGTTCGTGTGACCGATCTCGCTAATATGTACAGCATGTCGAAATCCACCATCTCGACAATTTTACAAAGAAAAGATTTGCATAAGGAGGCTCCTTCTAAACAATAACCACCTTCCGTTTCATTCTCCTCCTCCTCCCTTCCTGCAGCCCAAAAATGTCAAATTAAATGGTGAGTACAGTATGAAATTGTTGTTTCTAGAATAGAATAGAATAGAATGCCTTTTATTGTCACTATACACATGTACAATGAGATTAAAAGCAGCTCCTTCAGTGCAGACATATGTGTAGAACACAAGTAAATAAACAAATGGTATGAAAAGATGCAAAGAAGTTGCAAAAAAAAAAAAAGTTCTGTATAGGGCTTGTATGGTTGTTTCTTTAGCCTTAGCATAACGCCGGATCTGCGGCCCTGCTTCTGCTTCCTTTCTCTCCTCGGGCTGTGTCGTTTCCTAGACCCGACAACAAACCACGGAGAGACCGCTGGTCTCGCTATGTTGTCTGGGATGTTGTGCGTGTGATGAAAAACACTCAAAACAGATGTCTGGCTCAGGACACCGATGTCTATAAGGTTCTGACAGGTGTAGCGGATGTTCGCCGAACCGATCATGCACAAACAAGCAAAAAAAAAAGTACAAAAACAACAAAAAAGTGCACTGAAAAGGAGAGCCCTGAGCCGCTGCAACCATGCGCACCGTCATGCTCCTAGCTTAATCTAGCCTACTTCTGGTAGGCTAGGCACTTTTTATAACTTTTTGGTTAGTACATTAGAAAAATTATTGGTGTTTTGGTAAATTATGCACATTATACAACCCTTTTTTATTATGAAAAGGTTAAGTAAGTGTTGCAGTGGGAGGTTCCGAACGCATTATGGGTATTTCCATTATTTCTTATGAGAAAAATAGTCCTGACTTACAACCAACTTGAGTTACAACCAGCCCTCGCGAACGAATTAAGTTCGGAAGTCAAGGGTCCACTGTATTGCGTATTTAAGTTAATCAAATTTATAACGAGTCTCCGGAAATCCACCCGCCGATGTACCGTATTTGCGTATATAGTTTCAACACAAAGGTTTCATTTTACCAAATTTTTATGCAATCACTTCCTGGTTTCCATCAAAAATGCCGGCAGTCTCAAATTCTCGCCGATAAACATGATAAATATACCTGAAGAGACACTTTTAAGGAAATTTAGAAAATTTTGCTTGGAGAAGGGGGTTGGCTTAAATACCGGTCATGGGCAAATACATGTAATTTAGTAGGTAGAAAAGGGGGTCGGCTTATATACTGGGATCTACGGTAACTTGAGTACGCTTTCATTTAGGTCAGCCAAATATTGCATACAAGTATCAGCTTTTGGGCTATTTCCGTTAAGCGGAAGTAGTACTTTACCTTTTATTCATGCAGCTGCAGAGTCCGATTTATTCAACTTTACTTTTATAATAATTGTTCAATATATTATTAATTTGATTTGTGGTTGATGGTTCTTTAATGTACATACTTTCAAAATATAATCATTGTCTTTCAGTTTATTCCTCAAATACAGTATCCATCCCCAAAAAAGTCTAAGGGAGACCACTCCCAATTATTTTAGTTGTTACAGGAATGAATTACTGGATGTGAAAAAGCTGGGCAGAAAATTACTAAGGCCAAAATCTGAATATATTAGAATATTTTGAAAGGTGCAATAATATATGCTTTGAAAATATAATACCTCTGCTGAACTGTGGACAGCACTTTCCATTCTTTCTCTCCATAAAGTGAAGCTACAAGCAGAAGAAAGCTGTTTCTGTGTACATGCAAGAACTTTTCTATTTTTTCAAAAACACCTGCTTCCTCTAGCATGTCGGAGAATTCCATTGTGTCTATGATCATAAATGCAACACCTAAACAAACATAAAATGTCATTAATGCCTGATGTTTTATATTTGAAAAAACTTACATTATATGACATAAAAACTCTAAGCAGGTATACACATTCAGTGAGGCTGTATTTATCCAGTGCCCCAGATATGCATCCTCATCCACACTAGGGGCAACGATCTTTATGTGCTTACCAATTTACAAGAATTTAGCTTTTACATTATCTCACTTTGAAAGTTGCGGAAATGTACGAATCGGTGTATTCCTTGATGCTCTGAAAGGTGTTCAACATTTGGTACAAAATTCGAGAAATGTTTTTTGTGACATAACCAAATCATCACTATTGCAAAGCTTCATGTTATACGTAACATTACCAACACTTTCATTTCAGCAAACAGCTTGTGGCTTCTCTAAGTAGATGGAGTGATCACATAATGTACAAATATTGTTATGAAATTGATTTCTTCTTTTTCAAAAAGATATCATTTTACAAGCTCCTTATCCAGTGTTTCATTATGCCTTTCTTTGAATGTACATTCTGATCACTGCCTGAATGGTATTTTCTGGCAGCTCCTAGTGAGTTTGAACTAGCTCTCCTACATATTGGTGAAGTAAAAAAATAGTTTCCTAAACTAGGAAAATTGATAAAATATTTTCAATTTTACACCCAAGGATAAGGCCAGCTATGCATCACTCTGTGCTTTTTGTGCCAATTAGGGCCATTTTCCTACTTTGAGATCCTTGGCAAATATGGCCATAGGTGGTAGAAGATGAAGTCAAAAGAAAAACATAAAATATGTAAGAACTGAAAACCTGCTGAAGTTATCCCAATCAACCTGTGTGCTTCTACACATCATACAATTTGTAAGAAACAGCAAGTTTAAAGTCCACAAGGAATAAAACTGACTAGATACTCTATTTTTTAAACAAGTTTATTTTCAGTGTTACCCTGTTTCATTTTATCATTTATACAGTATTATGCTTATCTTCTCCCTGCCCTGTTAAATGATTTATGAAAGAAAATACTTTATGAGAAAAATGAAAAAATACTGTGAGACTGAAAAAGTTATAGTTATATAGAATAGCTGTTTTGATCTTTGCATGAAATTAAATTTTAAAAATGTCATATTGTGACCATTTAGCCTTTATACGAGCTACACACTACTTCCCCGAAACGCTTGGCGGCAGCCCCCCTGTGTTGCATCGGGACCACAGGCATGGGACTTCGGAGCTCAGCCTTGTTGGGCTCTGTGGCCACCGCCAGGAGGAGCTGCACGGCTTCCTGAGCCCATCTGGGCAGCAATCCAGCCACACCCAGAAGTGCAGCCAGATGCAGGTTATCAAGCACCTGCAGCACTTCCGGGTGGGCTATAAAAGGAGCCAGCAGCCACCACTCTTACAGCCAGAGTCGGGAGGAGGAGGACGACAACGCTTGCCAGGAGGAGTGGTGGTGAAGAGAGTAGTGTGCCTTTTGTTTTGGTTTGTGCTTTGTGGGACTGTGCTGTGGCTGAGGGGCATGGGGAAGGCGTGTCTCCCAGCTGAAGAAAAAAAAAAAATAGTTTTATTTTTACGCGTGCCTCCCTGTCTCTTTGTGCCGGGTCGCGTGCCTATATATCGCCTTTTCACACAAGGCAAAATGTGGTACAGGATTCTTACAGTTCCAATGGCAGTATAAGAAAGGAAACAACATCAGAAACTTAATTGAGAATGGGTATTACATCCACACAACTCAAAAGAAAGCAGTAAGAGGGTCAAATTATATAAAGCCTTAGACAACTTAGTTAAAATATTTTTTCCAGGAATGTCTATAAATGTCTATAAAGTCAAAACATGTAGCCAAATAAAGCTTGAGTCTAGCAGCACCTCTCACATATACAGAAGGATCCAGTCCTGGGTTATTTTAATATGGCTCAGGAAGGTGTGTATGTAATTTTAAACTTTTGAGCATAGTTTGAAAAGGAATGCATTGTTTGTAGCATGGCTCTCCTCACACCCGTGATTGGAAAATTATGAGCTTGTTTGGGTGTTCCTTTAAGGGGTTGTTTTGTTTTGTTCTTCTCTCTATAGAAGTAATAATCATGTCTCTATATTACAAATACACAGTTTAGTTTTGGAAATTGAAAAAACTGTGATCAGCCTGGTGGCAACCTGCATTTTTCTCAAAACACTGTGAATAGCAAAAAATTTGATACATCAGTTTTCAAAGCTTCTAAGTGTCCTGATCCCATACTCACCCCTAAAGGCAAATGCTTGGTAATTCAATAAATAAGGAAGGCTTTGCTGTTATGGGTTGTGGCAGACAACCAGAGACCTTGCCCCACCGGGACGCCTAGATCAGGGAAGGATCGGGAAAGGGGCAATATCTTACCTGGACGCAAGAGGGCAGCCCCCCTGATTTGCATCAAGGGCCATGGATACAGAGCTGGGAAGCTCAACCCTTTGGGGGTACGTGGCCCCACCAAGGGGCTACCTGGATGGTTCCTGAGCCCTGGAGGACAGCACTTCCACCATACTAGGAAGTGCTGCCGCTCTAGGAACTGTGAACACCCGGAGTGCTTCCAGGTGAAAGGGCAGCACATCCACCCCACCAGGAAGTGCTGCTGGAAGACCATCACCGAGCACCTGGAGCACATCTTGGGCATAATAAAAGGGGCCGCCTCACTCCCTTCGAGGAGCTGGAGTTGGGAGGAGGAAGACGGAGCTTGCAAGAGAGGAGTGGAGGCGGCCAATGAGAGAAAAAGACTGAGGATCAGTGTGTGAGTGGGTGGAACTAACTGTAAATAAACCCGTGTGTTTAGGACACTAGTGCCGTGTCTGTTTGTGGCCGGGCTAGCTTTTACAGGGTATAATTATCGATAACACCACCAAACCTCAAATTCTCACAGTTCTGAACATGTACTTTTTTTACCAAGACTGAAGATGATACATATTATTAAATACACATAGAGGAGAGTGTGTGCAAGTGTCTGTGGTATTTAGAATACAAACCACTAAATATGAAGCTTTTATATTTGGTAAGGTTATGGACAGTATAGTGCAAGTCTGAGAAAAATGAATACATCTCAAATAGTCAAAAAATTGGATCATTAGTCTCACATTTATAGAATTTCTGTTGGTTTTGAATAAGTAGGGAATGAAACTCCATCACTAGTCATAAAATTAATTGTGCTAGCTTGATAGAAATATTTTTAAAAATTTGTATATGCTTCTGAAAGATACTCATTTTAGCTGCATTAATTTTTACCACACGTGAGACAGATATGATGATATTTTAGTTGTAAACATCCCATATGATACTCTGTAAGATAAAAATAAGTTTTCTTTAGCAAGTATGATGCAATGACAGGAAGTTGACATTGTTTAGAAAGCTTTGTATGTTCTTTTCTGAAGATGCTTTTACTGCAACTTCTCTTGGCTTTGAAAATCTTCTAATATTTACCCATTACCTAATATTGATTGGGCATGATGAGTGATGTTCATAAATTTTGCAGAAAAAAATATTTTATAGGAACTCACCTCATGAACTGAACTAAATAAGGGGCAGGTCTATTTAAAAAATAAAACTCCCACAGAAAATCAAACAGAAGAAAGGGTATTCCATAACACCATCATACATTCTGACATACGTTAAATATATACTTTGTTTCACAATCGAGAGTACATTTAACTTAAATATAATATAAAAGAAAATAAGGGGATATTATCAGGTTTTCTTAACAGTATTTTCCTCATAAAATGTATTTACTTTTTTAACCATTTCATTTCATGAAAGGGTTCGTGGAGTCTGGAGACAATTCCACTAACATTGACAGCAAGATAAGAGCCAAAAAAATACTCTTGCCAAGCCAAGCCAATTTAAAGACAACAACAACCTGCAACAAGCCCACACTGTCAAAGAAAAATGTGAAAATTACATATACTGTAGATATTACCTGAGCTAGAATTTGTGCTGTATACTCTAGAGCTGTGGTTCTCAGGTTTAGGGAGAAAAATCCACAGATAAGGGAAAATTAGTTCAAGTTCAAGTATTTTATTATCATTGTGTAACACAACAAAATTACTGTTATGACAACCCCAAAGTGCATTTAAAGAACAGAATTGAAGTAACAATTTAAAAACAGAATTCAAGTGAAACAAAGGAAAAAATACAATAATCATACAAAATATATAAAATATTTTCAAATATGTTGTATAATACAGTAGTAAGTGATCAAGTAACCAGAATTATTGCCAATGTACAGTAGCATAAATTCTTAATGAATAGTATATTGTATATTATATATTGTATTATGTTAGTATATTGCACATTACCAATACAAACTATTTTTAGTCTGTTTGTGTGCATGCAGATTGATCTAAAGCGTCCACCTGATGGGAGGAGCTCAAACAAAGAATTTCCAGGATGAGTATTATCTTTGATAATGTTTTTGGCCCTTCTCACACAGCAAGTCTTATACAAGAGCTCGAGTGATGCCAGTTCATTGCCAGTGATGATCTCTGCTGTTTTTACAACCCACTTAACGGCTTCTTTAGCACCTTGGGGCAGCTGTTACACCAAGCCATCATGCAGTTTTTCAAGATGCTCTCTATAGTGCATCTATAGAAATTGACCAGCAGCATCTGGGGAAAGTTAGCTCTCCTTAGCTTCCTCAGAAAATAGAGGCAAGACACAACCTAATGCATTTCTGGATGCATTACAGATACCACAACTAGATACTCTCAGTGCAGAGGAATTGGATAAACCTTTTGCACTATCAGAATTATAAAATTCACTTCAGAATGGGAAAGCAGCAGGCTCTGATGGCTACCCTGGCGAACTTTCTAAAACAAAATTTCAATTAGGCTAGCTCCCCTTTTATTACATTTACAGAAGCTAGAGACAATACAATTCTACCTCAAACCTTTCCTCAAACTTTAATTAGCGTATTTCAAAAGCAAAATAAGGAGTTATTACAATGTGCATCACACAGACCAATTTTACTTTTGAATAATGATGTTAAGATACTCTCCAAAGTCCTAGCTAGAAGGATTGAGAAACTGCTTCCTTCGGTAATATCACAAGACCAAACTGGATTTATTAAAGGCAGACACTTAGCTTCCAATCTTCAACGCCCGTTTAATGTAATATATTCACCAACAAAGTCTAACACTCCGGAGATATTATTATCGCTGGATGAAGAAAAAGCACTTGATATGGTTTAATGAAACTATCTTTTCACCATATTGGAGAAATTTGGGTTTGGGCTGAACATTTGTGCATGAATCAAACTACTGTATACCAGTCCTCAAGCTTCAGTTTGTATTATCAACATTAATTCAGACTACTTCAAACTAGAACGTGATACTAGACAAGGATGTCCCTTATCACGATGCTTTCTGCTGTTGCCATTAAGCCACTGGCTGTTCACTGTCAAAATGCTTATGAAACAAAAGGGATTAACAGAGAAGGAATTGAACGGAAAATTTCTCTATATGCAGATGATATGGTACTGTATACATCCGATTCACAAAATACTGTGCCTGTAGTTCTCACAGCACTAACTGAACTTCAAAAGATTTTTGGTCTCAGAATTAATTTAAACAAAAGCGTGCTCTTTCCATTGAATTCTCAAGCACACAATATTAGATTGGACACCTTCCCTTTTATCATCACAGATCAGTTTAAATACCTAGGGGTAAACATCACAAATAAACATAAAGCTCTTTATCAACAAAATTGTGTTGTCTGCATGGAAAAAATTAAGCAGGACTTGCATAAATGGTCTACCTTCCATCTCACTTTAGCAGGAAGAATTAACAATATCAAGATGAATATCCTTCCTAAGCTTCTTTTTCAATTTCAGAACATTCCAATATACATTAATAAATAATTTGGTAACAAATTAGATTCAATCATTATCTCATTTATTTGGAATTCAAAACATCCATGTATACAAAAGGCAGCCCTACAAAGAAGGTGGCATGGCTATACCTAACTTTCAATTTTATTACTGTCCGGCAAATATACAAGCTATAAAAACCTGGGGCCTCATGCATAACGCCGTGCGTAGAATTCGCACTATAATCTGACATAAGCACAAAAGCCGAAATGTGCTTACACACAGAAAATTCCAGATGCAGGAATCTGTGCGTTCACCAGCTTCCGCTTTCTTCCGCCCACCCCAACTCCTCCCAGAATTACGCCTCTTTGAATATGTAAATCAATATAAATAGCCCTTAAACTCAGCGTTCTGTGAAAAGACAATGGGAAAAGCACGGGGGAAAACAGAATTTCAGCGAATACCAAGTGGAGGCAAAGAAAAATGTACCATTTGTTGGTTTCAACAGTGGTATAAACACCAAAAGGAAGTCGATCGAGTGACACAGCGTGTTGGAGAAACTCGAAAACTCAAGTTCACAAAGTCGCACAGTGCCCGAAAAAATAAAGAAGCTGTCAGATATCAAAATCGCCGTGAAAAGGCGAGTCGTAGCCCACTGTCTGAGTTTCATATGAAAACGCATTAGGGTACAGAGAAAAAAAAAGTAGGCACGCAGTGGAATCTCAAAATTTCCACTTTAATCACGTAGTTTATTTTGTCATTAAAGTAGAACATCATAAACTTCATCTTAAAATCGTTTAATTTTCTAGTTTCTCAAATCCCATCGTAACTAAAGTAGCACGTTAAATGCTTTGTTTTGTATTTGATCTTCTATGTGCTTTATGTGTGTGAATCACTACCTGCTTAAACCAGCTTTTTCTTCCTCCGACAGGACACAGAATCCATTACATTTGTGATATTTCAGCTCTCTGAATAATTTAAATACTGAGATGTATACGTGATATCATTTTCATGATGATAGGAGTTAAAGCATGTTATTAAACATGGGAACACGGTGGCGCAGTGATTGTGCATGACCTTCGATGAAATAATTTATTGCAGCAGTATGTCTCTTTCAAACGTACTAACCTCCAATTCCTGTCCTTCCTTTTCTTTCTCCAAATACCCAATCGCCACACAATCAGCTCTGTAATAGACGTTAAGCCATCTGTAAGCTTATAACGCCGATTCTTCAAAACTTTTAAGGAACATTGAAATATCTTCATAGTACATGTTTAATTATTCTATCCTTCACGCCAGTCCCAGTGAAGCATACAGTGCGAGGCAGGAACAATCCATGAGCGGAGCGCCAGATCCTTGCTAGCGCAGCGACACCGTGTCCTTTAATTATTAACAACTAGCAGAATACCCGCGCTTCGCAGCGGAAAAGTAGTGTGTTAAAGAAGGTATGAAAAAGAAAAGGAAAAATTTAAAAAATAACGTAACATGATTGTTAATGTAATTGTTTTGTCATTGATATGAGTGTTGTTTCCATATCTATATATATATATATATATATATATATATATATATATATATA
>JANRMT010062856.1:90832962-90932096 GCA_026402145.1 Polypterus bichir lapradei
CAGTACATCGAGCCCGCGTGCTATTGTGGTTTTGCTTGTGTGCTTCAGTAAGTTACCGTCCCCTCGCTCTTACTTTTTTACCGTTCATCTAATGAATACACTGAGTATGGCTTTACCAAAACAATCATTGATCGCGAATAAAGTATCCATTATTCATGAAGCTTCAATAGGTGATCTGTCTTTCTGCGTTAACCGCATGCGTTTTCATACGTCTCAAACTAAGGGGATGCGAGGTTAAAATAAATCGAGAAGCGCGCGTACATACTTAGTGAATCCCCTCTCGGGAATCGAACCTCGGACGTGGGCGCTACAGGCGAATGCTCTACTATTGCGCCACCGCGTGTGGTTTATCTATTTGAGCGTAGCAGTGTAATTCGGTTTTTGTTCAGCACTCTTTGGAACTGTTGCTTTTTGTCTGCGCACTGCGTCAGTTCACGTGAGGCGCTGAATATGGTTTTATATGTCACTCGCTCGCTTCTAATTTTTTCGCTGCCTTCTTAATTATATAATGCATGTTTTCTAAAGCGCGTTTTGTAGCTCTTCCTGGCTTTCTACGTAATGCGTGATTACGTGAGAGGCGTGATGATGTCATACGAAACTCCGCCACTCGAGCTGAACTCCATTACAGTAAATGGAGAAAAATAGCTTCTAGTTATGACCATTATGCGTAGAATTTCGAAATGAAACCTGCCCAACTTTTGTAAGTAAGCTGTAAGGAATGAGCCTGCCAAATTTCAGCCTTCTACCCACACGGGAAGTTGGAGAATTAGTGATGAGTCAGTCAGTCAGTGAGTGAGTGAGTGAGTCAGTCAGTGAGGGCTTTGCCTTTTATTAGTATAGATACAGATTATTTAAATTAAGTTAAAGTTTTACCTGTATAATATAATAAACATACAGTATTTTGCTGTATTTCATCTTTAAAATATCGTCATCATATGTAAATACGCGCTTTATAAAGTGACTCAGGTTGAGCAATAGATAGATAGATATTACACCTGTAGTACAAGTTTACTGTGAGGTAATTGTACTTATAAGTACAAAGCGTTCTACAAGGAGCAGTTGATGGACTGACAGAGTGCATTTATAGTTCTTGGGATGAAACTTGTTTCTGAACCGTGAGGTCCGTACAGGAAAGGTTTTGAAGTGTTTGCCATGTGAGCAGCAGTTCAAATAGGAAGCATGGCTGAGGCAGCATGTGCTTGATGCTGTATACCGATAATTCTCTTTCCGATCAGCTGCTCTGAGTGGTGCAGTGAGAGTAATATGGAAAAAGATGATCTGCTGTGGCAACCTCTCACGGGAGCAGCTGAAAGAAGAAGGTGCAGTGAGAGTAACAACGCTAAAGCAGCTATGGTATTTAGAATAGTTTGACCATTCTGTGGACCATTATATTGTTACAGCTTAATTACAATCAGATGCCTTAAACTAATAAATAATATGCAGTTAATTTCAGTGTATTTATAAAGCCACGGCAGGGATGTGCATCTGAAAAAGAAAGATAAACCACACAGGAACAGTAGCACTGCTTTGACGCTGGGTGCTGCCAGTCTGCAAAACTGAGCGGAGAACTTGCGTACGACAGGGTATGAGGTACCGTGGAAATGTGCGTGGCTTTACCCCAAGTTCAGGTTTTATACATCACGATTTGAACATCGAAACGTTCTTACACAACATTTCTGTGCGTACACACCATTTATACATGAGGCCCCTGGACACTGACACAAATAGATGAATAGACACAGGCTTGGTCCACAATAGAAATAAAATCCTGCAGTACTTCGTTATATTCCTTGCTTTGTACCCCAATAAATACAAGTCATCCCTAATATGCTAACAACCCAATTGTGCTTCACTCACTCAAATATGGAACCAATGTAGGAAGTATTTTAAGATATAGAAGCTTTTATCTGTGGCACCTCTGCACGAGAAGCACCTTTTTTTCTCCTTCTCAAACATACGCAGTTTTTAATGTCTGGAAAATATTTGGGATTAAATAACTTGAGATCTGTACATAGACGTCTTTGCATCCTACGAACAATTACACTCCAAATTTAACTTTCCAGCAACACATTTCTTTCACTACCTTCAAATTAGACACTTTGTTAAGCAAAACCTGCATGACCTTGAGCAAGGCCCTTAACCTGCAATTGATGAGTGCTTTGAGAAGTGAGAAAAGCACTATATAAATGCAAAGAATTTAATTTAAAATTTCCCTCAACTCACACCTACCTCTATTCCGGAAAAAGTATTAATCAGTCTTAAGGACTCCAACAGCATTTCCGTAATATATAATAACATTTTAAAGTCCCCTCCCTTTCAAAGATCCTAGAGTACAGTGGGAAAAGGATCTCTCACTCAACATCTCAGAAAAGGAGTGGAAGGTAGCAATGCACAGAATTCACTCGAGCTCCATATGCACAAAGCATACAATTATTCAACTTAAAATTATATATTGAGCGCATCTGTCTCATTTAAAATTTTCCAAAATGTTTCCAGGGCAAGATCCAACCTGTGAACGTTGCAATCAAGTTCCAGCCTCATTGGGCCATATGTTTTGGGCATGCACCAAATTAACATCATTTTGGATCAAAATCTTTAAAAGATAACCTTGGTGTCACAATTCCTCCTAATCCACTAACAGCTGTGTTTGGTGTACTTCCAGATGGGCTTAAAGTAGAGAAGGACAAACAAACTGTAATTGCCTTTACATTAATATTAGCACGTTGACTTTTCTTTCTCAACTGGAAAAATCCTAACCCACCTCTTTTAAGTCAGTGGGTAACTGATGTTATGCATTATTTGAAATTGGAAAAAATGTAATTATCACTTAGAGGATCTGTGCAAAACCTTTTCAAAACATTTTAGAATAAGCATTTAAATTGAAGAAGCAGATTATCTCCCCTCTTTTTATTCTTTTCATTTTTATTCACTTATTTACATAGTTTTATTATTATTGAAGGTTTACTCTGCTGGCCTAGCTCTCTTTCTCATGGGTGGGGATTGATTTGTTTCAAACCTAGTTTTGTTAAACTTGACTTTCTTGTATGGAATGTTATTTGATTTTAATAAAATCAGAGGTGTTGCTGTGCTTTGCCTATTACAACTAAGGTGTTGTCAGCCCAGGACAGGTCTTCTGAGATGGTGACACCAAGAAACATAAAACACAAAACTCTCTCCACTGCCTCTGCACTAATCATTATCGGACCATAACTGGTCTTTGTATTGGTCCAAAACTCCAGAACAACTTCTTGATTCTTTTAGCTATTGAAGAACATGCTGTCAGGTTCTGAATCTCTTCCCTATATGCAGCTTCATCGTTGTCTGATATAAGCCCAGTGGCAGTCATATCATCTGCAAATCTAACAATAATGTTTGATTCGTGGATGTTTTGACAATTATGGGTGAAGAGTGTGTAGAGGAGGGGACTCAGTACACTGCCTTGTGGCACACCGGTTCTCATGGTAAGGGTGGAGGATATGTGTTTGTCCAACCTGATAGAATGGGGACAGCTGGTGAAAAAATCCAGTAACTAGTTGCATATGGAGAGAGCAACTCCTAATGCATAGTGATTTTTGATTAGCTGGGTAGGTATGATGGTGCTAAATGCCAGGCTGCAGTCAAAGAGAATGTATGTAGAGCCACAAAGACGGCATCCTCAGTTCATCTGTTTGTCTGGTAGGCATACTGGTGTTGGTGTAGATCAGCTGGAATGAAGATTTTGATGTGGGTGATTACCAGTCATTCAAAGCACTTTGCGATGACAGTGACTGGTCTATAGTCATTAAGACATGTTATCCTAGGTTTTTTTGGAAAAGGCACAATGGTCATGTATTTCAGGCATGTGGGGACTACACATAAAGAGAACAAGAGAGGTTGAGTATCACTGTACATACCTTTTCTAGTTGGTAAGCACAGGCCTGAAGGACACATCCCTGTACATTATCAGGATCTGCTACCTTCCTTATGTTGATGTTGTTGTGTGCCCGCCACACCTCATGTACATGTAGGACCAAAGGCTGTGAGTCTCCAGTCTTTTGAGGCTGGTTATTGTCCTTGTGAAACCGTGCAATGAAACTGTTAAGTTCCTCTGCTAGGTTTGCATTGTTATTGGCCAGCATATATTGTATGTCATTCTTCTTTTTGTAATTCACTATTAATCGGATTCCTTGCCACATCTGCTGTGAGTCTGAGTTACTGTTAAAGTCCCCAATAGGAAAATAACAAAAGAGTGGTAGGCATTTAAAATTACTGCAAAAAGTATTTCAAAATTTCTTATGAATACAAATTTCATACTGCTGTGCTTTTCTGAAAGCATAATAAAGTAAAAAAAACACATTTATAAAAATGTGATCTAATTTTGATGAATGCTAACCTGGAATAATTATATTTCTTCTTAAAAATTCTGGTGCATATTTGGGGGAAAATTTGTTTTGTTTTAATATTTATTTATTGATTGATTTTCTATGAAAAGCAAAATTTATCCCACCACACAAATAAAGTACTATCTATCTGTGGTGGCTCTGAGGCTAGGGATCTGCACTGGCAGTCGGAAGGTTGCCGGTTCGAATCCTGTAAACGCCAAAAGTGACTACTAATTTGGGCCCTTGATCAAGGCCCTTAACCTGCAATTGCTCTGTCCTGGGTATGACCATCCCTGCATGTAGGCCCTCCAACCTGCAAGGAAAACCTGGGGGTTGGTGGCAGAATTGGCACTACAGCCACCATAAAAAACCTCACACAGTTCCACTCCATCTGAACTAGTGTGGTGGTGAGGTGTCACCCATTGCATGGCTGCACTCGGGTCCTAATCTGGATCCTGAGTTGGTTTGTCATGTGGTGGGTGTGGCAATGCACTGTATTAGTGCCTGCTCCTAACCTCTGTCTATGAAAGCCAAATTTTTGGCTCAAATTACTGCTTGCATACGCTTAATACGCTTAGTCAGCCACAAAATAAAACCAATATAGAAGAATCTAAAAAAGTATTACTTGCAAATCTGGGTAGTCTTAAAACAAGATTGCAAATGATATTATTAGAATTCCAATTAATAATATGATGACCAATTTAAAGCGATGGGATGAATGGCCCTCTGAAAGTTTCTAGGAGATTTATTCAGAGGAAGCTAAAGTTGGCATGTAAAGTCATTTCAAATATACAGGCAGAATGAATGATTTAATGGCAATGTAGAAGTATGAGGGATGTCTTTATACTGAATATCTGGGGGGGTGAAATCACGGTAGGGATGAATTATCTTTCATTACTGACATATTAGAAATCACTTTTTCACATTAGTATCTTTTTAGATTTTATGTCTTCCAACACAATGTCACTAACCACAAATTATAAATGTATAGGTTAAAAAGAAACATTGGAATACACTGTCAGCCAGCAGAGCTCCCCAGATTTCAACCATATCAAACACATTTATGATGAAGCTCGATGAATAGTTATGGTTAAGAGGGAATATAAAGACCAAGAGAAGTCCAAAAGTCTTCCAAGACCCACTGACACAGCAAGATCAAAATGAGACATCATCATCATCATTAGGAATAGAATACAAATCTAAATATTCAGTACCCCTATTTTTTCACTTTTACCAGAGAGGGGGAAGATGACTGATCCTGCTTCAACACACTCTGAGTATCGAATCCGATGCTGTTGATTGGAGAGTAAATATGCAACCTCGTGATTCTACAAACAAACAAAGAAATACTACATTTAAACAAAATGTGCCCTCCAATAGTGAAAAGGTTTTCTTTTGGAGAAAAGTTTGTTTTTAGTTGGCACCTATTGCTAGTAACACAGCACCAGCTAAACTGTGGTGGCAGTATTGCCAAATCTGGAATTCAGTGTCTTGTGCAACCCGTCCAAATTGCCTTTCACAAAAATTTGTGTAAGAAGGTGGTGGAGATGAGATGCTGAGATGTTCAGTCATGTGTGATAAAGATGCTCTTGGGTAACACATACAATGGAGTGTGTCAGTAGCACTTACACACAGTATTTAACACATTTTTTATGCATGGTTTACTTCATCAAATAGCACTTAAAGGTTAACAGCATAAGCACAACCCACCCTATGGTTTATTACTTATATTCTCGTAAAGTATCATCTACTTTAAATAAAGAAACATAAGAAGGTGGCCCCCTGGCAGCTTTTAATATCATTGTATCTCTAGTGGAGACCTTTATCCAATTGGACTAACGGTAACAACATTCATTACAATTGTTTTCATACTTTTTTCTTTTTAAACTCTAGAACACAGGCAAGTGATGAGAGAGATACTCAGGGTAATGGCAAGGACTGAACTAATTGGTGGACGCTACCTTGTGCTCTCTGTAGCCCTTTTTCTGTTTTCTCACATAATATAGTCTTTTCTAAGGATTTTGTTTCCCTCAACCCAGAATGTAAAAATGATAAAGTCTCTCTGTGACACACATATACACTGAAATAATGGACACATCTGATGTTTCGTGCTTAACACATCCCTCTATTATAAACTCACTTTAATGGAGTTCACTCGGGACCCTCTCAGTTGCGTGGTACACACTTGAACACGGTTAGTTCAAAGTTTGTGGTTAGCATCACGAGCACTGTGCGAAGAAAACAGGCACCGTGCAGAATTCACGGGGAAAAAAAGAGAAACACACAAACCCCACTCTGGCAGCAATGGTCATCAGTAACGCGTAGCGTACACCGAGAGGACGCATATGTGCGCTTTAATAGAACAACTTACAGCATTGAGACAATTGTCAGTTTAAACCGTGTATGTCGCACCGGTCTGTTTATAACAAACAATACTTTTCGTTTAAGAATAAAACAACGACCAGAGGATTTCGATCAATCGGCTCTATAGCATTTTAATCAGACGGCTGCCGCTTACAAATACGAGCTCAATGCACTTCACTATTTCAATTTATGGAATAACTGTTTTGAAATTACAAACTTGCCACTCTGATAGAGTATGACCTGTTAGGTGCTTTAAAAACGAGCCCCTCTATGCTTGCGCGCTGACAGGCCGCAGGGAGGCGTCAACGCCTCACCTGAAGGCTCGTGCTGACGATGACTGTTGTCTTCCACCTTCGGCCTTCCCTTCCAGCCTGCTCCATGATGAAGTACCCACAGGGTGAATAGAGGCGTCAAGCGTGCGTTTAGCCTTTCCCGGCGCAATGCTGCTCGACCTCTAACGCCCAAGGTAGTCTGCTGACGCGCCGCCGTGGCACCGGGCGCCAAACTGAGCGCTCAAGATGTGATTGGCCAGACTGCGTTCTGTAACAGTAGGGGGCGGCACTTAGAGTGTACGGTGATGGAAAAATAAGAAATAACATTACTAACGAACGGAATAAATAAAGAATGACTACTAGCGAATTCAATAAATGCATATACATGTATTAATTATGTGGTAACGCTCGACCATCTCCAAGGGGCCTGTGCATATCCAAGAAAATAAAAATGTCAACATTCTTCTGTTTCAGCAACACCTCACGATCTTACTCCCAAACATATGGAGGAATAGTTCGGCCAAAAATTAAATAAGAGTGACCAGAAAGCAGGAGACAGAGCTGGAGGTAGCAGAGTTAAAGATGCTAAGATTTGCATTGAGTGTGACAATGATGGATAGGATTAGAAATGAGGATATTAGAGGGTCAGCTCAGATTGGACGGTTGGGAGACAGTCAGGCGACATTATGCTGGTTTGGACATGTGCAGAGGAGAGATGCTGGGTATATTGGGAAAATGGATGTTTAAGATAGAGCTGCAAGGGAAGAGGAAAAGAGCAAGGCCTAAGAGAAGGTTTATGGATGTGGTGAGAAGAGGACGTGCAGGTGATGGGTGTAACAGAACAAGATGCAGAAGACAGGACGATATGATGATCTGCTGTGGCAACCCCTAATGGAAGCAGCCAAAAGTAGAAGAAGGATGGAAAAGAGACATTAAATAAAACTAATATGAAATCTGAGTATAAATAGCTAAATGTGTCTCAAAATATATTTTGTTGCTTATTTCTTTAAGTATTTATTTCCTCATTTATTTATGTGACACCGCATGCTACATGAAATATGCCTGTCACTTTCATTCATCAAACTTGAGAGACTGGGCTCTAGCAAGGGCTCTGTTTAACTTTGTGAATTGTTGGTATTCTGGACTTACATCCATCAAATGCCACATTTACAGCAGACACTTCAGATTCAGGCTTCTGATGATGGAATTCCTGGCAACTTTTTCTTACACTTGAAGTCGAGCCAAAACTTGGAGCATACAACTGAGCTACAGCATTTTTAAGTCACGTAAAGTATGTGCATCAATTCTGCAGCTGATTCTCCAATCAAAAAACTGGGCATGCTAGAGCCCGCCCTCTCAGCTTTTGAGTTTTCACACTCTAGGGGTCTTAATCTGGCCTTGTGTAAGTGTGAAGCACCTTGTTACACTAGGGTTAAGTTGAGGGTTGTGAGATGGTTATTTGACTCAAATAATGACAGCTGTTAAGTGAACCAAGCTGCATAAAAGTGCAATTTTTATAATTTGTATGCAGGTCATGTTATTTGCTGTGTAGCACTGAGCTTGGCAGGGTCCAAATATATGACATGTATGAATTACAGGTGCAGTTATATGTTTGATCCTGCCAGCATTTAGGCACACTCCTTTCCAGATGCTGCAGCAAGGACCTTCTTCCTTCATCTGACTCTACAGCACAGTACTTGGTCCACGTAGTAAGATGGGGTACCAGCACAGGGTCTTGCCCTAATTAGCTTGTGCCTTTCAAGCAAATAAGGCAACAACACACCTAACCGTCATATAGTTTTCCAATAAGTACATATCACTTTTAAAAAACACAACATGAATGGAATTTAAATATATGAAAAATATACAGCACTGTGTAACCTCTTAAGCATACTGCAAAAATTGGTCACAGGCCTTTGGATTGTGCTGGCAGAAATTTGTTTTCGTTATGAAGAATGCATTCGTAACAAATTTGTAATTGAAGTGTTACGCACCATGCTGTACTGTTTTTAAAAGTGGGTTGTAGGTTGATGCACGGGCTGCTGCTTCTGATACTCAAGTTTGACTCCTTAAAAATTCACAGTTTCTACTTGGGTTTCCATTTACTGATAAAAGATGAGAGCTTGGTTAATTGGAGGTTACATACAGGTCCTAGGAAAATGGCTTCCCATTCAGAATTAATTATAACAGTTGCTGTATCTGCCTTTTGGTATTCTAATTTTTCTTGTACCCTGTAATGGCCTTGCACCCAGTGCTGCTAGGGTTGATGCAGTACAGGATTAAGTGGGTTTGATAATAGATAGATAAAGGTGCCTTGTCACATGATTAGCACATCACTGAACTAGATAAAGAAGGTTCAAGAAATATTTAATATTTTTAATAGATAAGCCAAGGTGTTGGACTATACACCTCAAAGGCTGCAGTCTTTAATATGTTAAAAAACACCTTAAGGACTTACCTTGTTGGGACTACAGAACCAGCTAAAGACTCTTCATTCTTTTATCTGGAGAAAAGACACAGACAGATAGGTCCCACAAGTGAGCTTGCCTTTTTAATTTGCTTGTTGATTCAGTGGGCCTCTCTTACAGTGTATTGTACACACCTCTTAAATGCAGAAGACTAATAAGCCTTGTTACAAAATTATACTCATGTTAAACCACTTCTGCTATAGTTAATAGAGGCAAGATCATGAATAATAACTAAAGTCTGAGAATTAAAAATGTAAATGATAACAAAACCATAGAGGTAGAGCCATAAAACTTCATGATCATCAAAAAATAACATAAATAAATAAAATATAAAGATAATAAAAAAAAAAGATAAACTGTAGTCAAACCAGGGACGTGAGGTGAGGAGAGGCAGGAATCATCATGAAAAGTAAAAAAACTAATAATGACAACATACAATAAATTTGTCCACTGGTCTGTGCTTTAAATTTGTTTTCTGTATGATTCCAATAACTTTGATCATTTTATTGTCAAAATTGCTGAAGTGGCGCATTTCCTGTTCAAATACAGGGGAGAAATGCGAGGTGCAGTAGCAACGAGCCTCACCTCACCTTGGACTGCGCTCTCCCTCACACACTGGGTTGATGCATGCAATTGGCACATTCCTGTTGTTGTCACTGTATGTCACCAATATAATGTTTGCAGACATGTTTATTATACACCCTGACTTTCCAGTCTGGCTTATATCTTAAATGAATGTGTGTGACATATTTAGTCCTGCTGATCAGACATAAAACTGCAGTGAAAAGGCACACGGTGAAGCAGACAGTACCGTGCCGCACCGAAGAGGGCACATGTGAGCCCAACAGCTGCTGGTTGCTGCTGTTTTTCTACGCAGAGGCTCTGGGCACCAATAAGTTAGCGATATCAGAAAGTCAAGTGCTCTGCAGTGGTCCGTTCATTTTTATTTTTTGTTCCGACTGACTGCCAAAATGGAAGATTAAAACTTTTAAAACTAAACGAAAATAAGGAGGACTTTTACAAGAATGTGACAGAGACTTTCATGGAGAAGGATAGGCGCATTTACAAATAAAGGTAAGACCATAAACGGTTTTCAATTTTATGAAAAAATGTGATCAGACTAAGAAAAAAACAATCCAATATTTAAAAATTACATTTTGACCTTAAATAAAATATTCTTTTGTTTTTCTTGTTATCCTTTTGTTGAACAGTAAGTATTTAAATTGATTAAAGCATCAGAATTAAAAGCTTTTAAAAACAACTATATATTTCAATTAAGGTCAAAATTGAAATCTGTTTTTTGTACACCACTCTATTCTTTCATTTGTATTGAATGAGTATGAATTGTGGAATTGCAAAGGCAAATTTAGAACACATGGAAGGTGCGGAGCAAATGCGCTCTATCCGCTATAAATGTAACATTCTTTCTTAGTCAAATATGTACCTTACCTATGTGTGTGTAAAGAATGCTGAGATATGAAACATAACCAGTAGTCAATGTGCATACTGGCTGCAAATTGAATAGTGAATAAGCAACTCTTTTGGGTTTACATAAATCTGACTCAGAAGGAGTCAGTGCCTCACTAGCCATGAACCTCACCGCACATCACTAAGTTACACATACAATGTGCAAGCTGAATTCACAAGAAGAGAAACCTAAAACTGCTAACATTTCCTTGATAAAAGAGACCTAGTGACAGAATAAAAAAATACATCTCCTTTGTTGCCTAAATTATACCAAGTTGATGAATTGTGGTGTCACTGTTAACATGATCTGAATTCTGAAAGACAGTAACTGACACAGGCACTATTGAGAGAGTAGCAAGATGGAAACTGGGAAGGTTTACCATCTAAGGCTGTATTCTAACATCCTATCTGTACTAGTTTGAATATTTTGTCATAAGAAATATTGGAGTGAAGGAAATAGAATGAGAAATAAAAATGAGTGGAAACCCTATTTAGGTTTACCTCTCTTCATCTTCCTCTTAATTTTATTCCACTTTCACGTGAGGTTGCTGTGCTTGATCAAGGTTCTCCATATAGCTTGGTCCTGCACCTCCTCCTCAGTCAAGCCCTTTTTCTTCAAATTTCTATTACTTTACCCATCCACTATCCCAATCTCTGCCTCCTAGCTATTTATACTTTTACACTCTTTGTAATAGCTCTCCCTGCAGGTTAACTTCTGAATCCTGATTATCATTAAACCTTGTATAGTCTGTCTTCTTCCCTTTTATCTTCAACCCTCTATCTTCCAAAGCCCTTCTCCATTTTTTTTTTTAACTTCCTCTCCACTTACTCTTTTCTGGTTCTACACAACACAACGTCTTCAGCAAAACCTTGCACTGGAGGACTTGTCTTTTATCCCATAACTCAACACATCCATAACCAGATCAAAGAGGTAATGACTTCAAGAAGATCCCTAGTGCAGACCAACTCTAAAATTTGACCATGTCTGTTACCTCAACACTGCTTTTAACCGAAGTCCTCGCTCCCACATACATATCCTGGACAATCCCCACATACTTCTCTGGTACCACTTTCTCTCACATGCACCTCCAGACCTCTTGATTTGGCACTCTATCATAAACATCCTCAAAATCTAGCCACATGGGGGCAAACCAGACCCACTTGATGCTGGTCCCATACCTGGATAAATAGAGAGGGTTAATGTCAGGAAGGGTGTCTGGCTGTAAAACTTAGCCAAAACCTTAATGATGGAATCAATCAATCAATGACACTCCTCTGAAACAGTAAAAAGTGAGAAGGATGGAAAATGAAACAAATAAAAAAACAAAATAAGGTTTAAATTCTCAGTTGCAGCGTAATGCAGGGTTAATCAAAAAGAACTGTCCACTTTCAAAAATGTAACAATGTATTATATGTGGACATGTAGTTTAAGCCAATCTGTAAAGAATCTTTACAGTTTTTTTCCTAATCTTATAAATGGTCAATATGTGCTCCTTTTATCACACGGCACACATCCATCCTGTGGTCTACTTCATCCCAGACTCTTTGAAGGAGATCACTGTCAGTGGTTGACAAAGGAATGCATTCAACTTACAAGCACCAAAATCATGGAAAAAAGGGCAATTTTAAAATTTGATGTGTATTACATATTTATATTTGTCAAGTAATCATTTTTTGCAAGTGTACAATTCTTTTTGAAACACTCTGTATAAATAAAATGAAAATTATGCAAAGTAATTTCATTGACCAAATGAAAACATAATTTGGAAGTGGAGATTGTTAAAACTAGACTCAAAGATTTTCATTGCCAGGTTTTGGAACAAAACCAGGG
This sequence comes from Polypterus bichir lapradei, assembly GCA_026402145.1. Lineage (NCBI taxonomy): Eukaryota > Metazoa > Chordata > Cladistia > Polypteriformes > Polypteridae > Polypterus > Polypterus bichir. Next base: position 90,845,726 of record JANRMT010062856.1, read on the forward strand.
AGATTCTTTGGACAGACCAATGAAGTCCAGAGGTGCTATACTTGCAACACATGTCTAAATAGTTCATTTCAAGGCCATCCTAATAGCAAACATCTGTGCAAGCAGGGCCATCAACAGAGTTCATCCAAAGATGAAAGCCTTTGAACTGAGGTGCTGATGGAAACTACTAAACTGAGTGCAGACTGCAACATGGACAATTCAGTCAGTGTTACATAAGATAAAACCTGATTGCACTGTGGAATCTTAAGTTGTCACACTAAAGCTAAACTATTTTGGTTAGGTCATTAGAAAAGAACACTTGTTATAGAAGGCACTGCTGTGTGCACTAGTCAGCCTTCAAGAATAAATTGGGAAACTGAAAAACACTGCCTCTAACAGAAAATATTTGCAGGGCTACTAAAACAGTTACATGGAATAACACCAATCTCTGTTAGAAAAAAGCATTTTATAATGCAGTTTTATTTTACATTTACGGACACTGTTAGAAAAATACTTAGACAAACACTATGAAAGTACATAAAAATGGTCCCTTCATTTATGAAAACTAAACAAAAATGCAACATTAATGCAAAGACAAGCTGGCTTAAACATTAAACATATGGGTTGTCTAAACCAAGGTTGGTGCAGATCATGAACTTAAAGCATGCAAAACAGTTTCATAATACACATCACAAAAAATAAATAAACAAATAAATAAATAAATAAAAACACAGTCAACTGAAACATTATTATAAAGTAGGTCTCAACAATTCAGAGTACAAATTTTCATTAGGATACAGAGACGTGCAATCATATAATCTGATGTGTAAAAGGAACATAACTTAAACATACACATAGCAACATAATATTTTAGAGAGAGCCGCAGTTAACCAGTTCAACAGCTAACAGATTAGAAAATAACCTGTAAGCAAGTGTAGACTTGTTAAAAAAATAGATAGCCTATTAACCGAAACAATCAGAGAATAAGAAAACACAAGTTATGAAACAGACAAATAGAACCTGTTGATAAGCAGCTACTCCATCCATGTAGTGCTACAACATAACAGAGAATACTACAGCTTTGGTGCTGACCAAGAGCTATGAAACTGCAGTCTCTGTTTTCCAGTCCTTCTTAGTCAAATGCAGGATATATCACAGAGCCAGAACATTATCTTTTAGTATCAGGTGCTGAGTTAGGACAATCCCAAAATGGGATGACAGTCCAATTTAAGTCACACGGACACTGAAAGTATGTCAATACGCATCAATTAATCCTGTACCATGCATGAATTTGCATATACATCAATTGCCTCTATATGTCAAGATCAAGCAGGCATTAACAGAACTATATCAATAAGCTATATAAACATATATTTGTTATGTTCTTTGCTAGCATTTTATAACATGCTTTAAGAATTGTAACAAAGTTTTACTGTATGAATATACTTTTCATTTTACAAAAGTGTTAAGAAACTTTAACAAAAACAGTTATTTCTACTGCATGCACAATTTTAAGTTACGTTTACTTACCAAAATGAATATTTGGACACATTTTTAAATATAGCACTAGTGCTATATTTTTTAGTACATCTCCAGTATATTCCTTAGCTATTGTGTTTAGATCATGGTTTGATAGCAAAAAATGTATTACTATAAACAGTATTAAAATGCAATGTAGTTACTTTTTTAGATTAGTCCTCCAAAGAAAATAGCAAGCAAATTAAAGCTTAATGCTTAAATTGTATGTCTTCTAGATGTCTCAAAATATATCTGTAACTTTTACACACCCCAAACTATTATCTTTAAATATCAAAATAAAGCAGTATATGAACAACAAAAACAGATGAAATGTTAAGTCTCAATCATGGATAACATGGAATAAACTGATCAGGCTGATGATGTACAAAAAGTACATGATCAATTATCATGAAACATCTGAATAATGCAGTAAAAGTTAAATAAATATTACAATGTGCAAATACCATTCATAGACTAGTATTTTAATTATGCCAGATATCCGTAGGAAAGGAAAATCTAAACATATACAGTCTCCCAAATGATGTAACTCAATCAGTTATCTGTGCCACATGTTTATTCATCTCACAACACTAAACATAAACCAGTCATTTCTTAAAAATGTTTATGTTCTCTTGCAAAGCTCCTCATGTTAATTCATTATCAAGACAGTCAGAATAAAGTCTTTTTAGGTCAGCATTTAAAGTACATCAAATATACATTAGAATATACAAAAATATGAATGTGCTAAGTAGCATTTTTATTTTTTTTCCCCAAATCGGTCTGGTGATTTAAACAGGAACAGAGAAAATAGCTGAAAATATACAGGTTGTACTTAGTTGATATATATGTATGTAAATTTAAATTCATATCAGAAAAAGGTCCTGTAATTGATATTAAAAATTGAAGCCATTACCCTGAATGTTTTGCTTGCTTAGAAATTTTCCAAGGTGGTACAAAATTGTCAGCTGAAAAAGAAAAAAAAAAACAAAAAAACGTCCAAAGCAGTAAATCCAGCTCTCGATAATGTCAATGATGCGTCTCAAGTTCAACAATTGTCCATTCGCCCTGGGGGGATGCAGAATCATCCGGTGAAAAGCTTGTAACTGTGATACTGGCTGTGGAGTCCTCCAAAGGGGATATGAGTTCAGACCATTTTTTACACATTTCCTTTTCTGCAAGAGATTTGCCCTGAGATTTTAGACCATCACGTGATAAAGCAAGTGTCTGATTGATGAGATACTGGGCAAGATTCAGGTCTTCAGGAACAGTGTTTGTTATTCCCAAGTCACAGACTTGATCAGCTAACAACTGGTGAAGAAGCATCCAGTCACTTTTGGCAAAATGGCTGTTTTCTTCTTGGTCTGAGATACATGCTTCCACATCTGGCCTTTGTTCAAACCTTTCCCCAACATCCAGCTCATATATTGGAGATAGGGTTTTTGAAGGTCGTCTGTCATAAGTGCAGGTTTGTTCCTCACAATCATCTAAGTCCCCTAGAAGCAATTAATAATACTATACAATGTAAATTATCAGTAGATTTTCATCACAATTGTAACCTGGTTAGTCAAAAACACACATATTCCTACAACAATGGCAACTGATATACTATATTTTTTTTAACAAATTATGATGTCTAGGGAAACAAACTGATCATTAATCAATCAATGTTATAGTATGTTTTTGTTCCAAAATCATAAAAAGGACAAACAAACCTAACATAAACACACACAAACACTGAAAGACAATAAAGTGGTACAGTTAAATTGACTTAATCTGCATTATGATTAACCCTCATCAGAGCCTTTAAAGGAGTATGTCCTAATCAAAATGCACAACACAGGCAACCATGATAGGCTTTGAATTAAAAATACACTCCAATATACAATATTATGTTACAACTTGGAAGTCAAACAGTCTTAAAAGAAGACATGAAATGCATCACCTGAAATGGCAGCATTTATATTCATTAAAGAACCAGGACGTCGCATTTCTGCTGCCATATCCTAAGCAGTAACTCGACCACTCAGTGGCTCACATTTTTGAAGCAGTTATTATCCTCTTAACATTATGAACAGCTATCTTGCCCCAAAGGGGCTGATGAGGGTTAAACCACATGACCAACAATGCATTTTAAACCTAAAGTCAAATAATCTGCAATGAATAGATACTTAAGAAAGCATGCATACAAGCTGTACAAAAGTTTAGCTTTCAGATATAAGTAGAATGGCAAGAAAATGTTTACAGCTCTCTTAAAAGAATTGTATTTTAGAACAATTTATTTCCAGAATGTCTCTCTTTTGCCCATTGCTCTTACAATATAAGACAATGCTCTTTTTAAAACTGGCCATGTTTATATAACTTTCTTCTAAAAGTAGAACATTATGATTACATAAATTACAGAACATCATTTTCATTAAACATTATACCAAATGCAGTGTGCTGCATAAGAGTTTAAGTTCTGTTCTAAACAATGTTTTGAAAATGAATTGTAATGGAGGCTACAGAATGTAGACTGGTTACATTTACTGTATCTTCTTGTTATATCAAAAGCTAAATTCCCCTTTCGACAAATAAAACATGTCTTACTCTAGTTTTAGGAGATTTACTCTGTGTATAATCAACAGTAAAACCTCTCCAGCTCAGTAAAATTAATTAACTCAGAAATAGACATTTTTAAAAACATATTCTCTTTCAGTTTGGTCTGTTATGCCAGTGTGTTTAACACATATGGTGGGGAGCAGATATGATACAAAACACAAGGTAGATAAATGGACAGTCTATAATTTAAATTGGAGGATAATAAATAAAAACAACAGAAGCTGAAATCTTAACTGACCTATAATAAGGCATGTGACAGAAAGAGAGACATTACAGTGCCAGTAACATATTCATCTAGCAAGCACACCAATCTAATATACAAACAAGGCAAAAAGCACTACAAAATATAATGAACAAACACAAAGCTGCTGCACAGTAAAGCTACTGATGTAAAACTTAGTTCTTCATAGATTATAAAGCAACAGCAAAAATGAACAAAAATACACACTATTAAATGAATGCAGGTCTACATTGGATAAGCAGAACTCAAAATACAAAAAAAGAACAGATATCCGCATGCAACAACCTTAAGACTACGATTATCAGATTGCATTTTACAGAGTATAAACAAAATAGTTTCTGCACCACTTTTGAAAGCCACCTTGGAAGGTAAAAACTTTATTTGAAGCCAGTTTTTTTGGCAATTGTGATAGTGGTTGAAAAGGTATAGGAGATTAATGGTCACTGGATTTCTTTCTCACGTCATTTTGTAATATGCTCAGGTCAATGAGGTGCAATGCATGTATGTTTTCATTTAATGGTAATGTTGTGTTAAGTAAATACAAGGAATGGAAAATAATGACATCAGCATATACATTTATAAGAACAAACATATGTACATCAAAGTGCATTATTATTTTTTATATTTTATAGCCCTATCAAAGGGCCTATTATTTTCATTGTGTTCCATGATTTAAGTGATGTTTATACCATTTAGTATGACAAAAAAAAAGTACATTTTAAAAATTTAAATTCAACTTTGATTTTTTCCATTCTACTCTAACTTACTGTTTTCAATACACTTTGTGATGCCTGCATATATTTAACTTTTTCCAGAAAAAGTTACAAGTAGGTGAATTACGTTTATTACATTGCATTAATTCCTAGGTTTTCAGTCTGCATTTATAACTCAAAAATTGAGAAGCTCTCACTTTATGAATTAAAGTTTTGATATGTCACAGCTCAATTTCTAATTTATTGCAAATTACTATTTGCAAAAAAAAAAAACAAAAAAAAAAAAACTGAAAATGCTAAGATATACACATGCATAATATTATATTAAATAAGAAACACTGTTTTGGAGGCAAACATGTCTGAATGTTTTAAACTTTAAGAGACCTACTTGTAAAATTTAAAAAAATACTAATTTAACTTGCAAATTGTGTTGTCAAAAGAAGGGTACGGTTGGTTTAGAATGTCATTCTGTCACTTGTACAGCCTGCAAAAGGACTTGTGAGGGGTAAAAGGGTATATAACAAGTTAATGCTCAAGGGTTACCTTTGTCACACTATTTGATTAAAGTGCTGACTTTCCTATCTAAATAAAATGTGTTCATTATACATTACCTGCTGACAAAGTAGAAGGGTTCTGATCAGTTGGTGTCACAGAGCCATCTTTCATGTGATGGTTATTTAAGTTAAGATGCAATTCAGATTTTCTACAGTCTAAATTTTCTGTAGAGCCTATCCACTGTCCACTATCATTGCTATGGTCTAAATGGTACAGATTTAAATGGCAGGGCCTTTCTTGGTGTCTACTGTCACTTACAGGGTCTTCAATACGTTGCTCTATAAGTGAAGTTGATTTGTCTTGCTCAGATTCTCCCTGGGAACACAAAGTCTGATTTACAGTAACAGTTGTGAGGCTGCATTCATGGCTTTCTTTAGAACAGTTAGTGTCTGGGTTATTTTCAGGCTCATTTGTACAAGAATTATATGAAAAACTGCCTTTTTCAAAAACTTCTTTTCCATTGTCTTTTTCACATGCAATAAGACTTTTCTGAGCATCACAGGTGTTGCCAGCAGAGAATGATTTAACCTGAGATTCCCGAAAACCAACGGTAGTAGATTCAAAAACATCCCCAGGAGTAAGAATATCTACAGGGTTGTAAGGAGGTGTCTGTCCAGCACCTTCTTCAGATCCCAGTTCTTCACATTCATCTACAGAAAGAAGTACTGTACGCCTGAAATTTCCAGTAGATTGAAACTCTGGTGCATTGTTGTCTTGCTCAGCAATATCCTCAAAGGCTAAGTTATCTATACCTTGAAACTGATGAGAGGAAGGTTCAGGTTGGGGGCCTCTCTCTTCTACTATTTCTGCCTCAGATTTTTCATCCTCTGTTTCCTCATCTGTAGAGGATAGTTGGTGCTTTGGCGCATTCTTAATGGAAACTGATGCAGCACATGAGTTCTCTTCACAAATCCCCTCATCCATAGGCTTGCATTCACGTTCAGTCCATGCCTTTTTTGTCTTCCTTCTGTCATCATCATCACTTGTGGAATGAACATGAAATGGATCTACTGTGGACTCCCTATCTTTAAGTTTCACTTCTATTCTTAATCCACTGTCATACATTTTCAGCTCTTCAGGTGTACTAGTGTCACTACTACTCCTTCCAAGGAAATCATGGCATAACATCGTACTACATTTAGAAATTCCTCTTTCATTAGAGCCATCATCATCTTGGGAGCCACCAGCATCATAATCCTCAGATCTGGGCTTGATATCATCAGATGAGGTAGTTGCACTCCCTGTGTCTGATTCAGGACTGCTCCTTTGATGAAGTGTATTCCATGGGTCTTCCAGGGGCATTTCACCATCCTCACGGCTCCCTGGGGTTTCTGCTGTAGCCATATCCGTAGGAGAAATCAAAGATAAAACCTGTGGGATTTGGCCAGGGCCACACCTTGATGATGAGCTATAGTTTACAGTAAATGAATTTGAACCTGAAGAACTTTTCTGTTTATTATTGTCACAAGTTGATGCATCTTTGAAAAACATTTCTTCATGCGTTTTTTCTTTACTAAGGCTTGTACTCAAGCAATGATTTACATTTTCTGCTTGTACAATAACTGTGGACAGGTCAGGTTTACTAGATGCTGTTGTCTCAAGGCACACACCATGACATAATGTTTCACACTGTTCAATGTTCATCTGACCAGAGATATTCCCAGTAATGTACGGCATATCATTCTCTGTTGTCAGAGTTTCAGATGCTAAATTCTGTGCTGCAGGAGAGAAGTTTACATCTAATTGGATTTGGTCAGATTGCAGGCTAGATGTTTGTTCTGGGTTCCTCTGAGTCTGAGTAGATTCTAATAGTCCAGAGCAATTCTGCTTCTTTGTGTCAAGGGCCTTTTCTAAGCCTGGGTATTCTGATGACACAACTTTGACTGTAGAAGCATTCTGCTTAGAGTCTGAACTTCTTGACGTAATTTTTTTTTGATTAGACGATTCCTTATTTTTTGATGTAGGTTTTTTCACCCCAGAAAGAGGTTGCTTGTCTGATCCCAATGATTTGGATGTCACCTTTAATGCTGGTTGTTCAGAGATGCTTTTCTGCTTTGCTGTGCTTTTGCTTCCACCAACGGTCTGCCTTGAAGTTCCCAAAATAACCTTTGCAGAATTAGTGGTTTGTTTAGTCTCAATGACCGCTGGAATTGACTTTGATATTGTCTTTTTTCTAGTTGATGTTGGAATTTCACGAGAGGTTTTGTCCAGCAAAGACGACTTTGAATTTTGTTGCAAATCCTCCTTTCTTGGAGAGGCTATGTTTTGTGTGCTTGATGCCACTGGTGCTGGTCCTAAGGATATTTAAAAAAAAGAAGTTTCATTTTAACTAATGTATAATTTTAGTATTGCAAATATAAAACATTTGTATCATATTCACTTAAAGCTTACTACTTTTGTCTTACATATGGAGAAGGGAAGGGAATGGTAATAGGGGCTGAGAGACAACGGAAGTCAGATTAATCAAAGAAATTAGCCTCCCCGAAGTCACTGCAAGCAGCAGTACTGTTATGCCATTTTTACAAGTGCAAAATACCAATTCCTTTACAACCTTCGCCTGTTCAGAAGGAAAACACCTTAATATCCTGTGCTTACTAAAATGCAAAGCATTCTTTGGGCTATGTTAACATTTGTCAGCAACTGCATCATAAGTTTTCTGCCAAGAGAATTTATAATCTATACGTGGAACAACAACATTTATAGAATAACAAAAGAGCCTAAACAGGGAGTAAACCTTTCTTTATATAGTGCCAGACATTAGAAAATCATATCAAAACAGAGTACTCTGTACAGTGCAACAACTGTGTCATTTGGATACAAGGTGCTAATATCAGTTAAAATTTTGAAAAGACACTCAGTGTATCTTTTAAGAAGGTAAAACTGCAAAACATGAGAAAAGCATATTAGATAAAAAATATAAAATCAGATAAATAATAATAAATTTGGACTATGATAATGCAGTTCAGCTGCTGCAGGCTCCCCCATATCTATGGTTTAACCATTTTCAAATCATATCTAATAAAACAAATAGTAACAGAGGGTGAGCTATCATGCCATTTAGTACCTAGACTACTGCACATTTAACTCAAAGCTGCCTGGTTTCTTCTTGTTTCAAAATGATTGCAAATTTAAAGCCGTTCAACCACACACATCAATAAAAAGTATAAGCAAAGAAAAAATGTAAAAGAAGGTTCCATAAATTAACCACACTGTCAGCTGTTTTGGAATTTATAGATAATGCACTAATGATCAATTATTACTTTTTTCTTATTATTTTTTAATAATTTTTTACTTCAAAATTTACAAAATAAATAAAAGGAAAATAGTCGCACTCCTTATCTGGAGGTAAGAAATATTATTACACAATATCAATGCAAGTAGCATCATATAGCATAGTAGAGCATACACAACTGTAAAAGCAACCTGCCCTTAACAGTAAATCTAGGTACATTTTATACAATTAGTAATTTAAGAAAACATTATGATGTTTCCCTCAGTAACAGAAGTACTATGTTGTTGAAAGATGTCCCTGTGCCATGTGACTCCTAGTTTTCTTTCCAGTTTGATTAACATATGAAATGTTTAGATTTGTAATGTTGATTTGACTTTGAAGACCTAATAGCTATTAGACTATTTATTATGATTATCAGACTTTTTAATAGTACTGGATTAAGACCACTGTAACCTTAATAGAAAGATCTAAAGTCAAAGTGCTTGGTCACTTTCAATTTTCAGTCAGGACAGTGTTTTCTGGAAGTGGCCTATTTAAAAATATTTTTGTAAAAATACATGTGTTTGGAAAGTTGTGAGCATAAGACTGGATGACCTGAAATGTGGATTATGCAACACGAGTTCTGTGAGATTTCTTGATGGACTTTTTTGATAGTGTTTGCTGTTGTCCAGTATTGGTCACTACTGACACCCATTTAATAACAACACTGGTTAGCTCCGTTCTGCATGAAAACACAAGATTAAATTGTTCACTTGGCCATACCTACAAACTAAATAGGGCAATCAACACTTTTGGGTTAGCATTCCTTTAATAGAACTCGGACAGCAAACAATTGTTCTTTCAAGCAAACTGTGGGCTCCAATGGCTACATCCACACTACTATGTTTTCATTTAAAAAAATGTGTTTTCATTTAAAAATGATCTCCATCCATACTAGTGTTTACACATCATTTATGAAAGCATCATGTCCAAGCTAAAACGACCAAAAGACATATGATGTAGACGTTCACTTACACCAAGCATGAGCACGTTGTCAGAAGCAGGAAGTGTCATCAACATTAGATATTCATTCATTCATTCATTCATTTGTAGATTACACATACACAAGGAGAACAGTGATACCGAAAACAATAAAAAAAAAACAGATTGGTTTATTTGAGGTGACAATGAGCTGGATTGCTATTAAGAATAATGCATGAGTGTAAGGTGAGCAAATCAGCTCATATATACAGACTCTGAGACATGTCAGTGAAAGTACAGCAACATTTTACAGCACTACAAGGAATACTATCTGTCACTCGAAGAGGTGCAAACAATGGGAAAAGACTACCTGCACAACAAAGACAAAATTTCCAAGGTAATAACTGCAAGAAAACTTTTAAATGTAAGATCACAATTTAGGTGCATTTTGGTACGTACAACAAGCACCACAAAAAGCAGCTCCTCTATGTCTGTCATTTTGGAATATGTTTTTCTACCATGAAGGGTGACCAGACAAGTAATGACACATTGTAATGAGACTAACCCAATCGGTGAAGGGCCACAAACGAAGTGGAGCATGATTAGAATCTTTGTTTTCAGTTAAGTATGTTTACCGTCATCCACACCACAATGCTGACTTTGTGTTTTTAAAGTATACTGCTCTGAAAAGTGTTTTCAAAAGTCTTCATTTTCATGGGTGGACAACACCAAGATAGTTTAGACAAAAGGCAAAAATGGAGATAAATGTTCATACTTTTTAAAACAAAAATGAAGTAGTATGGACGGGGCCTATAACACAGCTGCTTGTGTAGTTCCAAACCATGATGAGATAGACTGCGGTCATGAATGGATTCATGATTTCTTTTCCTGATACGTTTGGAGGAAACAAGGCCACTTGTCAAGGAATTTTCTAATGTAGCCGACTTCTGTAAGTTTGGAGCTACTCCTGTATATTCTTTTAAGAGTGTAAAATGTGCCTCCATTATTTCTTTATTAACTGGACATATATTATAGTTAAGTACTGGAATTTAAATCACTGAACATACATATTCATTATTCTATAATGAATCATATGCACTTGTTTAACACTCTGGAGAGAAAAAACATTTTAAATATAAGACAGGAAAAGACAGATATAGAAAATTATTTTATAGTGTGTAAAAAAACTAGAGGCCAACCTGGGGTGTTAAAATGATTTTGTTGATGTTCAGCCAAATCTAACTAACCTATTTAATAATCTAGAACTGTGGAAAATAGAGTGTATTCTCTCAGAAAGAACTGACTTACTACATTCAGAATTTAATTTGCAAAAGCATCCAGTTCAAATAGTCCTTCATCTGTTTTTATAAACATCTGTAACTTGTAGGCCAAACAGTTTTCATTCTTGACATCACTGGTTGAATGGTGTATATGCATATGTATGATAAGATATTATGTCGTATGTACTGTATTATGTTAGCCACCATAGTTTATTTATTTTTACAAAATTATATTTTATTGAAGTATTATTTGTTGTATTTTTATGTGATGTCTTTATCACTTTGTAAAATCCCTACTAACAAGCCAAATTTCTCTCCTGAGACAATAAACCTAAACTGAATTTACCTAAACTGAATTTAATTCCTGTAATGCACTGTCAAAGGAATTACATGATAAACCAGCTTGTAAGGATTTGGGGAATTATGGACAGCCAACTGAAATGGCATTTTAATTAGTCAGGCATTTTATCAAAAAAGCGAAGTAGCACCTTTGACAAACAGCTAGGGGTTAGCTGCTGTTATGCGTAGGTCTACTGCAAGAAGAAACTGATTTTTTATTTAACCCGTTTCCTAGAATACCCTGTGATGTACTAGTACACAGTCCAGAACCGATTCCTTTACCCTATGCTGATAGGACAGGTTTTGAACCCCACTCTAACTCTCAAATGTGTAAGAAAGTATGTATTTGAATTAAAATGAACACTAGTTTTAAGAAGTCCCATGCTGTGCAATCAAAATCCTACTATTAATAGGAAACACAACAAATTAGCTAGGGTATGTTGTTTTAAGGAATGCTTAAGATGTAATTCAATTTTTCTACAGTGTAAAAATTTTGTGGAGCCTTTTCACTGTCTAATATCAAAGTAGTGATGTTTTTTGTGAAACTACAGAACGCTGAATAAAGTATATTTATTTAGTATAAGCAAACTTAATACAGTTCACTAAAGAAGCTCATAAATATGAGTGGAAAACTACATTTAATAATGCTACCATTGCTATGCCATTGCAGAATGCCACTGCAGTGATTCTTGGTAGCCCCTAAGGTGTGGTCAGTTTACCTGCAGATTAATTACTGGCACATTTTCCTAGAAAGTTTTAAGAGTACAAGTACGTGGTCATATCGATTATACATTGATCTTTTCCACTAATGGATACCAGTAAAGTAAAAGCAGGAGTTACACATTTGACAGATTAAAATTCCATTTCTTGTTCCCTGAAGCTTCTCTCCATTCAAACCAGTGGTCTTTAAACATCCAAAACCAGGTGATTAGGTACATAAAATACTATTAGTACAAACTCGAAGCTTGGATTATCCTCATTGATAAAGCTCATGGATATCAAGAAGAAGAAACAAAAATCACTTTAATTGGAATATTTGTTTATTTCAGCCATTCTTAACTGGGGGCCACAACAGTGGAAAGGATGTAGGAAATGTGCAACAGCAAAACTGCCAAATAAGTGGTATTTGTATTCAGTACATATCTGCATTACCCTAGGCTATTTTCATTAACGCCTATGTAAAGAGATTTTCAATTGGGGAACATTATGTAGATCAATGTAATTTACCAACAAAATAATATGCCAGGAAGGGTACAAAAAACATCAGGCAGTATATAGTCTTCAACATACTGCACATAATATTGTCCAAATGCATGTATTGTATCAATCAAAAAACCATGATCTGCACCATAAAAGATTTGATGATAATTCCTGACAGAGAGATCACTGAAAAAATACAATTCCATCTCAATTAAGAATCAGTCTTCGATAAATTTGTGAGTATTAATACCAAAAAATCTTCAGAAGGCTGCAAAGTAAATAATTACTAATATAAATAAGATAGTGACATCTCACATCTTGCTCTTTCAATATTCTTTTTTTATTTTGATTGTTAGTTCTAGTTTTTAATGACTAAAACATATGTCCTGCTCATTGTTTTCTGAGGCAGTGGCTAGGAGTATTCAGACTACTTTAAGGTTATGTATGCTTTGATACACAAAGGAGACCACATGTAAATCATGCTTTCACACTCAGCCTGGTCCTGAATGTTATCAAATAACAGCTCATGGCTGAAGAGAAATTCCCAAAAGGTGAGCCTCAGCACTGATGAAAACACAAACAAGATTTAGTCACAGTGTTCACTTGCTGCTGCCTTCTTCAACCTGGGCAAAAGTGTTTATCTGACTGGAGCTCATATATGTCTCTGCCTACCTCCATTGCTCTGCCAGTCATGTCACAGTGGTAGATGTCAAAAAAGCTGGTTCGTAATTTCTCCAAGATATTTTTGCATCCAACTAAAACAGGAAAGCACCTCTGAATTCTTTGGTTGGATGAGCTCTGAGAACTAAGCTGTGAGCTTGTGCTTTATTCCTGGAGCTTACCTGACAACCACATTCAAATAAAACCTGAAGGACTGCTGAATGAAATCATTTATCAGATACAGTAATGAATAAAATTCACCTTGTTCCACTGTTGTGAAATGAATGCTGTATAGCAAGTTTTATCTTTTTTTTTGTAAACTGTTAAGATTTTTTTTTTTTAATTTTACTGAGAGCAAGTTTAACCAAGAACAGCAAAGTTCTATTAACATACGGCAATAAAACAATTACTGTTACTATGACACCAACCAGTTCAATTTTACCGAAGATACAGTGTGTATGTTGTGGCAAGCGGCTGGGGGTGGCACCCAGCCGGGACGCCCGGAAGGACCAGAGGAGGGATTATGCCTCCTCCAGACCATGAGGGGGCGACCGTCCTGGTGGCTTTGGGGACCACGGGAACTGTGCTTGGAAGCTCAACCCTATAGGGGTCCATGGTCACCGCCAGGGGGCGCCCCAATGCCTGGAAAGCCCTGGTCCTCAGCACTTCCGCCACACCCGGAAGTGCTGGTGGGAAGACGTTTAAGGACACCCAGAGTGCTTCCAGGTGTGCAGCCGGTACTTCCGCCACACTGGGGAGTGCCGACGGAAGATTATCGGGAGGAACCTGGAGCACATCTGGGTGATTATAAAATGGGCCGCCTCCCTCTGTTCAGTGGAGAAAAGTCAGAGAAAGAAGGACGGAGCTTGGGAGGAGAGGAAAGGAGGCGGCCTGAAGAGAGAGGCATCATTTTGTATAGAGACCTGGACTTTGGGGGAGTTTTGATAATAAACGTGTGTGGGTGTTTGAACCATCGGTGTCCACCTGTCTGTATACGGGCCAGCCTCCACAACGTGCATATATTTTTTTCTTTTTCCTTTTTCATTTTATACCAGGTGGGCTCAAAGATATTTCAAGAACAGTACTATTTATTTGATAGCTGCACACCCCACTAAAGAAATTTAGATTTACCTTATTGTTTGCTACATTCTGCATAATCCACTACTTCTATTTGCACTCAGAATCCTTCAAGTTCCAATTATTTACTTATCACACAAATTAAGCAAATTTAAAGAAAACAGAGTAAACAAAACAAATGAGACACTGAATACCATGTACCACTATGACTGAAAAAACAATGTTTTAAAGGAACATTTTACCTTCATTATGATTACTATCATTCACTCATTTTCTTAAGTGTTAGACCTTTGGGAAAAAGCAATGGATTTGTGTACATTTGAGGAAAGCTGGCAAAGAGTATCTGCTTCTTAAATCATATTTCTTTTTGGTTTGCACTTGCAATGGCCAGGTGTAACTACATTTTGCTCCTTTTGCTTTGGTTATTTTGCTATAAAATAATTGGTGATCTGACATTTTTTCCTTAAGGCCAAACATCTAATTTCTGTGCTGAATTTCTTACGTTTGTTTTGGTCTAGCATAATTGGAAGACTGGCTGTAAAAATATAAGCATTCAAATCTAGTGAGATCTAATAATGAGCAAATTCTTTATTGATTGATAGTAATACCATCCTCTTCCGCTTATCCAAGATCGGGTCGCAGGGGCAGCAGCTTGAGCAGAGATGCCCAGACTTCCCTCTCCCCGGCCACTTCTTCTAGCTCTTCCGGGAGAATCCCAAGGCATTCCCAGGCCAGCCGAGAGACATAGTCCCTCCAGCGTGTCCTGGGTCTTCCCCGGGACCTCCTCCCGGTTAGACGTGCCCGGAACACCTCACCAGGGAGGCGTCCAGGAGGCATCCTGATCAGATGCCCGAGCCACCTCATCTGACTCCTCTCAATGCGGAGGAGCAGCGGCTCTACTCTGAGTCCCTCCCGGATGACTGAGCTTCTCACCCTATCTTTAAGGGAAAGCCCAGACACCCTACAGAGGAAACCCATTTCAGCCGCTTGTATTCGCGATCTCGTTCTTTCGGTCACTACCCATGGCTCATGACCACAGGTGAGGGTAGGAACATAGATCAACCAGTAAATTGAGAGCTTTGCCTTGCGGCTCAGCTCCTTTTTCACCACAACAGACCGATGCAGAGCCCGCATCACTGCGGATGCCACACCGACCCACCTGTCGATCTCACGCTCCATTTTTCCCTCACTCGTGAACAAGACCCTGAGATACTTGAACTCCTCCACTTGGGGCAGGATCTCACCCCCAACCCTGAGAGGGCACTCCACCTTTTTCCGGCTGAGGACCATGGTCTCGGATTTGGAGGTGCCGAATCCCATCCCAGCCGCTTCACACTCAGCTGTGAACCGATCCAGAGAGAGCTGAAGATCATGGCCTGATGAAGCAAACAGGACAACATCATCTGCAAAAAGCAGTAACCCAATCCTGAGCCCACCAAACTGGACCCCCTCAACACCCTGGCTGCGCCTAGAAATTCTGTCCATAAAAGTTATGAAGAGAATCTGTGACAAAGGGCCGCCCTGGCGGAGTACAACTCTCTTATTGCCGGCAATGTGGACCAAGCTCTGACACCGATCGTACAGGGACCAAACAGCCTTTACCAGAGGTACCCCAAACTCTCGGAGTACCCCCCACAGGATTCCCTGAGGGAAACAGTCAAAACGCCTTTTCCAAGTCCACAAAACACATGTAGACTGGTTGGGCAAACTCCCATGCACCCTCCAGGACCCTGCTAAGAGTGTAGAGCTGGTCTACTGTTCCACGACCAGGACGAAAACCACACTGTTCCTCCTGAATCCGAGGTTCAACTATCCGATGGACCCTCCTCTCCAGGACCCCCGAATATAATTTTCCAGGGAGGCTGAGGAGTGTGATCCCTCTGTAGTTGGAACACATCCTCCGGTCCTCTTTCTTAAAGAGGGGGACCACCACCCCAGTCTGCCAATCCAGAGGCACTGTCCCTGATGTCCATGCGATGTTGCAGAGGCGTGTCAACCAAGACAGTCCTACAACATCCAGAGCCTTGAGGAACTCCGGGCGTATCTCATCCACCCCCGGGGCCCTGCCACCAAGGAGTTTCTTAACCACCTCGGTGACCTCAGTCCCAGAAATGGGGGAGCCCACCCCCGAGTTCCCAGGCTCTGCTTCCTCATTGGAAGGCATGTTAGTGGGATTGAGGAGGTCTTCGAAGTACTCCCCCCACCGACCCACAACGTCCCGAGTCAAGGTCAGCAGCGCACCATCCCCACCATATACAGTGTTGACACTGCACTGCTTCCCCTTCCTGAGACGCCGGATATTGGACCAGAATCTCCTCGCAGCCGTCTGAAAGTCATTCTCCATGGCCTACCCAAACTCCTCCCACGCCGGAGTTTTTGCCTCAGCACCAAAGCTGCATTCCGCTTGGCCTGCCAGTACCTATCAGCTGCCCCCAGACTCCCACAGGATAAAAAGGTCCTGTAGGACTCCTTCTTCAGCTTGACGGCATCCCTCACCGCCGGTGTCCACCGACGGGTTCGGGGATTGCTACCACAACAGGCACCAAACACCTTATGGCTAAAGCTCCGGTCAGCCGCCTCAACAATAGAGGCACGGAACATGGCCCATTCGGACTCAATGTCCCCCACCTCCCTCGGGATGTGGTCGAAGTTCTGCCGGAGGTGGGAGTTGAAGCTACTTCTGACAGGGGACTCTGCCAGACGTTCCCAGCAGACCCTCGCAACACGTTTGGGCCTACCAGGCCTGACCGGCATCCTCCCCCACCATTGAAGCCTACTCACCACCAGGTGGTGATCAGTTGACAGCTCCGCCCCTCTCTTCACTTGAGTGTCCAAGACATGTGGCCACAGGTCCGACGACACGACCACAAAGTCGATCATCGAACTGAGGCCTAGGGTTTCCTGGTGCCAAGTGCACATATGAACACCCCTATGCTTGAACATGTAATACATACTCAACAATTCTTTGAAATATTTTTTGCAAAACTAACATTTTAAAATGATATAGCTGTACATAATACAGATTATAGAATGCTGTATATGCAAAAAAGAACATTTTAAATATGTAACTCACCTAGACTTTCTGCTGATACAGAAGGCACACCCTTCAGCCTTCTATCATTTCTCATTGCCCTGTTTCCAGATGCGGATTTGTTTGAAGGAGCAATTTGTTTCAGTTTGCTGTTTTCTTTGATTGGTGGTTTAGCTGTTACACTGTAGAACACATAAAAATTAAAAAGATTCTGAGTGGTTTTATTATTGAAATGCATCTATCAAATAAGGTCTGGCATCTCGCTATTACCAAGCCTAGTTAAATGTAACAGATGGTGCCATCAGTTTTTTATGGCCCAGCTTCTTTCATGATACAGAGGTCAAGTATTAGTTCACCGATCTTGAGAGACAGATTACAAAAAGAAGGCAATGGTTTTCAGTGGCACTACTTTCTGCAACCATACTGTCTAAATTCTGATATTCTTAAAAAAAATCCATACAAAGCGCCTGTTGTTGCTGAATTCCTAAGGCAAGCAGCCTACAGAATGCCTGACGGGCTTGGAATGTAGTGATATTTTCCACTAACACGAAAAATGCTGAAAAGAAGTAGACTGTCTAGGCACAGTTTCTTATTGTTACTGGTGGCTATCATTTTAACCAATGCACAATATTAATAAAAAGCTTTTAATTTAAATTTAACAAATCAGATATAATTAGGAAGAATCTCATTAACCTTTAGCCTCAACAATATCTAGTTCAACACAAAATGATTTTAGAAGCAAACTTTCTTTCATATTTATTTATAACTACTTTGAAAGTGGACCTCTAAGG
This sequence comes from Polypterus bichir lapradei, assembly GCA_026402145.1. Taxonomy (NCBI): domain Eukaryota; kingdom Metazoa; phylum Chordata; class Cladistia; order Polypteriformes; family Polypteridae; genus Polypterus; species Polypterus bichir. The sequence continues at coordinate 90,863,900 of JANRMT010062856.1, forward strand.
TTCATTTAACTCCAAATAATTTTCACCTCTCAAAAGCCTTACATATTTGCAACAGTACCAACTCACTGAGATAACAAAATCATAATAAAAGAGTTGAAGATGAATCCTAAATGAAAATAAAAGGAATAGAATCCTTTAGCTGAAGCTACAACAAAAACATACTTTGGCTAATTTCATTGAAAGATTAAAGTACAAGCTGTTTGATAATTTGGATTCCACATAATGCGATCAAAAAAATGCAAGCCATTAAAAATATTTTAGTTAAAGATAGGTACAGGTATTTGTCTGTAATTAAGAAATTTCCTAGCTTGAAGTGCTCTCCAAAACTGTTTTCTTTCTCATCTACGTTTTTCTGTAGACTGGGAAACATCTGTGCTTTCAGTTCTGCCTCCCAGTCTAGTAACACATCCAAATACCTCCTTCAAGCCTAATATTACTAATCAATGCATTAAGTAAAATGTCAATTCCATATAAAGGCATTATTTCATGACTGAGTCAATAATATAAAATAATGATAAGTACATTCTGGCTATGCCAAAATTACTGAACAAAAATGTAATAAACTAATCATAAAGGTAAATTACTGGTAATTGAATATCAGGGACTTAGAATGAAATTTTATTTATTTATTTATTTACTTTTTTTTATAACAATAGGTGTTTGATTTTGAAATAAATACAATTTATACAAGAAAAGATTTGTTAATTTCAATTTAAGATGCTTAAAGAAGTAGGTCACAGCTTACCTGTTTACTTTTTCTGCTTTATGTATTTTGTGACCAAGTGTCCTGCATACTGTTTTAGAGACATTCTTTGTTCCCGGACCTGAAAAATGCAGAAAAAGTACACCATACCTATATTTTTGGTTTTATGTTCCACAAGAGCACTTCTATACAAACTAAAATAACTGATCTGCTAAACAAGCCCTTAACACTAGGTTTAACATAAAATATGGTCAAAAAAAAAAAAAAATAGGCATGCTTAGAAGGTGTCTATTTATCATTCAATTCATTTTGGCACACAATTAATGTAATTTAATTTGGATTTTATTAAGGACATAGTTTTCTCACATTAAAAAAATAAAGGCATTAACTCAGTCTTAAAAGTATTGTCTAAATGGCAACAATGAAATCAAAAGACAACAATTGAAAGTAGAAGTTAAAATACTAATTCTCATAAGAGACTTGGGAGAAGCATGTTATGATCAGTGCTGCAGCCTGATCCGGATTCATAGGACATTTCACTCACTTTTTGTCATCTCTCTCTCTCTCTGACTTTAACTGAAAGATCACAGTCAATTACATTTAAAGTGTATCTATTTAATGTTTTGTGACTAACAAATCCCGTATCCTTCTTGCATTTAAAAAACAAAAGGGTTCAAATTGTATTATCTCAACAATCAAACAACAAGTTAAAGTATGAAACAAAAAAAAGTAAACCTCAATACAACTGTTTAAACAGTAATCATAATCATACCTGTGCTGGAGTCTTTGGGGCTGTTTGAACTATACTGTGGAGAAGCACTTCCAGATGTTATGTCACTGCCGAGATCCTTGTTAAGAGAATTGTCCGATTCCTTATCTGGTTTCTCATCCCTGAGTGGACTAACATTTCCACTTGACTCAGAAATATGAGTTGACTCACACTTAACAAAAGACCCTTCTTCTTTGTTAGTCAGTGGGGTGTCCTTTGCTGAAATGGCTTTTAATGATTTAATTGGATTTGCACGGGCAGTACTTGTAGCTGATGAGCATTTAGGCCTTGCTCCCGAGGAGATTTTTCTGTCCTGATCTTCTGGCGCCTTAGCAGCTAGCATTTTCCTAGGGCCATCAATAGATGATGAAGGGTTATTTTCTCTCTTAACTATTGAGGATTCTATTCTTGCATTGCCATTGTTCAGAGACTTCATTTTTGAAACTGGCACTGCTTTTATTGGAACACTTTTTTCAGCAAGTTTAGTGTCTTTTGCAACTTTGTTGGCCTCTTTAGCATCTTTTCCCTTTGAAACTGTACTTTTAGGCATTTTGTTTGAGGTACCCCTTCCAGCAGCAACTGTGTGCCCTGATGCTCCTAAACCATCAGACTTCATTTTTGTTGTTCTGTTAGATAAACAACTCCAGGGTGCTGGTAGGTTCCTCCCCTCCTGGAGGCTCTGTATTTGATTTTCAGTTGTCTGTTGATGAGCCTGGGGGCATTTTAAATGCAGGACCTGTTAGTCAAAACAACAAAATTGAAAATTAATGTAGCATTAAAATCTAATTTTTGGCCTTTAATTTAAAAAGAACATTATAAACAGGATAAACTAAATGGGAGGAACAAACCTCATGAACAATGATCATAGGGCAGGCCCACACCCACTGGTTTAACACAGGGTCTCAAATTGCGCAAGTGGCACGTATACAAGGGTAGAAAACAGAGCACCAAGAGAAAACCCAGAAATAAAAAAAAAAAAATTCTACACAGTAAGTGACCAGGCCAGGATTTGAACACAGATTTATGGAACTGTGAGGCAACAGCACTATCTATAGTGCCATTCATTTACCCTGAATAACCACTTAAACCCCATATATATATATATATATATATATATATGTAAATCTTGAGATGAGACTTTGGCCAAGAGATTTTTTTTCAACTCCCGCAAGACAAGACTCTTATTTGTGTGAATGCTTTTGTCAGACAGTAAAGTAATAATCAGTCTGGACCAAGTGGAACTGAAAACCTTACAGGTCCAAGCAAAGTTGGAAATAAAAGGCAAAGAGTAGAACACAAAGTAGAATGTCGTAAGCAGGTTAAAAACCGTTGGCACGATAGACATGCAGAGCAGGTTAGAGATTATGAAGGTACTAAAATTCAAAAGTCTCAAAAAAACTGATAGTAAAGATCGCATTAGCGTTAGCAAATGGAAATTATTACTTGTTGAAATAACGGAACAGCGAAAAGAGATCGAATATATGGATGTGATATGATAGAAGTATGTAGATATTGTTCGGCTTTAAAGTTGGAGACTTTTAGATTGTCTAATTTGTGTTGCCATCAGGGAAAAGTATGTTTCTTCCCAATGAAGAGGCGTATCTGCAAGAATGAAAAGATTTGTTGTTTGGTGAAAGTGAAATCCACAAACACTACAGTCAAAATATCAGAATCTACAATAATCTGATCGTGTTTGCATCCTTCAATGCTCAAAACGTAGATTTACACAATTCTGGACCATACGATATGAGAATCTGTGGTCCCGCAACAATTAAATCTACTACAAGTTTAATTTCAAAGAAATCACAATTCGGTCAGGTTTATATTTATGATCACAGAGAATCGATGCAAGATTGAATCGAAAAAGTTAAACAATCGTATTAGAAATTCTACAGCCAATAATGGATACAAATCCATATGTCCAAAAGTATAGCACTTTATACAAAATTTATCTGCAAAACACAGACAAAGAAGTTCACGGTTGCATTTATAATAAACCACCAGCATGTGATGAATTGTCAGCGATAACAGTAACGCAACATGAAACATAATTTTATTTCAATTTATTACGTTTAACTATTTTTAACTATGGTTAATTACTTTCTGTAATGTAAAATAGTTAGTTCTATTATGCATATGTAACAGTTCCCATGAAAATAACAATGTTTACATTGTACATATATATACATATATACATATATATATATACTGTATATATATATATATATATATATACTGTATATATATATATATATACTATATATATATATATATATATATATAATTTTTATATATATTTATATTTTAAAACAGCAGTGGCAGACTGGAAAACTTACACAACTGTACACAGAGAGTCAGTAATTACTGTCCACAAAACATACTAAAAACAAAAACGAAAGCAAACAGCACTTTAAGCATAAGGCATGAGGTCTTCTTTTATCACTTCTGTTCTTGCAGGGCAATAACCAATAATTAAATGCCTGATTGCAAAACAGTAAAGTAACTCTAAGTGTGGCCAAACAAAAGTACCTTTAGAATTTGTGAGCAAGTTTTATTTCCTGTACAAAAGTGCAATGAAAAGGTACACCAAAGCTGGTGGCTGCCTGGTTGTTAATGTCATGTTACTTCAAGAATTACTTAATTTAAAGAAGAAGTAAATTCTACGCTTCTAATCATGAAACAAGTCAAGTTATGTAAAAGGCTATTTCTTGATACAAATTAACAAATGAAGGCTTTGTTTCTTTAGAAATTGCAGGTTTAAAACACAAAAATATAATAAACTCCAAATCTGATATACACAAAAATAATGGAATTAATTATACTGTTTCTGGATTGATACTAGCAAATTTAATATATTATTTCAAATATATGCCAGCCTACTTGTTTAATTTACCTTGGAACTGCTGAAGGTGGGTTTCTTACCAAGTTTTCTGCTGTCACCTTTATCAAAAGCAGCTAAAAGAGGAAAGAACACAACTAATAAATACCACATGGTGGTTTACACACAGAAAGGCATTCATGTCTATTTATCTATTTTCTAACCTACTTCTCCAGTTCAGGGTCACAAGTAGTCAATGACTATCTCAACAGCACTGGGTGCAGGGTGAAAGCAACTCTGGAAAGGCTTCAGTTTATCAGAGGGTGCATGAGTGGGGAACACCCAGACTTACTTATACTGTGCTAATATGGAACCATCAGTCAATTTAACCTGGAATTCTTTAAGGATGCAATAGGAAAACACCTGGTAACATTTAGGGAACAAGCACTCTTCCAATGGAAATTGACTAAGCATAGGATTCAAACCCAGGATGCAGGATTTGTGAGGTGCCAATACTATAAGCTGCTGATTTTATAAATATAACTTCTATATATTCTGAATGTCCCCTATATATAAATAAAAATATATATTATACACATACGTACATATACACATACACACACTACTGGTCAAAAGTTTTATAAACACCCCATTTCTCCAATTTTTATTTACGTTTGAGCAGTTTAGGACCAGTGAATAACCTGAAATAGTAGAGAAGTGGTAAACTGAACAATGTTAAAAAAAAATTTAGGTTACCAAAAACTGAAAAATAATGTAATTTTCAGAGTTAGACAAACAGGCCTTTTTCTGGGAACAAGTAATGTGTTAACTATTTACAGCTTTTAAGCAATGCTAGTTAGTTAAGCCTTGAAATTTGAAGAAAACAATTCTATAGGCGTTCCAGCTTTTTTTGGTTACTTACAAACAGTCTCTCTTTATTAAAGCACTAATGGAACAAACTGTATTGCTTCACCCCCAAAGCATTATTTGGATAATATTGTACTGTATATTGCTATCATAATGGCAAGAAAAAGGCAATTATCAAAGGAAGACAGTGTGGAACGAGCCTCGGACACAGACAGGAAGACATGGTAAATTCACCACCACACGTTTATTTACAACTATTTACACACAATATAAACATAAAGTGCACAAAACCCACTTCACCCCCAAAGTCCAGGCCAACACCACACTATGCCTCTTCTTCAGACCGCCTCCTTCTCTCTCCTCCAGACCTTGTCCTCTTCCACCCGACTCTAGCCCTGAATGAAGGGAGGCGGCCCCTTTTATGGCCACCCGGATGTGCTCCAGGTGCTTCCCGGCACTCCACCGGCACTCCCAAGTGTGGCGGAAGTGCCAGCTGCGTACCCAGAAGCACTCCCGGTGTCCCCAGTCTTCTTCCCCCCAGCACTTCCTGGTGTGGCGGAAGTGCTGATGTCCAGGGCTCTCCAGGCATTGGGGCGCCCCCTGGCGGTGACCACGGGCCCCTACAGGGTTGAGCTTCCAAGCTCTGTACCCGTGGCCCCCACAGCAACCAGGGCGGTCGCCCCCTTGTGGTCTGGAGGAGGCGTGAGCCCTCCTCTGGTCCTCTTGGGCGTCCCGGCTGGGTACCAACCCCAGCCGCGTGCCACAACAGACAGACCATTATAACCTTTAATGTGTAAGTCTGTTCCTTAGGGAAATTGCAAAGAAAGTCAAGCGGTCAGTTTCTTACAAGATAAAAAGGAACTTACAAGCTGGAAGAAATTCTGACAAGAACAGGTCTGGCAGACCCAAAGTCACAACAGAATCAGAAGAGAAGTTTCTGAAAGTCAACAGCTTGAGTGAAGTTGCCTCACAGCGCAACAGCTTCAAACATATCAGGTTTGACAGATCAAGTTACAGCAAGATACCCATTAATAAAATTGCAAGATAAGAAAAAAAGGCTTGCCTGGTCCAGGAACCATTGAGAGTGGACTAGTGAGGACTGGAAGAAGGTTTTATGGATTGGCGAATAAAAATTTGAAATCTTCCATTCATTATGCAGGGTTTTTGTATACCATTAAGAAAATGAAAGGATGGCCCTTTAGTATGCGAGACCCACTGTCAAACATATATGATTAACTGACACCCTGAACAAATATGCCTACAACAAAATTTTACAGTACCATGCAGTACCCTCTGGTGTACACCTAGATGGTCAGAGGTTTATCCTACAGCAAGATAAATATCCAAACCATACCTCTAGGCTATGTTAAAACTACCTTAAAAGAAAATAATAAAACAGTAGACTTCAAATTATGGAATGGCCATATAGTTTCCAGTCTTAAACCCCATGAAATGGTTTGGGATGAGCGGAACAAAACAGTGAAAGGAAAGCAATCTACAAGTGCAACATAATTGTGGGAACTTCTGCAATAGTACTGGAAATAACGTTCTTAACAATATCTGATTTACATTGCAGAAAGGATGCCTGGAGTATGTTCAGCTGTTATATTTGCAAAAGGTGACTCTGATGAGTCAAAAATTGAGATTAAATTTTGTTAAACAAAATCATTCCATTATTTCATTTTTACCTGTATTTCAGAAGAAAAATAGACATTAAACTGCATAAATTAAAAAAAAAAATCTGGAAAAAATGCGGTTGTTCTAAACTTTCTTACTGGTATTGAGTGTGTATACGTATATACTCTCTCACACACTACTGGTCAAACGTTTTAGGACACCTCACTGTTTCTTCAAATGTAATCAGTTGTAATGAATCAATGTAATGAATGACCAAAAATCTTGAAAAAGGTAAACAGTAAACTGCCAGAGGTTTTAATTTAAATTTTAGGTTAGCAAAAACTGAAAAAAGGATATTTCAGAATATTACAAATTGGCTTTCTCCAGGAAACAACTAATAGGTTACAACCTACACATATTCTGCAACAATTAAAGTAAATTAAGCCTTGCAAGCTTAAAGAAACAAATTTGCACATGTGACCTAACTTCTGTTGATTACTTAAAAACCTCAGTCTGTCTTAAATCAGAGTTGGAACAGACTGTGTTACTATATCCTGTGAAGTACTACCTGGACAATATTACACTGTAGAAAGTTGTAAATTCCAATGATAATGGCAAGAAAACTGCAATTAACAAGTGAAATGAGGCAGAGTATTATTATCCTTAAAAGTGTAGGTCTTTCATTTACATAAACTGCCAAAAAAAATAATCAGTGTCAGTGAGTACGGTGTCATTCATAATCCAAAGGCAAATGGAAACTGGAAAAAGTCCCGACAGGAAGAAAACAGGCAAACCCAAAGTCAGAAGTCAATTAGAAGTCAAGTTTCTGAGGGTCACCAGCTTGCGTGATAGGTGCCTCACAGAACAAAAGCTTCAAGCACAACTTAACAGTGGTCGAAAAATGCAAGTCTCAGTTTCTTCTGTGAAGAGGAGACTTTTTGCTGCAGGTCTGACAGGGCAAGAGGCAGTAAGAAAGTCATTCCTTAAATGACAAAATAGGGCCTTGAAATACCAGCTGTGGACTACTGCAGACTGCAAGACAGTCTTATGAACCGATGAATCGAAATTTGAAATCTTTGGTTCATCACACAGACTGTTTGTATGCTGTGGAGTTGGTGAAAGAATGGTTCCTCAGTGTGTAACATCAAATGTTAAACATGGAGGAGGAAGTGCGATGGTCTGGGTTCTTGCACAGAGTGACTGGCATTCTGAATCAAAAGGTGGCTACTTTGATGAATGAAAAATTTGAATCAAATTTTGTACAATTAATATTTCCTTGACTTATTTTTTTTATTTGCCATTGTTTATTTGTTCTATACCTTGATTTCATGTAATTAAGACATTAAACTATGTGCATTTCTATAAATACTGAAAAAACTGGGCTGTTCTAAAACTTTTGACCGGTTGTGTATATATACAAATGCACACACACACAGTATGCACATTTTCTTGCAGGACATACACATACATAAACACTGGCCTATTTAAGTATTTGGACAAGACAATTAACTAAATTCATGCAGGTTTGAGATAAAAACATTAAATATGTCAGTCCTTGTTTCTGGGTATTTTTATCATATATCCTTTAAATGTTTTACAACAACATTGTAGAAATGGTTGTGTGAATTACATTGTGTATTTGTTAAGGCTAAAATAACTTATCAAATCCTCTGACATCTCTCATTCTGCTCCCAAATTTTGTGATGTTCTGATGGTGAAAAAGAAGCAAAGATCATTGTTTAGCTTTTAGGCAAAATTACCTTAGGTAAAAATCCTATTTTTCTATGCCAAAAAATGTTGGATTGTTTTGATTTTTGTCTTTATTTCTTTATAATATTATGGGCATTGGCTAATAAAATGTAGTCATATTACATATAAGTGGTTAACACATGTTTATTGGGGTCTATTAATTGCCTAATAAAATGTATACATGAAACCTTAGAACTGAGTAGCTGAGCTCAGATAAACTAGACAAACTAGCCAACATTAGGAGATCGAGGGTTTGACTACATTATTAATTGGCCTGCAAATACCCCAAATTATGTGGGCCTAACCAGCAGGTTTTTTAATGTCAAACCACTGAAGCATTCATTTAAAAAACTGCTAGCCAGAAGCAGCTTGCTTATTCTATCATAAATTCCTTTGCTAATCTGCAGAAAATGTATTTTGTGGAAAGAACAAATTCTAAAAGAACATCATATGATGCCTTTTGCACCTTTTTGTTATCACAACACATCCTGCTTTCTGATTTGACAATACACACAAATAAATAAACAAATATTCAGAAAGTTAAAAAATGAACAATCATACATAACATTAATGTGCATAACGATTACATCACAATGGTAAGGTGGTGGTATTTTGGCTTACAATAAATAAAAAAATGAATAACTAAATAAATAAGTAAATAAATACAAGAGAGCATGAAACCTTGCTGACAATTTAACATCACAGCAATTTCAAATAATAACCTCTGTATATACAATAGGATAGATGAAATTACTAGTATAGCTACCATCATATTTTTTTTAGAATAGAAAAGCAAAGCAACAAACGTTTAGTTCTTCATCACTAAAATACAATAGATCTCAAAGCACTGAATAGCATAAAGGGTAAAGACATTGCTGTGCATTAGCACGTCATGTATTTTTCCTGGTTATATGATATGGCATGTTTTACATCTTGTAGGTCACAAGGAGTATACGGTCATTACTTGCTAGGTCATTGATGTCTGCAGTTAAAATGCAAAGGAAAAATAGCACATTAACAGCACACAGCAGATTTTAACTATAATATCCTTTTGCACAATATTACAGCAGTACAGGAAATTCAAGTAGCAGATCAATCTATGCAATCAGTAATGCAGCATCGTGGATACGTACCTGTTTGTATTTGTTCCCTGTGCTCTGCTTTCATAAGATTCCAGCCTTCCGAGTGACGAACAGCATAGAAAGATTGAACTAGAAATGTCCACAGCTTCTCATGCACAGCCTGGATTTCACACGCAAAACCCTGTGTGAGGAACGAATCAGCAGCTGCTCAGAGCCACATTACCATGGCAACCAATCATTATTCCTCTCAGAATCTACTTACTCCCTAAGCTAAATCAATGATGTCATCACTAAGATTAAAGATTGTCTGCTGTTCAATGCCATTTAGGAAAAAAAAAACACAATCTTAAAAAGCAAGAGAAGATTTAAACCCAGATCATATTTTGCTACCTTTACTGACTGATATCTAATACAATCTACCCTGCCATTGTTTTTCAAGCAATATAACCCAGTTATATTACACGAAGGTCAACCACTTCAAAAATTCTGTCTTTAAGAATTTCATACCTATGCACATTTTCTGCCATCATGTTCATGTACAAATATATAATCCAGTAACATTCAACAAAATGATCACATTCATTACAAAGGAAACCTAATTGCTAACACAAAAAATTCTGTCTTTAAGAATTTCATACCTATGCACATTTTCTGCCATCATGTTCATGTACAAATATATAATCCAATAATATTCAACAAAATGATCACATTCATTACAAAGGAAACATAATTGCTAACACACTGCAATTAATTAAATGATTAGTTCAAATTCTTACTTTTTGGCATACAACTAATAAATTATAGATATCAACAGTATACTTTACAAACATCATGGACTATAATGGATCTGATTATTCATATATTTTCTACATATTTTTGGGGGAAACTCATACTCAATATTTTACTATATAAACAAATATTTTATAGTCATAGTTTTATACTCTCTTGGAATTCATGAGGTGTACTATTTGTTATACAGTCATGGCCAAAATTATCGACACCCCTGGAATTTTCCCAGAAAATGCACCATTTCTCCCAGAAAATTATTGCAATTACAAATGTTTTGGTAGACACATGTTTATTTCCTTTATGGGCATTGGAACAACACAAAAAAACAGAGAAAAAAAGCCACATCTGACATAATTTCACACAAAACTCAAAAACCGGGCTGGACAAAATTATTGGCACCCTCAACTTAATATTTGGTTGCATGTCCTTTGGAAAAAATAACTGAAATCAAGCGCAACCATCAACAAGCTTGTTACACCTCTCAACTGGAATTTCCGACCACTCTTCTTTTGCAAACTGCTCAAGGTCTCTCAGATTTGAAGGGCGCCTTCTCCCAACAGCAATTTTGAGATCTCTCCATAAGTGTTCAATTGGATTTAGGTCCGGACTCATTGCTGGCCACTTCAGAACTCTCCAGTGCTTTGTCTTCAACCATTTCTGGGTGCGTTTTGAGGTATGTTTGAGGTCACTGTCCTGCTGGAACACCTATGACCTCTGACGCAGACCCAGCTTTCTGACACTGGGCACTACATTGCGCCCCAATATCTTTTGGTAGTCTTCAGATTTCATGATGCCTTGCACACAGTCAAGGCATCCAGTGCCAGAGGCAGCAAAACATCCCCAAAACATCTTAGAACCTCCACCATGTTTGACTGTAGGTACTGCGTTCTTTTCTTCATAGGCCTCATTCAGTTTTCTGTAAACAGTAGAATGATGAGCTTTACCAAAAAGCTCTACCTTGGTCTCATCTGTCCACAAGACGTTCACCCAGAAGAATTTTGGCTTCCTCAAGTACATTTTGGCAAACTCCAGTCTGGCTTTTTATGTTTCTGTGTCAGCAGTGGGGTCCTCCTGGCTCTCCTGCCATAGTGTTTCATTTCGTTCAGATGTCGACAGATAGTTCGAGCTGACACTGTTGCACCCTGAGTCTGCAGAACAGCTTGAATATGTTTTGAAGTTTATTGGGGCTGTTTATCCACCATTTGGACTATCCTTCGTTTCAGTCTTTTATCAATTTTTCTCTTTCGTCCACATCCAGGGAGATTAGCTACAGTGCCATGTGTTGTGAACTTCTTGATTATGTTGCGCACAGTGGACAAAGGAACATGAAGATCTCTGAGATGGACTTGTAGCCTTGAGATTGTTGATATTTTTCCACAATTTTTGTTCTCAAGTCCTCAGACAATTCTCTGCTCTTCTTTCTGTTCTCCATGCTTAGTGTGGCACACTCAGACACACAACAAAAAAGGTTGAGTCAACTTTTCTCCATTTTAACTGGCTTCAGGTGTGATTGCTATATTGCCAGCACCTGTTTCTTGCCACAGGCAAGTTCAAACAAGCACCATATTCTTGAAATAAAACGATTTACCCACAATTTTGAAAAGGTGCCAATAATTTTGTCCAGCCCATTTTTGGGGTTTTGTGTGAAATGTCAGATTTGGATTTTTTTTCTCTGTTTTTTTGTGTTGTTCCAATGCACATAAAGGAAATAAACATTTGTCTACCAAAACATTTGTAATTGCAATAATTTTCTGTGAGAAATGGTGCATTTTCTGGGAAAATTCCAGGGGTGCCGATAATTTCGGCCATGATTGCATACTGTTGTTGTTAAGGAAAACTTCATTGTGCCATGAGTGTGACCACTGTGTTTGGTTTTAGGGATAATGCGGTCAGATATTTTCCAAAGTAATGAATGGCATTAGTCTAATATCATCAGCAATTCATTCATTAGAAAAACAGCTTATTCCAATAGAGTAATATATATTTAACATTTTCTAAAATAGACCTACAGTAACACAGACTACCCTGAATCAAAACAGAGCAATACAATAAGACTTTCAAATATTATATATTCTGTATTCAATTTAAAAGCAAACAAAAAACCAATATCTTACTATCTTAAATTAAATATAGGTAAAATCACAGATAAATATTATCTTGTAAATTCACTTTATTGTAAACAGCATTGTGATTCAAAAAGCAAGTCCTAAAGGTTCACAGAATTTGGACCTTAGTTTATCTACCTGCCAGGTGTAATCTCTGTGTAATCTCTGTGTGGAGTCTGCAAATTCTGTGTTCACGAACATTTGTTCTGAGAGCTTTGCCTAGGTTTCCTCACAGAATCCAAATAAGTTGTTTTAACTGTCTAAACTAAGTTAGGACGCCAAATGGACATAGTGTAAGTGTTTGCAATGTAGTAGGCCTCTTTATTTTAACTGCATATGTTTAAATGTGCATAGAACTCTGACATTGAAAACATACTTCTTATATAAATGCAAACTGAACTGACAGACAGGCTTCTTCTCCATTGCTACCAAAATAGGCACAAGCTTCCTGCTGCTTTCTATTTTAAATACAAAAAAAAAGGTCTGAAGGAGAGGATGAATATTATACTGTTCACAATAATGTTTCAAAGGCTACTATTACTTCTAAATATGTAGGTTTCAGAGAAAATGTAGTAAGAACTTAAGAACGTACGGTATCATTCACTGATGGAAATGTTTTGAGCATCTCAATTGCAATAAAGTAAGAACAGCAGTTTTCAGTGGTAATGCTTGCCTCTATGGCCTGAAAAATCTTCTCTAGCAGATATGGCTTACTGCTCATTCCTTGTGCCTAGAAACACAAATTACACAATTTTAATCAACATAAAATAATTAAACAGTATAAATCACTGCAGTCATTCTGTTACTGATAAGCAATACTGAATAAATGAATCCTCCTAATACATTCATCATCATCAAATATTTACTCTAGTCAGAGTGATGGTTACTCCTGTAATATTAATTAGCATGTCTATAGGAGTAAACTGCAAAAATTATAAAATATAACAACTGACAGCTTAAGGTATTATATATATATATATATATTATATATATATATATATAGTGTCTCAGGAGGAATTCTAAACTTTTTTTTATTTGACATTGCTTGTACTGAAAAAGCTCAGCTGTGGCATAAAAAAACTGGATTATTTGAGAAAAGATACTAAATACACTAAACCTAGGTACTAGACAGAGTTAGTTCATTATTACTACATGGTTGTTTGTTTTATCCATTAGGATAATGTGTTCAGTAGGCTATAAATCAATCTACCTTAAGAAGATGATGGAAGCCTTCAGTTGATATAATCTCAGAGAAATGTGCCACAATGTAAGATATGCATTCATCCTGTAATTCAGCCCCCAGAGATAAAGCCTTCTCCGCCCACTTCACTCCAGGTAGACTGCAGATAAGCTGGTCACTTTCCATCAGAATGGAAACCACATTTTCCTGGTTCTAAAAAGCAATGCAGACAAAAAGCACTTACATGACTATATGCTAAATAATGAAGGAAGTTTGTGTATTGATTTTCTTTTAACAGTATAACTCCTTCTACAAGAAATTGCAAATAGAAACTCATGTCTTTCTGTATTTATTTAACCAGCTATAGGCTGCAAAATAGTCAGCCACAGAAGCTTTCCTAGCCAGTCAAACTGGATGAAGTATACATTTTCTATATTTTTCTATATTATGAAAATTCTATAATATCCCCACATAAAGTGAAATAATCTTAAAAACAAATAAGGCAAAAAATTAAAGGGAAAAATTTCTATTTTAGCATTTTAATCAATGCTTATTAATCTCCACTGTCCTAACTGTAGCATGCAAGATCATCATCTTGGGCCATCATCTCTATAATTAATGTAGTTCTCTTGAGCCTATTATTTTCACACTGAAGAGCTGCTTTATTAAATCTGCGAATTCCAATATGATCTAATTTCTGTCTTTAAACAAGAAAGCTCCTAAATGTCTTTAATTGTGCATTAATTATTCCTATGGCTCCTTTAGGTTCAGTACAAAAATGTTAAAAAGAAAAAAAAAAAAATGCTACCTTACTATAGTATTGAGCAATTACATTCTATGAGGTTCTTGTATATCATATTGACTAAGGCTAATGCAACATGAAGTGCATGTCCTTCAACAAAAGGAAACTTGTTAATATCCCCAACTACCAATCTAAGATAATAGTGATATGGCATATAAAGTCATTAGCATTACTATCCACATCATTAACATAAAGAAAATTAGCCAGAACCTAGAAATATGGCAGTCTTAATCATTCTATAACTAGACAATAATACAAAAACAGGATGGGACAATTTTAAAAATAACTATAAGCTATTTCAATTTATTTTGATAACTGTATAAATGTGCAATACAATGTATTACTGTATGCATATAAAATGCACTAAAACCATCAGAAAAGGCACTGCTAATATCAATATAGATTACTACCAAAGCATAATGACACATTTTATTGGCTAACTAAAAAGATTACTATATGCAAGTTTTCAAGGCCAAAAGCTTGCATATTGTAATCTTTTTAGTTAGCCGATAAAAGGTGTAATTTTGCTTGACTTCTCACTACAGTCGTACCGTGCTAGCCATTATAACACCTTAGTACTACCAAAATATAAATAACCACTACAATTACAGCTTAATTACCAGTTCAAAAGCATATATAAAAACTAGTGTTCATGCTTGAAAAAACAACAATGCTTCCTGATGAAGTATAGGCATATTTAATAACAGTTAGTTAAATTTATACAGCTTTTTTAATCTACCAAAAGCACTTTACATAGATAGTGGAGTGCAACTTCAACCAACACCAATGTTTAACATCCACAGCCATTTTTGTACCAGTAGTCTCACCACTTATTGACATTAGGTGGTGAAGGAATAAGGGAAAGGGGATGATTACAGGGCTAGAATGTCCAGGCTGTGGTGGGCAAATTAGCCACAACATTGGGAAACACCCTACTCTTTCTGAAAAATGCCCAGGGATCATTATAACAACTGAGAGTCAGGACTTCAGATTTACATCTCATCTGAATGATGGTGCCAATTTTTATGGCACAGTGCCTGTATCATTGCACTGCAGCATTGGGATACATGCACAGAACACATGGTAAGTGCCCACTGATAGCCTTACCGACACCTCTTTCAGCAGTAACCCGAGCTTTTTCCTAGATGGTCTCCCATCCAAGTACTGGCTGGGGCCAAACATGCTTAGTTTCAGGTAGATGACCTGTTCTGAAGTGCAGATGGTATGGCTGCTGTCAATCTTGAATACATTCCTCCTCTATATTTGCTATGATGTGGATTAATACAGCTTAAAGTATATCTTTGCTATTGTCTCTGTTGACAATACTTTGTTGTTTACTGTCAAAATCCAATAAATAAATTGCAAATAAATATAATGTGGTTATACAGATATTCTACTAAAAAAAAGCTTTGTTACTTGATTGTTTCTCTCTTAATTTTATCAAACAAGCATGGTCGATCACTCAAGATGGAAAATATTCCAGTTTACATATATGTTCCTAAAGTATCTAGTGGAACAAGCAATTTATTACTTTGGGGAAGGGGGTCTGATGTGCATGTTTAAAGACAAAATATCAGCCACTACAATGTTAAGGAAGTGGATATGACATACTTGCTATTAAATATGCTTTATCAATGCTGAACTAGTGTTGGGCATTTTGAGTATTTTACTTATGGTGATCAGCACAGCGGTGGTAGTAATGCTGCTTAATGGATCAAGCATTCTGGGTTTCAATCCAATGTCTTGTTGCTCTCTGTGGGGAGTTTGTTTTTCTTCCTAATATCTGTGTGTGTCTGCCACTCACACTCATAGTTCTTAAACTATGCAGGTACCAAATGTTGACTTAATTAAAACGGTTTAAAAATTTAAACTTTTTGTATATCTTCTAAGCAGCAAAATATACATGTTTTTCAAATATACAGTTTTGGGTGTCATTGTACCTGCAATTTTTAAGTGCTTCATGCCAAAGAAAATTAAGGTAGCCATGCAATAGGCCTTCGGCAATTTCCGATTTGATTTTCAGTAAACATTAGCATAAATATACATTTTTCTACATCATAACTTGTTTTTTAAAATAATCAATAATTTTCTGTTTTTTTTTTATTATCCAGGTTAGTATTATGTAAAAGAGTAATAATCATAATTACCAGTAAGCAATTGGTTTAAATAAATAAATTAACCTCTAAAATAAATGTATTCTTAACACCAGAATAAATGGAAATGGTCATGTGGTTTAAACAGTGACTTTTTATGCTAAATTGGATTTTTAACTATGCAGTGTAATGGTTATTGTATCACATACTGTATACTTACAGTAAATTTGTTGCACTCAAAAAGCCACTTTCCGTGCAGAAACAACTCTATAAAGTACCTAGCAGATCTTAGAATTTCTTCTTTGGAGTTTGAGGGAACAGTTATGATCAGGACTGCTCTATGCTAGATTCATTTGTTGTTTAACAAAGCACTGTGCTTGAGGAAAATGATCCTTGAAAAATTTGTGCATAAACCTACTTACAACAAGAAAATAATAGCACCCTTGCAGAAAACATTCTATTAAGCTGAGTGTGGGGGGCTCAAAAGTTTGCTCCTATTTAACTATAATAGTATTGTTGTAGGTTTATGAATACATTTTACGCATGCCAACTATAACTTTGTCGTTTTACTTATCACACTTAAAATTCTGCTATTCCTTCAATGTTCTTCCAGAGTACTCAGTCTAAAATATCTAAGAGAGATGTGGGGATTGCTGACGCTGCTGAAGGATGCACTGTTAGTTACACCCATGTCTGCATATTCTTTTTCACTGCTACTTAGAAAGAAGAAATGGTCACAGCAAATCCAATGAAATAATACAAAACTGAAAATATAACTTAACTAATAAAATACAATAGTCTTACATAAAAAGACACTATTATACATTTCATGTCTTACAGACTGAGGGCAAATATGATTCTTCTATTGTAATTAAACCTGTGATTCAACAAAGAACAGAAAACAGCCAAAGACTAATAGAGGCCAGTTGTGAATAGCTGGTATATACTGATAGCCAATTAAAATGCAACATTTCTATCCCTGTCCATAACAGCTGCATTTTCTTCCAGCAAAGTCATTTTTCATTTTTTAAATCATGTTATAGACTTAACAACAACAACAACATTTATTTATATAGCACATATTCATACAAACAGTAGCTCAAAGTGCTTTACATAATAAAGAATAGAAAAATAAAAAACACAATACGAAAACAAAATAAATCAGCATTAATTAACATCGAATAAGATTAAGGTCCAATGGCCAGGGGGGAAAAAAAAAAAAAAAAAAAAACTCCAGACGGCTGGAGAAAAAAAAAAAAAAAAATCTGTAGGGATTCCAGACCATGAATCCCCTTAAGAGTGGATTCAGATGCCACATACATTTTTGTTTTTATTAAAGTCTGTGTAATGCAATTTGTATAAAAAAAAACATTTCACCTTTTCACACCATACAGACACTTTCTGCTTTAATAATAAGATGAAATACTTCAATACAACAAAGCATGCATGTACATATAAACATAGATACATATATAGTGTGAAGCAGATTATTAATTATATAAAATCTTTACAAGTCTATGTGACAACCCAAACCAATACAAGCAATGACCTATGCTTTTACCTTATTAAAAAAGGTACATTTGTAGGACTCAGCATGTGATATGTGATAAAACGTTTTAACCTTGCCACAAAAAGTAAGAGATAAACAGTATTTGAACACATTATTCGAAAAAATCTATACAGTAAGCTTGTCTTACCACAGAAATGCATGTTTCTTTAATAATACAGAAATAAGACATATTACCACTTAAATGACTCAAAGCACAAAAGTAAATATAGGTACAATGTAATACCCATTTCCCAGTTATTTAGGTCATGTTAAGTTGACAGAAGTATTTTCTTAGTTATATTAAATGTTTGCCTATAAATTAGTGCTTAGCATATGGGAGGTTCTTACAGTCCCCACAAGCTGAATTGAATCGGTATATTCTGACTATTTCTTATTCTCATTTAGTGATCTGAGTTGCCATAGGTAAGGCTTGGAAGGCACATGGTTTCAAACTGTGCCTTAACATGCTCAGTTGTATGTACAGAGCTGTATGTTTAGAACGTATTGAAAGTGAAGTAAAGCACAGCGAAATTACTCATCCTTAAGTATAGAAACAATTGAAGTTTAACAAGAAGAAACATTTTTCCTTTTTTTCCCCTTTATTCTACATATATAACAACTTTTCTCTATTCTGTGGACTATTTGCTTTGAATTTTCACTGAATGTTTTTAAAACAAACCTTTTTTGGACTGAGAGATTTCCTTTGGTACACATTTGAACCATGCTTGATCCTGCCTTACTTACCAGCAGCTACATACATGTTTAGTATGGAACAGATTAAATAAAATGTCTACAAGACATAAAAAAAGTAGCCGATGCATTACAATAATTCAGTATATTAGTACTGAACACCACCACCTGTTTGTGACTCCCATTCATATTTAAATATCATAATTTTTTATAGGTTAAACACAAATTTTTCTGATAATTTTAAAAACAGACACAAAAAACAATTAAGCAAGATTTTACAGAATTTAACAAACCTGATCCTTTACATGATTTCTTTTTAACTGTCTTTTAATTTCCACTTTTTCAGCTCTTCTCTTCAGCTTCCTAAAATTTGGACAACTCACAACCCTTCCAATTAATCGCCATTTCTATGGCTTGATCCTTATGTGGGTAGTAGGCTTAGCATGGGCAATAAATACCCATTTTTTCAGGAAGTCCTAGAAATTCTTTCTGTACAAGAGGGCTGTTAGGGCCCTGTTTGAACTCAAAGTTGCAAAATCATCCGATGCAACACTGGGGTGATGTGTCAGGCCTATTCCTTTTCTTCTACTCTTTCTTTTCAGCTCTGTTCTTCATTGCCTCCTATTCTCAATTATAGAACTTGATCTGGTCTCTTTGTTTTAAAAATATTTGTGGAGTGGTATAAACAGCACACAGCACTGCTAAATAAAAGGAACTGAGGAACTAGCATTTGTGTAATGTAACATTGGCCAGCTACCTGAAAGTAAAGTTCTGTTATGTTCCCCAAAACATGTGGTTACCATTGTTGTTGCAATTGTTTCTACTTGACCTCCTGCACAATATAGTTAATCAAATCAGGAGTTAATAGTGTGACAGGAGAACTTAAACTGGGATGAACAATTACATAAGACATGGCCACAGCTGACAAAATGCAGTACCATTACTTCCTATTAAACTGTGCTACAATCTTTACTTCTCCAATAGCATCTTTGAGCAAGGATTCTAAGCATAATACTGGCAGTAACATCCTTATCATATCTTAAATCTTATCTTAAAAGATGAATGATACACTTCATTAGAATACAGGATTCAAAACATTTATAAGCCTTTTAAGGTTTATTATCAATCTAAATAGCTAATTACGTATTATGAACCATAGTTTTACTACCTATATGCGATTATATGCTTAAATTTCATAATTACATTTAAATAAGAATGCCAAGTAGCAGGTTAGGACGTTTAAATTTTCTATTAAAGAAAAAGAGGCACAGTAGTAGTAACAAAATTATAATAAAAAAAAATTCTTGATTGGTGATAATACTATAATTAATTGAATGTACAATATCACAGTGCCCTGCGGCTGTGCTGGCTGGGACTGGCTCCAGCAGACCCCCGTGACCCTGTATTAGGATATAGTGGGTTGGACAATGACTGACTGACTGACTGACAATATTGCATATTAGTATCATGAATTTGTTATTTAATATATGGTACAGTTCAGATCATATGCATATTTATAATTTGTTTGACTGCACATTGTGTTATTTGGGAATGAACATTGTATTTACAATTCTAGTTTCTCGGTTGTGTACGAAAAACACAAATACTATAGTATTATCTTCTACCATGAATTACTGAATTAAAATATTATCTCTACCTTTGCTTTTGTTTAATAGAAACATAAGAAATCCTTATCTAGTCTTTTGAGTTATTTGATAATACTGCAGGTTCTGTTTTCTCCAAAAAGGTGTTTATATGCAATGATAAATATTGCCATCTACCTAGCTAAAGAATTATTCACAAATTAATCAGCGATTACATAAAATGGATGATAAATGCTACAGCCTGTTTATTATGGCAGAAGCTGCAGGCAGAGTGGAAGCCGCAGAACACCAACACCAAAAATATATTAAATCTATAGTGGTTTAGCACTACTATAGAGAATGAATGCAAAATAGTTTAGGGAGTTTTACCTAAAGAATATGTGGCTGTTGGGTAGGAATACATTAATTGAAAGGAAAACAATTTCAGTATTATATGATACCATGAGCTGAAAATCCCTGCCCTAAAATGAACAGAGAATGACCTAACCTATATATGGAACACATTAAATGTCTGCTTTTTATAAATTTGAATACATAATTATTATTTAGAAAAATACTTTAGTTAGTGAAGATATTACCATTTATATTGTTTAGATAATAATAATTTATACAGGATCTCACATAAGGTGCAAGACAAAAATCAACATATATTGTGTGCATTAAGGGAAAACCTCGCCTCTATTAGAATATTTAAATATGTATTGTACTTATTAAAAACTATAAAGAAAAATTCCATATTTATTTAAATACAGTACAGTACATACAGAACATTTTTAATTAATAGGACTTAGTTTTATTTTAGGGCGGCATGGTGGCTCAGTGGGTATCGCTGCTGCCTCGCAGTTAGGAGACCTGGGTTCACTTCCCAGGTTCTCCCTGCATGGAGTTTGCATGTTCTCCCCGAGTCTGAGTGAGTTTCCTCCGGGTACTCCAGTTTCCTCCCACAGTCCAAAGACACGCAGGTTAGGTGCATTGGCAATCCTAAATTGTCCCTAGTGTGTGCTTGGTGTGTGTGTGTATGTGTATGTGTGCGTGCCCTGCCTGGGGTTTATTTCCTGCCTTGTGCCCTGTGTTGGCTTGGATTGGCTCCAGAAGACCCCCGTGACCCTGTGTTAGAATATAGCAGGTTGGATAATGGATGGATAGTTTTATTTTATGAGTTATTCTCAAATGGAATTTTGGTGAAACTGTAAAAAGACATTAACTCTAAACAAGCAAAACTACACTTATCATCCCCACCTCACCCTGTTCCACCTCTTGGGCTTCAATGTCACTATAAACAGCGGTTTACTCTAAAATATGAGCCATAAGGAGCCCAATAGAATGCAAATATGAAAATGATTACATTGCTTAAAACAGCACGGTGTATAGCTGTAGATTTACAGAGCTTTGCTATTACAGATTTGGTTTCCTTCTCATAATCAGCAAGTATATTTAAACTGTTTTCAGCCATACTGTGCATAACATGCAATTTTTAGATGAATAGCAGCAAACTATCCAGCAAAAATCATGGAAACAATAGCACATTTGTTGAAGACTCAAGTAACCCCTCTTACTGATTAATTTTATCTCAAATGCAATGCACCCTGCAGTGTTCACTTTAAATAAGCACAGCAATTTCTGAACCAACAGAAATTATTTAATATCCTGCAGTATTAAATGTGAACTTGTTAAAACTAATAAACATGCTCTCAACGTTATGACACAAATCAATGAATAAATCCATCTGTATGTAACCTAGTTTAGTTTTTCTATGATGCTTTAGGCAGCATTAGTCAGGATGACCTGATTTTTAAGTTAATACTTGCCATGCATTTCATTCAGACAAAAAACATATATAGACATTACTACATTTTTATTGGAATATTTCTACAGCTTACATAGTATTTAATTAATGTCAAAACAACACAGATGATGAAGCTTTAAGAAAATAAAAATACCTAAAACTATATATTATTTCTATATTACTTCAAAAATGACAATGTTTCAGTTACACAGTATATAATTTACAGTTCAAGTACTGCATTTCCAGACTCTACATAAGTAATGCCCATTTCTAAAAGGAAAACAGACAGATTACTGTCTTCACAGATTACTTGGAATTGTCAGTGCATTCATTGTTTGAAATAATTAACCTCTCCATTACTTGCAAAATAAGCGTCATTTCTGATTCAGTTTGTTACATTTTCCTCCACAGTTTAAAAAACAGAGAACTAGTAGAATTGAGCATTCAGAAATAAAGTGAATAAATTCAACATTTTAAGGAATCAGAGTACCAAATCACACATGGCACTTAACAACAAACATACCATGGACTGTGTGACAGAACACAGGCAAGCTCTTTGCATCTCCATTGGAAGGAATGCAAAATTTCTTCCAGACCAGCACTTCAAGAAATATTTTGCAACCCACCTAAACAGAAAAAAAAATTGGTTTACAATATATTAAATACAAAACAAAGATAGACCTTCTGTATTTGAAACCACCCAAACTCATATTTAAAGTGGTTGTTTATAGAATAAGACTGCAAAAACTTTTATTGACCCCAAAAAAGAACTAAAGAAATTCATACTGTATTATTTAAAGAATTGCAATAGTGGTGACTTGTGAATAATTATGGTAATTTATTTCTCATTCATTATGAAGTTATTACTCTAGGTAAAAATTTAGTGAATGTTCTGTATCAATAAACAACAAAAACAACATTCATTTCTATAACACATTTTCATAAAAAATATGTACCTCAAAGTGTTTTACAAGAAGTTAGGAAACATTAAAATTACAAAAGACAAATAAATAAAATAAAACAAACAAAATAAAGTGCATATTTTTTTATATTTGCAAACTACATATTTTTTTATTTGTGACAAAAGAGCATGCCCAGGTCTTTCTCCATACTCTGAATATGTCAAATAAAACAAAAAAAAAAATCATCCAAATACTGTATATATTTTTATTCTTATTATACAAAGAAGGGATGATCAGAGAAGGACCTTATAGTAAAAAAAGATAACAAAAAAGATTAATTGACATCTTCATTCCTACTTGGTCTTTCCCCAGACTGTCTGAAAGGATGTCTTCCTCACTTTCTATCAGATTATCTGAATCGTTTTCTTCTCACAATGAAATTCTCAAATTCACATCCTGATTAAAGTCTATACTACAATAGCAAGGACTGAAGAGTGATATTTAAACCCTGTTCAAGGAATTCTTTAAGACCTCCACTTGCAGGGTAGATTTGAGTCCATAAAAGGTACCAGCAAATGTATTGTTTCAAATGTCAATTATACAAATAAGTTCAGTTTAAGCACTAACTTTCTGGTCAACACCAGTTACTACATAAAAAGAGCAGAAATTAGTCACATAAATAAAAATAATTAAAAAAAAAAAAAAAAAACATTTAGACCTACCAATTAATTGGATTCCTTGGCCTGTTTACACTTGCTGAGCTTATCTATCTGTGGTTTGTACTGTATGTTGTGACTGTATGCATGCATCTGAATGTTTCATTATAAGTCGGCTTTGAGTGGGGCTAAGAATGAACTTCAGATGAGAAAATATTTTCTCACACAAATATGAAAGGCCAAAGGCAGCAAGCAATGCAAATGATGCAACCTTTTTTTAGACAATTATTTTTTCTTTCTGAAAGAGATGCAGGCCCATACTGTGTACCTTGCAAATACACACTTTATTCTACAAAGCAATTATATATTAAAGTGTAGATTCCTGTTCAAGAAAAGTGTCTGTAAGTGTTGCTTTGTCCTAATTCTTATTAGATTAGCTGAACAAAGTATGAAAACCTTGTGATGGCTGGACTTTTTGCTTTGTACACTCCTGCACCATAACCTATTGTCTATGGAGGAGGTGCAAAAGCTTTAGATTTGTCAAAAATTTTGATCTCCGGTTTTCAATGGATTTCAGCGTTTTAGGATCCCCCAATACCGAAAACATCAATATCTTGACGATGGGTGTGTGTCTCTGTGTGCGTATGTGTCTGTGTGTCACATTTTCTTGAGGACAGTCTAGAGCTAAAATGGCTGGATGGAAAAATACAAAACTCGAAATTTAAGCCTGGTAGGAGATGATGATGTGCTGATTCACTTTTGAGGCAAATTGTGCAAGTGAAGTAGGCACCCTAGAGGAACCCTCAAATACCGTAATTCTGCAATTAATTATGAATTCTCATCAATTGCTTTCATAATGACCTTTTCTATGATCAGAAAGATCAGTATCAGAGTGGTAAACAATTACTGAAATGATATAGAATAGCTCAAGTAACTTGGTTCCTAAGGCGTAAAGCCAACTGATCCAAATTTTTATAGTTTTAGTTTAGTTTAAATTTAAGAAATATTAAAGTTCTTATCAGTGGAATGTAAAGTTGCTATTTGATGCATTGTTAAAAAAAAAAGAGGTAAGATAAAAGATTTTACATTTTGTTGAAAAACTGTACATTTTGGAAGTAAAATAATCCCTAACAAATATGAAAATGACTTTGGAAAATCCACACAAACATTGGTAAAATATGTAATGTGCACACTTTTAAAATGTGATCTTTTACTGTTTCAACACCTACTCAAATGATACAAATCACTAGTGTAGGAACCCCCACCTGCCCACTTCATAATGCCAAAATCTGGTAAAGTGAGGGAAGAAATGAATAGGGAGAAAGTAGATATATGTAGAAAACAGAAGGAAACATGTAAGGATCTAAAAAGTAGCCATGGAAGAAACAACATTTTCTGTCAGTGGAACAATAAAGACTTTGTTGAGGTGAGTGTGCATAGGGCTGAAATACATTTTTGAAGCTTTAAAGATAATTGGCAATAAATAATTAAGATATTAAGTCACAGTAAAAGAAAAACAAAATAGTACTGATGAAAAAAACATTTTTCGGAACATGCTGTTGTTAGTGACATTTGGCGTAGCTTGGCAGAGACTACTGTACTGCATGAAAACATGAATGGATTTATTATATTTAAAAGTTAGGTATTTTTAACATTCAGATTATTATTTTAAAACTGTTGCATTCTTTATTTCTCTTCAGACATCTGCATCAAGTGTCTCTTTTGTAAGCAGTACTGCTTAGGACATCAAAACTGTATAATTTAGTGCAGTCCCAGCACAGAAGTAGACACAAAAACAATAACAGGCGGCATAATTTTACTAAACAAAATAACATTTTCTTTGCTTAAAATCAAAGCAGAACATTCAGATAACGTACTGCACTTAGGCATTCACCTATTTATTGCCTTGTCTCTAATTTTGTAGATTCTCTGCAGTTTTTCTCCAGGAATGAACTCATATTTGTGTTAACAGTCCACACAATATGCTGATTGACAACAGCTGTTATACATTCAAAGTAAAACCTGTCATCTCAGCCCATCAAAGATTATTAAAACTAGTTATTAAATAGATATACTCATGCCATATTCCATTTGATGAAATTACTCAGTGGAAAAACCTCAAAAGAATAACAAAAAGACAGCAAACACAGTGGGCCTTGAGAAAAAAAATCACTTCTCTGCATCATGTCTCAAAAGCTCTTGTGTGATAACAGAAACAATGGACATTTAATACTAAAAAAAGTAAAGTTAACCTACCTGAGGCACAAATTATACAAACATTCAAGGTTAAACAAATGGGAGATGGAAAGACACTCTAAAACAGACTGTTGTGTACCAGGAATTGGCTGAAAAAGGCAAACATACAAGAATTACAGTGTAAATAAGTTACTCTTTTTGTACTTGCAGTGATTCACATTAAATTAGTTCCTTCCTAGTATATGTAAATTATAATGCTTTCATTTAAATAAACACAGAATAATAAAACAGGAAAAACAGAAAGAAGAATACAACACTAGTAAGCTTCTCCTGATTCATCTTCAATCACTAGTAAGATGCAATAAGTCTCACTAAAAAAACTCACAGGCCTCCCATGCAGTGTATTTTTTGTTATTGTTTACAGCAAGAAACACACTGAACTAATCCCCAGGAAATGAGTATACTCCTGTGAGTACCATCAACTAGTTTCCCACTGTTCCAAAAGTGATTCCTTATTTACTCTAGGAAAAGTAATCATGCGTGATGCCCTAAGTACAGGACAGGACGAGATGGGACAAAGAGTCATAGCCTCAGGTGCACAGACAGTGGAGACTCAAACTGGTAGTAACAGTGTGTAATGAACACCTAAAACACAGAGCTGAGCTGGCAAGTTTAGATATTATATTGAAAATAATTTTAACAGTGACTTGGAAGCCTGAGTCTGTGAGGACCCTGATCAAGATCTCAGTAACGAACTGTTGCAAAGACTTGTGATTGAGTACTGGTTGATGCCTGTTACAGCAGCAACCTTAGCACCTGTTGGTAATAACCAACTACTGGAGAAGCCACCAATATTAAAGAAAGTCCATCTAATGAAAGATCAAGCATCAGACTAAATATGAGTAACTTATTGTAATATGGCTTGAAATAAATTCCTACAAACCATTATGATTCAGCATGGAAAAATGTGGCATCTGCAAGGAGGGGTTGGAATAAATTATAATAATAATACTATGACACACTATTAATAAAATACTAAGGTTATGATACAATACAGTGGTAATATTTTATGCTTTAAAATGTCATTAGGTTCTAGAATATACTTAAATATACTAATATATTGAAATATATTATATGAAATATTAAAAGTCAAAATAACAGACTACAATAACACTGTCCGTCTTGAGAGACGCTGTTATTTCTCCAAGATTATAAATGACAATGCTAGTAATCCCAGAGTCTTATTTTCTACAATTGATCACCTACTAAACCCAGGTAACTCAAAGGAATGCCTCCTAAGTACTTCCAGTAAAACCTGTGAGGCTATCGCTGTATTTTTCAATCAAAAAATTAATGATATTAGAAATAACAGTATATCCCTCCAACACTAAGGATCCTCCTAAACCCCAGCATTCTGTTATAAACAAATTAAACTCTTTCACTAGGATAGATTTACCTGATTTACAAAAAATAATATCTCAATTAAAATCCTCCACCTGCGTCCTTGACCCAGTACCAACAAGGCTTTTCAAAGAAGTATCGGGCGTGCTAATTGATAATGTTCTGGACATAGTAAATTCGTCATTAGATACGGGGGTCTTCCCAGACTGTCTTAAGACTGCTGTAGTTAAACCCCTTCTTAAGAAACATAATCTTGACCCCTCGGCTCTTGAAAATTTTAGACCCATCTCTAACCTGCCTTTCTTAAGCAAAGTTCTGGAGAAAGCAGTCATTATGCAGTTAAATGACCACCTAAATAAACATGCTATTCTTGATAAATTTCAGTCGGGTTTTAGAATAAATCACAGCACAGAAACTGCACTCGTTAAAGTAGTAAATGATTTGCAATTGAACGCAGACAGAGGCCATATATCTGTTCTCATCCTCTTAGATCTGAGTGCTGCATTTGACACTATTGATCATAATATTCTTAGAAATCGCCTTAGTCAATGGGTGGGCCTCTCTGGCAGTGTCTTAAATTGGTTTGAATCCTACCTGACAGGGAGAAAATGTTTTGTTAGTTGTGGTAATTACAACTCAAAGACACATGATATCTGATATGGTGTTCCACAAGGCTCTATCCTGGGTCCACTGTTATTCTCATTCTACATGCTTCCGTTAGGTCAGATTATCTCTGGGCACAACGTGAGCTACCACAGCTATGCTGATGACACACAGCTGTATTTATCAGTAGCACCTGATGACCCCGATTCTATTGATTCACTAACACAATGTCTGACTTGTATCTCAGAATGGATGAATAGTAACTTTCTCAAGTTAAATAAAGAGAAAACTGAAATCTTAGTGATTAGCAATAATGGATACAATGAGGCTATTAGAAATAAACTGGATACATTAGGATTAAAAGTCAAGACGGAGGTAAAAAGCTTAGGGGTAATTGTTGACTGTAATCTGAATTTTAAATCGTATATTAATCAGATCACTAGGACAGCATTTTTTCACTTAAGAAACATAAGTAAAGTTAGACCTCTTATATCACTGAAAGATGCTGAGAAATTAGTTCACGCGTTTGTTTTCAGTCGACTAGATTACTGTAACGCACTCCTCTCAGGACTACCCAAGAAAGACATAAATCGTTTGCAACTAGTGCAGAATGCAGCTGCTAGAATCCTAACTAGGAAAAGAAAATCCGAACACATTTCTCCAGTTCTGATGTCACTACACTGGTTACCTGCGTCATTCAGGATTGACTTTAAAATTCTGCTTATGGTTTATAAAGCCTTAAATAATCTCACCCCTTCTTATATATCGGAATGTCTGACACCCTATATTCCAAATCGTAACCTCAGATCCTCAAATGAGTGTCTCCTTAGAATTCCAAGAACAAAACTTAAAAGAAGTGGTGAGGCGGCCTTCTGCTGCTATGCACCTAAAATCTGGAATAGCCTGCCAATAGGAATTCGTCAGGCTAATACAGTAGAGCACTTTAAAACATTGCTGAAAACATATTACTTTAACATGGCCTTTCTATAACTTCAATTTAACTTAATTTAACTTAATCCTGATACTCTGTATGCTCAATTTCCTCATAATAACTATTCAGGGTAGCTCTAAAATCCGTACTGACCCCTACTCTCTTTTCTGTTTCTTTTTCCGGTTTCTTTGCGGTGGTGGCCTGCGCCACCTCCACCTACTCAAAGCTTCATGATGCTCCAACAATGATGGATGGATTAAAAGGCAGAATTCTACGTGACCATCATCATCAAGCCTTTCCGTGAGAACCCTAAATCCAAAGAGGACTGTTTCATTTATGTTAGGTAGAATGCCCAGAGGGGACTGGGCGGTCTCATGGTCTGGAATCCCTACAGATTTTTTTTTTTTTCTCCAGCCGTCTGGAGTTTTTTTTGTTTTTTCTGTCCCCCCTGGCCATTGGACCTTACTCTTATTCGATGTTAGTTAATGCTGATTTATTTTGTTTTCTTATTGTGTCTTTTATTTTTCTATTCTTTATTATGTAAAGCACTTTAAGCTACTGTTTGTATGAAAATGTGCTATATAAATAAATGTTGTTGTTGTTGTTGTATATTTTTATTTGATTGAAGGTAAAGTTCAAATAATTTCAATTGTTAGCTTTAAGCAAACAATTTTCTAACTGTAAAAACTGATTTCACATTTCTCAGCCATCACCAAAGCAAGACGGGGAATATTGTTGTGGTATACACTGTAGCACACACACATTGACACAATTTATACGTTCAGCTTTAGGGGAATTCTTGTATAACCTTTTATACATAAGCAAAACACTATTCTGTTCTCAATTATTGATATATGGTTCATTTTAATTAACCATCAGGGTTTCCTGTAGTGCTTTGCATTTCCAAACAAAGCATTGGTGGTATCTTGCTCTGCAGCCAAATGTGTTTTTCTCCAATTGTATCAGTTTGCACACAATAAATTCGAGGTTCAGTATAAATTTGCCTTCAAGCCCTACCATTTGTTGAAGTTGGAAAGACTGGCTAGGTTAATAGTGTGCTTCAGTACATGATTTTAATATGACAATGCTTACAAATTTCATGATTCGTAAGATTTTTCTTTGCTATAACATTACAAAAACCAAAATCATCCCAAACCTCTAACGTAAACAAGGCTGCAGAATTTGGTACTATAGTCTTTGCAGTTATCACAACATGTGTGGTACACTATGTCGGAGTGAATTTTTTAATAGGATTCCTGCACCCAATGCAAACATGCCTGCCAGTTTAACTTGGTTTCAGAGTATTGATCACATATTAGGCAAAAGAATTATTGTATTAATTTATTCTATTTTTTTCCCCATCTCAATCAGAAAAAACAGTCTGACTTTGAATTGGAGATGTAACTTTAAGGAACTGCTAAGCCTTTAGGAAGCCTATATCTGTAGCTTTAACTTTAACCACACATACATGAGGACAAATAGTCCAACATGAGTGCGAAATGGACCAACTCTTTATCCTTTCATGGATATTTCAGATGACATGTGAGTCTGACAGCCCCTTCTATGCTTATTTTGTGGACTTTAGGAAAGTCTGTGACTGAGTAAGAGAGCTTAAGAGAAAAATTAAAAAGTAAAGGAATGAGGGGACAACTTTGTCTGGCATCTTTATATAGTCAAAAAAGTTGAGAAATATTTGAATTTCTGAGAAGGGTGGAAGAAGGAGAAGAGTAAAGAGTTGTAGCCATATTTACAAACTATCCTCTGAATCCCATCTTCTCCAAGACCTTTTACTAAAAAGACCAATTCATCCAAAGGCCTTCTTTGCATTGAGTAAGAAGAGAGCAGCAGGGTGTGATATACAGTGCATCCGGAAAGTATTCACAGCGCATCACTTTTTCCACATTTTGTTATGTTACAGCCTTATTCCAAAATGGATTAAATTCATTTTTTTCCTCAGAATTCTACATACAACACCCCATAATGGCAATGTGAAAAAAGTTTACTTGAGGTTTTTGCAAATTTATTAAAAATAAAATAATTGAGAAAGCACATGTACATAAGTATTCACAGCCTTTGCCATGACGCTCAAAATTGAGCTCAGGTGCATCCTGTTTCCCCTGATTATCCTTGAGATGTTTCTGCAGCTTAATTGGAGTCCACCTGTGGTAAATTCAGTTGATTGGACATGATTTGGAAAGGCACACACCTGTCTATATAAGGTCCCACAGTTGACAGTTCATGACAGAGCACAAACCAAGCATGAAGTCAAAGGAATTGTCTGTAGACCTCTGAGACAGGATTGTCTCGAGGCAGAAATCTGGGGACAGTTACAGAAAAATTTCTGCTTCTTTGAAGGTCCCAATGAGCACAGTGACCTCCGTCATCCGTAAGTGGAAGAAGTTCGAAACCACCAGGACTCTTCCTAGAGCTGGCCGGCCATCTAAACTGAGCGATTGGGGGAGAAGGGCCTTAGTCAGGGAGGTGACCAAGAACCCGATGGTCACTCTGTCAGAGCTCCAGAGGTCCTCTGGAGAGAGAAGAACCTTCCAGAAGGACAACCATCTCTGCAGCAATCCACCAATCAGGCCTGTATGGTAGAGTGGCCAGATGGAAGCCACCCCTTAGTAAAAGGCACATGGCAGCCCGCCTGGAGTTTGCCAAAAGGCACCTGAAGGACGCTCAGACCATGAGAAACAAAATTCTCTGGTCTGATGAGACAGAGATTGAACTCTTTGGTGTGAATGTCAGGCATCAAGTTTGGAGGAACCCAGGCATCGCTCATCACCAGGCCAATACCATCCCTACAGTGAAGCATGGCGGTGACAGCATCATACTGTGGGGATGTTTTTCAGTGGCAGGAACTGGGAGACTAGTCAGGATAAAGGGAAAGATGACGGCAGCAATGTACAGAGACATCCTGGATGAAAAACTGCTCCAGAGCGCTCTTGACCTCAGACTGGGGCGACGGTGCATCTTTCAGCAGGACAACAACCCTAAGCACACAGTCAAGATATCAAAGGAGTGGTTTCAGGACAACTCTGTGAATGTCCTTGAGTGAACTGATTTATGAACCATGATCTGTAAGCCACATGTAATTGCCTTAACTAGCAATTTAATGTCCCAAGTACATTAGTGTTAGAGAATGATAGTTATAACACTCGGAATGTTCCTTGCCTGGTTAAAGAAGAAATATAACTGCGGCTTATTTAATACTGAAGTTCGATTTAGTGATTTTTTTTTTATTTCTTCCAATCAGTATTTATTAACTTTTTGTAACACTGAATACTGTGATACTTCGTTTTAGGAGTTAACATTCTGGGTACCCAACAGGCACAGATTTTTGTCATAGTTAAAAGGCATATGGCTGTCCAGTGTTAAAAATTTGATGGCAGCAAAATACTTGAAATGTGGTTTTCAGAATTCATGTTGACACTGTTCTGAAACAAGAAAAACACACTATAACCTACAGATGCTAGAAACTTGTAATTTATATATTTCAAAGTATACAAGCTAGTCTTTGGTTTTTTACAGCAACAACCAGACAGACATGTTGATGACTGATTACTTACTGATTATTCTCCATCAGAGACAGTTACATGAAGCCAAAAAGAGGGTCCTATACAGGCTTGCTGTGTTTGCACTCGTTATACAGTAAAGCACTTGACATTTCATTTCTGTGTCTCCAGTTAAAGGAGTACTTAAGGTAGACTGGGTATGTAATAAGAGTAAGAGTAAGAATAAGAGTACCTGTAGTCATTTCCATTGGGAATATTACCAGGCATAGCTTGCTCAAAGGAGGTGAAAAGTCAAACTCAGGGCCCCCTTCAGTGGGGTAATGGGGGCTGGGGGGTTGATAATCATAATAAAGGTACATATTCTAATGCATAGGAAGCAAACCTGGATGAGAAATAGTCATCCAAAACTACAACATTTTACACCATTGACAATTTTCACGATTAAAAATGTCAGAGTAAGTTAACTTCAAATAGTATTATTATGTTCTACATGCAGCATCATAACTACACTGATTTAAAAAAAAGCAAAGTAGTACCTTCTGGAAAAAACGGCAGTAGTCTCTCTTTAAATACAATACTGCTACTTCTTTCAGACCATCTAAACCAAACATGTCTGCAACACTCAGCACCTGGCTGGGAAAGAAAAAAAAACAACCTGTCTGAAGGGCTGAGAATAAAAAAAAAAAAAAACAATAACAAATATGTGGTAATTTTATACTGTAAATCTAGTTAATAGAATACTTTTGTATAAACATAGTTTATAAAAACCTTACCTGCCATGTCACCTTAAAATATAAACATGGATGATGCAAATAATAAAAAAATGACAACTTATTTTTTTAAGTGTTACTCTCATAGACTGAATTTAATTTAGTTATCATCATAAAGGTTGAAGCTTATGGCACTGAAAATTGATTGAAGCCCATGTATTCTGAGACTATTTTGAAGGCTACTCTTGCTTTTCCTATCCTCACTTTTACATCCCCATCTGTCCCACCAATCTTGTAAATATTCCTAAAGTATTTTAAAGTTTTGTCTACTAAAAGTACCCCTTCTAGCACAGTGGACCTCACTAGAGGCATGTACCTATAGGATTTTTGTGTTTTCTTTGTAGATCTGTAGTTCTACCTGGCTAGATTTTTTACTTAATTCAGAGGTGTTGTTGTGTGTTTGTCACTGGTGTATATGACAGAAGTGCCATCTCATCTACATAATCAAAATCATCTAGTCAACTGTATACATTTAATTCAATTCTGTCTCTTTTACCCTTTGTAATACTTTTCATAACCCACTCTGTGACAAGCAAGAACAAGAACATTAACAACAAGCAACCCTGTTTTATACTTGCCTCTAGCTCCAATTTCTGTTACTTTTCCATTTGCTATTAAAGACTTTCACATAATCCACAATATTTAGAAAGGGTTGAGAGTTCCATTTGATTGTTCAATAATTATTCTCAATGTGTCTACCTGATCAGTACATGGTCACTTTCCCATGAAGCAGGCTTATTTCTCTCTTAGTTTATAATCTATTGGTCCCTTCACTTTTTCTACAATTACTTTGTTAACGGCTTTACCTGCCATCCTCAGTGAAACCTCTGTAACTGGAACACCTCCTTAGCGAAGAAGGCACAACAGCGTCTCCACTTCCTTCAGTGGCTGAAGAAGGAAAGACTACCTCCCCACATTCTCATCACATTCTATAAAGGCATCATGAAATGCATTCTGAACAGCTACATGACTGTCTTTGTTTAGGAACTGCAGTGTCTCTAACCATACAGTCCTACAACTTATAGTGCACACAGCAGAAAAGAATGTTGGGACCTCTCTGTCCTCCATTAAAGACATCATTATAAAGTGTTTCCTTTAGCTAATCTTTTAGCATTGTGAGGGAAAGCTCCCATCCCTCCCGCAGTCTCTTTATGCCACTTCCATCTGACAGAAGATACTGTAGCATCCAAACCAGTTCTTCAAGGTTCTGCAACAGTTACTACTCCTTGGCTGTCTGAACTCTGTGCTGTGCTCCTACCCTCAGGTCTGCTCCAAATAGCTTATTTATTTGCAGTACATTTATTACACTTGTTACTATTGCTTTCTATTATTAGTTGTTTTTATTAATTATTACTATTTATTTCAAATTATTACTATCAATTCACTTACCTATTTTTTTAATCTATTTTTAGTACAGTATAGTTATTTACCTGTCTTGCACTTGTTCTGTGTTTATGTATATGTTGCACCATCGTCCTTAGGAAATATTATTTTTTGCCACTGTATGCTGCAATATTTTGTATGGATGGTACAACAATAAAGTAACTTGACTTATTTGTTTGAGGTCTATTTAGCAATTCTTCTAAATATTAGACCCAACAGTCGAGTTGTTCTGTTTCTTACAGTAGTTTACCATATTTATCTCTAAAACATGTCTCTTTTTCTTGTGATATTATTCAGCTGCTTTATATTTCTGTTTCTTGGGGCCTCTTCTTCTTTGTGTGAAAATCCATTTATGTAATTACTTTTATCTACTTCGGTATTTTTCTTTACTCTTATTAGCCACACAGTATTCTTCTTGCAACTTTACTTTTGTTGATCTTGCTCTGCTCTTATAATAACTGTCACTATTTTTCTCCTTTCTTTTATAATTCTACCAGTAACAGCGCACTGCACAATAACGTGCAGTGAATACACTTGACTTGAGCATTCATAGCTTTCATACTCTTTCTCTGTACGTTTAGCATTCATTTGCTCAGAGGTTGATGTGCTTGCTGCTTCCTAAGCAGCTCTTCTTTTCTCCACCTTAGCGGCCCGCTTCTTCTCTTCTTTCGTCAGCATCTTTTCACTTTAAAACTGATTAGGTCAGTGTTTGTGTTGCAATTGCTTAGTACGTTGTCTTTAATTTTTCACTTCATTCTGCCTCAAGAATGATTTAAGATATGAAGAGGTAGGGGAAGTTATGGTAAAGGTGGTAGGGATAAGAACTGCACATGCATGGCTACCCTGTTGGCCACTGCCAAGAGTTGTATCTACAATAAAATAAAATAAAAATAAAAATAAAAAGAGGAATAACCTTGGAAGTCAATCATCACCCCGAAAGCAGATAGTAGACGTCACGTAGTATATGTTGTAATAGACGGTTGCACAGTCAGGATGCCTGGGACGTGGAAGGACCTGGAGAGCGTCAATACCTCTCCCTGGACACGAGAGGGCGACGCCAGGGGACGCCCAAACGTTCCAGGGAACATGGACTGCAGCACTTCTGCCACACCTGGAAGTGCTGCAGGAAGCTCGTCAGGAAGCACCTGGAGCACATCCGGGTACTGGATAAAAGGGGCCGCCTCACTCCATTCCGAGAGCCGGAGTTGGGAGGTAGTGTGACGGGGCTTTGCGAGAGAGGAGCGGAGGCGGCAGGAAAGAAGAATGTAGCAGAGGACTGTGAGAGTTGTGTGCATTGAGCTGTGTTGGAAGATGAGAAGAACAATAAATGTGTGTTTTGTCAAAGCTATCTTGGTGACTGTTCGTGTTCGAGGCCGGTCTTCACAATGTGTACCAAATTTCAGGTCAAACGATTTGCAAGCTACAGGTGATTTAAAATCCCAGACAGACAAACGAACAGCCACAGTAGCGTATTATATAAGAAGATAAGTTTCACTTAAGATATATTGCTTCCGTTGTGGCTTGTTTCTCCCTTTCTTCTCTTTAACTTATTCCTTTAAAAGCTATAAAAATATTTTGCTATCTGGTTAATAGGCTCAGTTTTACATATTCATACTCTTGTATGAGATAATTTTGGGATCATTAGTTCTTTATTGAATTTTGATTTTCTTGTTTCCATTCCATTTTAACTGGATTTTCACCACAAGATGATGGTTTGATGCTACATCAGCACCTCTCTTGACTCACACATCCTGTATTGCTCTATTGAATTTCTTGAAATAACACATTTGATCTTTTCGGCTTTCTTTAATGTGACCTGGAAAATTCATTTTATGTATACTTTAATAGGTCGAAACGCACTCCCATCAACAACCAGATCAATTAGTGCACACAAATCAACTTTTCTCCATTATCATTCATCTCCACTAAGCCATGTTTCCATATCATTTGTTCATAGCTGCTTCGTGTGCATTAGTGTATTATGCACACTAATCTTTGCCATAAAATCTTATATGATGATGTTTAAATCCTTCTTCTTCCAACAATTTCTAATCTTGTGTTATTCATTAGTAAATTTTTCTTTTATCTCTTTCTTGCCGTCATTAGGTGATTCATAGCACTATATGACATTCCAACTGATTCACTGCTATAACATTCTAAAAGCTGCTGTAATAAAACCAATTCTCTTGCTTCCCATCCAATCAGCACCTTCTGTGCTCATCTCCCCAACATCGATGAAACCCTTTTTATATAGGGAGCACTCACCTCTTCATGTACCGAGTACTGCAGTGGTTCTCCTGTGTTCAGTTTATATTGGTCTGACTGTGTCCATGTGGTCTTGCACAGCCATAACAATGGGAGTCCGTAAAGTCTCATCTCTATTGCCACCATCCCATTCTCAAATATTGTCCTTTTGTGCCATATTGTCTATCGTTTACATTTTTCTGGTTGATAGAAAGACATCTGCATTGCAGATTTCTCTCAGCTTTCGCAGTACCACTTTTAATAAATCTTTCCAATAAAAAAATCACTCTTCTCCTAGGACTTCTGCTGGTTGAGTTTTACTCAGTGTTTCTGTAGTTGTCAATTTTTTTTTTTTTTTTACAGGTCCTTGGCATATATATGAATATACAACATTATTTCTTAATCTAAACCGGAGTAAATTAATAATTTTATTGTGACAATTCAGAACTAACAAATAATAGGAAAGGCATAAGAAAGTAATGTATCAAATATCATTAAAACTGTGTGTTTTCACATGGTAAAATATCCTAGAAACAACAAAAAGTCAAGAATCATTTCTGCTACATAAAACCAATCAAATCTACATGTATTACAGAATCCAAAAAGGTTAAAAAACATTCTGCTGGATAAATATGAAGTAACTAATATTGGCATACTGTATACTAGGCTCTTCACTGGACCTTATTTATTGTAAATATATGGATTAATGCACGCAAGCAGGAGGATTCCATAAAAGGCAGGGACAATTCTCAGCAGTGATAAAAGCAAGAAGTAACCCTCACTGGCAAGAGGAACACGATGCAGGGACACCTGCACAATAGGGAGGAGGCGATAGATGGGACAGAAGCAAATAATACTTCTTCAAGATGATAGAGGGGAAAAGGCCTAGCATTCTGCAAAGATACCTGTGTTGGTTAAAGCTACACCAAGGGAGGAAAAGTCAATGGTAGAAAGAAGTGAGGGCACATCAGTCAAGACAAGGATTGATGTGGTCATGACCTCTAACTGTTCATGCAAGACTTAGCCTATTAATGGCAATAAAAGATTCTTAGGGAGCCATGCTGCAGCTCCTCTAGTGGCTTCTGGTGCATCCCTGCACCCCTAAACAAAAGTAAAGTTTCCCCTGAACTGGAGATAAAGGCTTTAGCAGTAGTGATCCCAACATGGAGTTTAAAATCTAGAAAAAGCCTAGAAAAGGTTAGATACCAGAGGTGAGCTATGGACGAACACTTGCCTGGCAGTAAAAAGAAGGGCTAAGATTGAAAAAAAATTCAAAATGGATGTGTGGTACTTGAGCTGGCCAATTGGAGAAGCCACTCTACCTCTCAAACATGGATTCAAAAGAGATGAAGGCAGGCACAGAAAAACAGCAGGGTTATTGCATTACTTCTGCTTGAGGCCTTCCATTTGTCAAATTCACCTTGGTTATTTTCTTTAATGAAAAGACTGTTTTAGAATATTTGTGCCACTAGGCATATATCTGGGTTCACCGGATGATATAACATTGCCCACTCGGTCACCACATAAAATTTAGACACAGATTAATAATAAAACTTTTACTTTAGTGATACCACAGAAAATCACCAAACATAAGATTTTATAATACAATATAACCAATTGTACTGTACAAAAATATACAATCAAGTACATTAACTTACATAATATGGAGATAAGTACTACTAAACCAAACTGGACCAAAAACAATAGGCCAAGAGCCTGTAACAAGACAAATGCGTTGCAACTTATAAGATAGGTACATTTTTTATTAAGTTATCATTGTACACATTTCCACAAACATACTCATAAAGACATCATACTAAAATCAACCTTTCCCAACATTTTGAACATCACAGAATCAGAATGTGAACGTAACTCGATAGCAAATTTTGACTCAATCACCCAACTTCTATTTTAATGGAAGCACAATAACAAAAATGTGAATAATCAAAAAGAATATTGAGTATCAAACAAGAGTTATGAAAAAAGGAATTAAAAAAGTCATTATAAAAGCATTGAGCAAGATGAATATTGTCTTTGTATTAATAAAATTTTAAAATATAAAGTCTGCAATTTCTATTTGATTAGGCATATCCTAACTTGGAACACCACCTGAATATGTGCTTATTTATGCCTGAAAATAGGAAGCTTGCCTTAAATAATATTTCGTTTTAAATAATTTGCTGTTGAATGAAATATTGTTATACGTACCACACATCTGCTCCTTTAGGAAGGTCAACAACAGCTCCATAAATGAAATGCAGCATGACATCCATTTCTGTTTGACCAATTCTGAAAAACAACATAACATACATCATAAATTGAAGACCAACGAATGAGGGGAGAGGTAAATCTTCAATAAAAATGCACTGTATTGTGGGAAAGTGCCTTTCCTGTTTACCTGTTATGCAGATTTTTATGGAAGTATAAATAGTATTTTAGCAAAAATACATGCATTTTGTACATTCTGATAATACGAATGGATCAAAGATATGTGGATTATGCAACATGAAATTATGTTAATTTTTTTTTCTTTTTCCCCCCCAAGGGCATTTTTCACATCATTTGTCAATGTCCAGAGTCTGTCACCATTTGGTTTTGTTAAACGTGAATCTTTGTTACAGTATGTCTATTTTCCATGTTAAAATGATTAAAAAAATGTTTCTCAGCTAACACTACAACCTACATGGCATAAGTAGCATATAAAAAATATTTTTGGGAGGAGTATTCCTTTA
Organism: Polypterus bichir lapradei; assembly: GCA_026402145.1. Lineage (NCBI taxonomy): Eukaryota > Metazoa > Chordata > Cladistia > Polypteriformes > Polypteridae > Polypterus > Polypterus bichir. The sequence continues at coordinate 90,903,436 of JANRMT010062856.1, forward strand.
ACATATAATTAATAGAGTCATAACTTTAATGGGTATAAATAAAATAATGCATTAAAAGAGTTTTCAGCTCAGAGTAGTCCATCATACATAGTGTAAAAATATGACACTATACTCACACTGCCCTCTAAAATTAGTCACCAAACAAGAATGGCACTTGTCAGAAAGGCAACACTGATTCCAGCTGTCACTCTCACACATTTGAAAGAAACAGTAAAGAAGAGTTGAAAATTCTTGTAGTCAAACAAGACTAAAGAGGATCTTTTTGGCTTGAAAACTAAGCACTATGCACATCAGCCAGGCAAAACCATACCCACTGTTAAATTGTGATGGTGGAAGCACCATGTTGGGAGAAGGCTTTTCAACAGCAGCGACTGGCAATCTGATCAGAATTGATAGGAAAATGAATACAGCATTACGGTAACAGGTCCATGGTGCAGGGTGATTTTTAAATAAAGAGTGTTTCACGCGCTAACACCCCCTCCCCACCACCGCCTGGCCTGCGTTACGCGCCAGCCACTTCGTGTCTCTGCTGCTTGCGTTGTGAAGAGGGGGACTAAACACACCCCAAGGAGATGTGGTCGCTCCTCCGACATCCCCTCTTAAACGGCGATACAATAAGAAACACATACAGTTTGCTTTACTCCAGATAACTTCTCTGTAATGCTAGTGAGGATAGTGGGAGTCAAGGAAGTGGATCCTTGGCAATGCCCTGTGGATCGCCATGGGATAGGTGGCAGGGATATGAGTGGATCAGAAGGTTGTCTGCCCCTTTTGGTTGACGCCTCTTCAAGCTAGGAGGTCCAACTAGGAAAAGCTGGAGTGACATCTGTTTTAAACGGAAGCACTGGGGACTGAGATTTTTAAAGAGAAAAATCCTGTTGTATTTTAACCTTGTTTTAAGGATATTTATTTATTGAATGTTACCCTCCAGATTTGCACTGAGATTTTTATGGAATATTTATTAATGGGATTTATCATTTGATGCATTGTACTTTTGGACACTTAGTTTGTTTTAATAAAAGCCCTGAATCACTTCCACACCTACCCCTTCCTGCTGCATATGTGTCCTCATTTGCTAGGCTCATCCCTCGGGTACGTTATCGGCAGTAGCGGGTTCAAGAGGCTCCCGGAAAGATCTGGTAAAATGGAGCCAACCCACACTGTCACAAGCACAATTAATACAGACCCTGGAGGAATACTTGCTCCCCTCTGCCCAAAGGCTTAAACTGGGAAATAAGTAAGTATCAACAGGACAACGACCCAAAGCAATCTGCCAGTGCAAAAATGGACGAGCTAAAAATGAAGAAAAGTGATTTTTTTGAGTAGTCCATACAGAATCCTGACCTTTAACCTGATCGAAAATCTGTGGCGAGACTTAAAAATTACTGTCCACGACTACTCCCCATCTAATTTGGCACAGCTTGAGAAATCTTGCAGGGCAACTTTCCTAAAATTTCATTGATTTGCCAGGCTGGTAGCTATGTAACAAATGTTGGAAATTTGCCAAGAAACTGACATCCTCTAAGTTTCTGTAAACTGTTATAAGCCAGAACAACAATGGGTACTTATTTATTATTATTACTACATCATGACCAGGTATAAGAACAATGTTGTATTGTGTGATCCCTGGCAAAGCCATCTCAACTTGGGTGCACTACTTCAGTATAACTATTCTCACTAGAGCTGCTGACAATTCCTTTTATAATGCCATTTGCTGTGATCATGTTTTATTAAGTCCTTACTATTTTTTTTCTCTTGGTGTTATGCACTGGTTATAAATAAAAAATTATCCCTCCTGAACTAGGAAAAGAAGTACAGAATGAATACATCATCAGTAGCATCAGATTCAACATTACATCTTCATTGAATTTTATCAAAAATGTCAACACTCTCCTGTGTGCAATACTACAATCTTTAAACCATATGGACCTGAGAGATCTTGGTCAGATACATTTTGACTGGTCTCCTTTCTAATGAATGTGAGAAGTGGTTTATTTACTTGAATGGAACTTTTTCTAGTGATGCCAGATTCTCAGAAATCTCTGCAGACTAAGTTCTTTTGGTCTCTTAGCTGAAAGTTGGGCTTAACGTACTAAAACATATTGATACATTAAACTAAGATATATTGATATAATTCACATTATAAATTCATATTTTAGTATTACTGCTTTATAAATTAGCCATTTATAACCCTAATCATCTTCTTCTTTCAACTGCTCCTGTTAGTGGTTGCCAAAGCAGATTATCCGTTTCCATATTTTCCTGTCCTCTGCATCTTCCTCTGTCACACCCAACACCTGCAGGTCCTCTCTCACCACATCCATAAATCTCTTCTTAGGCCTTCCTCTTTCCTACTTGCCTAGCAGCTCCATTCCCAACATCTCTCCTCTGCACATGTCCAAACCAATGCAATCTCACCTCTCTGACATTGTCTCCAAACAATTCAACCTTAGCTGACCCTCTAATGTACTCTTTCCTAATCCTGACCCCGACCCTTTAATGTACTCTTTCCTAATTCTGTTCATCCTCGTCACACCCAATGCAAATCTCAACATCTTTCACTCTGCCACCTCCAGCTCTTACTCCTGTGTTTTTGTCACTGCCACAGTTTTCAAACCATACAACATAGCTCAGGGGTGCCCAATGCGTCGATTGCAATCGACCGGTAGATTGCAAAGGTAGTGCAGGTAGATCGCGTTGCATTCAAAACGTTAGTCTATCATATATCCTCCCTATGGCATTTGCCACTTGATTGACATACAGGGCGGCCAGTCTGAGATCTCTTTTCTTCTAACACACTGGTCATCCCGCACGCATGATCAAACGCGCGAGCTACTGCAAAACTCCAGCTGTGTAGTTAGCCTTCCAATTTATATCGATTAAAGAAGGGATTAAAAAATAAATTGTTCGGGGAGGGTATGGGCTGGATGTGGAAGAGGAAGAGGATTTTTTTCTCACAATGTCACAGTCAAAGTGCGTTTGTCTGATCTGTCAATCTATCATTGCTATTCCAAAGAAGGAAAATGTGGAAAGGCACCCTCGAACTGTTCATAAAAACTACGAAACTGACTTCCTTCCGAAAAGCGATCTGAGAAAGAGAAAGGAGAAGGAACTAAAATCGCAGTTAATCGGACAGCCATCATTTTTCAGCGCCTTGATTTGGGGAACACCCAAAACCTCCCGTCAGAGCCGGAGACACAATGGAAGGCGTATGTGCAACTTGACAGCATACGCTACACAGAGCAGATTGAAAAGTGTCTGTCAGACTTTGACAGACGGTTTCAAGACTCAGCTTTACTTGAGCCAATCGCTGTATTTAAGTGCTATCCATTTAGGGAAGATGTTGAAGGTGATTCACTCGTATCAGAAATTGCAACACTGTTTCACCTAAAACTCATCTACAGTGGAGGATGAGATTTTGACACAACAGGATGACATTCAGCTGAAGTATGGGGATCATGGACCATTTTGGAACTTGCTCACAGATGAAAAGTACCCAAACATGAGGAAATGTGCTACCTCCTTGACTGCATTATTCGGCTCTACTTATTTATGCGAGTCAGCCTTTTCCCACATGAAGATTATTAAATCCAAATACAGTAGTGACCATAAATGTATTGAATTGTTATTGTGCCATAAGGGTTATTCAGTTGTGCAAGGTACAAGAACATATATTTTATGTATAAAGTATACTCAGTATATATATATAATTTTTAATGTAGGTAGATCATTTCAACCTGGTCATTTTAAAAGTAGCTCGCAAGCCGAAAAAATGTGGGCACTCCTGACATAGCTGGTCTCATTATCTTGTATACCTTCCCTGTCATTCTTGCTGGTACCTGTCTGTCTGTCACAAAACACTACTGACACTCTTCTCCACCCATTCCACCCTGCCTGCACTCTCTTTCACCTCTCTTCCACACTTCCCGTTACTCTGTACTGTTGATCCCATGTATTTAAGCTTATCCACCTTTGCCAACTATACCCCCTGCATCCTCACCATTCCTCTGACCTCCCTCTCATTCACACACATGTATTCTGCCTTGGTCCTACTGACCTTCAATCCTCTTCTCTCTAGAGCAGGGGTCCCCAACACCGGTCCTGGAGAACCACAGTGGCTGCAGGTTTTCATTATAACCCATTTCTTAATTAGTGATCTGTTTTTGCTGCTAATTAACTACTTTTGAATTAATTTTAATTGACTTGTTTTTTAAGATGTATTCCCCCGAATTTCTTCATTTCTTTCCTAACATAAATGAAATGTGAAATGAGTGACCTATCAGAAGACCTCAAACTCCAACCAATTTCACTCCCACTAGAAGCTTAATTAGGTGCAAAGTCTTGTCGTTAATTAAACCTGTTCTTTAATTCCATGGCTTGTTGCTGCCATCAGTGTGCAATAGCATACATTTCTGAAATTGTTGATTTTTCTCTTTTCTAAGAGCAATGTTAAAATGTTTTGGGGACCTGACCAGATCAACATTCCTGAGACCTTCATCTTTCTTTATTATCTCCTTGTACTCATGTCTACTTCCTTTATCTCTCTAACTATCCCACTTCTTCTTCACCAACTTCTTCCTCTGTATACTCTTCTGTACTTCCCCATTCCACCAGCAGGTTTCTTTGTCCTCCTTTCTCTCCTGATGTCACACCAAACACTCTTCTAGCTGTTGCCCTTACCATTACAGCCTGTAGTTGCCCAGCTATCTGGTAACTCTTCATTACCACCTAGTGCCTGTTGTGCCTCCTCTCTGAACTTCACCTTATAGTCTTCAATTTTCAGCTTCCACCATTTGATCCTTGGCCCCGCCCTCACTCTACTCCTCCTCTTCATTTCCAACATCATCTTACAGACCACCACCCTATGCTGCCTAACTACGCTTTCCCTGCCACCACTATGCAGTCTCTAATCTCCTTCAGACTGACCCTCCTGCATAGGATATACTCCACCTGTGTGCATCTTCCTCCACTCTTGTATGTCACACTGTGTTCCTCACTCTTCTTAATATACGTATTCACCACAGCCATGTCCATCCTTTTCACAAAATCCACTACCATCTAATTTTCATTCCTCTCCTTGACACAACACCATCCCATCACCAATATACCAATTGGAATCCACTCCAATCACCACTCTCTCTCTCCCTTGGGTACACTTTCCATCAATTCATCCACTCATCCATTGCACATGCACCTTGTGTGGCATCCTCAACTTCCAGCTTCATAATTAAATCTCTGTCCAACACTCTTTTTAACTTCAAAACAATCTTGACATACTGTTGCTTCATGATGACCCCTACCCCATTTCTCCTTCCATTCACACCATGGTAGAATAATTTGAACCTGCCACCGTTACACGTGGCCTTATTCCCCTTCCATGTGGTCTCTTGCACACTCAAAATCAAACTTCCTTCTCTCTATCATATCGGCTAACTCTCTCCCTTTACCAGACATACTGCAAACATTCAAAGTTTCAACCCTCACTTCTACTCTCCTAATCATTCTTCTCTCACCTACCTGTGGACATGTCTTCCCCCTCTCATTCTCCTTCGGCCAACAGTAGCCCAATCTCCCTCAGCACCCTGTTGGCTAACAGTACTTACTGGTGGCAGCCACTGTTAAACCAGGCCTTGACAGACCTGGCATGGAAGACTGTATTGTTGTCTGTACATTTCTATGTAAATATTTTGTCTGTGTATTTTACTGCTTGCTATTTAGTGTTCTGTTTTAGGTATACATTTGTAAATGTGCACAGTACTCTGAGCTTTTAAATATACTGCTCAAAAAAATTAAAGGAACACTTTTTAATCTGAATATAACACCAAGTCAAACATCTGGGATATTGATCTGGTCAGTTAAGTAGCAGAGGGGGTTGTTAATCAGATTCAGGTGCTTTGGTGTTAATGAAATTAACAACATGTGCACTAGAGGGGCAACAATGAGACGACCACCAAAACAGGAATGGTTTAACAGGTGGATGCCAGTGACATTTTTTCCTCCTTATCTTTTCCGACTGTTTTTTCACTAGTTTTGCATTTGGCTATGGTCAGTGTCACTATTGGTAGCATGAGGCAATACCTGGACCCTACAGAGGTTCCACAGGTAGTCCAACTTCTCCAGAATGGCACATCAATATGTGCCATTGCCAGAAGGTTTGTTGTGTCTCCCAGCACAGTCTCAAGGGCATGGAGGAGATTCCAGGAGACAGGCAGTTACTCTAGGAGAGCTGGACAGGGCCCTAGAAGGTCCTTAACCCATCAGCAGGACCAGTATCTGCTCTTTTGGGCAAAGAGGAACAGGATGAGCACTGACAGAACCCTAAAAAATTACCTCCAGCAGGCCACTGGTGTAAATGTCTCTGACCAAATAATCACAAACAGACTTCATGAGGGTGGCGTGAGGGCCCAACATCCTCTAGTAGGCCCTGTGCTCACTGCCCGGCACTGTGGAGCTTGATTGGCATTTGCCATAGAATACCACAATTGGCAGGTCCACCACTGGCACCCTGTGCTTTTTACAGATGAAAGCAGGTTCACCCTGAGCACATGTGACAGACATGAAAGGGTCTGGAGAAGCCGTGGAGAATGTTATGCTGCCTGTAACATCGTTCAGCATGACCAGTTTGGTGGTGGGTCAGTGATGGTCTGGGGAGGCATATCAATGGAGGGACGCACAGACATCTACAGGCTAGACAACAGCACCTTGACTGCCATTAGGTATTGGGATAAAATCCTTGGGCCCATTGTCAGACCCTATGCTGGTGCAGTGGGTCCTACAGTGTACGATTTGGAGTTGCTGCAATGAAATTTCGCCAAAATGGACTAGACTGCCGCATTCACTTTGATTTTCAGGCCATCTTTGAATTCAGCCCTCTGTAGGTTAATAATTTTAATTTCCATCAAACGACGTGGCATCCTTTCATTCCTAACACATTACCTAGTCCATATCAGTATAGATATCCAGTACGATTTTTTCTGATGTGTTTTCAAAGTGTTCTTTAATTTTTTTGAGCAGTTTACATACACAACAACTGGTAAATGAAAAAATTTGTTTTTATTTTAAAGGTAGATGCTATAAAGTCTGACTGTGTACTTAGGAAAAATTATTCATGATTAATAATTAAAAATAAATTCATGTATTACCATTAAATTTCAGGTCTCAGTATGACATAATATTAAATATTCATATTTACACCTTGGAGTCAAGTCTTAAATAATGATAACAAAGCGCCAAAGACCAAATTTCAGCCCTCAAGTCATGCCAGTCTATATATACAGCTGAAATGAGCAATTGAGTCCATACTTAAGAATTAATAAAATAAAATTAAAAATAAATAAATAAATAAATAAATGAAACTGCAGTATCTATTTCATAAAATCTTTTTTGCTATGAGCTTTTATTTTGTATAAATTACGTTTTTGTTGGAAATATCTCCTAATCTGAACATTCAAATAATGATCCAAGAAATAAAAAAGCAACAAAAAAATAACAGCATTAATTTATAATGAACACAATTCAAAGGTACTTCACATTGGCAAAACTACTGCAAAACTGTTTATACAGTATGTATCTTTATGAATTGAAACAGAGGAATGTTATATGACATTTTCAGAGTTACAAAGTGAGACGGTGAGAACTAAACCAACAATCTTGTGGTGTTAAAGTGCAGTGTTATACCCACTTGATCACTCTGAATGAATGACATCAAGCAAAGCTTGATGCAAATGTCTAAAACTGAAATAAAATACAGTTTGGTTATTATTTGCCAGTTGTGGTATTAAATCATTATAGATTTTACTTTAATATTTAAACTACATATATTTTATAAGTCACATAATTATACACGAAAAACAAACATCCTATCTAAAAAGGGAAAGCAGCTTTTTCCAACAATCTGGTAAATATTTAATGTCACTTATTGCATATCCCTTTATATTGAAAACGAAACCACTCACAGACGATTTACAGGTTTCACTATGTTTCATCTATTCTGCCTGTCAGCACCTTATTACATTAGAGAACAATAAGAAACAGCACTTTGCAGGAAGAAGTTATCCTTTCAAGTGTATTAATACAGCATATAAACATTAAGTTTTGTTCCAGCCAAAACATCCTTTTTTAACACATCATAAATTAAATAGTAACAGAATGGCTTGTACAGCGACTGACACTAAATATACTAACTACATCTATTGTGCCCTCTCAGACACACGCATATTTTACAGGTTAATCCAAAATAAATGGACTGTTATCTATTATTCTACATAGCCTGAATGTTTGAGATCATGCAGTGAATGTTCTCCATACTGTTCTGTCACTGCTGCATGTGACATCAACTCAATTCCATTAGCCTGAACGTTCTACTTGGTTTCCCTGCGGCTGTGGCAATAACACGTATGAAGTTATTAAAATGCATAGGGCACCACTATCCTTAGTCAGTGATCTAACTGCAGTACCAATGATTTGTGTAATCAGTATGTAGTCTATGCCCTGGTAAAGCATTCCAAATCATCTGAAAGCATACTGCAGAACATATCCAGTATATGGTCACAAACAATGAAATGTGGTTATTTTACAAATTTTAAAGCCTTATCCTACATGTAGAAAATTTAAAACCTAGGCATAAAGAAGTCTTATAGACATTTAAAGTACATACTTGCAGCACTAAAGGCATTAATAAGTAAAATGACAGGAGCAGTTTCCTACAGACAGACAGTCTCTTTGCTTTTGACACTCCAATTTGTTGCTTTTCCCCATTTCAGCTTATTGGTTGATGAAAATCAAACTATGTTTTAATTGGTAGGTTAATGAATTCTTACACATTTACTTTATATGTCTTCACTATTGTTAGGATTAGCGTATGGGCAAAGGTAGAAAGCACACTTAACCAATCTTAATTCAAAAGTATATTTAGTTTACTAGATGAAATACCCAGCATTGCCCGGGAGGATAATAAAGTTTTTTTTAATTGTTTGAGAAAAACATAATTAAAAAAAACACAACTTTAAAAATAAAAATAAATTAACAAACAATAAACCTGGGTTTGCTTCCCAGGTCCTCCCTGCGTGGAGTTTGCATGTTCTCCCCGTGTCTGCGTGGGTTTTCTGCGGTGGGCTGGCGCCCTGCCTGGGGTTTGTTTCCTGCCTTGTGCCCTGTGTTGGCTGGGATTGGCCACAGCAGACCCCTGTGACCTTGTAGTTAGGATATGGCGGGTTGGATAATGGATGGATGGATAAAGACTCACTAATGTGCTTGTCTTGCGGTGTTGTATGTATGTTATCATCCAGCTGACATTCAGAACCGGCCAACTGTATTTAATTTGAAAAGCAACGGGGCACGGTGGTGCTCAAACAAAGAATGCTGGCAGTCACCTCCAGTTAGCCCTCGTGTTTTTTTTTGTTTGAGAAAAACATAATTAAAAAAATACGTTACAAATAAAAATAAATTAAGAAACAAAGACTCACTAATGTCCATGTCTTGCGGTCTTGTATGTATGTTATCATCTAGTTGATGCTCGGAACTGGCCAACTCTATTTAATTTGAAAAGCAACAGGGGTGCGGTGCTGCTCAAAAACAAAGAATGCTGGCAGTCACCTGGTATATACTAACTGTGTAAGCCGGTCCTAGAAAGTATTTAAATCGTCAGAACTATTCTGGGCATCGGCTTACCTGAGTATTGTTGCTGATCATGTCCATCCCTTTATGCCCGCAATGTACCCTTCTTCTGATCCAGCGGGATAATGAGCCATGTCACTAAGCTCAAATAATCTCAAACTGGTTTCTTGGACATGACAATGAGTTCACTGTCCTAAAATGGCCTCCACAGTAACCAGGGGCCTCATGTATACGACGTAAACGGTGTGTATGCACAAAAATGTTGCATAGGCCCGTTTCCATGTATAAAAACTAAACTTGGCGTAAAGCCACACACATTTTCACGCCAGCTCAATCCCTTGCATATGTAAGTTCTCCGCTCGGTTCTGCAAACTGGTGGCACCCAGTGTCAAAGCAGTGCTACTGTTCCTGTGTGATTTCCTTTTACTTTTTAGATTCACATCCCTGACAAGGCTTTATCAAGTACCCTGAAATTAACCACATATCGTTTTTTTAGTTCACGGCATCTGATTCTAATCAACCTGTAACCATATAATGGTGCACCAAATAGCCAAACTATTCCAAATACCATAGCCACTTTAGCATTGCTACTATCCATGCACCACTCGGAGTATTTAACCCACTGTATCCGAGTGTGGAATCATAGCTCTACAGTAGCTGATCGGAAAGAGGATTATAAGGGTACAGCTTCTACCACACGCTGCCTCAGCCATGAGCACAGTTTATTTGAACTTCTCCCATTTGGCAAACGCTTCAGAGCCTTTCCTCGCGGTTCAGAAACAGTTTCATCCCAAGAGCAATACACCCACTCAATCAGTCCATGAAGTGCTCCCGGTAGAACTGTTTGTACTTATAAGTACCATTTTCTCATTGTGAACATGCATTACAGTTGTAATAATGCACAACCTGAGCAACTTTTGCTTTCATATTTTTCACTGTTTTTTATCCTATTACTATTGTTGTTGCTGTTGTTATTATTTTACCATTTTATAGGAAAATAAGTTTATGGAGGATTTGCATATTGAATCTCATTGTACCATACAATGACAATAAAGGAATTCAATTCAATTCAATAGAATAGAGCGCGTATTTACAGATGATGACGACTGGCTTCTAAGTCGATTTACATTTCCAGGCGCTATCTTCGTGGAGCTCTTCATATTATTTTTAAGATAAAATGCAGTAAAGCATATATATTACACTATACATTTTTAACTTCATTTAAATAATGTATATTATTAATGACTAGCAAAATACACACGCTTCGCAGTGGAGAAGTAGTGTATTAAAGAAGTAATGAAAAAGAAAATGAAACATTTTGAAAATAATGATTATATGATTATATACATACACTCTTTGGGGTGCAAGCAACTGTTGCTGGGGGTGGCAGAATCCATCAAGGAAGAAAAATGAAAAACATTATTTGTACAAAATCTTAATTTATTTATCCATTCCTAAATAATTAAATGGGCAGGCTATTTCGTATCAGTGCAATACGCTGTTTGTTAAAACGGATGACTCCCGCTCTTACGTGCAAGTCTGCATGGATATTATGAACTATCGTATCTGTTCAAGTTCTATTTAAATTTTAAATAGAAGGAATTTTTATTTAGTCGACAGAAATATCTTTGGTAGGAATGGTAAAAACAGACAGGAATATTATTCCTGAATAAATCAACTCAGACCTTAAATAACTTATAATATTTTGCTCTCCATAAAAATATATCCTGTCTAAATTATACAAGTTAGAAATAAAGTAAACGTTAAAAGAACAAACATTCAAATTTCTTTACTCTTACGTAATTTTATATAAAAAATAAACTTAGATTTTAAATATCCCAAAAGATTTTGCTCTCCATAAAAATATATCCGGTCAAAATTATACAAATTCAAATATGAACATGCTGCATAACAAAACCTGGAAATATAATTAAAATGTGTTCTTTTCAGCAATAACAAATCAAATCATTCAGTTGTCTTTGCTCATATGTCATTTTATCAAAGCTGGACGCCTGGTATGTTTTTTTGGCAACAAGTTCGTTTATGTTTGGTGTGAGGTTCTGTGTTGTGGAGATTCTCAAGATGGACTGCAGGTGCTCATCAGTGAGGCGACTCCTGTGTGCTGTTTTGTTAGTCTTCATCACTGAGAAGAGCTTCTCACACAGATATGTGCTACCAAACATGCACAAGGTTCGAGCCGCATGTAGATGGAGCTGGAGCATTTCTGCGGTAATGGAGTGAATAAACTGTGCAGGCCCTGCAGTATCGTACTTTGCCTTCAGTGTGCCATTACACTGCAGCTCAATCACCTCCATCTGAATCTGCACAAGTGCAGTTTCCACATCGATGGCAAATGGGTTGCGAAACAAGTCAAAATTCTTTTTTTGTTCTTCAAAGTCACCGTGCGAACTCAGTGCGCAGTGCGCTCAGTTTATCAGCAAAGTGCATATTTGGGAACACCGTTGTGCCGAATTGGTTCAACATTACTTGGCAACAGGGAAAGTGGGGCAAGTTGCACTGGTGCATTTGTGTCTCCCATAAAAGCAGCTTCACTTGAAATCAATTTGTGATTGTGCACGGGTAAAAACGTCTGCTGAAGTGTCAGATTCTTCTTTAACTCTTCTGCTTTCTGTTTCTTCTGCATTGCATTCAGGTCTTTCAGGTTATCCTGATGTTTTGTCTCATAGTGCCGTCTTAGATTAAATTCTGTAATTACAGCCACATTAGCTCCACAAATGAGAGACACGGGTTTACCGGCAATGTCAGTAAACATATACAAAGCCTCCCATCGGTTTTTAAAGGGTCTATTTTAGGAATCAACTTTTCTCTTCAGCATCGTGTGGGCTAGCTTCGCAATAACTTGCAGCATCATAAGCTAGACTTGATTAACGCGGTAAGTGTTCGGCAAGGCAGCTGAAGCACTGCATTATGGGATCTGTAGTTTATTGTGTTACCAGCGCTTCATATACCCGGGCCATTAATAACAATAATACAGTATATAAAATGATCTCGCGGGCCGGATATAATTACACGCTGGGCCGGATGTGGCCCGCGGCCCTTGAGTTTGACACATATGGACTAAATAGAACTTGAAAAGATATATTTTTTCGTACATCGAGCCCGCGTGCTATTGTGGTTTTGCCTGCATGCCTCAATAAGTCACCCTCCCCTCGCTCTTACTTTTTTACCGTTCATCTAATGAATACACTGAGTATGGCTTTACCAAAACAATCATTGATGGCGAATAAAGTATCCATTATTCGAGTATGTAGATCGGGGTATATATACATATATATATATACCCGCGTATCGCAGCGGAGAAGTAGTGTGTTAAAGAAGCTATGAAAAAGAAAAGGGAACATTTTAAAAATAACGTAACATGACTGTCAATATACAGTAATTGTTTTGTGAGTGTTATTGAGTGTTGCTGTCATCAAGGACTTGATTATCATTATTTCTTTCAATCAGGTTCGTATTTGTAGGATGTGTTGAGTTCAAGTTACATTCCGTGTTTGTCAATTGTTGTAAAGATAACAGGTTTCATTCATCGATTTGTTTCTTACTGCATCAATAAACAGCTCGTCTTCTTCTTTATCTGAGACCTGACACACTGCATGCACGGGTTTTTTTTTTTTTACACTGTCTTCCTTTAGTGGGACATTGACTTTTTCCACCGTGTGCTTTGTTTCCGCAGTAGCTGCACTTATGAATATGCTTGTATGTATCAGACGCTTCATATTTTTTTGTTGCCTTTTCAATTGTGTAATTCGGTTTTTGTTCAGCGCTCTTTGGAACTGTTGCTTTTTGTCTGTGCACTGCGTCAGTTCACGTGAGCCGCTCGGTGTACATGCATCGAAGTTTCCCAGCTGTGCTGGTGCCATGTCGTGCTATGTCCATGGCTGTATTTAATGTTACCGAAGTCCCGGCACTTAAAACTTTCTCTCGCAGTTTCGCTGAGTTTGTGCCAAACACCATCCTGACCATCTCTTTGCAAATGTATTTTAGTCCTAAAACTCGATACTTGCCCTCTGAACAACGTGTTGTATAAAAACTTTATTTGAAGATGCAGCAGCTTCATGGTGACACAGCAGTAACGGCTAAAGTAATTCAATTAAAATACATTACATAAAACTATGTAAGCATGAAAGTGTAGAATTTAAATTTAGTCAATTTTAATCTATACTGCGATTAACTGGGAAGCATTTACAATTTAAAACCAAACCATTCAGAGCAGTCTCATACACTAATTCATAAATAAAACACATCCTTGTTAATTTGGGAGTAAAGGTGAATGGTGAAAATTCAGTTATGAAACTCAAGGTTTACACTGAAAACAGTATATTGAAATTCTTACCTTCACTTACTATGTCAAGAACATAAAAAATAAACCACCAATAAATAAAAAAATACAATTTATTAACCATTAAAGTATAAAAGAACATTAAAACATAATGTACAAATATATACAGTCTACTTCAGACTTATATTTGACAGTCCTGAGTGTAGGTATTACTGATATACAGGCTTTATATGTATATACAGGCCGACAGAAGAACTACAGATTTACTGCACAGAAGACATAAAGCCCTTTAACAAAAAGCTGATTTTTACTAACTGGGAAATAAATCCATAAAAAGCACAATGTTACGGATGATTAAAAGAAAAAAGCACAATGAATTGTCTCATTTTTCCAGCTACCATAGTTGCAGACTCACTGCTCTAATATTATTTCTGAACAACAGAGAAATCTTACCCTTGGAGAGTAATGCACTCTTGAGAGCTTTCCAGCCAGTCTCCACCCAACATTGCTGCAAAATAGCTGGAGCGTGAGCAGAGTATAGCCCTACAGGGTAACAACAAAATCATTGCCATTCTTAATATCATGATCTTAGAAAACTATAGAAATATTTTTATATATATAGCAATACAATGGAACAGACAAATTCACATTATTTAAATGCTAGTGGCCAAGAATGGCAAATGAATGCATGTTCAAATGCCTTAAGCAGCATTTCAAACTGTCCGTTGCCGACTACCCATCTCAAATGACAAAAAATAAAAAAAACACACACACCACCAATACTTATCAGACTTCTTTTGGAGTAAGAAGATGATTTAAAACAAACATCCAATATTAAGTTGACATTTTTTAAACCATTGCTATAAAGTATATGGTTCATCTATATAATTTCAAGACACTTTTTGACTAGAAACATAAGGGTATCTAACAAATGACTGCAGACAGTATAGAAATTCTTTCACAACACGTCAGTCTAATTGAGTATACACTACTGAGTCTAACACAGCTACCTTAAAGTAAGGTAATACTACAGATTTTCTCAATGACCATGAAGCTCTGTGTTCATTTTTCTTTGTTTATTTTTATTTAGCAATACAGGTACTACTAGATTTAACAATATAACTTCAGTGTTTTAAGAATGTTTTAATTATTCTGGCCACCATGACACAAACCCATCCCTTAGTGTACGATTTATTGTTTACCTGACAGTAAAACAAAGGCAATCCCAAAATTATTTAAACCACATGTAAATGTGAATGATCTGAATAATAATGAAAGGTCTACACATTATTATTACAGGATGTGAAATCACTACAAAAATCTTTTATGTTCTAAATTAAAAAAAAAAAAAAAAAGTTATAAATCAAATAATATTTTTACTGAATACTGTTTTTGATATTCTCCAATTCACATCAAGCAGTGGTCACAGCTGCCTTATAAAATTGCCATTTTAGGTACAAAAAACATTGATTTATTTTGATAGATTAGCATCAGACACTTAGAAATTTACTGTGTGCAAAATTTCACCCAAATAGATAATTGTTGGGGGAGGAGGAAAAACTGTTGAATTGAGGTTCTTTAACTAATTGTAGCTTATTATTATCTTTGCGTACTATTCCAGAAAAAAAGGTTAATATATTTGACACTTTTAATAGGTTTGTCCTCATGACTTGAATATGTCCATTTGTGTCTTGCCACTGTTATAAATATCCGTTTACACATTTTTCGCACAACATGTCAACTTTCTGTATATTTATCAGTATGGTAGCTTTAATAAAGACAATTAACAGTTTTCTTTAGACATTTCGGTTGATTTTAAACAATATTAGCTTTGGAGTTAATTTTACACTTGGTTAAAACACTTAATTCAAATAAAATTTATGAATTAAACAGAACATGAAATGTTTTAATTTCACATTTTAAATTACGGTAATTAGTGTACTGATGAGTGCATAGAAAATTGCATTTTTTATCACACCTAAGGACAAAAATATATGATAAAATTTAGCCTTAACTTAAATAAAAGACAAATCTTCTGTGAAGAATCATCAAATAGGTTTAAAAGGAAATTCAATATTTCAGGTAGTGCAGTTTAGTTTTGATGCGTTCACCTGAAAGTATTATATAGCAGTAAAATCCATGCTGTCTTCCTTTTTAGTGTATTTTTAGCTTTGTTTATATAAAAAAGGTTATTCATGCAATTTTTGTATAATATTTGCAACATTATTTTTGTAACCAAAATCTTCAGACTGTTGTTTGATTCAGGAAATCAATCCATTCTGTTCCAGAAACACATCCCATGATTTTTTTTCTTTAGTACTCATTAGGTTAATGGAAACTGTAAAGACAGGAAAGGAGCTTTTGACAATTCCTCACTGGGATTCCCCCATCTCCTCTACATATATGCCTGGCCATCTTCTAGAGGAAAATAACACGTAGCAAATAATAACATTTCCAACTCAGTATATGGACCATTTATCGTTGGTATTCCATAAAGTTAATAAACAGATACCCAGATTTCTACTCTCAAAGTTTTCTTAATTTAATTTATTACAGGATTATTAACATTTCTAAGTATATAGGAACAGCATCTTTCATATAGTACCTTTTTTATTGCAAATTATATCCTAAGGCACTTTCCAAGTATACAATACAACTATTTCCATTTTTTGCAGGACTGAGTCACAAAATGGGTCAGACACAGAAACTGAACTGATAACATTCTTATTTTGTGTCCAGTTTCTTATTCCCCACACCACACTACGGTATACTCAATGCCTGTAAAAAAAAAAAAAAAAACTAAAAAGATCCAAATATGTCCTACTGACATATTCAGCTCTTCTTAAGTGGGAGATGATGGATTCATTTTAATGTGAGGGCAGAGGTTAACAGTTAATGTCAAAACTGGGTGGTTTTATGAGAGTTCATATAAATAAGTAAAAATCATTAGGCAGTGCAAAACTGGAAAATAAGGTAATTCCAAAAGAGGAAAACTGAAACTGGAAAAAATTTAAAGAAAACGATTAATAGTTTTAAATCACCAAGCAAAAAGTGGGGACCTATTTAAATACTGTACACCTGCAATTCAACAAATCTGCTTCAAAGGACTTTCATATAGTGGCAGTTTTAAAACAAGTGAAAATGACAATGCAGAAGTGATCTGGGCATCTCAGTAGCATGGCTTAACTCAAATCAGTACAGGTAATCTTTTTCTGAAGAGATACATGGCTGCAGTAGTGCATAAACACAAAGTGGCCACAGTTTATGTTATGGAATTCTTCTTTTGTTCCGAACATATAGTAGTCGATTAGATTCTCACTGTCTCATATGAACACATGTTGCCTTCATCAGAGCCATGATTACATTCTGGTGATAAAAAGAGTGTCTGCACCAACTGTTGCAATGAAGCCTTAATATTATATTGTTAATGAGAATATCTGTGATGTTTGTTCCACAAATTACAGCATTGTAAAGTTGTACACTGTTGCAAAAACACTTTACTCAACTCTTCTATGTGTACTTACTTGTGAGCCCTGAAAGTTGCCTTCTCTGTGACAATACCAATATCGGAAAAATCTCCACTCTTATACAACAAAAGTAAATCTTCTCCCAGTGCAGATGCTGGTTCCACAAAATCTAAATTCAATAACAATCAGACATTCCTGTATTTGTGACAATAACATTTCAATTTTTTTTTAACATTTATTTTGTCCTAAAACAAAATGATACTTTTTTTAATATGAAAAACAACTAGTTGAAAACTACCTGAAATTAATGTATCTTAAAGATGATTTAGCAATCATGCATAGGGTTATAGAGTTTAAATTAGCCAACTTTAAGAAAAAAAATGAATAACATAAAATATAATGGCATTACTGTTAAAATGTAACAAAAGTATGATTTGGGGAAAAACAGGACAGAAAGTGTTCAGAGTGCACTGCATGAACCGAAGTACAAAGCACTCGATGGCAGTATAGTACTAATTAAAATATAAAGACAGACTTACTCTATCTTGCTTCATATTCAGTACAAACATACAGCAACAGTAACAGAAATGATTTGATAAACCAATTAAATGAAATTTTGCAATGATAGACTTACTGATATCACTGTTCACAAAAATTTTAAATGAGATTCTTAATTAAAGATATATAGTAAGTTTTATTTCTCATCACAATTATCTATAGATACTTGTATACTAAATCTAAACAAGACAAAGGTGGGTTAAAAGTTAAATTACAGTAGGCAAAATAATGTAAGTTACCAGTAATTTATATTAGTGGCAAAGGTGCATTCTGTTTGTATGTCTAAAATTGTATTGAAAAATTACAAATGACTGTGACTTCATTCTCAGTGGCACGTATTTTAAACAAAGAATACAACTTTGAATAGGGTCTTGCTGGTGGTACCTGATGATGTGGAAGTGTAACTATCCACTGCAGATTCCTCAAAGACAGCTTTTGTGGAAGATGCAAAACCCAGAATCTCATGTTCCTCAGGTATGTCTTTGGATGGAAGCAAAATAGATGCTGTTGTATCTCTTTGGGGATAATTTCTGTTGAATATTTCAGTAGCTTTGTTTATTTCACAGCTGGATGTTGAATGCAATCTTTCCTTCATAAGTACCTGAAGATCATTTACCTTTTCATTTGCCATATAGATTAGTCTGAAGAAATAAGATAAACATGATTCAGTTCAATAATTTTGATTTGAAACAAACAACTTCAGTTCTACACTGAAAAATAAGTGAAACCAGAATGTGGTTTATTTCATCAGAACCATAAGGCATCTTCTGTTTCATACAACCTATTTTGCAAACAAGCTTTATCCCATTTTGGGTTACAAAGGCACTTTAAGAACTGTACTTTTCACACTCAGTTAATCTAATTTTACTAATCATCATGCCAGTAACAGAATGTCAATACACAAGACAAGGTGGCATTTTTCTTTTAAATAAAATTCCCAATAAGTGCTAGGTTCCCTGGTCAATTCCAGGCAAGTATGGAAGTCTTGAATGTTTTATCCATGTTTACACAGTAGGTTTCCACCAGTATCTCAAAGTGTGCTTGTTTGCACAATGAAATGGACTGAAATCTAATCCATTACACAGGAGCTAATCTTTGGCTAATTATAAAATGAACTTGTAGAATACTCCTTTCAGGCTAAAGCTCAAATCTATGTGATAACCTCTTACAAATGAATGAGTAAAGAAAGACTAATGTGTCAGGTGTAGAGGAATAGCAGGGAGTGTAACTTGCGAGCACTAGAAATAAACCAGAAACTAAAAAAGTCTCACTGGTTAACATTAACATTGTTGCTGTTGACTGAAAACTGTGTGCAAATTGCAAATTAACTAAGCAAAAACTTCATGCAGCTATTCACAAAATAAGAAATGGATAGTTTTGGGTACACATTAAACAAGTTTGAGTTAAAAGAGTTTCAGTAAAAGTCATTAGGTGCATTGAAGACTGAGAAAAGCTGGACTAATGCTAGGGGTGAATAAGGAAAGTACTAACTTGGTTTAAGTTTTAATGTAATAAAATCCTCAAGTCCAACAGTTAGCATCAAAGAAGTCATTTATATTACAGATGGACCCCTAAGGTTGCTGGCTACACTACTTGGTTGTTACCAGGTTATTTAAAGATGAGATGAGTCTCAGGACTGTTGGAATATCTGGGGCTGGCAGAAGGGGCTCTAGAAGAAGAATAACCCCAGAAATTCCACAGGATATTCATAACCTCACATGTGTTGTCATTCTGGGACTCATGGTCGGGAAACTTGGGAGTCAAAAGGGAGTACAAGTAAGGCTCGTGTCCGGAAGAAGAGAGGCCAGGGGATCATGAAGAAATGGGATGTGTGAGAATGCTTGATGTGGTACAGAGGTACAAAGTGAGCCAAATGTCCCACTAAACAGATAAAAGAACAAACTAGCATATGAAGGCACAAGAAGGCATGACAGTTGTCATTTTTTATGGTTATTTTGCAGCTTTTGTGTTCCATATATTAAAGCTTATCCTATACAGTATACTTTAATTCATAATTAAGAGACACTGTAGCATCTAAATTTGATCTCCTTGACATTTATTGAGTGTTGGGAGATGGATGATTTTAAAGCAACCCCAATGGTTCAAAGAAGACAGTTTGTGTTGATCAATGGTTGGTCGAATGGGTGATGCTGAAATTAGATGTTTATATTTAATTGTTTTTAATGGAATTGCAAAAGCATGCAACTGCAAATGTAGAATACAAACAGTCTGGGAAATTATTTGTTCCAAGTCTTCAAACCTAAAAGCTCTTTAGAAATCATGTTCTTATTTTATAGAACTAAACAAGATTTTAAACATTACCACAGTAATTTAAAAAAATGTAAGATGACTTATTTAAATCTATACACTTCATTCCACCATCAATTCAAATGTGTAATATTTGATTCACTTCATATTCACTATATAATCTATGAAAAGTAATGTATGTGAAGAATCTTTATGAATAGACAAGCAAACAAATCACAAATTAAATTCAAATGTGCTTCTAAAAAGTGATCACAATTACACACCTTATCTGAAATTTACACCTGAAATTTTAATCTGACATAAAATATATTAAATAGTATTTTATGTAATTCTAATTAAAACCAGGGCACATTTTCAGTTGAGCATTCTTAGAAAAAAAAAATTTATTATTTTTTTCAGATTTCTAAATCCAATGACACTCCAAGAAAGAGCACCACAGATGCAATGTTTGCTCAGAGGATGTTGATGGAGAAGTTTAGAAAAGGCCAGAAGGAGATGTATTGCGTCTTTGTGGACCTGGAGAAAGCATATGACAGGGTGCCTCGAGAGGAGTTGTGGTATTGTATGAGGAAGTCAGTAGTGACGGACGCATTCAAGTTGGAGGTGGGATTACATCAGAGATCGGCTCTGAGCCCTTTCTTATTTGCAATGGTGATGGACAAGTTGACAAGACGAGATTAGACAGGAGTCCCTGTGGACTATGATGTTTGCTGATGACATTGTGATCTGTAGCGATAGTAGGGAGCAGGTTGAGACACCCTGGAGAGGTGGAGATATGCTCTAGAGAGGACAGGAATGAAGGTCAGTAGGAACAAGACAGAATACATGTGTGTAAATGAGAGGGAGGTCAGTGGAATGATGAGGATGCAGGGAGTAGAGCTGGTGAAGGTGGATGAGTTTAAGTACTTTGGATCAACAGTACAGAGTAATGGGGATTGTGGAAGAGAGGTGAAAAAGAGAGTGCAGGCAGGGTGGAGTGGGTGGAGAAGAGTATCAGGAGTAATTTGTGACAGATGGGTATCAGCAAGAGTGACAAGGAAGGTCTACAGGACGGTAGTGAGACAAGCTATGTTATATGGGATAGAGACGGTGGCACTGACCAGAAAGCAGGAGACAGAGCTGGAGGTAGCAGAGTTAAAGATGCTAAGATTTGTACTGGGTGTGACGAGGATAAATAGGATTAGAAATGAGTACATTAGACGGTCTGCTCAAGCTGGATGGTTGGGAGACAAAGACAGAGAGGCAAGATTGCGTTGGTTTGGACATGTGCAGAGAAGAGATGCTGGGTATATTGGGAGAAGAATGCTAAGGATAGAGCTGCCAGGGAAGAGGAAAAGAGGAAGGCCTAAGCGAAGGTTTATGGATGTGGTGAGAGAGGACGTGCAGGTGATGAGTGTAACAGAACAAGATGCAGAGGACAGAAAGATATGGAAGAAGATGATCCACTCTGGCAACCCCTAACGGGAGCAGCCGGAAGAAGAAGAAGAAGAAAAATGACACTAGTCAGTAAAAATGTCACTGGATTCAGTTTTGTCTTCAGTGCACTCTACCTAATTCTTGGAAATGAAACATAGAATGATCTGGCGATATCTCTCTCATCAAAAACAATACAATGAAGTCCTAATGCAAGTTCAATATGAAAATGATTATTTGTAAACATTACAGTTTATCTGATGACAGAGGAAAACTGACATTAATTTAATGTTTATTGAAAGACACCAATACTAAATCGGTGAAAACAAAAACTGAACATAGCTGGGATAAAAATTAACTGAGGTAACATAATGTGAGTAAAAAGACTTAAATGTTTATGCTACCAACTAATATAATGTTTTATTTGAAAACCTGTGTAAAAATTATAGAAACATCATTATGAAACACTAAAATATGTTTAAATACTCACTTCAGAAAATCTTCAAATTCTGAGGGTTGAACATTTTCTATTTTTACAACTTTAGGCTCATCTCCAAAAGTGTTCAGGGTCGGCATTACAATTTTGAAGAAAAATTCGGGGACTCTGGCACGCAGAATACTTTTGTGTGCTCGAAATGTACCAAAACAAGCCGAAAATAACAAATCTGAATAAATTTCTTCTTTGAAGAGCCTAAAAGGAATACACTGTTAATCAAACAATGCACATTCATCAACATTAAAATCACATTATTATTAAAACATTGTTACTATTATTAAAAAAAAAAAAAAACTTACAATTCTTGCATAGAAACTGCTACTCCAAAAATTAACATGAGGCCTATTGTTATAATTCTTCTCTGTCTACATTTGATGTCCTTCATTGTTTTATCCTGCACCCCTGGTTAAGATGTGTTCTTAGACTTGTAATAATTTTTTTTTCCCCAAAAAAATATAGGCTCACAACACAAAAAAGAGAAAAATCCATCCTTTAATTGAAGTACATTAATTCATTGAGAAAAACATCCCACATTAACAAATAATTTTTTTTACATGAAATCATGTGTGCCACAATTAGTGCCACCCCTAACACTTCCTATAAAATAAAAGTAATTGAAGCATTTTTGTAATTTCTAGTTTAGTTTTTAAAGTTGATCAGAGTAAATTGGAACTTTAAATTAGTAATGAATGACTTCCTGTGCCCCTGGAGTATAAATATGACGTGACACAGAGTCCTATTGTTCTTAGCCACTCTTCAACATGGGAAAGACAAGAGAACATGCCATTCAAGTAAGGCAGATGTGTGCCGACCTTCATAAGTCAAGTAATGGCTACAAGAAAATAGCTACTCACCTAAAACTGCCTGTATCTACAGTCAGAGGAATAATAAAGAAGTGTAAAACAACGGGGACAGTGACAAACAAGGCTGGACGAGGACCCAACTTTATCTTGCCACCACGCACAGTGAGGAGGATGGCAAGAGAAGTAAAAAATTCTCCAAAGCTCACTGTCAGAGAACTGCACCAAAGAGTGGTATATTGGGGTCACAAAGTCTCTGTGACAACCATAAGACGCTATCTCCATGCCAACAAGCTGTTTGGGAGACATGCAAGGAAAAAGCCTTTTCTCACTACAATCACAAACGTAAACATCTTGAGTTTGCTAAGCGGTACTGGGGCTTCAACTGGGACCATGTGCTTTGGTCAGATGAGACTAAAATTGAGCTTTTTGGCAACAAACATTCTAAGTGGGTCTGGCATGAATCCAAGAATGAGTGTGTGGAAAAGTACCTCATGCCAATTGTAAAGTATGGTGGAGGATCTGTGATGCTGTGGCGTTGATTCTCTTCCAAAGGCCCTGCGAACCATGTTAGGGTGCATGGCTTCATGAACTCCTTGAAATACCAGGACATTTTAAATCAAAATCTGGTGGCCTCTGCCAGAAAGCTGAAGATGGGTCATTATTGGGTCTTCCAGCAGGATAATGACCCTAAACATGTGGCAAAATCTACACAAAATTGGCTCAGCAGACACAAAATCAAGCTCCTTCCATGGTCATCTCAGTTCCCAGACCTCAACCCCATTGAAAACCTGAAAAGGAGAGTACATAAGAGAGGACCCAGGACTCTGGACTATCTTGAAAGATTGTGCAAAGAGTAATGGTCAAAAATTCATGTCTCTGTATTCGCCAACCTTGTCAAATGTTATAGGAGAAGATTAAGTGCGGTCTTGTTAGCAAAAGGGGGTTGTACGAAATATTAACTGCAGGGGTGCCAATAATTGTGGCACACAGGATTTCATTTAAAAAAATGTATTTCTTAATGTGGGATTTTTTTTCCCCCCAATGAGTAAATGTACTTCAATTAAAGGTTGGATTTTTCTCTTTTTTGTGTTGTGAGCCTATATTTTTTGGAAAAAAAAAGAATTTATTAGAAGCCTAAGAACATATCTTAACTAGGGGTGCCAATGATTGTGGAGGGCACTGCATATATAAAAACACAATGACAACACAATGTATAACTGCCCATGATTGATTTTCGTTTCTTTCTCTCTATTAAATAAAATTACTTTTTCAATGTTTGGCTCTGAGATTTGTTAATTGTCTTTGCAAAAGTTATACTAATGGGAAACTGTTAACGTTTTAATACAAATGGCATATCAAGATCCTTTGTTGTCTAATGTTATTCACAGAAGATTTACTACATTACCTTTCTTGGATACATCCTTCTTTCTACAGTAATTCATGTGTTGGAAGACCGGACGTTGTTAACGGTTGTAGATATTCTTTGGGATATTGTAGTTTGATGTTTTCATGTTCCACACGATCACCACCAACTGTTTCAGCATAGTCTATTGATACACATTTAACCAATTTGGCGTGTAACCGATCGACATTTTTGTCGTTAATTCGTTTGACTTCATCGTTTCTTGGTGCTAGGACTGACCATGTACTCATTTATTATGTTGATAACCCTTCTGGATGAAATTCTTCAATAAGATTTGGACATAATACGTCTTCTTTAATTGGGAACTTAAAGTGAGGAAAAAATTTATAAGAGCTGAGAGAGCAGGAACTGTGTCTGACAAAAGCATTCACACGAATTAGAGGCGAGAGTACAATGTGTGTGGTTGAATATGGCTGAGAGTAGGGTGTGACTTGAAAAAAATCTCAAGGCCAAAGTCTCATGGGACTTGAAAAAATCTCTTCAAAAAAGTCTGTCACAGGATTTTATATTATATACAGTATACATATATACAGGGGTGGGCAAAAAAAGGTTTACAGTTATTCGCATGGAAAACACATGCAGGTTATGATTATTCCAATAGCTTTATTAACAAAATAGATTTATCAACTTTGTTAACTCACAATATCACAATGGCACAGTTCCAAATAGGTACAATCTCGCAAGTGCACAAATTGTTGACCTTCACTATTTACTCATTCTTGTAGCCTACTTGCTACACTCAAGCACACTTTGGCACAGAGTCCTTTATTGTCATCAGTTTGTAGACATGCTTCTCTTATGCAGCCAATCATTTCACCCACAATATGTGGTTGTCGTGAAAAGACGTTATGTTTGACAACACCTCAAAAAAAGAAGTCAATTGGCGTGAGGTCTGGTGATTGTGCTGGCCATTCCACTGGCCCTCATCGACCTATTCACCTGTTGGGTAATTGTTCATCAAGAAATTCACGCACTTTCACAGCATATCGTGGAGGAGCTCCATCTTGTTGAAAGAAGAAGTCTTCATTACCATGCTGTCTCTGTAATTGTGGTAAAACAGTGTCCCTCAGCATTAAAATACAGGTCATGTGTAACAGTATGGAACAAAACAGGTCCAAGTACCCTTTTACACAAAAGACCTGCGCAAACTGTAACCCCTGGCTGATTCAACTGTTTTTCTATCGTTACATGGGGATTTTCTGTGCAATAGTAGACACAGTTGTGGCGATTTATAGCACCTGAAAGTTTAAATTGAGCTTCATCGGACCATGTAATTTTATCAATGATGCCATTGCCTTGTCTTTCTTCATTCATAACCACTTCACAGAATTGTAAACGGTGATTCGGATCATCCTCTAATAATCCATGAATCAATCTTGTCTGATACATTTTCAAACATAAACGTCGCATTAGACGACTCAAAGATGTACAGGAAATGCCCAACTCAAACGAAGTTCTTTTTTTTTTTATATATTTTCTGGGGCATTCTGTAAATGCCAGAATCACTAACAAGTCATTTTCCTGATTGTTAACACTCACTGGTCAACCAATTTTTGAAGCATTACAGATAGACTCAGTTTTGTCGCTTTTACTGTAAAGATTCAGAAATTTTGTGTATGTAGGTCACGTAACTTAAATCTTTTAAGGCTAATTTTTTTTGTTTCTTTTCTCCCAGGGCTGAATATTTTCCCAAAAACTAACTTTTTAAAAAAAAAAAAAAAAAGAACACAAAGCAATGGTTTAACATATAAAATCAACAAAAATATTTACTTTTGACAAATGTTACTGTCTTGCATGTTGTATAAGCCTGCATACTATATGATTTCACATACTATGATTTCACATACATATTACACAGCAAAGTCCTGCAAAGTATGATATCGCTCAAAGCAGCCAACTGCATGCATTGTCACATTGCACTGCTTACAATATGTGTTGCACTGGTGCTTCCTTTTCAATTGTCTGTTGCTGCACTTTCTCACATATATTGTTAGTGTGTACTTTAGAGAGAACAGTCACCCATTTGACATCATACCATGCCACTGCCACCAAGTTTTCCGCCCACATGAAATCGTATTGTCACCTCTTTTCATCTTCAGCATGTCTGGCTTCAACTGTGAAGACATGTGTCTCCTATTTACCCTCACTGTTCCACAAGCTGCAATTCCCCTGCTCTGTACCTCCATGAACAATTCTGGTCATGTATAAAATGACCCAAATGTTCACAGCCCTGAAGCAGCTCCAGCACAACCTGACTTGTTGTCAGTTCTCTCTTTGAAAGAAATACTTTCCCATATATGTAATTACTTTCAGGCAGAAACTAGTGTTTGCTTCTGCCAGTACAAAATCCTTTATGCCAAACTTTGTGGGCTTGTCTGGCATATACTGACGGAAAAAAGGGGTCCCTTGTATTTTATAATAGATTCATGCACAGACAAATAATGGCCAGGCTGATAAAATTGTTTATATGTTGGTTCCACAATGTCAAGCAGGGGCTGAACTTTATACATTGGGTTATAGCTTGGTCACCCCTTGGATTTGCTTCTGTTTATCACAGAAGTGAATAAAACTTTGCAGCAGCACGTACCTATCATGTGGCATAACTTGTCCAAAGCCACCAGGGGACAAAGCACATTTGGACCAATGCTCCCTGAAGTTATATCACCAGTCTAGTCCCATCTCTATTTGTAATGCCACAAAGCCCTTCATCTCGTCTTTAGTTGTGGGTTTCCACTTTGAAAAACGAGAATGCAGTGCAAGCGCAGCCCGCGATTCAAAAAATTGCTCTGCATACCTGTTTGTCTCATCTGACAGTAGCTGAAAAGCAGCATCAGGAGAGAACAGCCTGAAGTAGTCCAGCGGCTGGTAATCTGTCGTGTCCAACAACAAGCCATGCTGTCATGTGAAGTCCGGTAGCCAGTTTGGCGCCTATGGATCAATGTCTGGGTATTCCTCCCACACGAACCTTGCAGTAGGTGCATCGGCTGCGCAAATGCGCTCAGCTGGCAGACAATCAGCTGGGGTGGCATCGGCTGGTGTCCGATCAGCTGATGCCAGTTCCTCACTCTCTTGCTCCATCTCCAGATCACTGTCAACAAAATCAGATTCTGAAAAATCAGAGTCCGACTCAGTGATAATGAACAAAACATCGTCTGCTGAGTATTTTCTTTTCTGCACTCGCTTCGCTCCCTCATGAGATGTCAATGCCATCTTGCCTTTGTTTACATTTCATAACTAGCACACACGCAAGGATTAGATGCCGAGGCAATGAGTCTAACAGTCCTCCAAGCAGAGAGGGAATACCTGTGACGTAACAGTGAGTTTTGTCGCCATTACCAGCTGATTGTCGACATCCACCTTAGAAGAGTTAAAAGATGCAGGAGTGGTATTGGGCCCAGTGGAGAAGCAGAGGTCATGTAGCCGGGGAGGGCAAAGGACCATGCCAGCTGGGAGGCAGAGGGTCATGTAGTTTGCAACAGGGGCTGGAAAAAATTCTAAGTCCCCTCAGGTGCAGAGGGTCAAGCAGATTCAGAGGTAGTAGGTCATGTAGCATGCAAAGCAGATGTAAACCTACTTTTGCCCACCTGTCCTGGCTACATGACACTCTCTCCTGTTAGTTCACATTACCCTCTGCAGGGTTGACAAAAGTAGGTTATGATTATTCCAGCGAACTTACAATTGTAAACCTACATTTGCGCACCCCTGTGTGTGCGTGTGTGTATACATATACATTTTATATATTAGTGTATATATTTTAAGTGGCGCATGGCCCGGGCCCTGACAGTGGAAAGACCGGGGGAGAGAGCTTATTCAGGACATTATCTCCACTGGAACGCTAAAGGGCAACATGCCTGGGCTTGAAACATGACCACAGGTTTAGAGAATGGATGCTCAACCCTGCTGGGGCCTGTGGGTGCCACCAGGTGGCACTTGGACGTTTGCTGAGCCCTGTTTGGCAGCACTTCCTCCACACCCGGAAGTGCTGCTGAAAGAAGGTCATTGGACACATGGAATGCTTCCGGGTGTCCTATAAAAGGAGCCAGCAGCCACTACTTAGGAAGCCAGAGTCTGGAAGAAGAAACATAAAGCTTGCTGGAAGAGGAGTGGAGGCAGAAGCACTGAAAAAAGGAAGGAAAGGAAGAAGTGTGTTTACATAATTTGGTGCTGCACTGTGCTGTGCTCTGGGCAGTGAGGAAATAGTGCTTCCCCAGCTCTGAAATAAAGGATGTTGTGTGCTGCACTTGTGTCTGTGCTGGGTTAGGGTGGCTATATGAGCACCAGTTTCCACTGTGTGTATATATTTATTTATTTAATTTAT
>JANRMT010062856.1:90932496-90997971 GCA_026402145.1 Polypterus bichir lapradei
TGAAGGACTGTGCTTATGCAAACGAAGATGAGATGGTCAGGGATAGAATAGTGTTTGGCACAAACTCAGCAAAAGTGTGAGAAAAACTTTTTTACGTTCATAGACACGCTGCCGCTAAATATTCGTAGGGAAATCCACAACTTAATACCAGGAATGCCTGTTGAACATCTTAGATTCACGAGTACGGATTTGGGTAGTCACTTCGATGAATGAAACCTGTTATCTTTACAACGGTTGACAAAGAAGATGAGATGGTCAGGGATAAACTAGACCAGGGGTGGGCAAAGTCATTCCTGGAGGGCCACAGTGGCTGCTGGTTTTTGTTCCAACCCAGTTGCTTAATAAGAAGCACTTATTGCTCAAGTAACACTTGTGCTTCACTTTAGTTGTCTCGCTCGTTATGATTCTGAACCCTTATTTCCTGTTTTAGTCTTAAACAGCTGTTCTCTTGGTTTTTAATGGCTTTTTATTAGCAATAAGATTCAAATGACAAAAGAAAGCAGCTTTCTCCATTTAGCTTGTTACCATTTACACTTGTGTGTATTTATCATGCACTATTGGGTTTAATTAAATACTTGGAAGGAAAGTGAAGAGAAAAAAGTGAAAGATTGAGTATTACTCATCCATTTTAGCCTTTAAATCATTTGGATGATATCCTTACAAAGGGGAAGAACATCTAGGATATGAGAATGGCATGATATGGCAGAGTTAAAGCACTAACAAGCCATGAAATTAAAGTATTTGCAAGGATTGTTTTATAATTAAGCAACTAGGTTAGAGCAAAAACCTGCAGCCTCTATGGCCCTCCAGGACTGACTTTGCCCACCACTGGACTAGACATATATACTATATATACTATACTATATATATAGTTTGCCTCATTTATTATACAAATTCCTCCAAAGAGCACCAAACACAAGTTCTCTCTCCACAATCACTTCTCCTCTCTCCACCACACTGCCCTCCTCCAGTTGATTGTTGCCTTCCTTCCTTCCTGCTCCAACTCATCTGGAAAAGGGAGAAGGGTCCCTTCAGGGGCATAACTAGATAAAATGGGACCTGTGTGAAAGTTTTTAATAGGGCCCTAGGATTAGGTACATTAATATACATATATGCATATCAAACATTTTGAATGTTTTTTCTCAAAGAAGAAAACTTACACACAATTTGATTTATGAAGTCTTTAACTACAAGTGATGTCATTTGCACTAGGATTGCCTTGCCCACTTCACTTTGCTACCAATGTGTGTATCATTTATGAAATGGCCCATGTAATTTTTATAAATATATGAATATTACAATGCTTTTCAACATTTATTGTAAAATTTTACATTGCAAATACTCATAGTAATTATCACACCATAAAAATTTGCATTGCATGTTGAAGTTATAGGAAACCCACCTTAGGTATACAGTACCAGTATATGTACATTATGAGAGCCACTGTTGTCAAAAGTTTTGTAAACTTGAAAATGAAGTGACATTGATTAAAAATTCACAATACTGCAGTAGCACTGGCAACGATGTAACTTTAGAAATAAGTATCGTTATAATTATGTAATTTGTATACGATAAAAAAGAGAGAATGATCCAGAAGAACTGTACTGCAGAAAAAAAAATAACAAAAACAAGTAATTTTAATATATATTCCTCTTTCAGGATTTTAATTTGGCAAAATCTTGCATTTTTTTTTTATTTTACTTTCAATCATTTAATTTGATCACGAGTGAACATACATGATTAAAGTGATTAAAAAAATATACCTCAAGCACGGCCATGGATGAGAAAGATTGAAAATATTGCGTATTTGGAATTAATTCAGACAACAATCAAATCTGTCTTAACCAGTTATCACCTAATGATATTTCTAAGGTATGATCCAAAAAATTTCAGATTTAGGGCGGATGTGGAATAAAATTTCATGTCTTATCTAGTACTATGTTTTGCTATTACATTGACATTTATTTTGCTGTCACATTAACACCTGATTAATGCTTATAAATTTGATTACATCTGTTATTTATAAATTTTGAGGTTAGAAATTTTCATGATAAATCATTTTTGATCTTGGTTAAGACAAGAGTTCTTTTTTCACAGCCATCCTAAATCTGAAATTTCTTGGATCATACGATAGTTTCAAATAATAGTTTTTTTATGGCCATGCCTGAAGTATTTTTTATTAATCAGTCCTTACTTTTCAGGTACCCATATTTATACATTTGCGGAATGCCATACTCATAACATAACTTACATGCTTATTTGTATCTATTGTTTTAAACATGTTATAAAAGTTATACTTACTACTTCCAACTAGAAAAGTAATTAATTCAAATCAACCTCACATTGTAACAGACTAACCCAGATTACCTGACCACTTTAGTTTTGAAATGTCACTTCTATCATGTGCATTACCACAATTCTCTTCCAAGGTCTCTTCTGCTCTCCCTCCTCCTGACCACTTCTGCTCTATTGACACTAACTCTGCCACAGACACCTTATGCTCCACTCTGTCCCCCTGTCTTGACGATGTTTGTCCTCTCTCTTCCAGGCTTGCATTAGAAAGACCATCCTGTCCTTGGCTTTACGAAGCACTCCACAATCAATGCACTGACCTCAGGAGAGCCAAAAGGAAATGCCACCATCAACACTAAGGTAAAGTTCTATCAGACTAGAATTAACACCACCACTGACACACACTTCCTGTTCTCCGCTTTCACCTCACTATCCAACCCTCCTCCACCCATCCCCCACCTCTATGTCTGCTGATGATTTTGCCACCTTTTTTCAGGATAGGATGGCCACCAGCAGCAGTCAGTTCACATCTACGTTCCTGCCCATTATGCCTTCCAAGCATCACCCAACATTCTCCATATTTTCTCCACTCTCAGCTACTGATGTTTCCAACCTCCGATCTAATCACCCCATTACCTGTCCACTTGACACTATCTCCTCACTTCTCCTTCAGGCCTTATCCCCTTCACTTATTCCTAAAATTACACACATCATTAACAACTCACTCAGCTCAAGCAGATCTCATACCATCTTCAAACATGCTCCGATAATCCCACTCCTCAAAAAACCAACACTCGATCCATCCCAAGTTAATAATTACAAGCCTTTCTCTCTCCTTTGCTTTCTTTCTGAAACACTTGAATGTGCCGTTTCTAAGTACGTCTCTTCCTTTCTTGTAGAGAATGGATTGCTCGATACCAACCAGTCCAGCTTCAAGAGGAACCATTCGACTTAAACAGCTCTACTGACTGTGGTCGACCAGCTATCAAAAGTCTGAACCTCACTTCCCTACATATGCAGTCACTGAAGGTCTATAAAAAAAAATAAGCAAGGTATAATTACCACAGGATTTCAACGATATTTATTTTCAATTTTCAGTAAGGACTTTAAACACGTGGACCCCTGGAATTCAATTGGCCTTGTATTTGTATGGAATAGAAATAACTAACTATCTTTAACATCTGTATATATTAGGCCTGCAACTAATGATAATTTTGGTACTCGACTAATCATTCAATTTATTTTTTGATTAGCCACGATTATTTCATGCCTGACTATTTTGATGCACATCCTGTTCTGGGATCTAGTGCATGTCTTATCTCATCTGCTCACGTCTGTCAACCTGTGAATGTCACCCTGATGTCTCTGCATTAACATGATTAAAATTAATAATAATCAAATTAAAATAACCAGTGAAACATATGAATTTGAAAATAATCAGATGTTTTTATATTAGTGTGAACATCACAACAAAAAAGAAATACATTAAACAATACAAACTAAAGTGCACGTAGTCTTTAAACAAAAAAACTGCATTTAACTTACAAATACATCGTTAAAACTGAAACGTTTTCATATTTTAGTAATAAATGACAAAATGTAGACAAACTATATAATGTGTAAAGCCTGAAGTGCAAAAATCAAATAAACACTTTCACAAAAGGTTCAAGGACGCTACAATAGCTTCCGTGGTGCAGTGGTAGGAATTGCTGACTTATAATCAAGAGTCCCTGGTTCGATCCTGACTGCCTCGTAAATTTACCGTTTTGAGTAGCGAGTTGCTCTTATTGTTAATATTATACAATAAACACATACATTTGATTTGTGTCTGTAACAGCCAATGTAAATGTATAGTACTAGTACTTGTAAAAGTTACCCTTTTTTTTCACTTTTATTCTCTTAGTCACGATCATGATACATACTACCGCCCCCCAGGGATCTGACGCTGTTACTTTTTATCTGAAACTGGGAGAAACTGTAGATCTGAGTGGTGTTTTAAAACAATCAAACTGGAAATTCTCTGATCTTGGTGGATAAAAGCTGACACAGAAACGCTGGCGAATCTGCCTTATTTCGTAGGTCATTCATTTTATGACCTTATAGTACATTTCGGAAAACATTGTTGGAATATTATTTGAAAATGAACAGATCGGGTGTAAATTTGTTACTTGTAAAAGTTAGCTTTTTTCACTTTTATTTTCTCAGTCTCGTTCATGCTCTCCCTCCCCTCCAGATCTGACCCTAACTAACTAACTTACAGCACCAGCATAAATTCTCAAGAGACGGCAGCATCACAGCTCCAGGATGCCTGCGTTTCAGATGCTCATGCATTGCGGTGGTGCTGCCATGAAAAGAAAGCTCCGCTTTGCATAATCTGCATTCAACTTTTTTTTCCTTTTTCGGTGAAGTGCTCCCACACTTTAGAAAGTTTCTGTCTCAACTTTTTTCCACCTCCTTCCCCCTCCTCTATCGGACTCACCATTGCAACCACGTTTATCTTCCTCTACATTCTTCTTTTCCTCAGATGTTCTTCTTCATTGGTAGGACCGTGTGCAGTCTTGACAAACAATAACAAATTATACTGCCCCCAGACGTTCATGTAGTGCATTGCAGTTACAAAAACCAATGTGGTTCTTTGTGACTGGAGCCTCTATTGAAGGTTCTGTTTACGACACGTCGACAATAAAAAATCCACGTCCACGTCATTGATTACGTCGACTAATCGTTGCAGTCCTACTATAAATAATATAAAAAGCAAACATCTGTCTGTCTGTATGGTTGTCTGCTTTTCACAAGAGAACTACTTAACGCATTTAGACTGGTTTTTTTTTTCTATAATTTGCTTGAACATTCCAGTTGGTTTTGTGATCTCTCTCATCGCACTAAGTATCATAGTTCGCTTGTGGTACCGATTTATTTTTCGCAAATGCGAGAGAGACGCAGCGGGCCGAGGGAAGGCGTGCAAGGCCCACCTCACTCACTGTGCCAGCCTCAGGGCGTATCTTACATCCGCTTAGCTAGCGAATGAGAAAACCACTTAGCAGATTTACATCATGTTTTTTTCTAGAATTTGCTTGAACATTCCAATTGATTTTGTGACTTCTCTCATTGTGCTAAGAATCATAGTTCGCTTGCTGAAGCTATATATTCGAGCTAATCCAACACAGAGGCTGCGGGCCGAGGGAAGTGGGAAGTGTGGCGTCAGGACTGGGGAGTCGGTCTACCTCTGTGTTTTGGAGAGTAACTTGCCTCCGCTTAGCTAGCGATACCTTTTTGTTGATTGATTTTTAAAGTTTGTCCTGTTTCACTACTACGCAGATGGAGCTGCAGGGAACGCCTAGTAACATAAAACAAATAAACTGTTCTATTTAATAAAACATAAAAGTAGGCCTATTCCATTCACATTTTAAGTAAAAGAAAACAGAACCATCAATAAAATGAAAAAGTGCACTCCTTTACAATTGTCCCATCAGAAAATGTGTGTTTTTTTTTAATGTTACACCAAAATCCATACTACTTTAATTGAACATTCATTTACAAACTGCTGGGTTATAAATGAATGCGAGAGGACTCCGGTGGATGTATCATAGTGGGCTCTCAGTTTGGTTATGTGTCCTAACTTCGGACTGTTGCGGATATGTTTGTGCCAACAATCAGCATTTTCTCTCATTGTGGTACTTCATACTGCTACTTTTTAGTAATGCCATGATTTGGGAACACATGAGACAAACTGGTTTTGAACTACTTGCAGGAAGAATGAACATATATTGGTTCGTCCAGTAATCTTTGAAAGTTCATTCTTCTGCACCTACTTTCTTTTTTTTTGGAACAAGCCATGTTCCCTCTCACTCTTACATTTCTTGATATTTCCATCTGCGGCATCTGCACATTTTACCCATGCAATGTAACAATCACATTGATTTGCTCTCTGTTGTGTGACACACATAGATACGTACACCTCAAAATTGCTGCATGCATGTTATCAATCATTCTCATTTATTTATCAGGAATGCGTCACGGTGCTGATAGTGTTGTCACTCAGTCCGGGTATTAAATTTAGTGATGCCTGTACTACAGACTTATTTTGGTTTTAGTGCCACTCACAGATAACATATTTGATACTTATATGATATGACATTGATTCAGTCTTAGCCCACCCCTCAGCTATGTCAATATGTATAAATCAAGAAATCGAATACCAGTGCTACATATTGACAGTTGGTGTATCACTGAGAACCGCATAACATGAAATTTTAAACCTTTAAATGAAAATTATAAAATTTTTAATGGCAATATATCAATACAGTACTAGATGTGTATGTAATTCTTTAGGTACACAAATAACTTTTGGTATTATTGTTTCACAATGTTTAAAAAAAAAAACAAAACAAAGTGTCTCCCTGACCAAAGCACTGCCTGAGGAATTTGCCTCATGGCCAGCCCTGGATTCAACAATATTTTTTAATGCGTTAAACAGGACACATTAATTGCCAAAATGAATGCGTTAACTTTCCCAGGCCTCATTTTTTTAAAAAAAAAAAAAACATACACACACACACAAAACACTTATTTGAGAGAGATGGAGAGGCAAAGAGATTCACTATGACCTAACAACAGTATGAAAGGATTTAATGGTTTTCTTTTGACAACAAATTTT
Source organism: Polypterus bichir lapradei (assembly GCA_026402145.1). Lineage (NCBI taxonomy): Eukaryota > Metazoa > Chordata > Cladistia > Polypteriformes > Polypteridae > Polypterus > Polypterus bichir. Next base: position 90,939,446 of record JANRMT010062856.1, read on the forward strand.
CTACATGTGACAGTCAGTTAAAAGCCCAAGAAGTGTTACATTTTCATGAATTAGAATGTACAAAGGCAGCAAATTAAAGTGTAATGTTAGCAATTGATCTGTGTGGTGTAAGAGGGAGTCATGATTGCCCCTTTTGTCTAATTTAAGTCAGTAGCACACAAATCAACTTTGCTAAAGAAACAAATCTGAAGAGTGTCTGGTATCTGACAAAATATTCCCTATTTTTTTCTCCCACCTTCATCCTCTCCCAAATGCATTCCACATTGGTCAACATACTTAAACATTTATTTCTGAGTTCCTAGGTACAGCTCAGATCTTTCAACAGTCTGTACATGATGCACGCCAAAGATCAGCCATCAACTGCAGGCCAGTGTTCAACATCTCTAATAACAAATTAAGCCTGTTTGAAAATGTCACGTTAAGAACTTATGCATGAGAAGAAAAAGCAGTTACCTTTTCTGAGACCAAAAAGGCATCTAGAACACAACAAGATCAGAAACTCTTGTGAACTTTTGTGTTCATGTTGTGGAGTTCTAATTATGGCCACCACTTGTTCTGATGTACATATTCAGGGACATAAAGGCAGTTTTTGTTTAGTATTCTGAAGTAAACAGTAGTTTTAATCAAACGATTGCTATCACCTTCCTTAAAAAATTTGCATGTGACCATATTATCTATGTATTTTTGTTAGATACTCACCTGCCCTTAAACTTTGACTCTTTGTCAAGAGTACAGCTCAAAAGCAGTATGAAGCAAAGCCTTATTTAAAAAAAGGGCAACCTTGCCTCTGGACTTCAGTACTGCAGAAGGCAGCTATATCACACGTAACACTCTCTCTTAGGAGGACAAGACAAAGGGACCACTAGATAGAAAAAGCTGAGAAATCAGGCAGACCACATGATCCAGGAAAAGTATGTTGCATCATGATCAAATATCCTTAAGTCAAATTATTATATTCATACAAAATTAAAACACTCTACGACAGCACTGTATATTCGGTTGAATTCTACATTGAATGTCAATTAAAGAAAACAAATGTAGTCCACAGAACTCTGCCATCGCACTGAATTCTGTGCTACTGTTAGCTATATTATGAGGTCCAACTCTTAATATTTACCAGTGCATCCAACCCCAACCCACAGAAAAGTTTGCATTAAAATATAAGAAGTTAATTATAGCCATATACCTTTCACCCAAAATTCACAGATCCAGGAAAAGCAGCCAGTATATCTATGCATCAACCATAGAATCATAAGAAGACTTTCAAATCAACTAGAAACTGAACTTCGCTGTTCACGTAATTAAATAGAAATGCTCTTTGTTCTTCTTTCATCTGGTCTTTTTTTGTTTAGACTTATGCAGATAATTGTCCTATAACATATTTATAAATTATCCCGATTCTTAAAAAAAACACAAATAAATAACAATGAATCAGTTATCTTGTTTTGAACTTAATACTCAGAGAAATGTAAGAAAAAGGATTGTGGAAGCCTCACAATTCTCAACTGCCGACTTTGCAAAAAGTTAAGCCATTAATAATTAAATAACAAAAATTCACATCTAGCCTTACACTTTTTCAAGAGACTGAATGCGAAAAATAAAAACACTAAAGCAAACAGAAACATTGTAAAAGCATCTAAAACAGCATTTTAAGAAGGAAGTTTAAACAAACCAATGGACAATGCAATCATATAGGACTAAATATGCAGTACCTAAATTAGTATTACTCTTACTAAAACATACTTTTTGTGTATAAATTGCAACTGTACACTCTGAGTACAGGATTTATGCCCAGAGGGGACTGGGCGGTCTCTTGGTCTGAAATCCCTACAGATTTTATTTTTTTTCCTCCAGCCTCTGGAGTTTTTTTTTTTTTTGTTTTTTCTGTCCACCCTGGCCATCGGACCTTACTTATTCTATGTTAATTAATGTTGACTTATGTTTATTTTTTATTGTGTCTTCTATTTTTCTATTCTTCATTTTGTAAAGTACTTTGAGCTACATTTTTTGTATGAAAACGTGCTATATAAATAAATGTTGTTGTTGTTGTTTAAGAAACAGCAGACTATGACACTAATGTCACACTTGTGTTTAACACATTTGGGGATACTTTGAGGTTTATGCTGCAGCTGTAAGGAATGTACAGTGACAAAATAAATAAATGAATATCTATACCACTAAATCAGAGAAGTAGCTATATTGTATTCTTCCTGACAAATGACAATTTTGCATTAAAAAAGTTCAATGCCAGACACAGAAGAAGATGTAAATCTCCTGCTTGAGTTAGGGAAAGGAATTAAAGTGGGGAGTGGGTATGAAAAAGTTTACTACTATTGAAAAACAGAATTCCATATTGAAAAACAATTATGTAATACTCAGATACAAGATAAAGAAAAGTAACACTAAAATCTAACAAAGATATAGCTCAGGGAAACAATATTAATATTTCTCTTGCATCAGCATTGCACACATGGGAAAAATTCCTTAATTAAAGCATCACTTTTACATAACCGGTAAAGAGTCTAATTAGGGAACACAGAAGATGCTGTGAAAAATGTCTGTGTTTTCTGCAAGTAGCAGATAATACTACAGTTCATGCAGTTTACCCTCTTCACTAACCTCAGCTGAAATTAAACACACTAAACCTTTTTTCACCTAATACGCACTGTAAGACAATACTATAACAAAGGCACAGTCACCAGCTCTTTGCATTTCTGATCTTGTGAAATTATTTAAACTCATCTTCAGAAAATATAAAAATTCTTTCTGTTAGAGATTAGGATGTGATTAAGACAGGGAAAGTGCCATACTTGGCTTATTTACTGGATAAATATTATAAAAGATTTTCACAAACTGACCACACAATTATTTTTTCAATTAATTTAATATTGTCAACTAGCCTGTGTGCTTAGGATACGCTTCTATCTACCATGACCATAAAAACTGGATTAAAAGGATCCTGAAAATAATTGCTGTCCCAAATTATGGCAGCAACTAAATGAGAATAAGTGATTTTCCTGCAAAACCTCCACAGCTTCCAACCTATGTTTTAAAACTGTATTATAACCAATTGCTATCACTGGTGCAAGTCCCAGATTTAACGTGCTTAGGAAAATATAAGAGTTAGGAAAATATTTTTTTTTATAAATATTAAAAGTTCCAAGGTACTGTATATAAAGTAACAACAAAAAAAAGAATTTGAGAAGCATACTTTTAAGTCCAGAAACTGACTTTACGGAGATCTATAGCACCATAATAATTAGGCTTAAATAAAATTAAAGAGAAAGATATCTGATAGGCAGTACAATATGTTTTCACCTGCAAGTGACTTTTAGTGGATTCCTTACTGTTCAATTAAAGGTATAATTCTAAAACACTATGAACTTACAAAATTTTGGAAGGCCAGAAAAAGAAGTCATTTTAGAGTATGAAGGCATTCATTTAAAAAAGGAACAACAGAGAGAAGATACATTTATTTATTGTAGAACATATTCATAAGTCACTATTAGGCAGATATCAACAAATGGTTTTAAGGAGCAATGAGAAAATGAAAAAATGTTGCGTGCTTTTATAAAGTACAAAATAGCACCTTTACAAAAATTCATATATCCATGTCTTAACTTTTAAATAAAATTTGAAAATATGTAAGAATTTTTCTAACCATTTTTCTGCAGTAAAAATAATTTAATAGATGCCGTAATAATCTTTAGGTTAAATACAATATACTGTATACTTGCAGATAAGGCCACCGATAATTTTTCACCAAAATACCAAAAAAATGTGTCACCTGCCTACCAGTCGAATGTAAAAACTTAAAATGAAATCAGTTCTGAAAATCATAACATTAATTTTTTAAGTAATGAGTAAGAGAACACAATACTTATTTTAATGAAGTAAAAATACCTGTTTTACTTAAAAAAAAAAAAAAAAAAAAAAAAAAACAACAACTGCCATGTGTTACTGCGTTACGATGGACATTTATTAAATAAAAATGCAGTGTTATTTTGCAAAAGTATTGCCTTTGTAAGACATTACCCGCTGCAGTTGATTAAAAGTTATAGGTATACATTTAGTCCTGCATGAGCTGAGGTATATTTTTAATCTGCCCACTTTAGGCTCACAGAGAAGCAGTGATTATCTCACCAGCATTGAGTGTAGGGAAGAAACAAACATGGGCACGCCAGTCCATTGCAGGACAGAATGGTGGTGGATGACAGGAGTAAAAGGGAGCCATTGACTGAAGAAGTTTTTTTTGAGTTTGGTTAGCTTGTGGGACACCACAGGCTGTTGATAGGTATCAACAGGCCAAGCGGAATAAGCCAGTGGCAGTGGTGAAAACAACAAGTCAGATATGGGAGGAGTTTGGTGAGGCTATGGAAAAAATTAATGGAAACAACAATGGAAACATATACATATATATGAAATAATATCAATAACTGAAATGATTCCAGCAAAATGTCTGGCAACTCAGGAGTGAGAAGCAGTGCTTCGCCTATGTGGTTTAAAAGCTCAGGATGTTGCTGGGTTGTCTCAGTGACACACCTCATCAACACTGTGTGAACGTCAGGGACAATGCCTCTGGAATGGCAAACTGGAGTGGTAGTCCCCATCTTTAAGAAAGGGGATTGGAGGGTGTGTTCCAGCTTTACAGGGCATCACACTCTTCAGCCTCCCTGGAAAGGCCTATGCCAGGGTTCTGGAAAGGAGTATCTGACTGATGGTCAGTCCTAAATTCAGGCAGAACATTGCAGATTTTGTCTTGGGCATGACAAACTGGACCAACTTTTTGCTCTCACAAGGATTCCGGAGAGTTCATGAGAGTATGACTGACCAGTCTACATATATTGTGGCCTTGGGAAAAGGCAGGTGACCCCTTCCCTTGAAGTATCCTGTCGGGGGTGCTTCAAGAGTATAGGGTACCCAGCCAGTTGTTGTGGGCTATTCATTCCTTGTACAACTGGAGTGAAAAGATGGTTTGTATTGCCAGCAGTAGGCCAAACTCATTCTTAGTGTGTGTGTGGAATTCTGCAAGTGCTGTCTTTTCTCCTGATTCTGCACATAATTTTTACGGACAGAATTTCTAGGTGCAGCTAAGGAGTGGATGATGTCCAGAACAATGACCTCCAGATCACATCTCTACTTTTTGCAGATGATGTGGTCCTGCTGACTTTGCTGGGCTATAACCTTAGTCACACACTGGGGCAGATGCAACAATTGTGAAGTGGCTGGTGTGAGGTTACGGTTCTCAGCGGGAAAAAGGTGGAGTGCCCACTTTGAATTAGAGATGCAGTGCTGTCTCATGAAGTATCTCAGAATGTTGATCATGAGTGATGGAAGAAGGAAACAGAGCATAGACAGGCAGATTGAAGTGGACATTGTACTGGTCAGTCGTGGTGAAGATGGAGCTGAGCTGAAATGCAAAGCTAATTGTTCTCCAATTTTGCCATTAATATTGCCATTTTAAATCCAAAGCTATCTGAGAGATACAGTATGCAAAACATTTTGGCCAAAATGATTTAGGTGTAGGATATTCCCAAAACATATGGGCTAGCGATGCAGAAGACTGATAACAATGCCCACAAGTTGGATCCTGCTTCAACTACACAACTTGTCAACTAGACTATTTTAAATGTGATATAAGTAATTGATATAAAAAAAAATAGTTGAATTATGGCATGCTTGATATATAGTGAACTAGACTGTATTCTAAGAATGGCCGAGTTCGATTTCTTTTTTGAAATTATAATTGAGACACAATATTTGGCATACAATTGATGCTTAATTTTTAGGTTGGCATCATCCTACAGGACTCTACCCAACTATTGGTCAGAGAGCAAGACATAAATTAACAGTATATCTTGTGGTTATTAATTGTGTCAACTTATGTGATTATAAATAGCAGAAGGTTGCCAATTACATGTTTCACTCACCACTTCTCATTATGGTTCCAAATTTCATGTTGCTTTCTGAAAGTACTGTGATGTAACCTCATTTTGGCAACCAATGAATAATGAGGACTGCAGAATAAGCTGAAGTCTCTGCATATTTTTTTATATTTCATCTCTGTTCTGGTATAACAAACATACAACACTGAACAGAAGTTTGTTCTGACTCCAAAGTTCGATGAGACCAGTTTGTTTTTGTTGTAGCAAGTTACAGTACACTATCCTAGTCAATGGGCATGTCACACTATACAAGTGAAGGTACTGGGCATATCCTGTGACTGTCTATAACTTGTTGCAATTTCCTTATAATTACACAAATGAGGTTTACAATTGGCAAAAAAAGAAAACTTTGTGTAGTGTGACACTGGCTTTAAAAAAATGTCACTATTAATCGCTCATAGATTTTTCTTTCAGAAGAATCTTGATTACGTGACCTAAAGAGAGATGGTTGGATATTTTTTAGTGTCCAAAACATCAATCACTCATAAAATGTATACATTTGTTAAATCTCTGCAGTCCTCTAATGTAAAAGTCAAATCCAGAAAAAGGATGTATTAAATGCATAAAACAACCAAAGTATTAAAATGTAAATATAAATAAAACAAACAATGTCTCCATAAAGCATTATATATGTACATTATTGTTAGAAGTATAAATAGTTTTTCTTGTTAACTTGCATGTCCCAAATATTGTTCACAATTAAAGACCAAAGTCTGGTGAGTAATGTGGTACATACACACATCTATTTTCTCTACTCACTTTCTCTTTTGTAGAGTCACAGAGCCAAAACCTGTCCAACCAGCAAACAACCCTGGTTAGGATGCCACTCTCTCACAAAATAAACTAACGCTCATTCATGCAAAGTCATTTTAGGGTTATTAATTAACCTTAAAAATTCCTTGTATGGAAAAGACTGGAGCAGAAAAAGCCCATGTAAATTTAGGTCTTAGAAACCATGAGGTACCAATGTTAACCACTAGCCAACAATGCCACACCATAATGCAATACATGTACTCGTTCAAATTAGCCTAAATGAATGGTAACTCTAATTTGGCATTTTGCGACTGAGTGTGGATAGACGTGTCATGTGATAGACTGGCATTTCATTATAGGATGGTTAATGTTTTGTGCCTAATACTGTAGCGCATACTCTTTGACCCTAAACTGGAATAAGAAAACAGATGGGTGAGCAATTTTAACAGGGACTTTTGATACAATAACTGCATTTCAGTGAGTCATTTCTGTATGAAATACATTCTTATTAGAAACTGTCTAATAGTACATCTAGCATAAGTCACACCAATGAAAATCAGTCACATAACTCAATGTCATGCATTGCACCACGGTTTATCATGTACACCATTAACATGACTGTGTGTGTCCTACATTTCATTTTGAAATTTAATTTAAAAAATTGTCTATGTGAAGTAACCAAAAAAAGGTTCTAAGATCCTTTAATATTATTATAGCTATTCCTGACAATACATGAAAAATGTGATTAAGGTTAATATTTTCAATCCTTCAACTAAAACATCTAATATTAGACAACAGGCACCTGCAGACTTCTCTTGCCTTAGCAAGACAACAGGAAGAAATTGACTTCACTAGAGAGTAGCAAGGCCGAAACCACTGCTAACCAAGTACAACATGAATACTAGTCAGACATCTGCCAGAAAGCATCTGGATGATCCACAAGCTTTTGGGGAAAATGTTGTACAGACAGATGAATCCAGTCTCCATTTTGGAGTTGGTCCCAAGCCCAGATAAATAGGGAGGGTTAGAATCAGGAAAGGCATCTCACTGTAAAAATCACAATGAAATCTATAAAACATTGCCCCTACATAGAAGTGGGAAAAGATGAAGAGGAAGAAAAAGTTGTATGGACAGATAAGATAAAATATGAAGTTTCTGGGCAATATGGGTCCCATTATTTGGTGTGCTAAGAAGCACTTATAGGCATCTTTTCTGCCCACTGCTATCAGGAAATTCAATCTTTCCTCCCAACATCCCAAAATAATGCTAATACTCTTCAGGTTTATTTTGCAATTTCTGCTCACTATAATATTTATTTTAACTGTCTCTCTGTATATTGATTGATAGTATTATTTGTCCTGTGAGTCTATATCTTTGTTTTTTTTATGCTTCTGATGCTTTATGCATCTAAATTTCCCTTTTGAGATTAATAGTTTACCTAAACTAATTATGCCCCTCATAAATAAACATACCATTCCACTGTAAGAACAACATCATACAATACAGTCAAACATGTTTCCAGTACTATGACTGCACAGAGATGCCTAGTGCCCTCAGAACCTGAGCTATGAAATCTGATCTGTTCCAGAAAATTTCTTAAGGAGAATATCCAGTCATCCATCAATATGCTAAGTTGAAGCTGAGTGGAGTGAAACAACAAGACAATGATCCACAATATAAAACCAAATCTACATTACAATAGCAAAGATCAAGTTTTGGAATGGACGGGTTAAAGAACCTCAATACAGATGTTGTGGCAGGACCTGAAACAAGCAGTTCATTCATAAAAATCTACCAATGTATCTGAATTAAAGCAGTTCTGCAAGGAACAATGGGCTGAAATTTACCCTCAGTTATGTGGAAGACTGATGTTGAATCATAGGAAGTGTATGGAAGTCACTGCAACTGAAGCTACCAGCACAGGTTCTTAAGTATAAAGGTACAAATACTGTTGTTCATTCAATAAATTACCTAAGTTAAAAAAGTACTGTTTGCTCAGTCAGGTGTTCCATGTCTAACATTAGACTTAGGGAGAAAATTGGAAAATATCTGGAGTCAAATAATACAGGAAATGAGGAATGAGGCAAATACATTTCCACGACACTGGTTTTGGGCTGCTCCAGAGTGGGAGATAAACATTTTTGAATCTAAATGGGAACTCAATGATTATTCTTTATAAATGAATTGTATGGTTTGTAAGTTTATTTCGATAAATAAACAAGCTCAATAACAAACATTGCTGCGTCTGTAACATTTATATATCAAATGACCCATTCAAAGCCAATTTCTTCTGCTAGTTCACATAAATTATAAAATAATAATGAGAATCACATACTTAACAAAAGGACAAATACAGTTAAAAAGGGCTTGAAGAGCAATTAAGAAATAAACTTTAGTTTTAAGGCCCATACAGCAGTGTAACTGCCAACAGGTGCAATGACAACATCATCCTCTAAAATTATCATTCAGAGGCAAGGAAAAACAAATGATTTGTTGGAGATAACAGGTAAGATTACATTTCAGAATCAAGACAAGACTCTCATTCTTCTATGTACTGTAAACAATTTGGACTCTGGAATTCTTGACTACTGCTCTGCAAGAATTGACCACTACACCGAATCTAAATGTTTAAAACCAATAAATGCAAATCTTCTGAGGTCTTCTTAAAGTGCCATTACTTCTTTTAACATGCATATTTCCACTTCATTCTGTCAGATTACTAAATTCACCAATTCATACCATCTAATTGCTATCTCATCTGAAGCTGATTTGTATTGTTTAAATCCACATTGGTTCTTGTTACTTAAACCAATATCTACAATAATCGCTGGTTGCCAAACGTATGTCAGTTTCGAATAAACTCTCGTTTGCTTTGTGAGCAGCACCTTTCTAAAAGCTAACTAATCACATTTATTCTTCTTTTCTTTAGAAATATCTACTTTCTTCTGTTTCTCTCTGGTATCTTTAAGCTCCTTCTGAATTGTCATGCTTACCAACACAGACAAAGACTCCATATCAAATGTATCAGACTCTTACTATTTTACCCATAGACACGAATATTGCTTATTGACTATCACTGTATTGTCAGACCTTGAAGACCATACTTTGCTTGTATCTCTAGTGCTACTTAAGATGTCCAAATCCTCCTGAATACCTTAATTTTTTGACAGTTGCAGTATTTTACTTCCAGTGTTAGTCTAATTATAACCTTCTCTGATGTTGTCCTCTTAACCTTAACAGATTTACAAAAAGCTTGTGTTACTCTGCTCACTACAGAAAGTGCTACTGTATATAAAATAAAGATTCACTGGTTGAAGTGTGAGAGGAACAATGGCTAGTGATGCTCCCGCACAGATCTAGAGCCCTCAGTGTAAACGCCATACATTGGCTTTGCCTGTATAAATTTGCACATTTTCCTAAAGTGTGTGCGGGTTTTCTTCTAACATTCCAATAAAGTGCTTGGTAGATGAACTGGCAGTCCTAAAGTGGACTGTGTCAGTGTGGGAATAATAATAAATTTTATTTATATGGCGCCTTTCCCATGCTTTTCAATGTGCATGGGTGGCATTTCTGATTGAAGGAGCTTCATCCAGTGTCGGTTCCTGCCTTGCACCTAATGCATCTGAGATAGGCTTACCCGTCCTCCGTGTCCTAGAACTGAACTTTAAGAGTTTAAGAATGGTCTACTATGCCAGAGTGCAGACATTCTAAAAGTGATCATTCCCCAGACAGTAAGAATCACAAAAAGAAGTGTATAATTAAAAAAATACTAATAATAAATGAACACTTGCCTGTACATTTTGCCAATCCATAAAACATGCAATTCAATCACAGGAGTTAATAAACCACACCAAATAAAAAAAAAAATCAAATGAACTAGTATAACATTTGTCCACTTATACATTATTTATAGTTTAGAGACATTCTCACCTATCAAGATCATTAGAGAGCTGTAATGCTAGATTTTCCTTTAGTTTTTGCCGTTCTTTTCTTTCTTTTTCTTGAAATCCTTTGGTACTTTCTGGTGTGGCCACATTTTGTTTTAGATTCCAGTTCAGGTGTGCCATGACAAGTACAAACAGTCCATACAATCAAGACAATCTTTTACATGCTTAGTCACAGGCCTGGCAAAAAACACAGAAAACACAACTGAATCGGTGGCTAATATTTAAAGATTTGTGGATGATCTATAAATCCAGTTATGGGACAGATTGTAGATTACATGATATTAAAACATGATGCTCAGCATACCTATTATACAAATTTTTATTTTATTATTAAAAGAAAAAAAAACAAACAATAACATAGTTAATTCAAAGACAGACATTCAAATGATAAATATAATACTTTTTACAGTAAGATGGTGATACTGTACTTATAGACTTGCATGTACAACTTATACTAATCTAACATGGAAGATGGCTTTTCAATGTACCTTGTGATACGCTGGCCTTTTTAATTAAAAGCTAAATGCACATCTCACGCGACAATAGGCAAGTAGCTTCTCTTGATACACTTTCTTTTTCAGGAACAGTATGTGGTGATGTGGTTAGCACAGCTTCCTCACAGCTCTAAATTCTTGAATTTATTCAGAATCAGAATATTTATTAATCCCAAAGGAAAATCCCAAAAGTGGGAACTTTTCAATGGAGAATTTGCTCATTTTTCCCTATTGTTTCTGTGGGTCTCTATTCAGTACTCTGGTTTTTCACTGTATTCCAACGTCTTACAATGAGAAGTCGAACAAAATGACATCTTTTATTGGCTAACTAAAAAGATTAAAAGATGCAAGCTTTTGAGGCAACTCAGGTCCCTTCTTCAGGCAAAGTCTTACAAATTAAATTAGTTAAGTTTCTCTAAATTCAATTACTGCAAGTGTGCCCTGTGCACAGCAGGCTCCTGCCCTGCACCTGATGCTCCAAAGGCAGGCTCCATAACCTGTGATCCTGTACTAAAATAAGTGCCTTCTGAAAAGCAGTGAATAAACCAAAAAAAAAAAAAAAAAAGTGTGCACACTTATTAACATCTTTTACATGCAATTTTTACGTTTCTACTTTAATAGGAATAAATGGACAACACCACGTTCTGACATCCATGATGGGGTTCAGATAACTGCATCACTCTAGAATGAGTCCAACTCCGACTAGAAAAGAATATTTCAAGAGAATGATTGAATGGCCTAAAGGATAATATTCCTTGGGAAATTAATAATCCTGATAAAATGATAGTAATCACAAAGAAAAAACAACACTCCTAAACAATGCCAAACTCAACGGAGGAGCCCAGCAATATAGACGCTCCAGCTTCCAATAGTTAGCTTTGTAACTCAAATTCTATTCAGTTCTGTTCGGTAGAAAAACTGCCCTCAGTTCAGAGGTATGTAACAAAATCTGCTCTTATTAGGGGAGTCTGCTGTGACACAAGTGGGCACCAGTGCTCTACCCATCTACCCAGTGCATCGCCCTCATTCGGGGCATGTTATGATTCACCCTACCAACTGCCCATGGAGCTGCATTCAATAGTGGTCTTACCTTGAGTGGTCAACATTCGACCTGTGCATGGGCACGTAAATAAAGCCCAAGAGTGGACGACATTGCTGCATACATTCCCCAGAAAGATGCACTCGGTGTGTTTCCTCCTTCCATTAAAGTAAAAACAAAACAAACTTAACACTCAAAGCTTTTTTATTATAAGTGGGCGTTAAAAAAGATGTATTGTACAAAATACCGTGAAAATGCAGAATAAAAGTTTCAAACTTGGGGCTATGAAAAAGGAGTTAGAAATATACAATATTAATTGAAATAAACTTACTTCTGCTTAAATAACGAAGAGGGATTCCCTGATGGACTGGGCTGTATGCTTTCTCGAACAAGCGAAGTTGCTATGGTAGCGGCAACATCCCTCCGTAACAAAGCAAATGGAAAACTGAAAATGACTTTGCTGTGCTCGGTACGCCCACCTCCACCTAAATAGAGCAGTGGCAACAAAATCGCAGTAGCGCCCTAATTTAGAGCGCTAATAACACGAGGCTCCATGCATTCAGTCACTCGCCTCTCAAAACACAGCCATGCCAGTTGAGTGACGTCACAACCCGGAAACGAGGCCTCCGTTTGGAAGAGCGCGCTTAAAGGGCCAGCAGTACCACAATTCTCAATACCCGGCTCCGCACAAACCTCAGCTGAAGGTGCATGGGCGGAATCTGGAAAAGTACTGTACTTCAGAGCTGTTAATTCGTTTTCAAAAAAATCTACTTTGTCTTGGATCAGGAACCGCGGTCAGGGGGCATGCTATGGCACCGCCAATTATCAAAGAATCGTTCTTGCAGACTGACTAATTTAGTCATACCTCAAAGGACGCCGCGATCGTCATGTTTGTCCTAAAAATGAATAGGCAAGAACATTAAAAACGCAGTGTTGGGGAACACTTAGGTTATATTACAGGTGTATAATTCTTGCAATCCATCCACTCGTTTTCTGTTAATTGCAGGTCCTGGTTGTACTGGACCCAAGGCACCTCACTAATATGTTAGCTCCGCACAGTTAGTACCGGGGCTGGAATGGGAACGCAAATCAGGGTAACAGTAACACCCTGGCATTGACTTAACATGCACGAGCCCGCCCGTCCGTCAGTCGCTGCGTCATTATTGGACAGAGCATTCTTGACAATGATATATAAATATAGTTAGCTGTTAGAGGTGTAATCGTTCACTCCTTCTTTCCAATCTCACCCGTTGTGTTTGCGACGACAGGTGCTGCGTAGTGCTGGTTTGGGTCGCACTGCTCTGCTACACAAGGCCCTGCAAACGTTTGATGACTAAACGAATTTGTGTCTGCGCTTGCGCGGGATAATTGCAAGACCAGCCAGACAAGAAAGAGCTTGCTGGGACGCCGATACCCCGTTGTTTTGCTGCACCCCACCACATAAACCGCTTGGTTTGAGCTTTAACTGGCAGAATACAATAAGCATTTCTGTGCTCACTCGTTAACTGCAGGATGTCACTGAGTAAGATGTCCTTAGAACTCAGAAATACGTTATTCTGTCAAGGTTAAATATGTTTAATTGATGTCACGATGGTGGATACTTCTTCCTCCGTAGTTATTCTCATATTCTGATTTTGTCTGAACGGGTTGTATTTTTAATGATGTCACTAAACATGTAATAAAATAAAGGCATGTTATATACGTTCGTTTAAAGTAAACGTGGCGTACTGCCTCTCGTGGTTACAGATGGTACACACATTGCGGACTTACTAAGATTTTGATCTATTAGTCTTACATTATTGCGATCTAAATTGGGGTGTTCTGAGACATACAACAACAGTGAAACCTTCCGAGAGTGCAACCATTCTGTAGTATAAGGAACTGTCTCTCTTGTCCACACAGTATAGCTTTATACTGCCTTCAAGCATTTCCAAATCAGCTTAGAATGATAGTTACACGTATATAGATTTCTACGTGTCGTTTCCACTACTTTATATAGGAGATTAATGTCTTAACACATTCATGTGTAAAAGCTTTTCATAAAAAATGGCAATAATTTGAAAGCAACATAATATGAGGTCAAAAATATTCCTGTTTGCTTTTCAAGTACTTGTCTCATTCATTCATTCATTTTTAAGACCCATACATTGATCCATCAATTATCAAACACACTTGCTTAATTTAGGCTATGGAATGCTGGAATCTATCTCACCAGCATCACACATAAGGCTACGTCATCATCAGTCTCGTGTCCTTTAAAATCCCTGCTATAGTCACACCTAAGATGGATTTATGCCAGTCATATGTCTGAAATGTCAATAATTCCTGGAATTTGAACTATCCATTGTAGATGCTCCAGAGGATGTGTGGACGTCCCACCCAGAACAGAGGTGAATTCCTTACCCATCCAGGATTTCATAATGGAAGGATGGAATACATGTGGGCAATACCCAGCCGGGAAGCCTTATGATTCCTATCCTGATTGGGATGCCCAAAGATGTCTGGAACCACCACTGGAGCAATTCATCCCCCACCATTCTAGGTGGCAGAGGCCCTCATGCAGGGTCCCAGTCTGGATACCCACAGGACTGCATATGAGTTGAAGTTCGAAAGTTCAGCCCTGTAGGGTTTTTTGGGGGGACAAGGGTGGTGCTGGAGGAGGATCTCCCTGGCTTTCTTGTAGCCTGAGTTCGTACTTAAAAGGATCCCACTTCCATAACTCTTACAGTCAAAGTCGGGAGGAAGTGGGTAACACTCAGAAGGAGGAAAGATTTATTGGTTTATTGTGTTTATAATTGTATGTGTGGCCTTTTACTGGAAGGAGAGTTGGAGAGGTGCTTCAGAAAGGAATACAAATCCTTTATTTTGTTCTATCAATGTATGATGCTTTACTGTGTCTGTGGTTTGGCGCTCTCTGGTGTCCCCTTGTGGTCACACCATCTATTCCCTGAATCTTTTTTTTCCATTACAAAGTTGAAGGGAACTGCAGACTTATCAGTATCTTGGTGCAAAGGTGGAACTGACACTTTTTAATTAAGGCCAATTCATTGGGGAGCACACTTAGTCATACCATGCCAATTTAGAGTTGTCAGTTAACCCAGCTTGGAAATATTTGGCATATGGGGTGAAGCGAGCAAGTCTTCCCCCTTCCATCCTCACCATGTTCTACAGAGGCACCTTTGAGAGTGTTCTGACCAGGTGCATCACTGTCTGGTATGTCAACTGCAACATATCCGACCACAAGCGCCTGCAAAGGATAGTTAAGACAGTAGAGAACATTATTGGGGTGCCTCTCCCTTCACTACATGACATATTTTACAAACGCAGTGTCCGCAAGGCCTGCAGCATTGTGAAGGACCCCTTGCACACCTCACATGGACTTTTCACACTTCTGACATCCAAGAGAAGATACTGCAGCATCAAAGCCAGACTCCTTAACACCATGCTGCCCCCTGGGATCTTCCACACTACCTCAACCACCTCTAAAAACAGAACGTTTATACATGCAGGCCACTTTCCTGCAAAGACGAGTGTGCATGTAGAAAAGAACTGAAAATCTCATACTAACCTTTAAGTATTTTGACACTCTTGATATCCTTCTGCTGTGAAACATTCTAACCTGTCATTGTTTACACATGTCTTAAACAACTATTATCATACACTAATAATTTCTATATTATCTATATCTATTATTTATTTATTATATTACATAACTATTGACTATATTTATGTATCTAGATTGCAAAATAAATACCATACATTGGATCAATGTTCATATTGCTAACAATACGTCAATATTGCCGCTACTTCTTTGTCTTGTCTTTGCACAATGTCTTGTCTTGTTTGTGTTTTACTTTTAAATTTAAATTTTTATTCTATTTTTAATTTATTATTTGCACGTCATGTTGTTACACTGTGGACCCTGAGCTTTGCAATTTCATCTATCTGTATACTTGTATATGGTTGAGATGACAATAAAGTTCATTTTGACTAATAATAACCATCATGTATACAGGTATGCAATCTCCATGTAGAAAGATAAGATGCAACAATATTGAAATAAAGCAACATGAGATCAAAAATATTCCTGTTTGGGTTTCTGGTACCTGTCTCATTCACTCATTCATTTTTCAGACCCATACATTGCCCAGAGTGTGGATTAGATGCTGGGTCTTGGAGCTGCTAGTCAGCATTGCTAACCACTGCTCCTCTGTGTTGGCCCCAAGAATGAAGACCAGGCAAATTTCCTGTTCACTTGCTGCTCATTCTGGTGTGTGGTAGTAATGGAAGTCATGTTCACTTCAGGAAATCTCATGTATAAATGAGTGTCAGTAACAATTACAGTGTTGATGAGCTACAGGCAAGCTAAGTAAGTCATATAAGGAGATTACAGTTCAGTCTGAGGAGATAATTAATAAGATATTCCTCCCTGCCCTGTGCCCAGAGCTCAAAGTTCAAATTAGATCAATTAGCTTTCTCTGCTTCATGTTGGTGGGGTTGAGATCATTAAATTAGATTAATTCAATCAAGCTCATCCTGGGCCTCTATGCTGCAACCAGCATTCTCAGCCCCTGAAATGATTCATTTTAATTCGCTCCATCCACAAGTTTTTTTTTTTTTCTGAAAACTCTTCTATCCTGGGTAGTGATGGGGGAAAAATCTCGGCAGGGTCAAAGGCAATGCAGATGCTAACCCTGGACAGCAGGTCAGCTCATTGTAGCATTTCAGTGTTTTATGAAAAAACAGCAAAAGGTAAGAAATATAAGCAATATTATTTTATACCATTCCACATACTAATGTAAGGCGGAGCGGTGGCTCTGAGACTAGGAACCTGCACTGGCAACTGGAAGGTCGCTGTTTCAAATCCTGTAAATGCCAAAAAGTATTCCACTCTGCTGGGCCCTTGAGCAAGGCCCTTAACCTGTAATTGCTCTGTCCCGGGTATGACGTTAATCTGCATCCAGCCCAGTTAGTAGGTCCTCTAAGTGGCAGGGAAAACTTGGGGTTTGGTGGCAGGAATGGCACTCTAGCCACCATAAAAGACTTCACATAGGGTCCATTCCATCTGAACTGGTAGTGCTGAGGTGTCACCCGTTGCATGGCTGCACGTGGGTCATAATCTGGGGTCCTGAGGTGGTTTGTCATGTGGTGGGTGCGGCAATGCGCTGTATCAACCTCTCTCTGACGGACTAATCATCCATCCATCCATCCATCCATTATCCAACCCGCTGAATCCGAACACAGGGTCACGGGGGTCTGCTGGAGCCAATCCCAGCCAACACAGGGCACAAGGCAGGAACCAATCCTGGGCAGGGTGCCAACCCACCGCAGACGGACTAATCAGTTGTGCTAAAATTGGTCACAGTATTCAGTGGAGCTTTTTATGCACATTATGAGTGAATATATGTAAAAAAAGTAATTATATGTACAAACATGTTAATTAATGCGTTTTACTGTCATGGTGTCATACCAATTCTAAGTTAAGGAACATTTCTGGCTATTATGGGTCATGGTACAAGATATATATTGTTATTAACAACAGACATCTTAAGCATGAAATATGGGGATAAGTACTTTAAAGATAAAAAAATGAAAAACGGCCCTGACCTAATTCTAGTAGTCCTATGCTTTACTGATATGAAGTTGCTGATCACATTTCTGTATATTTGGCAGGCTGGCTGGAGGTTCTCTTCAAGCAGTCATCCTAGAAGGCATATTTGAAAAGATAAATAACAGATTAGGCAGAGAACAGTAAGTTCTTACAGTCATGAGAAATTAATCGACCAACAGCAGCTTCAAATAGCATATGCTTAATTTATTTTTAATATATTGGATTGGATTGGATTTACTGTAGTGGGCTGGCACCCTGCCCGGGATTTGTTTCCTGCCTTGTGCCCTGTGTTAGCTGGGATTGGCTCCAGCAGACCCCCGTGACCTGTAGTTAGGATATAGCGGGTTGGATAATGGATGGATGGATTGGATTTACTTTAGTGCCATTCAAACCATACGACAAGGAGTGCACAGCTGAATAATATTGCGTTTCTCCAAGCCCAATGCACAAGTGCAAACAATGAGACAAAAGGAAGACATAATAGACAGAGTAAACAGACAGAATATTTGTATAATCCAATAGTCGCATTAGTGAATAACTGTAAAGTGTTCAAGTGATGAAAAATGTTAACATAATGCACAGACATAACATTTTAGGAGAAACAGCTCGTTGTATGTGTTCAGAAATTTCTTCTTCTCCTTTCAGCTGCTCCCATTAGGGGTCGCCACAGCGGATCATCTTCTTCCATACCTTTCTGTCTTCCTCATCTTGTTCTGTTACACTTATCATCTGCATGTCCTCTCTCACCACATCCATAAACCTTCTCTTATACCCACCACTTTTCTTCTTGCATGACAGCTCTATCCTTAGAAATGTAACAGTCCCAGTATGTCAGCATGCTGTTTGTTTCTGGTGGGAGTTGAGCAGTCTGATGGCCTGTGACAAGAAACTCCTGCTGAGTCTGGCAGTCCTGCACAGTGTACTGCGGTAGCATTTGCCAAAGGGCAAAAGTTTGAACCGTCCATCTTCTCTGACTATCCTGGTGGCTCTCCTTGAGGCATGGTGACAAGTACAGATCTCGTAGAGACGGGAGGGTGGTTCTGATGATTTCTTCTGCCGTCCTCACCATTCTCTGGATATATTTTATTGGTTTAATATTTCGCATTACAATAAGTTACAAGTCCATGAGGTATACAGTACCACATCGTATTCAAATCAGATCAAATATCCTCTCCTCTGTGCATGAAAAGAGCAAAGAAATAATAAGGTTTAATATGAAGTAATTATTCAAATGTACTGAGGCATCCTCATAGGTTCAGCATGCTTATATAACTGAGGATAACATTATAAACTTTACTCTAAATTTCAAATGTGCCTACAATCTACGAGAAAGAAAACAACGTGATTCTCAGTAATTATCAGCCAATAATCCATTCCTGGCAAAACAATAGAAACTATAATTAGAAATATGTGAAACATCTAAATACAAGAAAATACTAGCTGCATGTGGTCTTCGGGACCAAAAACAACCCAAAGACACCCTAGCAGTTTTACTTTATTCGTGAACTTGGAGAGGTGTCAGCTAACTCTTAAAAATTACCCAGAGCAGAGGACGTGAACCTACCAGTGCTTGCTGCCCCACTGGCTTTCATAAGAAGACACTGGCAGTACCATATCTTAGCTGTATCACTGGCATATGAGTCTTATTAAACTTTGTCTCGAGAAAATACCTCCGGATAGACAAAGTTTTTAGTGAAAACTTCAAGCCTTGCCCTCTGTCGTTGAGGAGTTTCACTTGCACGTTGTTGAGCTGCAGCATTTGACTGTTGTGTTTCTTCATCATTGTCATTAGCACAATGTCGTTGTGGTACGGCAGTGTTTGCTGCTCACATGTCTTTCGTAGTGAGATGTGAGGTGCGTGCATGCGCCATCTAGCGGCTGTGGTTGAGCGTGAGCAGAGCAGACTATTCCACACACACACAGGTCTCTCGTTTATATATGTCTAATATCATAGATAAGAGCTCACATGGGTTCGCAAGAGGAGGATCCTACCAAAATAAACTGTTAAGCAACTGGCGTAGTGAAGAAAACCAAAGCATACGACACTATTTACATTTGACTTTGAAAAAGCTGTTGATACAGTATCACACCCAAGATTCATTTTGTCACTGGCATCAGAAATAACTTAGAAAACATCTCTGTTTTGTGAGACGCCTCAAGCAGAGGGTTATGCCAGTGCAGGTACTGCTGCACTTCTGTCGCTTCTTCATCAGGAGCATTCAGGGGAGCAGCAAATGGCATCACCAGGAGTGAAAAAGAGTTGTGAGATCTGTGGCTGTAAGCTTACTACTCTGGTGATCTGTAAGAGACGCCACACTAAAGGAGAAATGAATCTTAGTATTGTATCAGGGAATGCAAATGAACGATTAGGAAACGGTCAAAACATAGTCAAGAGACGGGCACAAATATCAGCGAAAGGCCAAAGAAAACCCACTAACCAAAGCAGAAGTGCTAAGCAAGTGTGAAGGAAAGATTATTAATGCCAAAATTAAATGCAATCCAAAATATTAACTACATTGCAATTCAACACATATGCAAGTGGGGCATTTGGGTTTTGAACGGTTTTATCACTTCATAATTAAATAAAAAACATATCAACCAAACAATCATCACACAATTATACTGCCAGTTTAAAATGCAAAACAAAAACGTATTTAATTCATGTTCACACATCGCAGGTCATAACTAAAACCAAAGCAGATGTATTGCATTTTGCTTTCCAGCAGATCTGAGTGTATTGAATTTTGATTTGAGACCACGCATTAAACTGGTCAAAACTAAAAGAAGTCAAATCAGCATCGCAAGGTGGGTCAAGAGCACCAACAGTTGGCGAATGACGCGTTCCACTCCTAAACGTTTCAGTATTCTGCCAGCAAGCATATGTTTAGTCAATGTGTTTGGGTGAGTGGTTAACTAAAATGGTAAAAAGCAAGTTTTGGGTCTTTCTGAGAATGTTTACTCTTCTGTTAAGTTGTCTAAAGTTGTTTTCTTTTTAGACATGTTAAATTAAGCAGTGCAGTTAAACTAAATTTTAACTAATACTGAATGTAGTAGAACATTTGTTAGCGTCACTGAGTTGGGTTTCTTCATAGCATTCTATTCATGCCCTCCCTGATAACCAGATATTATACGGTGTAGGAGGAGAACGGGCATCTGGATGAGACGGGAAAGAAGTCATTACCTGGATGGGATGCCAGTGCAATGAAGCAGACAGATTGGCTGGCAGAACAAATAAATAACTTTATATCTGGCCTGTGTAAGTTAATGGAGGGACCAGCGGAAGCTAAGAATCAGGAGTGGTTCCATCCCCCATATTCCAGGTGATAGTGGTCCTCATATAGGAACCTAGTCGGGACACCCGCAGGGGTGCTTGGGAGATGGAGTCTGGAAGTGCAACCCCTGTTGGGGTCCCTAGGGATCAAGAGATGGCACTGTCGGGGAAGGACTTCCCTACTTTCTTTCTGGCCCAGAAGTGGTGTGGCATGGGAAGCATTCCTGAATTTGGAGCTTGCTGCCTTACGTAGTGGAGTCAGAGAATTGTCAGTTTATTGTTCATTGATTGTACAATTGTATCACATTGCTGGAAGAAGGTCTGCAAAGGTGCATTGTGGAATAAGTATCCTTTATTTTATTCTGTTAATGTGTGGTGTATTGCTGGGTCTGTGGTTTGGCACTCTCTGGTGCCACCTTGTGGTCACAATAGTTTTTGCCTTTATTTGGACACACTAAAGAATGAAATCATCATTTAGAGTTCAATGAGACAACGATGAATGCCCTGCCTTATCGACCCCCATTCACCTTCTTGCGATTGGAATGCCTCTTTCCCCAGCTGTTGACGCCCCTTACCCCACATTTTGATGCTGATTGGTCATTTGATTACATTTCATTTTGGCACAATTAAAGTGGTCTCAAATTGAAATGCAATACACATGGAGCAGCCCCTAAGCAAAATGCAATATGTCTGCTTTGTTTTTAGCTATGACACACAATCAATGGACATGAAATAAAATGTAATCCACTTTTGTATTGCATTTTAAACTGACCCAAAAAATTGTGTGTCATACAGAAAAACAGTCAAGCATTTGGTTGATATGTTTTTAATTAGGACATAATAGAAACGTGACAAAATTAAATAGCCCAACCTGCATTTGTATTGCATTTCAACATAGTTAACACGTGGATTGGCTCCAGCAGACCCCCGTAACCCTATAGTTAGGATATAGCGGGTTGGATAATGGATGGATGGTGTCACAAGAATGAGACATACTCAGATAAAGATTTGGGGCAGCCACCCGTATAATCTGGTATCCTGGCTGCAAAGTCGTTCTTTTATAGAAATGCGGAGCACTGAAGTGCATACAAACGAGTCCAAAACAAGACTGAGGGAAAAGGGCAGACTTTTAAAGGGGAAGACAGGAAGTGAGGTCATAAGGATCAGGCACGTGGTCTTCAATCATTGGATCACACCCGGACGTGACATCAGAGGGGCCGGAGCTGGTAAGGTCTGTTTCCATTGGCTCGGTCCCAGAAGTGACGTCAAGAGGGCCAGGTGGAATCTCCCGGGAATGGTCTACAGGAAAGGAAGAAAAAGAGTCAGTGCACTCTGCCACATCCCAGCATGCCTCAGAACTGCCTTCACTCAAGCCCTTTAGCTGCCTCCCATGCGCACGTGTGTGACAATGGATAGATTAACACGTTGCGTTGCATTAATTTTAACATGAATAATCTTCCATAATTGTGTACTGAAAACAAACATGACCAAACACTAATAATCTTAACCCTAATTTGGGTTTCTTTCCCCCAAACTCACACTGTAATAAAGTTTGTTTTTAGTTAAAAAGATCCAACACTAGGGTAAGAGAAGGTATGTGTCGAGATCTTTTATACACAGAGACCGTGTCATGTGACTGGTGATGTGCGTAGAGCAAAACTAATACGTCAGTGGCCGGGCAAACTTGTCACCATATGGCAGCAGCCGTCCAAATCCAAAATACGAAATGGTGTCCTAGTGATGTGGCAGAATATTGTGAGGCAGAACTCCTGACCACGATGCCACTATGTTATCCATCATGCAGTAATAATGGTAACAAAATAAATAACAAAAAATTCCAAAAATAAAATGAGAAGACTCCAGGAATACTACAACACAAATTCATCAGAATTATAACTGAGCCACTTTATAAGGGCCACACTCACGGTAGGACTCTGGCCATCCTGAAGGACA
The DNA here is from genome assembly GCA_026402145.1 of Polypterus bichir lapradei. Classification (NCBI taxonomy): domain Eukaryota; kingdom Metazoa; phylum Chordata; class Cladistia; order Polypteriformes; family Polypteridae; genus Polypterus; species Polypterus bichir. The sequence continues at coordinate 90,962,459 of JANRMT010062856.1, forward strand.
TTCGTCTCCCTGTTCAGGGGCTCCTCACCATCTTTTCTTCTAGCAGCAGGTACAAGAGAATCCAAATGCTACTCTTAGACTGTATAACTTACTAGTGGGACTGAATTGGGGGTACTGTGTACGTTTCAGGTCAGCATGCTGCAAAAAAGGCTAAGCACCATTAGAAGCCCTTCATAAAACTAAAGGTTATGTCCTACCGCGACAGGATAAGGAAATGAATCCTCTTTAGTCTCCAGGAGAGATGGCTACCTAAAGCCAGGAAGCACTACTTTACATAAGGAAGTGAGGGATTTTGGAGCAAACTACCACAGCATGTACTGTAGTTGAACCAGAATCCTTGATGACTTTTAAAAAACACGATGTGAAGGCTAGGGGGCACCACTGAGCTCCAAACCTCAAACACAAACATAGTCCCAGGTTCAAATAAATGGGGGGTTTCTTGCAAAAAATACCTTTTTGTACAACAGTTCAACCAGTGGTCTCTTCTTCTTTCTCTCTCCTGCGCGCTGCTACTCCTTCAGGCGACTGTTGCTTGTCCCGTCCCCAGCTCTGATTCGCCTGGACAAGGCAGGGTGGTCTCTTCTATGGAGAACCCGGGACTACTTCTGGTGCCAGGGCACACGGAAATGCCACATAGTAGGGAGTGTAACTTCCTGAAGCACCCCTTAGCAGTACCCACAAACCCCAAAAAGTCCCGGCATTCCCTATGGGTGTCCAATCAGGCATACCAGTATCTGGGGCTGTGGCCATCTAGAATATGGGGGACACGGAGAGCTGGCATAGAGGCCAGGAGGGCAGAGCTTCCAACAGAGGGATGGAGGAAAAGAGGAAGGGTGAGTCTGTGAGGGAGACGGGCAGATAAATCTTACGATCTGAAGTGACCCGACACTCACTGTGAAATGTAAGGAATTATTATTATTATTATTTACATGTAGAGGTGTCTGCATGGGCATCATAGTCGGGTCAGAGGGTAAGGATTACTCAGGGCCCACTTAAGGTTTGGGGGTTTGGGGGAAGAGGCTAACAAGGACTGGTTATGTACTCTATGGGGTCCGGAGAACTGTGCTGCCCCCCTGCTCTGGGATTTGTATGTGGTAACAGTTCTTTGGAAAGGTTCATCTTTAAAACTTCATAGATAGATAGACAGATAGATAGAATATGTGCATCTTTGGAGTGTGGGAAGAAAAATAGGAGTACACAGAGAAAACCTCATGAAGACACAGGGAGAGCATGCAAAGTCCACAAGTAACTTGGCCACATTTGATATTTGGTGTAGAAAAATTAAAGAATTTTAATATATGGACACTTCAAAAAAAAAAAATAGAATATGGGGGAGACAATAAGCAGGAATTATTACTCTCCCCTGTCCTTCAATGTTATGGGCCTGTCCAGGTAAAGACCCCAAACTAGCTCCGTCTGGGACACCGGTCCCAGCATGATGTCTCTCACAATGACAAGAAAGACATTTCACAGGCAGAATTCCACTAGTATTTTAATGACTCCTGATCTATAACATAGTTGCAGATCTGCAAAATACATCGAGAGACGTTCCTTGCCTCTGGAAAACAGACCACAAAAACGGCCTCACTTCATTTTTAAATCATAAACAGACTGACAAAATGACAGCAGAGGCTGTTAGCCTCCATTAGAAGATGGAGCAGCACTCATTTCAAATTATGATGACAGAAGGATCGCGAAAGGCAGCATTGCCGATACTCAGCGTAGAGATTGCTGCAATGGGACTGAAGAGCCTCAGGGCAGGTCATCCTGTAATAACTCCGGCCCGGTTCAGTCATAGCTCTGGGAGGATTTCACATGGCGTCTTTTCCAGATTGACTTTTAGTATAAACTGCACAAAAAGACAATTTTGATGGAGTGTCCACATAGTTTTGTATGGTATGGTGCCCAAAACTAATTATAAACAATCCTGAAATGCTGTTAGAGGACAGACCACCATTTCCGAAATCTAGTTAATATTTGAAGAAAAAATGTATGGTCACTTTCCAGAATAACATGGCTATGTTGTGAGCGATAACATAAAGCGCAGTCTTTCATAAGGACATTTCACAGAACTGGTGGGCTGGAGAATGACACATGTACAGTATGTCTTCCTTAGAATGACATCTATTTAAATACAAAGCCCCCAAAATTCAAAATTCAAGCTAGTAATACATGACAGGTGTGAATTATAACAGAAAGTGTTCAGCATCTCTCCAAAATAGCAAGGAATATGAAGGCAAGATTGAATTTGGTTGCTATGGCAACACACAAGTGTTATTATTTGCTAACAATAAGCAATTCCAGAGCGGGCCTGCACAATGGGGGGCAAAACAAAAGGCTTACAAATAGATGTGATGTCCACAACTGAAAAAAGAAAAAGTAAGAGCAAATGACTAAGGCCCCACTTTTTAAATATATGTCACTTAATCTTTTATAGTTTTAAATAACTTAAGAAGTTTTGCCAAAGACACCCCCACATCTGACAATGCAGTAACTTCAAATTAACTGCCAAATTTCTATAATTATGAAACAAAGCATCTTTGCCGAAAATAACATTGAAAGTGAAATGCACTTAAATATAAGGATGACAAGCACAGCAAAAACAAAGAATACAACACATTGTATTTGATATACTCACCCCACTGTCCTCCAAAATAACAAAAAGCGTAAAGATGTCACATCCTCAGCAGCTGGCAACCATAGCTCTGTTTGAAAGAAAACACATTCATGCTGTCATCAGCCTTGTCCTCTTTTTGCAGAGCCAATGCCTATGCTGGCAACATTCAACACAAGGCACAGGCAATTCAGTAGTCCACTTATACTGGCCACGTATGGTCTCCCATTACCCTAACACAAACCTAAAGGATCTGGGGGAATAAAACAGGAACTGAATCCACTAGGCTGGAGCTATGAGGCATTAACACTAACCACACAGTCAACACCTTCGATTCACTTCATTTTTTTCTTACAAACAGCACTTTCCCTTTGACTAAAATTAAATCACAACATGGTGCACAACACATATGTAATATGTACATGGAAATATACACATTGTGACAGCAGAGTACACACTTACTGTGACCCCAACCCTAGAATGGACCAAGGGGATGACAGAAGCATAAAGCCGAGGGTGTCTATAATCTAAAAAATAAGCACAAATGAGGAGTAAACAGAGGGGCTAACATAAAGTACCAAAGTGATAAACAGAAAACAAAATCCTTACTACGAGGCTCATCTCCCTGTCCATCCAGTGGCTTGGCTCTTCCATTGCATCAACACTCTTCTTCTTCCTCCGTTCTTTCTCTCACTCTCCCCTCTCAGCGTACACTTCTTCTAATCCATCAAGTGTTTGTCCCAAGTCATTTCCTGACTCCATTTCTGACTTCAGTTTATTGGTGAGTTTGCTTTACATCCCAGCCTGGTGCTACTTCCAGAGTAATCCATGGATCCACTTCTGGATACAAGAATGGTGCCAAAAGTCAGGGCTCCCTATGACAGGCCCAAGTTTCCCTGAATCCCAGAGCTTCTACATACTCTTCAACAGTGAGGCATGCCTGGAGTTCAAGACCTCTTCTATTTCACATACCCAGAAACAGGACTGCACTCCTACCACACAGACTTCCTCTGCCTTGTGTTACCACCTAACATTTTGCAGAAATTCACCCAGGCCTCCACCAATCCAACATAACCAACTATTAGTCAGCAGACTTAGGCATATCTACTTTCTGCTGGTCTTCCGGCTTCCTAGCATCCAGGTCACAGATCTCTCTTGTGTATGCCAGTGCCCTTATTTAAGACGTTTTCTAAACATGGAGGATACTGAGAAATTAATTCATGCATTTATTTCTAGTAGGATTGCTGACTGCAATTCATTATTCACAGGTTGCTCATCATTTGTTTTTCAGTTACTTCAAAATGCTGCTGCAAGGTCATTACAAGAACTAGAAAGTAGGACCACATAACTCCAGTTCTCAAGTCCTTACACTGGCTTCTAGTTAAGCTTTGATCCAATTTCAAAATCCTCCTTCTTACACATAAAGCATAAAATGGTCAAGGCCCCACTCATATATCTGAATATATTGTCCGAGACTGCATTATGATCTTAAGATGCTAGCCTGTTTATGATACTGGAAGAAGGATTAATAAAACAACAGTGGAAAGTCAAGCTTTTACTTACAGGGCCCCAAAGCTGTGGAGCAATCACCCTACTTATATAAGATATGTCCCTTTACTCTCAACTTTTAAATCCAGACTGAACTTTAGTCCAGTATACCCTGACTAGAACCGCTGATTAGCTGTGTGTACTGCATCTCTATATATTAGTCATTTGTAAATGATAACTATAAACCGTTACTCGCCCTCCTCTATTTTGTTTCTCTTCTTGCTGTGATATTTGCTGCCACTGCTCCACTGCCCAGCTGAACACCTGAGATACTGGAAACCTTAGAATCAACAAATGGAAAGATTCTGTCATCTAATTAGTCGACCAAACACAAGACTCAGCTGTAGCACATCCAGGAGGGGGTGAGTGGCCAGTTGGCTGAGGTCTCTATTGCTCAAATTGTCTTTGATTTTGTGGGGGCATCTCACAAAAGTCCAGTATGTACTCTGCTGGCTGTTTCTCCCTTCTGGTAAGTAAATGGACTTTCTTACTGCCGGTCTCAGACTCTTCAGGCTCCCTCTGACTTTCAAGCTACTCTTTGGCTGCCCTGCCTGAACGCATAATGTATAAATATACAGATATATTTTATTAATATCTCAGATTGTCTTGTTCCAGATTCCAACTTTCTATATCAGCTGTTCTTCCAATATAATGACACTAATTCCAGGAACAATTCCACAAAGACAATGGGAAAGACTCACAAGAGCATTGATCAATGAAAGATTTTCACATCATTATTCGGAAACTATAGGAACAGGCTTATCATGGGAGTTTATTTGTCAGATTATTATATTATTCAACCATAAAGAAAACATTGCAATTATTTGAATATTTTACATTACTGGATACTAGTGGATCACGCGGTCTTCAAGTAAAAAGGAATCGAAAAAGGGTAAAGTTCACCAATAAAATGATAAACCTAAATAAGAATTTTGAACATATAGGCACCATTTGTGTCAAATGAGCGGTTGCTCATGGAGTACCAAATGGGGCACATTACCTGCATTGCGAGGGAGAGTCAGTTACAGCACTAGGGTCATGTGACGCGATTCCCCGAGGGTGGTCCGGCATTGCAGGATCCTCATTGTTGAAGGCCGTGTTACCCACAGAGTGCAGGTTAGTTTTGGGCACAACAAGACTGCGAGAATCAGAGGACGTTAGTGGGCGAAAAGGAGCATAGTGATGGAGGAGGTCACTGATGTAGTCTGGTGTGAGGCCATTTAAAGCTTTGTAGGTTAACAATAGAATTTTATATTGAGTCCTGTAAGACACAGGAAGCCAGTGGAGTTGACCCACGATGGGTGTTATGTGCTCGCTGCTGCTGGTCCATGTCTGTGAACTCTTGCAGCAGAGTTTTAAGTATCTTCTTGTACTTTCCATGGAAGTGATGCTGTTTTTCAGTAGGTGTGATGGTTCACATTTAGTAAGCAATACGTTTCCATTTTGGTGAAGCAGTATTTTATTTTCCCCCATGAAACACAGTATCCCACAGTGAGGACATAGCTACTGTTCATCTAGCAAACATTGATGTGGGGCTGTAAAAGCAACTTTCATGTGTTGATGTGTGTGGTGAGTGATGGGAGATCTGTTTGTATTCAGGGACACATGTGAGCAGGCCTGACGGGGCCTTAGTCTGTATCGAGGTGGAGCCTGACGTTGCTCAATGGCTCCATATTTAGGCTTACATCTTGCTTTGCCATGTGCGCCAGTATCTTTGCATGTTATAGTCTGTAGTTGGTTGACAGTGAACCGCTCCTTGTGTTTGGTTTGCTGGTGCACAGAGTCTAGCTTTTCCTCATGGCATTGTTTTGTTTATGATGAAGTGTGCATAGAGCAGATGTCAGTCAGCAGATGGCACAAGTTTTCCTCTGGTTGTTGGTGTGATACCCATGAGCAGTGAGTTTCATAGGGACCATGCTTGATTATGGACACATACAAACCCAAGTCACATTCTGGAGTTTGCTGTGACGTTGGTTGTGAGCAGAAGGCAGTAAAGACTTTAGTAGGGTTAACAAATGTCTGCCTCGCACGAGCGCTGAAGAGGATCAGCCTGCCTGTGTAACGCAGGTTGCCATTCTAATCCTGCCTGGTATGTGGCCTGAACAAACGTTGGATCAAGTGGTGAATAAACCCCTCACGAAAGCAAGTAGCCCCCGTTACTCTGCTGAAATTGTTGTGAGGGTCTTCAGTTGTTGAAGTCAGCTTTTGTATCAGATCTGCAGTAGGATCGCTCGGCCGTAACAGATGTCTCAGCAATGTAGGACGGTGTGCGTCGGTGGCATTGCCTGTCAATGCTGCAAAGGGGCCTGCATGTCGTCTTGAAGGCTTAAATTGTTGGCTCAATTCAAGGATCATGTTTGTGTGAGACCAATGGTGTATTCATTGTGTCAGGTATGTGTGAAGTAACACAACGGGGCACATGGCCATGTATATTCTATGAGGTCTGGAGTGCTGCCAGGACTGTGCCAGCTGTAAAGGCCTTAAAGCCCAATTCTTGTCAGACCAGAATTGTGATTGGTTGGCCGTACTACAACAAAAATGTATTTCTTGTATAGCCTTAAAGTCACACAAGGAATATCTCAATGGGCTTTAACAGGACCTGTTTTTTGAAGTTCCCCAGCCTTGACTCTCTAAAAAGACAAGAAAAAGGTCTGAAACAACCTTATAGGAAAAAAATATGGAAGAAATCCCGGAAAAGGCAATTCTGATGGAGATCGCCTTCCAGATAGGTTGGGAGTGCAATGGGGGTCCAAAAATGGGATAAATACAATGCACAAAACAGAACACAAGTAATCCTCTTCACAGAGGTAGATGGCTATCTATCATGGCCACCTTAGAAATACAATACAACAGTACAAAACACTTTGTTCTTGCACAGAACTCCTCACCATGAACAAGAACAGAGAGCTGCAAAAACCCTTGAGGCAAAATGCAACAACAGATTATACCACTCACTAAAAATACGACGATCAAATATGAGGATACAGATTTGTTCAAATACACATATTTGTTGTGAGTAGCGCAGCAGCAGGCAGTTGTGCATATCCTGTAAGTTCAGGCACGTCAACTACGTCTCTGCTAGCTGGAAGAGATTCTTAAAGCCCAATTTTGGTCCCATCGTCCTATGAACACCCAACTCATGGGTGGCATTGAATGTGACACAGCATAAGCTGTTGACTGAGACCAAGATCAAGCTTGAAGGTTAGGGGAGCGTGGGTTTTGGTGTGACCGACAGACAAGCCTTACAGTTTTATATATATACAGTATATATATAACTGCTCAAAAAAATTAAAGGAACCCTTTTAATCAGAGTATAGCATCAAGTCAATGAAACGTCTGGGATATTGATCTGGCACGTTACGTAGCAGAGGGGGTTGTTAATCAGATTCAGCTTCTTTGGTGTTAATGAAATTAACAACAGGTGAGCTAGAGGGGCAACAATGAGACGACCCCCAAAACAGGAATGGTTTCACAGGTGGAGGCCACTGACGTTTTTCCCTCCTCATCTTTTCTGACTGATTTTTCACAAGTTTTGCATTTTGCTACAGTCAGTGTCACTACTGGTACCATGAGGTGATACCTGCACCCTACAGAGGTTGCACAGGTAGTCCAACTTCTCCAGCATGGCACATCAATACGTGCCACTGCCAGAAGGTTCGCTGTGTCTCTCAGCACAGTTTCATGGGCATGGAGGAGATTCCAGGAGACAGGCAGTTACTCTAGAAGAGCTGGATAGGGTCGTAGGAGGTCCTTAACCCATCAGCAGGGCCGATATCTGCTCCTTTGGGCAAGGAGGAACAGGATGAGCACTGCCAGAGCCCTACAAAATGACCTCCAGCAGGCCACTGGTGTGAATGTCTCAGACCAAACAGTCAGAAGCAGACTTCATGAGGGTGGGGTGAGGGACCAACATCCTCTAGTGGGCCCTGTGCTCACTGCCTGCCTGGCACCGTGGAGCTCAATTGGCATTTGCCATTGAATACCAGAATTGGCAGGTTCACCACTGGCACCCTGTGCTTTTCACAGCTGAGAGCAGGTTCATCCTGTGCACATGTGACAGACGTGAAAGTGTCTGGAGATACCATGGAGAATATTATGTTGCCTGTAACATTGTTCAGCATGACTGACTTGGTGGTGGGTCAGTGATGGTCTGAGGAAGCATATCCATGGAGGGACACACAGATCTCTTCAGGCTAAACAATGGCACCTTGACTGCCATTAGGTATCGGGATGAAATCCTTGGACCCATTGTCACACCTTGTGCTGGAGCTGTGGGTCCTGGGTTCCTCCTGGTGCATGACAAAACCCTCCCTCACATGGCAAGAGAAAGCAGGCAGAAGGAATTGAAACCACTGACGGGCCCCCACACTCAGCTGACCTAAATCCAATAGAACACCTCTGGGACATGATGTTTCGGTCCATCTGACACCACCAGGTTGCACCTCAGACTGCCCAGGAGCTCAGTGATGCCCTGGTTCAGATCTTGGAGGAGACACCATCCGTTGTCTAATTAGGAGCATGGCCTGATGTTGTCAGGCATGCATACTAACACGTGGGGCCATACAAACTACCAAGTATGATTTTGAGTTGCTGCAATGAAATTTCGGACAAAATGGACTCGCCTGCCACATCATGATTTGATTTTCGGGGGGTCTTTGAATTCAGCCCTCTGTAGGTTGATAACTCATTTCCATCAAACGATGTGGCATCCTTTCGTTCCTAACACATTACCCAGTCCATATCAGTAGAGATATAAGGCAGGATTTTTTCCCATTGAGATCTGATGTGTTTTTATTGTGTTCCTTACATTTTTTTGAGCAGTTTATATATAGATAGTGATAGAAACAGGGGCGTCAGCAAGCCCCAAACCCTAAGACGAACACACACTGAGTGTGTTCATTACACAAAATACCACCAAAAGTAGTAAGCACAAACAGAAAACACAAGTAATCTCTCTCTTCACAACAACTCTCTTTTCTCACTCCCACACTACCCTCCTCCAGTTGAGTGTCTTCCTTCTTCCGAGCTCCGACTCATCTGGATAAGGGAATGTGGTCCCTTTTATTGAGGACTCAGGAGTACTTCTGGTGCCAGGGCTACTGCCTAATGGAAGCACTTCTGGGTTATATGTAAGTCCCACATATTGGGACTGTGTTGCAGGACTATATCTCCCAGCATGCCCTACTGGTTCTGTACTGGGCACCAATATCCGGGGCTGCTGCCATCTAGCGTCCTAGGGGAGTAAAGAGACCCCAGCGATATCTTCTTCCTTTCCTCTGGCCATCACTTCTTGGTCTGGTACCTTTCTCTCCCCGGGCCAGGATGCTTGTCTGCCTTCTAGGAGCCTCATGCCCAGGTAAGAAACCATCCCCATTTAACCCATGTGGCATTTACAATATACAGTATAATGTTACATAAATTCACTATAAACTTACTGGCATCTTATGTTCAAGAGATCTGAAAGCTCCTTTAGTTAGACTTTCTCATCATATAAAAGATTAGAGGAAACACTATAATTACAATTTTAGGTGAATATAGTTGTGTTCTGTAACATAAAAAAAAAAAACTTAAGTATTTCAAAGATGTTAAATTTAGTTTCAAGAAATAACAGGCTTATTCTTTTTTTATACAGTTTTATTTGCATAAAAAACTAGAATGGCTGTGCAGGACCAATGAATTAGTGTGTTCACATGTGGAAAGATATACAAAATTTCTTTTTTCTTTTTATAACATCTAACCACCACTTGATACAGAAAGATAACATCTCAGTAATTTTCAAAATTACAAATAAGAAGAACAAAATTCTATATATAGACCAATATCCTTTATAACAAATATAAAGGATGGCAGACAACTGTGTAGCAATTTTAAGTTGTATAAAAATCCATTGTGACAGCTACATATTTGAAAATCTCAGAAGGTTTTGTAAAAATGGCACAATTTTATTTTTCATATTAAAATAGTCAAAGGCACCACACAATACAAATCACAAGGAGACGATCGCCCCATTTGTAAATGAGGCATTTACACGTTTTTAAGGCTGATGTTACAATAGGTGCAAAACACATTTTTGGTTACACTTTATAAGAATATATGCAAATTTCAACACATTCATTTCATTTTAAATCTTACAAGACAACTAAAAAATCAGTAAATGAAACAGACTTTTGCCAAGCTTTGTTTATCCCTCTGCACATTTCCTAACTGCTTGTTGTTGATTTAATTTCAAAATCTCACCCATAATAATCCCATCTTCTGTATCCCAGAATCCATGCAAAGTACTCTAACGATTGAGGTCTTTCATCAAACGAGTAAATGCTAATAAATACAGGAGAAAGGGTCAATTCACACTGACAGCTTCAAATGTGCAAATCCTAAACCTAACCACATATTACAGGAATTAAAAAACAAAATTCAATCTGAATTAGTTCAGTATGCAGCCTCCTTCAATTAAAATCACAATTCCACATCTCATTTAGTTCTTTAGAGATTTTGGGATAATGTAATGATTTTAAAATACAAAATGATTCAGTGTGAAATTTAACCATATACTATTAAAAGGCCAGTAAGATAAGTATACATTTTAAATTGCGAGTTAGGAAAAAAAAAAAAAGAAAAACGTAATTGCAGGCAGTGGCTTCTCAATTAAAGTAACAAACGTACTAAGTCAGATTGCTAATTACTCAAATAAAAAAGCAACATCACGTCGGTATCTTCCTTGGAAATGGCAATATTAGTGCGAGTGGGAAGCTGCATGCATTGTGGGCTGAGGATGAAGTGAAGGAATGAATGATGGTACAAGGAAAGCAAGTACACTCTTATGTGAATGTGTCAGAATTACATGTAAACAACAGGAACATTAATACGTTTTCATACACAATTTTCCCTTCTTTGTTTTGAAAATACATTATATCACCTGTGATTAAAGCTGTAATTCTTCATTACAGCAACTCCTTGTTAAATCATAAAGTAGTGATTAAATTATCAGAATATTCTCTTGAAATGATACATGACAACCTTTCTTGGTTTTGTCACATTAAAATCTTTTAAAATACAACAAGAATGTTAATTTTTTTTTTGTGCCAGAAAAATACCTGTTTTAAATTAACCTGAATTTATAGTTTAAAAATGTGACCAATCAGCTTTCTGACTGACCCTAAGCAATACACTCTACAATGGTTTAGTGGAAAACATTAATTTGCTATCATCTTTATAAAGTGTCACCTTTTTTTATGGTGTAATGTTCATACACATGATTTTTGTGAGAAAATGTGCTTTTTAAATAAGTACTTTTACATTTAAAAAATAATAAAAAATATTTGAAATGTGTAAACAATATCAATAAATAGTGATATACCTTTATAAACTCGTAAGTCTTTGGTAGTGATACCTACTCAGTTCCTGTATCCCTTCCTTGACTCGCTTTCTTTCAAAAATGTCCATATTAATGTGTTAACAATGTCTGGCTGGTCTTGCTGAAGCCAGTGGCTAGCGCCAGAAATCATGTTGATTCGAAAATGGTTTTTAATGTATAACTTTGAGTTTTCGGCCATTTCCTGTTCCAGAAAGGCATCTCGTTCTCCCCAAAGAAGCAAAACTGGAGATTTCACATCTTGCTGATTTAAAGGTAGGAAACTGCAAAAAAAAATAAAATAAAACTTCATAAATCAAACTACATAGGATACAGAGCTTTGCATTTTGTTATTCGTTTTACAGAGTATACTTTACAAGGTACAATACAGTTTAGTAGGGTTTATAAGTCTTGATTCCAAGTTGTACGGTTGCTTTTTTGGCCCTGTTTTAATTATTCTACCCTTTTCTGAAGGAGTACAGATTCTTTACACAAATGTCACTTCTGATTGCATCTTCTAATTAATAAGTAGTATCAAGGGTTATCTAACTCAGTATATCTACAGTGACGGAAATAACAATTAATGGAAATAACAATGTATTTTAACAGAGTATTGAATTCTGGGATGCATTTATGCAAATAGAAAAAATTCTGCCAAAAATCTGCAAATGATAAAAACAATTGTTATTCTTTCATAGAATGTATATATTTAAGTTTAAATAAACTAACCACTGTGTACTGTATATGCTTGTAAGAAAATGTGAAATAGGGGTTTGGCAACTGGATTTTGTTAACTTGTATCTCATAATTAGATTAAAACAACTTTTCTGACAGGTAGGAGAACCTAGTAAAATTCTCAGTTGTCTAATATAACTTACTAAAAATAGCCTACAAGTCACAGAATAAGACATGGCACCTCTGTTGACTTAAGGCAGACACTAAACAGCTTTTTTCTAGGCAGAGAACATACAGCTTGTGATATGAGAGGTGTGAAACACAGTATGTAGAAAAGAATATTCTTAAAGTTTATGATTTGCATATATCTAAAAAGAACCATTAAGCATGTATGAGAACAAGTATGATATATTCTGATGCACATTAGCATAGTAAGGGTTAAACCATAAAAAGCCTTCGCTTGTCTATTTTATTGTTTTTCTCTTTGCAGCTGCTAAGTTTAAAAACTTCAGTCAAAGACATTGTGTACTTTTAGAGGGCTAAATGGGCCATTGTTTTAAGAAATGTCAGTGGACTCTAAGCTATCGACTTCCCAACAGTGTTCAGAAGCCATTAAGAAAGCTAACAGAATGTTAGGTTATGTAGCACGATGTGTGGAGTACAAGTCCAAGAAGGTTATGCTCAAACTTTATAATGCACTGGTGAGGCCTCATCTTGAGTACTGGGTGCAGTTTTAGTCTCCTGGCTACAAAAAGGACATAGCAGCTCTAGAAAAGGTCCAGAGGAGAGCAACTAGGCTGATTCCAGGGCTACAGGGGTTGAATTATGAAGAAAGATTAAAAGAGCTGAGCCTTTTCATTTTGAGCAAAAGAAGATTAAGAGGTGACATGATTGATGTGTTTAAAATTATGAAGAGAATTAGTACAGTGGATCGAGACTGTTATTTTGAAATGAGTTCATCAAGAACATGGGGGCACAGTTGGAAACTTGTTAAGGGTAAATTGCACACAAACATTTGGAAGTTTTTCTTTACACAAAGAATGATAGACACTTGGAATGAGCTACCAAGTAGTGTGGTAGACAGTAAGAATTTAGGGACTTTCAAAACTCAACTTGATGGTTTTTTGGAAGAAATAAGTGGATAGGACTGGCAAGCTTTGTTGGGCTGAATGGCCTGTTCTCGTCTAGAGTGTTGTAATGTTCTAAATGCAGCCATTGAGGCTTTAGCCATGAGAAAAAAACAAGACAGGCCATTCAGTTTCACCTGCAGCGGCTGGGCCTCTACCTCCCTGTCTGCTTGCCTGGACAGGTGATGACAAGTCAAGGAAAATGCAGCTTATAAGAAACAGCATTATTGCTTTAGGGGCTCAGCTGCCCAAACCTCTAGCCCAATATCTTATGTGTGGGTCCGCCTGATTCCAACTTATGGTGGGCATCAATTGATAAATAAGTTTTGGACACCTGCACGGGGTATGAAGTAATGATGGACTTTAGGTAATGATGGGAGGAGCCAGAAGGAGGAGAGTATTTTGCATAAGTGATAAGAATTGTAATAAATTTAAGGTCGCTGAATTTGCTAATTGCTCATTTCACTTGATTTGTGTCCTTGTATGCATCACACAATAAAACTGGATTATTTTACCTTCCTGAAACACTGTGTGCCTTCTTTGAGCAGCGTGTTTCTGCCACAAGTGTTAGTATGAAAAAGAGAAACTGTATGAGCAGTCTTGAAGATGCAATGAAACATTATGCTTTTGAGGACTAAAGGACTTTCACCAGAAAATGAAAATGCACTCCAAAGAAGAAGAGAAGAAAGGCTGTGCCATAGTGCACATGTGTAGCCTCCTTAGCATTAGACCCAAGTGTTACACGGGCTACAAAAACCGTCCTAAAAGCGTTAGTCCTAAGTGTCACTCTGGCAACTGTACAGATGTGACTTGCGTGAGCATTAGAACCAAGAATCACTTGGGCTGTAAAAGTACTGTCAGTGCTGCCATTCTTTAGAGAAATTATGCCTGGGTGCAGATTTTCACTAATTATGAAGTAAGGCAAAAGGCAACAAGCAGCTTACAAAGCCTTGTGCTGTGGTCGACTACAATAGCACAATGGGTCAGCGTGGATCGTGTGGATCAAGAATTGACTTTGTATCCCATTATGCGGAGGGAACAAAAGAAATACTACAAAAAGATATTTAGTCATCTGGTAGAACAGTGCATTTGGAATGCATTCGTCTTATACAAACAATAAACTAGCGAAACTGTACCTGCTGCAAACTTTACATGCCAGCTTGTCGAACAAATCATTGCTGCACATCCACCATCCACACTACTGCTAAAGAGATGCGGTCGACCCAGCACATCGTGGATCAATCCAGAGTGTCTTATTGGTAGAAATTTTTATTGATTATATACCTCCAACAGGAAAAAAAAAAACAGAATCCAATTTGTACCTGTGCCGTGTGGTGTTCAAAAACAAATTTGGAAAGAAAATCTGAAAGAAACACACTATTATTGTCCCGACTGTGACATGGGATTTTTGTCTTTAACCGTGCTTTAAGATTTACCACAAAAAGGACTCATTTTGAGATTATATATTGTTTTGGCATCTTTAGTAGTATTATTATTACTGGTATTATTATTTTTGTTATTATTGTTTATTTCATTTTACCATTTTTATTCATCATTGCTATTATTATTTGTATCATTATTATACCTTGAGATTTAATAAACACTTTTGAGATGTTAATAATTTTTCATACCAAAAAGAATGCAACACTTTGTATAGGTTTTTCTGGAATGAAATGCAACGCTAAGGAGGTTAGAGAGTGTCTTACTTGGATTTAAAAAAAATGATTCTTTAATTTACTCTGACTCTCTCTAGGACTATATGCACATTGATTTGAATTGTTCTGGTTGCATGTTGGCGGCACGGTGGCGCAGTGGTAGCGCTGTTGCCTCGCAGTTAGGAGACCCGGGTTCGCTTCCCGTGTCCTCCCTGCGTGGAGTTTGCATGTTCTCCCCATGTCTGCGTGGGCTTCCTCCCACAGTCCAAAGACATGCAGGTTAGGTGCATCTGTGATTCTAAATTGTCCCTAGTGTGTGTGTGTCCTGCCCGAGGTTTGTTTCTTGTCTTGCGCCCTGTGCTGGCTGGGATTGGTTCCAGCAGACCCCCGTGACCCTCTCATTAGGATATAGCAGGTTGGATAATGTATGGATCGATGGTTGCATGTTTTTTTTTTTCTACTTCTGAATTCTAGTATTTGATGCCGGGTTTCTCTGCAAATAAACTTAAGTAATGATTAAGATGATTAAGTTTAAATATGATGTCACTGAAACTGCCTTGGTTATTGATATTATCTGCACCGAGTGAAGAATATAGTGAGCTATGCTTGTTCAGATGAGTTGCATGACTTGTAACTGATACATATGTTTTCAGGATGGAGCAATGTTTGTTCTTCATTGTGTGTTAAATTCTTTGAGAAGTAGCACTCTGGGAGCCGTAGGATCTAAGCATCCAGGTAGGAGGTTCCCTTGGCCTTTGATAAGAGTATCTGTGGAGCTCTTGAAGTGAATTTTGGCCTTTTCTAGGGTAATTGGAAGTGTAGCCCTATCAGAAGTGTTGAAGGACATTGGTATCCCAGCAGTAGTGTAGTTCGTGACTGGTGAAGCTTCTGGCTCCTTCTAAGTTAATAAAGCTGATATAGCTAACCTTGGCCATTGTTAAGGTATTCTTGCTTTGTATTTGAGGTTATTGTTATAACAACCTTGGCGCAGACTGACATCAGTGTAACCCAGCAGGGACAGTGACAGGCACTTGACTTCTGTGTATGATACATGAGTGATGACAGAATGCCAAATAGGTAAGTATTGTAAGGTATACATATTAATCAAGGATAATAATTTAGATATGTCCAATATTAGCTTCTCCACTGATATAAAAATAACCCTAGAAGTTAAAGTGTGTTTTGTGAACACTTGTTTCATTATAAAACAAACAGATGTGCTGTTTTCAACAGAAACACAAGTGGAGTAGCTCCAGGATACCTCTCTGTCTTTTCTACACTCACCTAAAGGATTATTAGGAACACCATACTAATATGGTGTTTGAACCCCTTTCGCCTTCAGAACTGCCTTAATTCGACGTGGCATTGATTCAACAAGGTGCTGAAAGCATTCTTTAGAAATGTTGGCCCATATTGATAGGATAGCATCTTGCAGTTGATGGAGATTTGTGGGATGCACATCCAGGGCACGAAGCTCCCGTTCCACCACATCCCAAAGATGCTCTATTGGGTTGAGATCTGGTGACTGTGGGGGCCATTTTAGTACAGTGAACTCACTGTCATGTTCAAGAAACCAATTTGAAATGATTCGAGCTTTGTGACATGGTGCATTATCCTGCTGGAAGTAGCCATCAGAGGATGAGTACATGGTGGTCATGAAGGAATGGACATGGTCAGAAACAATGCTCAGGTAGCCCGTGGCATTTAAACGATGCCCAATTGGCACTAAGGGGCCTAAAGTGTGCCAAGAAAACATCCCCCACACCATTACACCACCACCACCAGCCTGCACAGTGGTAACAAGGCATGATGGATCCATGTTCTCATTCTGTTTACGCCAAATTCTGACTCTACCATTTGAATGTCTCAACAGAAATCGAGACTCATCAGACCAGGCAACATTTTTCCAGTATTCAACTGTCCAATTTTGGTGAGCTTGTGCAAATTGTAGCCTCTTTTTCCTATTTGTAGTGGAGATGAGTGGTACCCGGTGGGGTCTTCTGCTGTTGTAGCCCTTCCGCCTCAAGGTTGTGCGTGTTGTGGCTTCACAAATGCTTTGCTGCATACTTCGGTTGTAACGAGTGGTTATTTCAGTCAAAGTTGCTCTTCTATCAGCTTGAATCAGTCGGCCCATTCTCCTCTGACCTCTAGCATCAACAAGGCATTTTCGCCCACAGGACTGCCGCATACTGGATGTTTTTCCCTTTTCACACCATTCTTTGTAAACCCTAGAAATGGTTGTGCATGAAAATCCCAGTAACTGAGCAGATTGTGAAATACTCAGACCGGCCCGTCTGGCACCAACAACCATGCCACGCTCAAAATTACTTAAATCACCTTTCTTTCCCATTCTGACATTCAGTTTGGAATTCAGGAGATTGTCTTGACCAGGACCACACCCCTAAATGCATTGAAGCAACTGCCATGTGATTGGTTGATTAGATAATTGCATTAATGAGAAATTGAACAGGTGTTCCTAATAATCCTTTAGGTGAGTGTATAACATTTTTTTGGATAAATCAAGATTCTTGTGAAAATCAGTAGAAATTGCAAGTCATTTACTAACAGTTTTATTTTATGTAGTATGGTGGACAACATCTGAAGAAACAGTTTATTGAACTGAACATTAGCTCAAAGGATAAATATTTGCATGCAAGCAGAAAAAAAAATGTGAAAACAGGAGAAATGCATTATATAAATAATTTCTAAAATCCATTGACTGAAAGCGAAAATTGTCAGTCTGACAAAGAGTAACATAAAATTATCAAACCCACTTAAGGATGGGGCAACAGTCCACTGCAGGGCCCACTTACACACAAAGACACACTCATCTTTATACAGGATGATTTATAACAGCCAATGAACCTAAATGCATGAAAAAGCAGTACCTGGAGAAAAATTTACAGATACACAGATTTACAGAAACAACCTCTGAGTGGCCCAGCCCGTGGACCTGCCAGGGCTCCAGACTGCAACCAAAAATAGGCTTTGGCGATTATCATTTCTAATTAGTTCGCCTGTGGTGAATGAAATCATTGAAACTTTAAAATAATCATATTGTAAAAGATGCAAAAGGCCATTTTTTTTATTTTTAAGCGGATGTGCCATTAACATAGGTGTCAATATGGGCTCCCCCCTTGCATATCCCTGAGCTGCATAGGCTAGTTTATATCCCGCGCAGGGTGCGAGAGAGTAGCAGCAAAAATGATGCCAGACTTGACACACGCAGGAAAATATAAGTACACTGTGCTGCTGATGGGATGGCCGTGTATTCCAAATGGTTAATTTCAAAGAAAGGCTGGTTACATATGTGCTAGAATAATGAACAAAAGACTGAAAATGATGCAACTGGTTATCAATACAAACGGTAGGCATGCAAACATTTGAAATTCATCTGCCCATCATATAGGTCTCCTGTTATGAATGTACCTGTGCAATGTGGCATTCAGTTGTCCCTTCTGTTTTGGCATGACACATTAAAGTTTGATTATAACTGATCTCCTTGTGTTCACACATCTTTGCACACCGTTTCTTTGCATACCGTTTAACACATACTCCATGCAAAATGCCGGCAAGTCCGTCAGTAAACATGTACGAGCAGTCATCTGCCCTCTGTTTCCTCACGCACAGCAATGTGATGAAGTCTGCTTTTTAAGATTGCATACGTATTACAGTCATTTTACTGGGGTGCTCTGTGATTGACGATGGACAGTAAACTTTGTTAAAATGGTATCAAAAATGACACTTTGTTAGTTGTTACTTCAGTTGTTTGGCGATCACTATCACCATATGTTGTTTTACCAATAAATTCTTTAAAAAAGGGAGTTCATCAACAAAGAAACATGGAAAATAAAATTTAGTAAAAAAAATAATAGCAATAATTATAATGAATAATTACTTGACACCCAAGAACTCTGTACAAAGACATCCATCCATCCATCCATTATCTAACCCGCTATGTTCTAACCACAGGGTCATGGGGGTCTGTGGGAGCCAATCCCAGCCAACACAGGGCGCAAGGCAGGAAACAAACCCCTGGCAGGGCGCCAGCCCACCGCAGGGCGCACACACACACACCCACACACCAAGCACACACTAGGGACAATTTAGGACCGCCAATGCACCTAACTGGCATGTCTTTGGACTGTGGGAGGAAACCGGAGCACTCGGAGGAAACCCATGCAGACACGGGGAGAACATGCAAATTCCATGCAGGGAGGACCCAGGAAGCAAATGTAGAAAGACATTCTTAAGACAAATCATTAACATAAATGTACTAATCCACTTTCACGCCATACGTGGTGCCTTGCTCTTAAACATTTACTTAGGTAGTTTTTTTTTTTCTGGGGGACAGGAAACAATTTCAACTGGAAAGGCTTTGTTGTGGAACTCAAATGTAACCACTGTTATACGAGGTATGTGTGATTAAAACCATGTGAATGGAATAGTTCTATGAAAGTTCTATGAAAATAAATCCCTTCTCTGTCATGACCACCCATTTAAATTGCAGGAGGATCTCATATTTCAAAATGGAAACAAATGTTGTTGTTAGCAATGTGCACTTTTTTCATTTTATGCACTTTGAGATGTGCCTGGGTCAGATGTGAGCAAAATGTTTATTTTTTTATTTCAATAGTGGAAAAAAAGTATTGCTACTACCTCAGATTCTGTTCAATTATAGCTTTTTTATTGTTGTTTTTTTATACATTTTTGATGTGCCTGTGTCAGATGTGACCAAATGTAAAAGAGAAACAATGAATAAACATTTCTTGTTTTAAAATACATCTATTTGTGTTGATTTAAAAATTGGCATTACCTGCTGCTTACTGGCTGCTGAAAATGCCTGTCCTACATAAATTTCTCGGTTTAAAAATTCGTCCCAACTCAAACTGTAATTGAATAGCCCTGCTCTATTGTTTCTAGGGTTCAATGGATAATGACTCTGAAATGCCATGGTGCAATAGATCTTTTCTGTAACTTTATAATAATATTGTTTTGGTACAACAAACCAATCAGTATCTACTTCTCAGGTTTGCTACCTTGCTTGAAATCTCTAGACATAAAGAACTTTTTCATCATTTCTGCTGTTAGGCCCAAGAAACACTTTCTCATGGATTGATACGACACAATAATGAAATCTTAAAGTAAAAATTCATAATAAAAATGAAAAAACAAGCATAGAATAATAATAATAATAATAATATATAGAAATACAATATGTACATTGTATATGAAAGAATTCTATTTCATAAGCCAACTATTTCTACGAGTTAAAACCTTATTAAATCCACAGACCACAGTGACACCCTGATTACTGACCTTCATTACTGTCTGCAACATGTTAATGTGAGGTGAATAACACTGGATTTGTGCCTTTCATTCTTCCAGTGTATACCTAGTAAACGTAGTCCTTACTGTGACTTGATACATAAAACTGGCAACATTGGCATTAATGTTAAATACTGATGCAGTTTTTTTTTTTTTTTAATTTTCTACTATTAATAAACAATTCACAATTTTTGAAGGTGGCATTATTACTGCAATGGAAAAATATTGATAGTCATTTCTTATTGCTAAAGTAATTAAACACTTCTGCCTAAAAGCACTTGAATGATTCCCTTTGTTAATATAAGTGAAACAATATTATTCCTACATATAAATTGATTTATAACAGACTGAACAAGTATTGACATCCGTAAATGCAATGTTGAATTAAACATCAGGAGAACCGGCCTTCATACCACCTAACAGGTTATAAATAAATAAATAAACAGAGTAAACTCAATTTCAGTGGGGTGATGCAGCACTAGGACTAATTGTCATTACAATTTATGAGAGTCTGTCGATGAGCCAGCCATCTGGCTCTTCAACTGCAAGAAAGAAGTGGAGAGCTGCCAGTAACAAATTGATTCTTTAATTAAGAAGCAAATGGTGCTGTAATTCATACATTATGTTTTTTTCTCTTATAGTTTTAAGAGTTTATTTTACATTTATTTTCAAAATAAATTTGTCAAGGCAAATGCTAATCAAAATTTGTAATAAGCTGACTTTATTCAGTTGAAAGCAATCATTATTTGAGTATATACGATAATGTTCCTACTCACCACAAATCATACTGAAAACATTAACACTTCATTTTAATTGACAATCACCTGTCTAGTTGCATCAACATTTTGAGCCATTCCAAGCCCGGAGATCTCCAGCAACAGTATCACTAACCAGTAGAAGGCCAAACCTACTGCAGATCAGGATACACTATTGTCTAGCGCAGGGGTGTCCAATGTGTCAATCGCGATTGCGAAAGGGAGTGCAGGAAGATCGCGTTACATTCAAAAAAAATTTTTTTTAAATGTTAGTCTATCATATATCCTCCCTATGGCATTTGCCACTTGATTGACATACAGGGCGACCATTCTGAGATCTCTTTTCTTCTGGTCATCCCGCACGCCCGATCAAACGCGTGAGCTACTGCAGAACTCCAGCTATCTAAGTGATCTAGTTAGCCTTCCAATTTATATCGACTAAAGAAGGGATTTAAAAAAAAAATTGTTGTTTATGGGCTGGATGTGGAATTGGAAGAGGATTTTTTTTTCTCTCACAATGTCACAATCGAAGTGTGTTTGTCTGATCTGTCAATCTATCATTGCTATTCCAAAGAAGGAAAATGTGGAAAGGCACTTTCGAACTGTTCATAAAAACTACGAAACTGACTTCCTTCCAAAAAGCGATCTGAGAAAGAGAAAGGAGAGGGAACTAAAATCGCAGTTAATTGGATAGCCGTCATTTTTCGCTCGGCTGAATTCAAAAGCAAAGGCAGACACACCGAAGCATCGTTCTGGGTGAGTCACTCGATCATTAAGCATAAGAAGTCCTTCCAAGATGGACAGATGATAAAAGATGCCTTCGTTGAGGCAGATGGCTAGGGTGAAATTCCTGCTGAGATTTCAAGACCCCTGGCCGAAGAAAAAGGAGTTTCTCCTTGTCATTAAACATGCAGAATACAAGCAACTTAATAACGATCAACGGCCGCTAGACTTGGCATTTTTTTTCCGATTTGACCAACATGTTGAATGAGCTTAATTTACAGCTACAAGGAAAAGAGAAAAATATGGTCAATATGATTAGCTCAGTTAATGCTTTCAAAAGAAAAATGCAACATCAGTCCTCTAAGCTGCAAAGCCTTGATTTGGGGAACATCCAAAACCTCGCGTCAGAGCTGGAGACGCAATGGGAGGCATGTGCGCAACTTGACAGCATACGCTAAACAGAGCAGATTGAAAATTGTCTGTCAGACTTTATCTAATGAAAAAAAGGTAATGATTCGAGTGTTGCCCAATGTAGTGGAGTAAGAGTAGTGTTTCTTCTTCACAAATGTACTCAAGTAAAAGTAAAAAATATGGTGCCGTAAAACTACTCTTAGAAGTACAATTTTTTAAAAAAAAGTTACTCAAGTAAATGTAACGGAGTAAATGTAGCTTGTTACTACCCACCTCTGATACTCAGTATATATAAATAGCATTTTTAATGTAGGTAGATCATTTTGACCTGGTTATTTTAAAAGTAGCTCGCAAGCCGAAAAAGTGTGGGCACCCTTGGTCTAGAGGATACTGGCACAAGCAACATTTATTCATCTGCTTTAATTATGGGCTTTGTTTGACCTCTCTTCAATTCTGATTATTCTGCCATCTATTTTCTAAACCTCATAAATGCTATACAGGGTCACAAAAACCCAGAGTTTAACCCTTGTATAAATGGCATAAATGGCCATGAGGAAGAAACCAACAATGGAAAAAGAGGGATCTGTCCTCCATTGAAGTCAAGAATAAAATTGTTAAACTTATTAAAGTTAAATTATTATATCCTGAATGGAGCTTTGTGATTGGGAAAAAATAAAATAAAATATATAGAGAGAGAGAGAGACACACGTTTAAATAGGGGGCAGCCAGCGGGCCCAACGTGGTGCGGAAAATCAAAATGGATGGATCTGACTAACGCCTTTCTCTCTTGTTTATCAGGAAAACTAAAAATAAAAGAACTCCTACATGAATTCTCTTGGTGCAAGTCCCACAAAGCACTCCTCTCCTGGGTTCTAAACATCCGACTCCCATCAATGACCTCACTTCCGGTCCACTACCGATGATCTCACTATCGTCCTCTGACTGTGCCATCATCTCCAGTTCATCTCTTCAATGTCACCTTCATTATTCATGTCATTTCCTGTTTCCCTCCATCAAAGCTGCCCTTTAACATGTACTTATTGTTTCATGCAAGTCTCTTATGTGCGATATCTACTGGGTATCAGTGGTGAAAGACTACTTTACACCAACCGACAGTATACTTTATCGTTGTTCTCTTGTGTTCTTTATATATATATATATATATACCTGTATATATAAATAAAATCCAAAGTTGACTCTCTGACTGACTCATCAACAAAAACATTACTTGCTATTTAGCAGGATGGTAGATCTAGGTTAGTAGGTACTTAGGTCAGTTTATGTGTATCTGTGTATAAAGGTGTGTAACTCTGGGTGAAGCTACACAAAAGTGATTCACGCAGTCTGGGTGACACTTGGCCCAGTTATTTGTAAACTAAAATGCTAGATGCATACCAACTAAATTATTTGATTTACTGAGATAATGACTTTGCACATTTTACTCATATCTCTTTCAAGTTTACATAACATATAATTAACAGCATTTAGAATATAAAGCTACAGCAAATAAAAACTCCTTTAACTTTTAACTATAAATTGATATTCTAAAACATACTGTTTTCGATCATATTTATCATATTTACTGTTACTATTTTTGATTTTATTTTGCCAATATGAGAAATATCTTGGTTCACTTGTTTTCAATAGCTATTTCTTTTTGTTTGCCATTCTTGTTGCTTATAGTTTTTTCTAGTTTTTAACTTCTCCAAATACTCCATACGTACAGAGAAATATTGTCACAGGTTTATAATTTCTGCTTTGAGCTTTCAACAGATTTTGTTTTATGTCTATCAGCTTTTGCCACTTTTGGACCCTTGCCCAGGTCCCTGATGTTAAAGGGGGTTTTCATGGTTGTTATTGTTTATCCCTTACCCTTCCTCTTATCTTAACCCCTTTAAAATAGGGACCTGAGGTTAAAAACAGAATTGTTACCTAGGTCCCTGATGTTAAAAATTTGGTTTTATGTTCTTTTATTCTTTATTCCTCTCTTTTGTTCTTATCCTAACCTTTGTGAAACAGGGCCCTGAGGTTAAAAATAAGTTTATTAGTCAGGTCCCTGATGTTAATATTTTGTTTCATGTTGTATGTAACTTGTTTCATGTTATATGGTTTTTGTTTAGTGTTTAGGAATCCTAATATTTGGCCACCAGGGATAATACAGGATGGGATAGGATTATTTAAAACCTGATCCCTATTTTTTGAAAAAAAAATTAGTATTGGAATTATGAATATGATCTTATCATTTAAAGTATAGTTCTTGTGATCTGCTGCTAGAGTCCTCTGGATATTCATTTAGTAAAGAGAAGGTAATATCTAGATTAATTGCAATTTGAAGTTTTTAAATTTGACCAGTAGGGGGCATTTCAATGGAAATCCCTTACTTGGTATCAAAATTATATAATACAAGGTTTGTAAAATTTTAGATATGTTTAAACTCATAGATCAGGATATGATACGACAGGAATAAAAGATACCTGAGCTAAATTAGTAGGATGGGTGTTTCCTGTAAAATAAAAGGTTTATAGGTAGAGCAAGTGTACCCATGCATTTGGATTTGGCCTTTGGGCTATTATCCCCTACCCTCACCGTAACGTATATCTGGATATGTGTGTGTGTCAATCCAAATTAAACTCAGTAAATTTACTAGCACTGTAAATTGACTTAAAGAGATATAAAATTGATTAAAAATATATTTTGTTCCAACTGCAATATAATAGTGTGAAGGAGAATTTCAACCAGAAATTATTCCATTTTATTCCACATATTAAAAAATAGTCTTCAATATTTTACTGATAAAACCACAGCTCTACCCAGCACATACATTTTTCTGCATAACCTGATTTTTGTTTCTTCTAAAAGAAAACTACAGGTGGTGATCATGAACCTTCTGCATTTGAGATCCTGTCTTAGGTGGTAAATGGTGTTAGGCAAATTTTAAATAAATAATCGCACACTAAAAAGTGCAGGCTCTAATTGGGTGTGGGTGTGTGCAGGCGTGTTTCGCTCCATGGTTAATCGAGGTGCTGGCTGATCACACTGCATACACATATGGAGGTGGGCAGATAAGTCAGGCACCTCCATTGTACCTCACAGGAAGCAGCTCATTGTACCTGCGCTCAGTTGAATGGGGAGATAAGAGGAGCCTGCATGGGGCAAAGTAGTTTCAGATGAAAGATCGGCAGAAAGAAGACAGAGGTTAGAGAAAAGAAAGAAGCAGGCAGGAAAGGGAGAGATCTGGGAGGAGTGCCCCATGGGGAGTGTGAGGCCTATGCTGAGAGGCTGAAATGCTTCACTCCAGCTGAGTGACTCACCCTTGGTTATGTTATCGATGGTGGCATGTTCAAGAGACTCCCAAAAGCAACTGCATGGAGCCAACCCACACCGTTACAGATCCTTGCCTCCTTTCATGAGATGAATCTTTCACATTTGAATGTTGTCAGTCAAGGAAATTGTCCTGGTATGTGTGGACAACTAAATCCGAGTTACTTGCTAGAATAGTTTACCTTAGAATATACTGGGTTGCATGTGTGACAGGGGCGTAATCTCCAAAATTAACTGATACAAAAAAGATTTTGACAATTTATTCCTGTAATACTGGCTCATTCAAACCACCTGTGAGTGATCTTCAATTACAGGGCGAATATTCACTTGCCAAAGTTCTTAGAAATATTAGGATAAAACTTAGAGACTCTGAAGGACAAACATGGAGAGATCTCAATAAGGCTAATCAGAAAACAAACAATGTTACAAATTGAGAACAACTTACAAACTTACATTTATATTGAAAGAATGAACAAAACTGACAAGTCAAGTGGTTGAGAGGCATTTCTTAGCATCCAGGCTAACGCAGAAACTGCGGCATGACATTTGTTTTATCTGAAACCAATGGTAATTTAACAGTTTTCTTTTGCCTTCCAGAGACTGTCATGACAAGAGTCCTGTGATAATTACCACTGAAATATCACACATGTACCGGTTTTTTGTACTATTATGCGGACATTTTCTCAAACTAAGTACTGTATAACGCTTTATTTTCATGTAGCCACATGGCATACTTTAGAAATATATAAATATTTTACACATATTTATTTACTTGGATATTATTATTAAACTTGGAGCTATTGGGTAAGCATATTAGTGCTATAAATATATATCCCAGAAGACAGTAATTTGGTAAGAAAAGTATATAGATGTTTTACACATTTTACACCTAAAAATAAACAATTTCTCTAAAGACACTTTTAAAGAGACACAAGAAACACCTGCTTTCCAACAGTGACACAAGAGGGCAGTGCTGAGGTTGTTTCAGGACCTGTGTTGATTAGATGAGCTGTTAATCCCTTTATAATAAAGATATTAAATTCAATTGTTGGTATTTGCAAATGGGCTACATAAATGCTATCAAAACATTAAATTTAAAATGTAACAATAATTAGAACAGAAACATCAATAACTTTACATGTCAAATATGTCTATGAGATGTAAATGTATGGAAGAGGCACAATACATCTGATGCAGTCCTGTGACACAGACCAGCAGGCAGAATGCCAATTCATCTCAGGCAAATGACACCCACACGTACTAAAAACAAGCCAATTCATCTAAACTTCAGGTATTTTGGATATACAGTATGAGGGAAAAATAGTTCATGGGAAAAGCTTTACAAACATGTGCAACTCTGTCACCATGTTGCTTTAAAATAAGCAAACAGTATACAAATGAATATATATAATTTTACAAATGTGAATTTAAATCTTACAGTCTAATATTTTAAGCATTCCTATTCTAAGTGAAAATGCAGTAGTGCGCTTCTAATGAAGTATGTTTACAGAAATCAGCAACAGCTGCAGTTCAGAGACATGCTTAGTATATCAAGCAGATTCATGTTTTGGTCTTTAAAACCTTATTAGCTTTCCTCAGCTTGGTGAAACAAGATGCTGATGAACTCAAAATAAAATAAATGCTGCGCCAGCACATGAGTGCTACGAAAATGAAGACTTTGATTTTAGAAATTATTAAAATTTTAAAGAATGATTAGCTATTATTGTGATTAGGATTTACTCACATTATACATTAGTTACACCTACAAATAAACTTAAAAAGTACATATACTCAAGTAGGTTGTGTGTATTTATGTAAAATCATTTTATATTTACCTTTAAAGAATTATTAAAGTAAAAACATCCTTTAGAGAAAACAGTTGTAGTGCAATGCCTGTTTCATTTTTTAAGGGGGACTTGGGACTATCCACTCTAGCTGTGTTTTTCAATTTAACAGTAAATGTAATTTATTTTTAATTATCTGTTCATTTAAAAAATGAATAAGTAAGTCACATTAAGCCCGTTTTCGTACAGATGCACCACTTGGGAATGAATAGAATAAAAGCCACCATAATGAACATAGACAAAACAAAAAATAAGGAATAATATAAATAAGATATGCATAGCTGTTGAATCACATTTCTTAGTTAAGGCATTACTTTCAAATTACTCACTAACAATGTACATTTTTAATAAGTGGTAAATTATTCTAGGATAAATGTATTTCTGTTAATAAATACTGCATTTCCTTGATTTTAGTAGGCATATGTGTAATTTTAAAAGGAGATCCTAAACTAACCTGGTCAATATTGCAAGAAGCCAGAGGCATGGACAAGACTTCATATCAGGGCACTATTTGCTAGAATGTTTTTCTTATTATTAACAAGCCACAGTCCTTTTTTCTATATCCTAAAATAATTTTTATATATTCCCATGTTTTTATTTAATCTCCAAAACATTTAATTTGTAATCATTCTTGTACAAGTATACATGTGCTTGGCTCAGCTCTGACTCATTGCCATGTTTTAGCAGTTTCATTTGTTCATCTTTTTGAGAAAATCTTGGCAATTTTAACATCCCACCTCCTCCTAGTTTTAGATTCTCACCAGTTATCAGTGAGACACCCATTTGAGGCCAAATTAGTAACACTGAGGAATGCATCTGTTGCCAATGATGAATTTACACTGCCTATAAAAAGTATTCACCCTTGGAAGTTTTCACCTTTTATGGTAACACAACATTGAATTACAGTGCATTTTATTAGGTTTTTTTGACACGGATCACTTGAAAAATACTCTTTAATGTCAAAGTGACAGCAGATCTATACATAGTGTTTAAGTTAACTACAAATATGAACACAATATAATTAATTATTTAAGTATTCACTCTCTTTAATATAAAATACCTAAATCACCACTGGTGGAGGCAATTGGTATTGGAAATCACATAATTAGCTAAATGAGGTCAACTGACAGTAGTCAAGGGGTTTCATCTGTATCTAGAGAGTCCAATTTGCACTGTGTCAAAATTATGGCCTAACTTACAAAAAGAAGAAAAAAAGAACACTTCAAGCAACTCCATGAAAAGATGCCTGAAAAGAGCAAGTCAGTGGATAAATATGAAAAATACCCAAGTCACTGAATATCAGAATATACAAAGTATACGAATCCAGGTAAATCAATCATTAAGAAATTGAAAGAATAAGACACAGCTGCCAGTCCGCCCTGCCTAGAGCGGGCATTTTACAAAAACTGAGTGAAAGAAGAAGACCAATTAGGGCAGCCACCAAGAGACCTATGATAGGACTGAAGGAGTTACAAGCTACATTGGCTGTGATTGGAGAGACTGTGCACATAACAGTAGTTGCCAGTCACAGTTTTATGTGAGACCACTATTAAAAAAATCTGCTACAGTTTGCCAGAAGGAACAAGAAAGACTCTAAAATCAGCTTTAGTCATCAGGCCAAATGGCACATTTGACATAACCCAAAAATGGTACATTATCAAAAACACACCATTCCCACCATAAAGCATGGTGGTAGCAGCATCATGCTTTTAAGATGCTTCTCTGCAGCAGGCCCTGGAAAGCTTGTGAGAGTAGAGGGTAAAATGAATGCAGCAAGATACAGGAAAATCGTGGAGAAAAACTTTATGCAATCTGCAAGAAACCTGCACCTTGTTTTCAAGTACGTCAACAACCCCAAAGCATAAAGCAAAAGCTATACAGGAATGGCTTAAAAACAACAATGCTAATGTCCTGGAGTAGCCGTGACCAGATCTCAGTTAAATTGAGAATTTGTGGCTGCACTCACTACTCCCATGCAACTTTACAAAGGGGAAACTGCACTGTTCAGATATGCAAAGCTGATAAGAGATCTGTGCACACAGACTGAAGGCCGTCATAGCTGCAAAAGGTGTATCTGCTAAATACTGGCCAGAAGGAGTTGAATACTTATGAAATTACGGTAATCATTTGTGTTTTATATTTGAAATTAATTTAGATCATTGTGCAGAGATCTGATTTCAGTTTGACATTAAAGACTCGTTTTTATTGATTAGTGTTAAAAAAACAAATGAACATATTTTTTTGCTCCATAAGACTCTCCTGACCATAAGACACACCTAGGTTTAGAGAAGGAAAACAAGAAAAAAATATTCTGAACCAAATGGTGTACTAATATATTTAATAAAATATAGCAGAATAATATTTCAACCATGTAAAGTCAACAGCGGTATTAAGAACCATTATCACTGTCATTAACAAATGACGAGAGACTTTAAGGTTCAAGCACTCTTCTAGTTTTCTGGAAACCTCAAGAACTCCTCATTGCTAGTGTCAGAATTTATGAAGCTCAGTTGCTCACAATCACTGATATCACTTTCTTTGCTATCTTCATCTATGATAATATCTTCAGTTCCATCTAAGGTATTGCTAATGGCAACTTCCAACTGCAGCTATAGACTCTTCAGTACACGAGTGACTCTCCACGTTAGTGTTTAGATCTGGATGATGCATGTGCCCAAAACATTAACATTTATATGTTACTTACATAAAAGCCAGATTGAATGTTATTGACCTTGATTTATTTACTTACTTCCAACAGCGTAAAGTCACAAGTAGACTGCAGAGCTTCCTGTGTTTGATCGACACGGGCATGCTCAAAAAATACATGTGTAATGCCACGAAAAGTGAATGTTGACACTTCAGTTCGTAAGCAATGGTACGATAATGCAGCCAGACTTCTTTTTTGGGCACATACACCATCCAGATCTAAACACTAGTGTGAAGAGTCGCTCACATACTGAA
Organism: Polypterus bichir lapradei; assembly: GCA_026402145.1. Lineage (NCBI taxonomy): Eukaryota > Metazoa > Chordata > Cladistia > Polypteriformes > Polypteridae > Polypterus > Polypterus bichir. The sequence continues at coordinate 90,992,772 of JANRMT010062856.1, forward strand.
CAGTCTATAGTTGTAGGTGGAAGCTGCCGTCCCTGTGCTTTGTACAGTATATAAGAGCAAGATCGAATGTCATTTACCTATTTACCTTGATTTATTTACTTATCTTATTACAGCGTAATGTCACAAGTAGACTGCAGAGCTTCCCGTGTACATATAGAAAGTACAGTGAAGGCAAAAGTGCATTCTTTCTCTGATGTAGAACCCTCGTCATCATCTGAGTCAGGTCAGGTAATACACATCACGGTCTATTCCATAAAACGAACAGGCATTTCCACCCACTTTTGGGGAAAAAAAAGTGCATCTTATGGAGCGTAAAATACGGTAAATGCACTGTGATTCCATACTGGATAATAAAACAGTTTATTTTTAAGTCTTCACATGAGAGGAAGTGGATAACCTCCCAGTGGTAACAGGGATTGCTGAGTTACTGAGGGATTCGGAAATTGCAAAGGGAGAAGTATTGCTCAGATTAAACAGGCTGAAATCAAAGAAATCACCAGTACCAATTAATATTTATCATTGGGTGATTAAGTAAGTTAGTGAGTACAGATATAAACCCTTGACACATATCACTGTGTACTGGTGTAATTCCAAAGTAATGAAAAATGGCAAAATATTAACTTTTTATATAAAAAGTGTGATTGGGCAGATCCAACAAACTTTAGGTCAGTAAGCTTAGCATGTATCACAAGTAAATCAATGGAAAGAATTAAGGAAAAGATTGTCCAACACACAGCACTGAACATACAGCATGGGTTTAGACTAGGGAAGTTATGTTTTACTAATATTCTGGAATTCTATGAGGAAGCTAAAAAAAGGATATGACCAGAGTAGTGCATATAAAATTATTTATCTTGACTTTCAAAAAGCATTTGATAAGATCCCACATGAGAGGGATAAAGTCTAAAGGAGATGTAGTGTGTATATGGATGCAGAATTGTTTAAAATACAGGAAGCAGAGGGTTATGATGTAAGGAACTTTATCAGAATTGGGTGATGTTAAGAGTGGTGTCCATCAGGGGTCAGTGCTAGGGCTATTTTCAATAAATATGAATGATTTGGATAGGAATATAACTAACAAGCTGGTTAAGTATCCAGAAGATGTTATGCTAGGTAGGTAGGCAGATAATTTAGAATCCACTGAAACATTACAGAAGGACTTGGACAACATACAGAGTTGGGCAGATTTGTGACAGATGAAATTTAATGTAAGTAAATGTAAAGTATTACATGTAGACAGTAAAAATGATAGTTTTAAATATACAATAGGAGGTTTGAAAATTGAAAGTACACCTTATGAGAAGGATTTAGGAGTCCCAGTGGACTTGAAACTATCTACAATGTTCTGGAGCTATTAAGAAGACTAACAGAATGTTATGTTATATAGCATGATGTGTAGAGCACACATCAAATAAGGTTATGCTTAAGCTTATGACACATTAGTTAGACCTCACCTGGAGTACTGTGTGCAGTTTTGGTCTCCAACTTAGGCTGATTTCAGGGCTGTGGGGGATGAGTTATGAGGAAAGGTTAAAAGAGCTGAGCCTTTTCAGTTTAAGTAAAAGATGATTAAAAGGAGACATGATTGAAATGTTTAAAATGATGAAGGGAATTAGCACAGTGGATTGAGACTTTAAACATGAACACGGGGACACACCTTTTAAGGGTAAATTTTGCACAAACATTAGGAAGTTTTTCTTCAAACAGAGAACCACAGACAAATGGAATAAGTTACCAAGTAGTGTGATAAACAGTATGACTTCAGGGACCTTCAATGCTAGACTTGATGTTATTTTGGAAGAATTAAGTAGACAGGACAGGCAAGCTTTATTGAGCTAAATGACCTGTTGTCATCTATTTTTTTTTTTCTTCAAATTTTCTAATTAAACAATCTGAAAGCTTCTTACGGGATGAATAATTTTTATTGCATTGTATTTCTATTAGTTCTGTCTTTTTTCACTTACAAATTCTGATCTCCTTTTCAGAGATAATACCACAGTGTTGAGTTGTTTAAAAATCTGGTGCTTTTATAAACATAGGTTTTCAGTTTTTCAGAAATAATAGGACTGTAACAGTCTGAACTTTATGCCTAAGCCCAAATCTCAGACAACAGGATACACACTTTAACTATAAATAAAAAAGGTAATGGAAAGGATCTATTGTACTGTGCTTTATATGTAAACATTTATATAGCAGAGCTCCTAGAAAAGAAGTTATTTATATATTTATATTGTCCTATACATTTCTTTTCTCCTACATTGTCATATTGTCAACACACCAGGGTACAGCTGGCAACCTGTGACAGTCAACTTGTATCGACTGTCCTGCATATTTTAATGTATTTATATTCTCAATGCTGTTGAGTAGAACAAACAATATCAACTTTGTAGGTAAAACAAAGTTTGAATCTAAATAATATACAGTATATATTACCATAAATTAAGTAGTTTAAGGCTGATGAATCAGCGTTAATAATACAACAAGTTCAATTCGGATCCCATTAGCCAGCCAGGAAACCTATTGCCTTTGCCAAGTTTTCTTTGAAACTGTAAACTACCATATATAAAATATACATTACGTTACAGAACTGTGTATAAAACATTTAGGGATTGCTAAGCCAAAGGACAAAAGCAAAAAAAAAAAACCAAAACAAAAAAAAAAAAGCTGCTTATTTCAATCAGCTGAGTTAAAAGATTACTCAAATCTATGAGTATCCTTCTAATTGAAATTCCTTTTAAGCAGCAGTAACATTAGTAACCAGACTGATCATCCATGGTACTGAATATAATATGTTAGACAGCCAATTGTACTGGAGAGAAACAGATACTAATAAATATATTCAAATACCTTATGCCATGGTGACTGAGGTCTTCATATTGAGTGATATTACTGCTCTTCACTCACAAAATAAAATACTATTAATGTAAATAAAAGGAATTTACTTTACACACGCCAATTAAGAGTTTGTAATGTTTCTTAAAAAACAAAGCCATACGGCATACAGGTACTTTAGTCCTGGGTTTTTCCAAGTTCAGTTACAGGGCTCCAAAGTAGCTGCAGATTTTCATCACAACCAATTTCTTCTTTTAATTGGACTCCTCAACTCATTACAAAAGCTTTTATTTCCCAGTTTCTGTGTTTTCTTGTGGCGATTCAGAAATTAAAAACTAGTTATGCTAAATAATTCCTAGATGAAGCAACCATTTACTGCATATGTATTAAATGGGGATCCATTTTATTTTGCTGTTTAATATTTTCTTCTTTTTTAACGCTCAGGTTAATTAAGTCATTAGTTTCTAAATAAGTACACAGGTTTGCACAGGCGTTTCTGCTTCCCTTTAGCATTCAGTGTCAAAATCACTTTTGTCTGCTTTGCTCCTCATTAATTGTCAATATTCAGATACACAGAGAGCAAACTCACCATAAAAAGTGAATAGAAAAGAAAATGATAAAACAGTGTTATGCATCTTCGGGTATGGATTTTGGAACAATTGTATCAATAGTGACTTTTAATGCTGAAAATATATTCATGTAGCTTTACAAAAGTTTTTGTTTTAACAGTTACCTGAACACATTTCTGTAGTAGTTCAGAGGTCCAGTCAGGGCTCCAGGCTGAGAGAACACATAGAGATAGGCCTCCACATCTCCAGAGGTTAGACGACATCCTTTCCTTCCAATTCCTGTAGTATGACTTGTGAATAAATATTTGATGGCCTGTAAATAATTATATCAAGACAAAATATTACCCGAGTCCAACACTGCTTCATTAACCACTAAAGTCATCATAGAAAACTATATAATAACAGACACATTCACAAAATAACTGGACCTGGATTAAGTGTTGCAATTCTAATATTATCATATTGAGAACAACTGTATTCACCTTTCATATTGACTAAAATTAGATCCAAATACTCAGTATTTATTTCTTTATAAATTTAATTGTTCAAATTTGCATCTGATGAGGCACAATGGACTAGATGTTTAGACCCACTCCCATATGCCAATGGACCCAATGCAACTGCTTGTGCACTGCGGGAACAGGTGGTTGAAACCTGTGTGTGGCCAGAAGCAAGAAATTCCTGCAGAAGAAAAAATTACATTTATAACAGTAGTCAGTTCATTCAAAATGATGGGCTTTTCATATATATATATATATATATATATATATATATATAGTCACACACGTTTATATGAGACAACTTCATGGCTCACCCATTGGCAATTGTACTACAAATCAGAGGGTGGCACTATCATTTAATGACTTTTTTCTTCCTTCCTCTGCAGAACGGATGATTGGCGGACAAACCACGGCTGACATCACTTCCATTTTTCTCCCCCTGGCTCTGTTGTTAGCTTGGAGTCAGTCTTAACAAGGCTCTCATTTGAAGAAGACATCTCTGCAATTACTGTATATATACTGTATATGGGATTCACTGTGGTGCTCCAACTCTTTTTTCACTTGTTGTCCATTTGATTTACTATATCTATACCAATAAAAGGCAAAGCCCTCACTGACTGACTCACTCACTAACTCACTCATTGACTCATCACTAATTCTCCAACTTCCCGTGTAGGTAGAAGGCTGAAATTTGGCAGGCTCATTCCTTACAGCTTACTTACAAAAGTTAAGCAGGTTTCATTTCGAAATTCTACACGTAACGGTCGATAACGGTCGACAACGTCCGCCATGTTGAACTTTCTTATTTATGGCCCCATCTTCACGAAATTTGGTAGGCGGATTCCCTGCGCTAACCGAAACCGATGTATGTACTTATTTTGATGGTATGACGCCACTGTCGGCCGCCATATTGAACTTTCCAACGTCACTAATTTTCCAACTTCCCGTGTAGGTAGAAGGCCGATCCAATCTTCAAGAAATTTGGTAGGTGGCTTCCCTGCGCTAACCAAAACCGATGTACGTACTTATTTCGGTAGTATGACGCCACTGTCGGCCGCCATATTGAATTTTCCAAACATCACTAATTCTCCAACTTCCCGTGTAGGTAGAAGGCTGAAATTTGGCAGGCTCATTCCTTACAGATTACTTACAAAAGTTAAGCAGGTTTCATTTCGAAATTCTACGCGTAACGGTCATAACGGTTGACAATGTTTGCCATGTTCAACTTTCTTATTTATGGCCCCATCTTCATGAAATTTGGTAGGTGGCTTCCCTGCGCTAACCAAAACCGATGTACGT